>CAMAPF010000991.1:3635000-4269747 GCA_945859915.1 Cuscuta epithymum | reverse complement strand
TTGTGGAAATTTGACTAAGTCCACAATTGGAGACCCTTCGGGAGAAAACCGGAATGCCGCCTAGAAACAGGCTTACAGCCGATGGCCCCCTGATCTACTCGGCAATGACCTAAAGCTACACTACCAAACGAAGGCTAAGCATTTCCGGGGGCGTAAGATACAATTTTACTTGGAGAATTTCCTGAGTCTAATTCATTTTAGCCCTCGGTCCTAAAACTTCAACCCGGAAGCAGCTACAAGGATTCTTTACCGGAGATTGCCAATAGAGCTTTACTTTGATTATTTTCTGAGGTTTTGCGCTACACCCGAAGGGTTTTGACGAAAGTTTGCTTACAAAAAATTCTAAGTCCACAACGACAAGCCCCCGGCAACCTCAATATACGACTGGGGGCTCGTGATTGGGTTCACAACAACAACCCCCCGGTGATCTTACAATACAACCGGAGGCTGGCAAGAAATTGCACTTAGAAAATTTTCTAAGTCCACCAATCCCTGGCCCTCGAACAGGCAGACAAAGAGAGGAAAACATGCATTCGCCCAAGTAAAGAAAGGCATGCATCCATAAAAAAAAAATTTCGAAGACAGGAGGCATCCACTCAGAAAAGGCCCGAAGGCGATCATTCATTCATTAGCAGAAAATTCAAAGTAACAACAAGATATTTGGTTTACGTTACATGGCAGAAGCCGGAAGCTACAAGCTATTACAAAATGATGCATCAAAAAATTCCTAAGTCTGAGTTCCTTGGGCCGCATCAACTTTCGGCTCGGAGGTAGCGCCATCCCCAACCTCCTCCTCGGCATCCTCGGCTTCTGCCAGCAGCTCCGAGTCTTCGAGATCTGGTCTCTCTTCGCCCGGGGGAAGTGGCACTCTAACGTCTGGCTGAAGGAGGGGAAGACCATACGCCGCGGGGTCGAAATCCTTTGGCTCTATCTTCAAATGCCGGGCCAGCCTCCGGTACACTAAGCGTTGAGTGAAGAACTCCCCGCCATCGTAGTAATCCTTGCCTTTCCGGGCCAGCCACATAGCCCCGGGGCCTTGGGTCCAAGCATCCACCCTCTTCTCCATCACCGAGGCCACCCAACCCTCGTAATCAGCTGCCATCCAGCCCTCGGCAAGAAAAGACTCGACGGCCTTCTTCTCAGCTTTAGCTACCGCTTCGGCCTTGGCGATATCGGCGGCCTCGGCGGCGGTCTTGGCGGCAACTGCGGCAATTTCCTCGGCTGCGGCTTTCCCCCTGGCCTCAGCATCTTTGAGCCTTTGCTCCGTGGCCTCCTTCTCCAGCCGAAGGCTCGCCTCCACATCAGCGACCCTCTGCCTAAGGGTGACCTTCTCCTCATCAGCTTTCTTCAGGGCCTCGTCCGCCTGGCACTTGGCAATCCTCAGCTGCTCAACCCTTCGGGCCTGCTCAGAAGCAGCCAAGGCAGCCTGCACATAAACGCACATAAACGAAAATATGGCATCAGAATGGTTCACCGGGGGCTATCGTAAAAAAGAAAGAATTGAAGGAGATAAAAAGGGAAGACAAATCACCATAGTGCTGTAGCTCGCGACCTTATAATCGAGGATGTCATCCCCGAGGCGGGCCAGCACTGACCTATCCTTCGGCGCCATGACCCCCCTCATGAAGCCGACAGGATGAAGGGTGCCATGCATAACTGAGGTCCCCGACTTGACAGGGAACTGGATGATCTCCGCCGGGCGGATTCCCTCGTCTATGGGGGATGGAGGAGATCGAGGAGGAGTAGTCGCAGGAGGGTTCGAGGAAGGCTGCTCCTCGACTATCACTATGGGAGCATCCTTCTTCCCGGAGGCCCCCTTCTTCTGCTTCTTATTCTCCGGGGGAGCAACACCCTTCCCGGAATTCTTTCTCTTGAGCTCCTCCCCCTTAGAGCCCCCGGCACCAGCACCGGTATCACCTGCTTTGGAGGGTCCCTCCCCCTCCGGGGCCTGAGACGCCCCATCGTTCTTGAAGAATTCATCGACAGGTTTCTGAACCCCCGTCTCCTTCTTCTTTTTTGGCTCCTTGGCCAGCTTCTTCTTCAGAGCAGCAAAGCTGGAGACGTCCATGCTAACACCTGCAAAACAAACAACGAGGTCAGACCAAAGGGTTCAAGAGACGGGGGAAGAGAAATAAGAACATGCAAATATCCTAAGTACAATAAAGCGGACCCTCCGGTAACTACCTCCATCGCCACCAAAGGCTCTCTCAAGGACTGGGTATTGTTCACCCTTCTCGCCCAAAAAACGGTACCGACGGAAGCCTAGGGCCAGCAAGTCTTCGGGGAGAGTGGAATCCTTGACGGTCACATGCTTTGTGGCCCCCGGTGGCAGAGCGGCAATCTTCTTCCCGTCCTTCTGAAGTGCGGCATTTCCCACCTTCGGGTGCCTCTTGAAGTGATTGCGCAACTCCCCCGGGAACGGATTTTCTGCCATCTTGACATAGCAGAAGCGGTCCTTCCATCCTTTGTGGGACGAAGGTACATCGTCAAAAAGCCTCCAGGGGGCAAGCTGCTGCAGGTTTGCAAACCCCTCGGAATTGGTATGGCCCCCTCGGCAGAGGTTGAAGCTCTGGAAAAAGAGATCGAGGGTCGCCGTTACACCTCGGGACCGGCAAAGCTGAAGGAAGCCGGTGATGTAGGAGTGGCTGTTTGGAGTTAACTGGCAGGGGGCTAAACCCACATACCTCAAATACTCGAGGAGGAAGGGATGCAGCGGGAACCGAAGGCCCATGGCAACTGATAGCACATGGACGGCGAAGCATCCTTCGGGAGCTTGGGAGAGGAGATCGTTGGGCCCCGGTTCGATCACGGTGGCCGAGGGGCCCACATGCAGCTGGGTAACGTAGCATTCGGCCCGATCAGCCCTCGACTTCAGAGCGAGGGCAGCAGTATTCAGCCACGAATGCCCCTCCGGTATTCCCACGGGCTTCCCGCAGTCAACGGCGGTTTGCTTGCTCTTCTGGGGAGCTTTCGTCTTCTTCCTTTTCTTTCCCACGGCGACGCTGAGGGGTTCTGGATCTAGAGGCCGGGAGGTACTCGCCTCCCCAGATCCACGAAGGGGCAAGACGGCGACCGTAACCTCCTGTCGTTCCCTCTCTTCTTCTTCCTCAGCTACTTGGAGTGCGAGGGCCATTTCTTCATCAGCAGCAACTTGTTCAAATTCTTCAGCCTCCAGCTCAACCCGAAGGTTACTCTGTACCTCCTCAGCCACGGCAAGGTCATTATTGGTCGAGGACTGCTCGCTCGATGACTCCGAATCAGAAAAGCTCCCTATTGCAGCTGAGGGCTCCCTCGAATGGTTCTGGGAATCGCTTGCTGATGACATCCTTCGGAATCGAGAGAACGCAAGTATGGAAGGAAAGAAGGATACTGGGGGTTTCCTAGTGATGGAGTATATGGCCCAGGAACCCCCGGCCCGTAGACTCCCACTTCTCCTACACAAGTTCATTGAGCTCAGGAAACAACTCAGGCCCAAATACCGCGGCCCAAGCCTCAAAGCAGCCCAGAATACACACTGGGGGGGGCCTTCGGCCTCCTTGGCCGAAAGCTCCAAAACTCACAGGATAGCCTTTTCTGGCATAAGAAGCTACTGGAAGAAAATGGGCAAAGACATGAGCCTTCGGCATTCTCATGCCCTCGGCGCCAGGGGAAGCCCTCGGCTACACAAGGAGCCCTCGACTACACAAGGTGCCTTCGGCTGAACAAGCTCAATCATCGAAGATTCCTTTTAGAGACAGCCAACCACCGCATTTAATGCCACGTCGCATCCACCAACCGCATTCAATGCGGTTGACGTACCACTGCCGGTGCCACCAGGCTGATGTGACCCTTCGGCCGTTGGATTACTGACACGTGTCCTCTCATCGCATTTATTGCTGCTATAAATAGCAGCCCATTTCTCCTTGTAAACGACACAATCCGCATCTCAACTCCACATCTCGAGTTCATTTAATAAAATCGACTCTCTCTCCTCCTATTTGCTCTGACTTCTCTCTAAGTTATTCTCGTAATAACCCCTCGGATAAGATACCCCCCGGGTAGACTGTCCATCATTTGGTGCTCTCGTTGAGAGGTCAGAACAATCAAGTGAGAAAACCTCCCCCTCTACCAAACACAAAATACTTACCAAAAATGGGAAGAACCACCCGTGCCCAGTCCAAAACCCTTGAGGAGAACCACATAGCCCCCGGCGAAACCAACGGGGCTGAGGCCTCCAACAGGCTCTTAGTACCCGAGGGTGGTATCATCCTTGAGTTGGAGCAGGCTACTGCTGACCTCCGTCAGCAACTACAGAAGAACGCCCCTGATGCCCGCATTGGCCTTGATAATCGAAGGAGGGATCGGAGTGAGAACCAAGTTCCCCCTCCGGCCCCGGCCATCGATCTTCAGGCAGCCTTTGCGGCCTTTGTTCAAAACATGGCTCTCAATTCCGGAGCCCTCGCCTCTCAGACACCCCTCCAGCCCTACGCTGGAGGAAATGTTATTCAATTGCCACCGCTCCCTCCTTTGTTCAACAATCCTCCCCCGGGGATTGGCAATGCCGAGGGAGTCATGGCGCAGGATACCGCCTCCCAAGAGGCCCAGTCCAGGGACAAGCGCCCCATGATGAAAGAGAAGCCCCGAACCTCTGCACTTGAGAGGCTCGGGGGAGCTCCCGGGCACCGAGTGGTCCGAGACCGCCTCGGGAAACAAGCGCTCAGCAGGCCCCAGGAAAGTGGAGCCTCCGCTTTGGGTGCCGAGGGCGTGCCTCCCCCCCAAAGCAAAGGCAAGGCTCTCCTCCATGCCGATGATGCCAGGCACCAAATCACACAGGCGCAATCCTTCCGGGCCAACTCCCAAGGGGTTGCCCCGAAGGATCCCAAGGACGAAATCATTGAAGCCCTCCTCCGTCAACTCGAGGAAAATCGTCAGGCACCCCCGACGGCTTCCACAGCAAGGCCGGATCCTGAGTACGCCGACCTCCGGGCGCAGGTGGAGGAAATGAAACGTAAACTTGCCGAAGGCTCAGGCGAGCCCCTCATTCAGCTCCGCACTAGGACGCCTTTCACCCCAAGGGTGTTGGCGGCCAAAATTCCCCACAAATATCGGGGGCAACCTATCAAACCATATGAGGGGAAGACGGATCCCCAGGAGCACTATAGCCGTTATCAAAACAGCATGATGATGATGGGGGCATCGGATGAATACTTATGCCGTTGGTTCCTTTCCACCTTGGAGGGACCAGCGTATGAGTGGTTCAACCGGTTGCCCGAAGGCAGCATTGATTCTTGGCAAGAACTTGCCCACCGCTTCCTTACGCAGTTTGCCGGGAGGCACCGCTCAAGGAAACACTTCTCCCACCTTCTGAATGTGAGACAACAGAAGGAGGAAACCCTTCGGAATTTCCTAGAACGCTGGAGGCAGGCCTCCCTCGAGGTCGAGGGCGCCGATGACAGGACCTTGATGGCCCTCTTCCACACCGTCCTCCGCAATGGTAACTTCTCCCGGAGCCTTATCACTGATCCCCCCCGCGATTATACAAAGGCCCTTCAGCGGGGGGATCGATACGCTGAAGCGGAGGAAATCGAGAAGGACCGCCGCAACGCGGACCCCTCTCAGAAAAATGAAGGCAGGAATCGGTCCGGAGGGCCTCCCCCTCCGACCAACCGAGAGCCACAGTACAACGATCGCTCCCGAGGTGGCCAAGCCAGACCCGGGGGCAGTTACAAGAACAACCCGAAGGCTTGGGCACAACCCGTCCTCCTTGAGCACCCACGCACTCCCTTGACGCATCCCGTCAGCGTCATTCTCGATCATGCGGAAGAACGGGGGCTCGTTGAGCGGGACTCCCGCACACCTCTCGAGATTTATGCCATCGGTCCTGATGAGCCATATTGCCGCTTTCACCGCCACCATGGGCACAAAACCGACGACTGCCACCAACTGAAAAACGCAATTGAGAGGCTGATACAGGCCGGCCACTTATCTCAGTTTATCCGGGGCCCTCCTCCCCAGGGCCCCCCTCACCATCAAGGGCCTCCACCGAAGGCCAACAAGTGGGTGAACCCCAACACCATCCCCTTGGGAAACCCACAGGGGAAGAAGCGAGAAATAGGGGGCCTCGATGATGAGGGAGAGGGCTCCCATCAACAATACAAGCGCCATATTCATATGATCAACGGCGGCAACACCGGAGGCGATTCAGCAAGCCAAAGGAAGAAGTGGGCACAGTCCCTTTACATTGGGGAGGTCAATCACATGCCCCCTACTAAAAGGCAGAGGGCGGATCCCATCTTCTTCACAGATGCGGACCTCCCCTCGGGCTCCCTGCCGCATAGGGATGCCCTCGTCATCCGCACTGAGATCAATGACGCCATCATCCACCGGACTTACGTCGACACGGGGAGTTCTGTCAACGTCATGTATCTCAGCACTTTCCAAGAGTTGGGACTCGATAGGGGGTCCCTTCGGCACATCAACACCCCCCTCTCCGGATTTACGGGGGACAGCATAGACGCCGAGGGCGTCATCACCCTCATGGTTGAATTCGGCGACGGATCCCATAGAGCCAAGCTCGAAGTGGAGTTCGTCGTCGTCAACCTCGACTGCGCACATAACATCATCCTCGGCCGGCCTGCCCTCGAAGATTTGGAGGCCGTCATCTCCATGAGGCACCTCTGTCTCAAGTTCCCCACACCTACCGGCATCGGTTACTCGAGGGGGAATCAAAAGCTCTCCAGGGCCTGCTACCTTCAACTCACCAAGAAGGTTAGTAAAACTGAATTTCGGGTTGACACCATCACCGCCAAGGCCCTGGAGGAAGAAGAAGGCAGGCCGAGGGCTGAGCCTGCCGAGGAGACCGAAGACTTGATACTCGATCCGGCCAAGCCGGAAAGAGTCCTGAAGATTGGAGCCAAGCTCCCCGAAGACTTGAAGGCTGGCATCACCAGGGCCCTCCGCGCCTACTCCATTGTTTTTGCATGGGGGCCGGAGGATATGCCAGGAATTGACCGAAGGGTCATCACCCACCGCCTAGCGGTGGACCCCTCGGCCAAACCGATACAGCAGCGAAGAAGACCCCTCTCGGCCGAGAGAAGGGAGTTCGTGAAGAAGGAGGTATCTATGCTCCTCTCCATCAAACACATTAAGGAGGTGAAATACCCTTCTTGGTTGGCAAACGTAGTCCTCGCACAGAAGCCTCCTACCTTCCGCATGTGCGTGGACTACACTGATCTGAATAAGGCGTGCCCTATGGACCCCTTCCCTCTGCCAAACATTGATCAACTGGTGGATGAGACCGCGGGATGCGAGATCATGTCATTCCTCGACGCGTTCCGCGGATATCATCAAATCTACATGCATGAGGAAGACGCTGAAAAAACCGCCTTCATGACACCCGAAGGCATCTTCTGCTATCTTGTGATGGCCTTCGGCCTCAAAAATTCAGGCGCCACCTACACACGCATGGTGGCTAGGGTCTTTCAAGCTGTCCTAGGACGCACCATGGAGGCTTACGTTGACGATATGATCGTCAAAAGTAAAAAGGCAAGCACTCACGCCGACGACCTCCGGGAGATTTTTGCCATCATGCAAAAATTCAACCTCCGGCTAAATCCAAAGAAATGCACCTTCGGCGTGCAGGGAGGAAAGTTCTTGGGCTACATGGTCAGCCGGAGGGGTATTGAGGCCAACCCCGAGAAGATTCAGGCCATCATCAACATGGAGCCTCCACGCAACGTCAAAGAAGTTCAACGGCTGACGGGTCGCCTGGCGGCCCTCAACCGATTCCTCTCTAAGTCAGCCGAGAGGTCCCTCCCCTTCTTCCAAATCATGAGGAAGACGGCGGGTTTTCAATGGACACCTGAGTGTCAAGAGGCCTTTGACGAACTCAAGAAATACCTCTCTTCTCCCCCAGTGCTCTCCAAACCAAAGGTGGGGGAGACTTTATACTTATATCTTGGTGTTAGCCCTTCGGCTATCAGCTCGGTGCTGATCCGAGAGGAGGACGGCGTCCAACACGCCATCTTCTACGTCAGCAAGACCCTCCGGGAGGCCGAACTCAGGTATTCTCCCGTCGAGAAGACGGTGCTAGCCATCGTTTGGACCGTCAAGAAGCTTGGCCACTACTTTCAAGCTCATCCGGTCCAAGTGCTCACTCATCAACCCCTTGGCGCCCTCATGAGGAGCCCCACTAGCTCCTCCCGGATGGTAAAATGGGCCATCTTCCTCGGCCAGTACAACATAGACATCCGCCCGAGGCCTGCCATTAAGGGCCAAGCCCTGGCGGACTTCGTAACGGAATGCACCGCAAGATCAGCAACTGACGAGGAGCCCTCGGCACCCCTCGATGAGTGGTGGACCCTCTACACCGACGGCTCCTCGGCCACCAAAGCATGCGGGGGTGGAGTAGTTCTGATCACACCCGAAGGCTTCCGCGCCTATTATGCCATCCGCTTCTCCTTCAAAGTCTCCAACAACGAGGCCGAGTACGAAGCCCTCCTATGTGGCCTTCGGCTGGCAGCAAATCTGAAGGCCAAGATGATCCACGTCAAGTGTGACTCCAAGCTTGTCGTAGGTCAAATTTCCGGGGAATACGAAGCCAAAGAGGGGAGGATGAAACAATACAAAGAAGCGGCTAAGGAGTTGCTCAAGGTGTTTGAGGCACATTCTCTTACCCAAATACCGAGGGCTCAAAACTCCGAGGCCGACATTCTATCCAAGCTCTCGGATGAATCTCCCGAGCACCTCTCAAAAATTGCAAGAATTGAGGAACTTAGCCTCTCAAGCATCCACGCGAGCCCCGTTATGAACGTTAGCCTGAGGCCGGGGGACTGGATCTCTGACATCGTCGCCTTCATCACCACAGGGCATTTGCCCCAAGACGAGACCCGCGCCAAGTTAACAAAGCTGAGGGCTCCCAGCTACACCCTCGAGAATGGGAGGCTTTACAAGAGATCTTACAACGGCACCCTCCTTCGGTGCCTTCATCAAGATGAAGCCGAAGTCGCTATGGAGGAAGTGCACAGTGGCACGTGCTCGGCCCACCAGGGACCCTTCTCCATGTCCCGAAGGCTCATAGTTCAAGGCTACTTCTGGCCCACGATGGCTAGGGATTGTGCTGATCTAGCCCGAAGATGCACCGCTTGCCAGCACTTTCAGAAAGCCCCCGGCAGACCAGCGGTCAATTATGCCCCCATCAGTACCGCTATACCCTTCTCCAGGTGGGGGATTGACTTAGTGGGCCCTCTGCCGAGGGGTACCTCCAACAACAGATATATCATTGTGGCCATTGACTACTTCACCAAATGGGTAGAGGCCGAGCCCCTCGCCAGCATCACTGAAGCCCGGTGCCGCCACTTTGTTCTCAAAAATATTCTCACGAGGTTTGGCGTCCCCCAACAAATTATCTCCGACAACGGGACTCAATTCGAGGCAGCCCCCTTCTGTGCCCTCCTTGAGGCTTGGGGCATCAAGCACACATTCTCTTCCGTTGCCTACCCTCAGGGCAACGGACAAGTAGAAAATGCCAACCGCACTCTCCTTGAAGGGTTGAAGAAGAAGCTAGAAGCCGAAGGGGGAGGCTGGGTAGAAGAGCTTCACAACATCTTGTGGGCCTACCGCACCACCCCTCGGCGGGCGACGGGCGAAACACCCTTCTCCCTATGCTATGGCTTTGAGGCAAAAGCTCCAACAGAGGTTACCCTTCCTACCCGAAGGGTGGAGCAATATGAGCCCGAAGTCAACGACACCAACATGGCCCTCGACCTTAATCTCATCTCGGAACGCCGAGAGCAAGCCTTTCTCAGGGCTGAAAACTATAGGAGACAAGTCAAAGGCTACATCGACGCCAAGGTCCGCTCCCGGGAATTTCAGGTGGGTGACTACGTCCTCCGACGAAGGGAGGCCAGTCTACCCACCGAAGGAGGAAAGATGGCACCCAAGTTTGAAGGTCCCTACATCATCTCAGCCATCATCAAACCGGGGACATACAAGTTAAGACGTCCTAATGGGACAGAGATTCCTAGACATTGGAATGTACACCACCTAGTGAAGTTTTACCAATGAGTGGCCAAGCCCTCATCCTCAACAAGTGTAAATGATCAATGGCCCAAGGCCCCATCTGTTTTTGAAGAATAGTCAAAAGGCCAAGCCTTCATCACCTACATACTGTACGAGCGGCCCAAGGCCCCCCTTCTCTCCTACAAATGAGTGGCCAAGCCCTCATCTCTTCACCATGAAAGGCCCAAGGCCACTCCCTCTTATGAGGGGGAACAACGATTTAGGTACCAAGTACCAAGTGTATGGGTCACCCCCATCACCCTTTGAAAACACCAAGTGTTTTCTCACTAAGCCGTACCCCACGAGGACGCAATCATGCATACACTATGCATACTTTTACATACTCTCCTTAAAAAAAAAAAAAAAAAAAAAAAAAAAAAAAAAAAAAAAAAAAAAAACCCGAGGGGTACAACCCCCCTCGGCTCCGGCTGGTACCAAGTGCCCCCGGCTATTTGTGTTCCACACGCAAATAAAACCCTTCCCAGGAACGCTTTCCGCGCCATCCCCCAAGGGGAGGCAGGCAACGGACCATGTCCCGGGCCCAGGATTCGACTTCCACAAACGAAACGCTCCCCGCGCTATCCCCCAAGGGGAAGCAGGCAACAGACCATGTCTCGGGCTGAGGGGACGACTTTCAAAACCGAGGCGCTTTCCGTGCTATCTCCCAAGGGGAAGCAGGCAACAGACGATGTCTCGGGCCGAGGAAACGACCCTCAAACCCTTCGGGATATCGGAAGGTCATTCCCGAAGGGGGAGTCAACGGTTTGTTCCGTTGCCTCCCACATAGGCCAAGCCTTCCCTAGAAACCAAGTTTCTAGATGCCTCTCCTACACCATCTAAAAAAAAAAAAAAAAAAAAAAAAAAAAAAAAAAAAAAAGATGTGTAGGGGGGAAGGAACTCCCCGGATACTATTCTCCCCGGAGGCTCAACACTTCGGATATACATTACCGAAAGCTGCTACAAATGCACAAGAAAATCTCTCAACATCGAGTCATCTGGCTACATAGCCGAAAGCTTCACTACATAAAGCCTTGGAGTACAACGGTTTCCCCGGAAGCCCAAGAAGAGAGCTCACTAAGCAAAACTTCACCTAAATTTGGCTAAGGCCGAATTTAGGTTGGATCAAAGTCAACTATGTGACATACCGAAGGCTCCACAAGGTTCTAAGGCAAGCTAAATCTATACCTACACAAACCGGAGGGTTCATACCGACGAAGGCGGAATACTACCAAACTCACTCAATGATGACAATTTGGTGCCCTTCGAAGCAGACTCATCAACCGAAGGGTCACTCTATGGGAGACAAATCTCAGAATGTCACTAAGTCCATAATCCCGAACCCCTCGGCAACCATATGTACCGGGGACTCAGAGCAGTTCCCATACCGGAAGGTTCACTACAACTACTATTGGAATATTATGGAAATTTGACTAAGTCCACAATTGGAGACCCTTCGGGAGAAAACCGGAATGCCGCCTAGAAACAAAGGCTAAGCATTTCCGGGGGGCGTAAGATACAATTTTACTTGGAGAATTTCCTGAGTCTAATTCATTTTAGCCCTCGGTCCTAAAACTTCAACCCGGAAGCAGCTACAAGGATTCTTTACCGGAGGTTGCCAATAGAGCTTTACTTTGATTATTTTCTGAGGTTTTGCGCTACACCCGAAGGGTTTTGACGAAAGTTTGCTTACAAAAAATTCTAAGTCCACAACGACAAGCCCCCGGCAACCTCAATATACGACTGGGGGCTCGTGATTGGGTTCACAACAACAACCCCCCGGTGATCTTACAATACAACCGGAGGCTGGCAAGAAATTGCACTTAGAAAATTTTCTAAGTCCACCAATCCCTGGCCCTCGAACAGGCAGACAAAGAGAGGAAAACATGCATTCGCCCAAGTAAAGAAAGGCATGCATCCATAAAAAAAAAATTTCGAAGACAGGAGGCATCCACTCAGAAAAGGCCCGAAGGCGATCATTCATTCATTAGCAGAAAATTCAAAGTAACAACAAGATATTTGGTTTACGTTACATGGCAGAAGCCGGAAGCTACAAGCTATTACAAAATGATGCATCAAAAAATTCCTAAGTCTGAGTTCCTTGGGCCGCATCAACTTTCGGCTCGGAGGTAGCGCCATCCCCAACCTCCTCCTCGGCATCCTCGGCTTCTGCCAGCAGCTCCGAGTCTTCGAGATCTGGTCTCTCTTCGCCCGGGGGAAGTGGCACTCTAACGTCTGGCTGAAGGAGGGGAAGACCATACGCCGCGGGGTCGAAATCCTTTGGCTCTATCTTCAAATGCCGGGCCAGCCTCCGGTACACTAAGCGTTGAGTGAAGAACTCCCCGCCATCGTAGTAATCCTTGCCTTTCCGGGCCAGCCACATAGCCCCGGGGCCTTGGGTCCAAGCATCCACCCTCTTCTCCATCACTGAGGCCACCCAACCCTCGTAATCAGCTGCCATCCAGCCCTCGGCAAGAAAAGACTCGACGGCCTTCTTCTCAGCTTTAGCTACCGCTTCGGCCTTGGCGATATCGGCGGCCTCGGCGGCGGTCTTGGCGGCAACTGCGGCAATTTCCTCGGCTGCGGCTTTCCCCCTGGCCTCAGCATCTTTGAGCCTTTGCTCCGTGGCCTCCTTCTCCAGCCGAAGGCTCGCCTCCACATCAGCGACCCTCTGCCTAAGGGTGACCTTCTCCTCATCAGCTTTCTTCAGGGCCTCGTCCGCCTGGCACTTGGCAATCCTCAGCTGCTCAACCCTTCGGGCCTGCTCAGAAGCAGCCAAGGCAGCCTGCACATAAACGCACATAAACGAAAATATGGCATCAGAATGGTTCACCGGGGGCTATCGTAAAAAAGAAAGAATTGAAGGAGATAAAAAGGGAAGACAAATCACCATAGTGCTGTAGCTCGCGACCTTATAATCGAGGATGTCATCCCCGAGGCGGGCCAGCACTGACCTATCCTTCGGCGCCATGACCCCCCTCATGAAGCCGACAGGATGAAGGGTGCCATGCATAACTGAGGTCCCCGACTTGACAGGGAACTGGATGATCTCCGCCGGGCGGATTCCCTCGTCTATGGGGGATGGAGGAGATCGAGGAGGAGTAGTCGCAGGAGGGTTCGAGGAAGGCTGCTCCTCGACTATCACTATGGGAGCATCCTTCTTCCCGGAGGCCCCCTTCTTCTGCTTCTTATTCTCCGGGGGAGCAACACCCTTCCCGGAATTCTTTCTCTTGAGCTCCTCCCCCTTAGAGCCCCCGGCACCAGCACCGGTATCACCTGCTTTGGAGGGTCCCTCCCCCTCCGGGGCCTGAGACGCCCCATCGTTCTTGAAGAATTCATCGACAGGTTTCTGAACCCCCGTCTCCTTCTTCTTTTTTGGCTCCTTGGCCAGCTTCTTCTTCAGAGCAGCAAAGCTGGAGACGTCCATGCTAACACCTGCAAAACAAACAACGAGGTCAGACCAAAGGGTTCAAAAGACGGGGGAAGAGAAATAAGAACATGCAAATATCCTAAGTACAATAAAGCGGACCCTCCGGTAACTACCTCCATCGCCACCAAAGGCTCTCTCAAGGACTGGGTATTGTTCACCCTTCTCGCCCAAAAAACGGTACCGACGGAAGCCTAGGGCCAGCAAGTCTTCGGGGAGAGTGGAATCCTTGACGGTCACATGCTTTGTGGCCCCCGGTGGCAGAGCGGCAATCTTCTTCCCGTCCTTCTGAAGTGCGGCATTTCCCACCTTCGGGTGCCTCTTGAAGTGATTGCGCAACTCCCCCGGGAACGGATTTTCTGCCATCTTGACATAGCAGAAGCGGTCCTTCCATCCTTTGTGGGACGAAGGTACATCGTCAAAAAGCCTCCAGGGGGCAAGCTGCTGCAGGTTTGCAAACCCCTCGGAATTGGTATGGCCCCCTCGGCAGAGGTTGAAGCTCTGGAAAAAGAGATCGAGGGTCGCCGTTACACCTCGGGACCGGCAAAGCTGAAGGAAGCCGGTGATGTAGGAGTGGCTGTTTGGAGTTAACTGGCAGGGGGCTAAACCCACATACCTCAAATACTCGAGGAGGAAGGGATGCAGCGGGAACCGAAGGCCCATGGCAACTGATAGCACATGGACGGCGAAGCATCCTTCGGGAGCTTGGGAGAGGAGATCGTTGGGCCCCGGTTCGATCACGGTGGCCGAGGGGCCCACATGCAGCTGGGTAACGTAGCATTCGGCCCGATCAGCCCTCGACTTCAGAGCGAGGGCAGCAGTATTCAGCCACGAATGCCCCTCCGGTATTCCCACGGGCTTCCCGCAGTCAACGGCGGTTTGCTTGCTCTTCTGGGGAGCTTTCGTCTTCTTCCTTTTCTTTCCCACGGCGACGCTGAGGGGTTCTGGATCTAGAGGCCGGGAGGTACTCGCCTCCCCAGATCCACGAAGGGGCAAGACGGCGACCGTAACCTCCTGTCGTTCCCTCTCTTCTTCTTCCTCAGCTACTTGGAGTGCGAGGGCCATTTCTTCATCAGCAGCAACTTGTTCAAATTCTTCAGCCTCCAGCTCAACCCGAAGGTTACTCTGTACCTCCTCAGCCACGGCAAGGTCATTATTGGTCGAGGACTGCTCGCTCGATGACTCCGAATCAGAAAAGCTCCCTATTGCAGCTGAGGGCTCCCTCGAATGGTTCTGGGAATCGCTTGCTGATGACATCCTTCGGAATCGAGAGAACGCAAGTATGGAAGGAAAGAAGGATACTGGGGGTTTCCTAGGAAGGCTCTAACACTTAATCTAAGAACAATAGAGCAAAGTATGCTAGAAGAATCGAAGAACGGTGAAGAACTGACCTCGAATCTTGGGGTTTGATCGAACAGGGCTTTCTCTCTCTAGAAAACAAAAGGGCAGAGCTTCGCTATCACAAAAATCGCACAAGGGATATGAATTCGGGCTTGGGGTATTTATAGGCTCCCAGCCTCGAAATCTGGGCCTCGATTTAGAAAGGCCATCATTACGGGCCGCCGGCTCAACCAATGGGTGGCACCCGCCCACCTCCGACCAACGAGGACACGCCACGTCAACCCCTCTTCCAACGGCTATATTACAACGACTATATTTCGGCAAAACTGGGGTGCCTTCGCATGGTAGCCTCCGGCTATCACTCACCACACCCTTCTGCCAGCAAATTTCATCAAACGCCTTCGAGCTTGCGGCAGCGTAAGCCCCCGACTTGTCAATATTATCACCCCTCTGGTTCGCATCAACACATCATAACTCCTTCAGCCCGAACTCACCTTCGGCCCAAAGGAGTGGGGGACTGGGATACACCCCTCGGTAATCTTACGGAACAAAAACTTCTTCATACAAAAACCCACAAGTAACGTACACGGCCCCGGGGGCAGCATAACCCCTCGGGTCGTGACCCGGTGTACCCTTCGGCAATAGCGAAATAAAGTATCAAAAGTTTCCCTCAGAAAACCCTCGACATGTGAGGGACTGAGAAGAGGCTCCGGCATTCATACAAGTATTATACTTCCTTCAGAAAACCCTCGACATGTGAGGGACTGGGGGAAGCCTTCGGCAATCAGCAGGAGGCAAGTTCTCAGGCAAAGGCACCCAACCAAATGATGAAGCCCCCAGAAGAATCAACACATCTACTCCTTTTCCCTCAAGTACCTTTCGGCAAAAGGAGTGAGGGACTCCTGATGGAGTATATGGCCCAGGAACCCCCGGCCCGTAGACTCCCACTTCTCCTACACAAGTTCATTGAGCTCAGGAAACAACTCAGGCCCAAATACCGCGGCCCAAGCCTCAAAGCAGCCCAGAATACACACTGGGGGGGCCTTCGGCCTCCTTGGCCGAAAGCTCCAAAACTCACAGGATAGCCTTTTCTGGCATAAGAAGCTACTGGAAGAAAATGGGCAAAGACATGAGCCTTCGGCATTCTCATGCCCTCGGCGCCAGGGGAAGCCCTCGGCTACACAAGGAGCCCTCGGCTACACAAGGTGCCTTCGGCTGAACAAGCTCAATCATCGAAGATTCCTTTTAGAGACAGCCAACCACCGCATTTAATGCCACGTCGCATCCACCAACCGCATTCAATGCGGTTGACGTACCACTGCCGGTGCCACCAGGCTGATGTGACCCTTCGGCCGTTGGATTACTGACACGTGTCCTCTCATCGCATTTATTGCTGCTATAAATAGCAGCCCATTTCTCCTTGTAAACGACACAATCCGCATCTCAACTCCACATCTCGAGTTCATTTAATAAAATCGACTCTCTCTCCTCCTATTTGCTCTGACTTCTCTCTAAGTTATTCTCGTAATAACCCCTCGGATAAGATACCCCCCGGGTAGACTGTCCATCACCTAGGAAGGCTCTAACACTTAATCTAAGAACAATAGAGCAAAGTATGCTAGAAGAATCGAAGAACGGTGAAGAACTGACCTCGAATCTTGGGGTTTGATCGAACAGGGCTTTCTCTCTCTAGAAAACAAAAGGGCAGAGCTTCGCTATCACAAAAATCGCACAAGGGATATGAATTCGGGCTTGGGGTATTTATAGGCTCCCAGCCTCGAAATCTGGGCCTCGATTTAGAAAGGCCATCATTACGGGCCGCCGGCTCAGCCAATGGGTGGCACCCGCCCACCTCCGACCAACGAGGACACGCCACGTCAACCCCTCTTCCAACGGCTATATTACAACGACTATATTTCGGCAAAACTGGGGTGCCTTCGCATGGTAGCCTCCGGCTATCACTCACCACACCCTTCTGCCAGCAAATTTCATCAAACGCCTTCGAGCTTGCGGCAGCGTAAGCCCCCGACTTGTCAATATTATCACCCCTCTGGTTCGCATCAACACATCATAACTCCTTCAGCCCGAACTCACCTTCGGCCCAAAGGAGTGGGGGACTGGGATACACCCCTCGGTAATCTTACGGAACAAAAACTTCTTCATACAAAAACCCACAAGTAACGTACACGGCCCCGGGGGCAGCATAACCCCTCGGGTCGTGACCCGGTGTACCCTTCGGCAATAGCGAAATAAAGTATCAAAAGTTTCCCTCAGAAAACCCTCGACATGTGAGGGACTGAGAAGAGGCTCCGGCATTCATACAAGTATTATACTTCCTTCAGAAAACCCTCGACATGTGAGGGACTGGGGGAAGCCTTCGGCAATCAGCAGGAGGCAAGTTCTCAGGCAAAGGCACCCAACCAAATGATGAAGCCCCCAGAAGAATCAACACATCTACTCCTTTTCCCTCAAGTACCTTTCGGCAAAAGGAGTGAGGGACTCCTGATGGAGTATATGGCCCAGGAACCCCCGGCCCGTAGACTCCCACTTCTCCTACACAAGTTCATTGAGCTCAGGAAACAACTCAGGCCCAATACCGCGGCCCAAGCCTCAAAGCAGCCCAGAATACACACTGGGGGGGCCTTCGGCCTCCTTGGCCGAAAGCTCCAAAACTCACAGGATAGCCTTTTCTGGCATAAGAAGCTACTGGAAGAAAATGGGCAAAGACATGAGCCTTCGGCATTCTCATGCCCTCGGCGCCAGGGGAAGCCCTCGGCTACACAAGGAGCCCTCGGCTACACAAGGTGCCTTCAGCTGAACAAGCTCAATCATCGAAGATTCCTTTTAGAGACAGCCAACCACCGCATTTAATGCCACGTCGCATCCACCAACCGCATTCAATGCGGTTGACGTACCACTGCCGGTGCCACCAGGCTGATGTGACCCTTCGGCCGTTGGATTACTGACACGTGTCCTCTCATCGCATTTATTGCTGCTATAAATAGCAGCCCATTTCTCCTTGTAAACGACACAATCCGCATCTCAACTCCACATCTCGAGTTCATTTAATAAAATCGACTCTCTCTCCTCCTATTTGCTCTGACTTCTCTCTAAGTTATTCTCGTAATAACCCCTCGGATAAGATACCCCCCGGGTAGACTGTCCATCAGGTACCAAGTACCAAGTGTATGGGTCACCCCCATCACCCTTTGAAAACACCAAGTGTTTTCTCACTAAGCCGTACCCCACGAGGACGCAATCATGCATACACTATGCATACTTTTACATACTCTCCTTAAAAAAAAAAAAAAAAAAAAAAAAAAAAAAAAAAAAAAAAAAACCCGAGGGGTACAACCCCCCTCGGCTCCGGCTGGTACCAAGTGCCCCCGGCTATTTGTGTTCCACACGCAAATAAAACCCTTCCCAGGAACGCTTTCCGCGCCATCCCCCAAGGGGAGGCAGGCAACGGACCATGTCCCGGGCCCAGGATTCGACTTCCACAAACGAAACGCTCCCCGCGCTATCCCCCAAGGGGAAGCAGGCAACAGACCATGTCTCGGGCTGAGGGGACGACTTTCAAAACCGAGGCGCTTTCCGTGCTATCTCCCAAGGGGAAGCAGGCAACAGACGATGTCTCGGGCCGAGGAAACGACCCTCAAACCCTTCGGGATATCGGAAGGTCATTCCCGAAGGGGGAGTCAACGGTTTGTTCCGTTGCCTCCCACATAGGCCAAGCCTTCCCTAGAAACCAAGTTTCTAGATGCCTCTCCTACACCATCTAAAAAAAAAAAAAAAAAAAAAAAAAAAAAAAAAAAAAAAGATGTGTAGGGGGGAAGGAACTCCCCGGATACTATTCTCCCCGGAGGCTCAACACTTCGGATATACATTACCGAAAGCTGCTACAAATGCACAAGAAAATCTCTCAACATCGAGTCATCTGGCTACATAGCCGAAAGCTTCACTACATAAAGCCTTGGAGTACAACGGTTTCCCCGGAAGCCCAAGAAGAGAGCTCACTAAGCAAAACTTCACCTAAATTTGGCTCACAATTGGAGACCCTTCGGGAGAAAACCGGAATGCCGCCTAGAAACAGGCTTACAGCCGATGGCCCCCTGATCTACTCGGCAATGACCTAAAGCTACACTACCAAACGAAGGCTAAGCATTTCCGGGGGCGTAAGATACAATTTTACTTGGAGAATTTCCTGAGTCTAATTCATTTTAGCCCTCGGTCCTAAAACTTCAACCCGGAAGCAGCTACAAGGATTCTTTACCGGAGGTTGCCAATAGAGCTTTACTTTGATTATTTTCTGAGGTTTTGCGCTACACCCGAAGGGTTTTGACGAAAGTTTGCTTACAAAAAATTCTAAGTCCACAACGACAAGCCCCCGGCAACCTCAATATACGACTGGGGGCTCGTGATTGGGTTCACAACAACAACCCCCCGGTGATCTTACAATACAACCGGAGGCTGGCAAGAAATTGCACTTAGAAAATTTTCTAAGTCCACCAATCCCTGGCCCTCGAACAGGCAGACAAAGAGAGGAAAACATGCATTCGCCCAAGTAAAGAAAGGCATGCATCCATAAAAAAAAAATTCGAAGACAGGAGGCATCCACTCAGAAAAGGCCCGAAGGCGATCATTCATTCATTAGCAGAAAATTCAAAGTAACAACAAGATATTTGGTTTACGTTACATGGCAGAAGCCGGAAGCTACAAGCTATTACAAAATGATGCATCAAAAAATTCCTAAGTCTGAGTTCCTTGGGCCGCATCAACTTTCGGCTCGGAGGTAGCGCCATCCCCAACCTCCTCCTCGGCATCCTCGGCTTCTGCCAGCAGCTCCGAGTCTTCGAGATCTGGTCTCTCTTCGCCCGGGGGAAGTGGCACTCTAACGTCTGGCTGAAGGAGGGGAAGACCATACGCCGCGGGGTCGAAATCCTTTGGCTCTATCTTCAAATGCCGGGCCAGCCTCCGGTACACTAAGCGTTGAGTGAAGAACTCCCCGCCATCGTAGTAATCCTTGCCTTTCCGGGCCAGCCACATAGCCCCGGGGCCTTGGGTCCAAGCATCCACCCTCTTCTCCATCACCGAGGCCACCCAACCCTCGTAATCAGCTGCCATCCAGCCCTCGGCAAGAAAAGACTCGACGGCCTTCTTCTCAGCTTTAGCTACCGCTTCGGCCTTGGCGATATCGGCGGCCTCGGCGGCGGTCTTGGCGGCAACTGCGGCAATTTCCTCGGCTGCGGCTTTCCCCCTGGCCTCAGCATCTTTGAGCCTTTGCTCCGTGGCCTCCTTCTCCATCCGAAGGCTCGCCTCCACATCAGCGACCCTCTGCCTAAGGGTGACCTTCTCCTCATCAGCTTTCTTCAGGGCCTCGTCCGCCTGGCACTTGGCAATCCTCAGCTGCTCAACCCTTCGGGCCTGCTCAGAAGCAGCCAAGGCAGCCTGCACATAAACGCACATAAACGAAAATATGGCATCAGAATGGTTCACCGGGGGCTATCGTAAAAAAGAAAGAATTGAAGGAGATAAAAAGGGAAGACAAATCACCATAGTGCTGTAGCTCGCGACCTTATAATCGAGGATGTCATCCCCGAGGCGGGCCAGCACTGACCTATCCTTCGGCGCCATGACCCCCCTCATGAAGCCGACAGGATGAAGGGTGCCATGCATAACTGAGGTCCCCGACTTGACAGGGAACTGGATGATCTCCGCCGGGCGGATTCCCTCGTCTATGGGGGATGGAGGAGATCGAGGAGGAGTAGTCGTAGGAGGGTTCGAGGAAGGCTGCTCCTCGACTATCACTATGGGAGCATCCTTCTTCCCGGAGGCCCCCTTCTTCTGCTTCTTATTCTCCGGGGGAGCAACACCCTTCCCGGAATTCTTTCTCTTGAGCTCCTCCCCCTTAGAGCCCCCGGCACCAGCACCGGTATCACCTGCTTTGGAGGGTCCCTCCCCCTCCGGGGCCTGAGACGCCCCATCGTTCTTGAAGAATTCATCGACAGGTTTCTGAACCCCCGTCTCCTTCTTCTTTTTTGGCTCCTTGGCCAGCTTCTTCTTCAGAGCAGCAAAGCTGGAGACGTCCATGCTAACACCTGCAAAACAAACAACGAGGTCAGACCAAAGGGTTCAAAAGACGGGGGAAGAGAAATAAGAACATGCAAATATCCTAAGTACAATAAAGCGGACCCTCCGGTAACTACCTCCATCGCCACCAAAGGCTCTCTCAAGGACTGGGTATTGTTCACCCTTCTCGCCCAAAAAACGGTACCGACGGAAGCCTAGGGCCAGCAAGTCTTCGGGGAGAGTGGAATCCTTGACGGTCACATGCTTTGTGGCCCCCGGTGGCAGAGCGGCAATCTTCTTCCCGTCCTTCTGAAGTGCGGCATTTCCCACCTTCGGGTGCCTCTTGAAGTGATTGCGCAACTCCCCCGGGAACGGATTTTCTGCCATCTTGACATAGCAGAAGCGGTCCTTCCATCCTTTGTGGGACGAAGGTACATCGTCAAAAAGCCTCCAGGGGGCAAGCTGCTGCAGGTTTGCAAACCCCTCGGAATTGGTATGGCCCCCTCGGCAGAGGTTGAAGCTCTGGAAAAAGAGATCGAGGGTCGCCGTTACACCTCGGGACCGGCAAAGCTGAAGGAAGCCGGTGATGTAGGAGTGGCTGTTTGGAGTTAACTGGCAGGGGGCTAAACCCACATACCTCAAATACTCGAGGAGGAAGGGATGCAGCGGGAACCGAAGGCCCATGGCAACTGATAGCACATGGACGGCGAAGCATCCTTCGGGAGCTTGGGAGAGGAGATCGTTGGGCCCCGGTTCGATCACGGTGGCCGAGGGGCCCACATGCAGCTGGGTAACGTAGCATTCGGCCCGATCAGCCCTCGACTTCAGAGCGAGGGCAGCAGTATTCAGCCACGAATGCCCCTCCGGTATTCCCACGGGCTTCCCGCAGTCAACGGCGGTTTGCTTGCTCTTCTGGGGAGCTTTCGTCTTCTTCCTTTTCTTTCCCACGGCGACGCTGAGGGGTTCTGGATCTAGAGGCCGGGAGGTACTCGCCTCCCCAGATCCACGAAGGGGCAAGACGGCGACCGTAACCTCCTGTCGTTCCCTCTCTTCTTCTTCCTCAGCTACTTGGAGTGCGAGGGCCATTTCTTCATCAGCAGCAACTTGTTCAAATTCTTCAGCCTCCAGCTCAACCCGAAGGTTACTCTGTACCTCCTCAGCCACGGCAAGGTCATTATTGGTCGAGGACTGCTCGCTCGATGACTCCGAATCAGAAAAGCTCCCTATTGCAGCTGAGGGCTCCCTCGAATGGTTCTGGGAATCGCTTGCTGATGACATCCTTCGGAATCGAGAGAACGCAAGTATGGAAGGAAAGAAGGATACTGGGGGTTTCCTAGGAAGGCTCTAACACTTAATCTAAGAACAATAGAGCAAAGTATGCTAGAAGAATCGAAGAACGGTGAAGAACTGACCTCGAATCTTGGGGTTTGATCGAACAGGGCTTTCTCTCTCTAGAAAACAAAAGGGCAGAGCTTCGCTATCACAAAAATCGCACAAGGGATATGAATTCGGGCTTGGGGTATTTATAGGCTCCCAGCCTCGAAATCTGGGCCTCGATTTAGAAAGGCCATCATTACGGGCCGCCGGCTCAGCCAATGGGTGGCACCCGCCCACCTCCGACCAACGAGGACACGCCACGTCAACCCCTCTTCCAACGGCTATATTACAACGACTATATTTCGGCAAAACTGGGGTGCCTTCGCATGGTAGCCTCCGGCTATCACTCACCACACCCTTTCTGCCAGCAAATTTCATCAAACGCCTTCGAGCTTGCGGCAGCGTAAGCCCCCGACTTGTCAATATTATCACCCCTCTGGTTCGCATCAACACATCATAACTCCTTCAGCCCGAACTCACCTTCGGCCCAAAGGAGTGGGGGACTGGGATACACCCCTCGGTAATCTTACGGAACAAAAACTTCTTCATACAAAAACCCACAAGTAACGTACACGGCCCCGGGGGCAGCATAACCCCTCGGGTCGTGACCCGGTGTACCCTTCGGCAATAGCGAAATAAAGTATCAAAAGTTTCCCTCAGAAAACCCTCGACATGTGAGGGACTGAGAAGAGGCTCCGGCATTCATACAAGTATTATACTTCCTTCAGAAAACCCTCGACATGTGAGGGACTGGGGGAAGCCTTCGGCAATCAGCAGGAGGCAAGTTCTCAGGCAAAGGCACCCAACCAAATGATGAAGCCCCCAGAAGAATCAACACATCTACTCCTTTTCCCTCAAGTACCTTTCGGCAAAAGGAGTGAGGGACTCCTGATGGAGTATATGGCCCAGGAACCCCCGGCCCGTAGACTCCCACTTCTCCTACACAAGTTCATTGAGCTCAGGAAACAACTCAGGCCCAAATACCGCGGCCCAAGCCTCAAAGCAGCCCAGAATACACACTGGGGGGGCCTTCGGCCTCCTTGGCCGAAAGCTCCAAAACTCACAGGATAGCCTTTTCTGGCATAAGAAGCTACTGGAAGAAAATGGGCAAAGACATGAGCCTTCGGCATTCTCATGCCCTCGGCGCCAGGGGAAGCCCTCGGCTACACAAGGAGCCCTCGGCTACACAAGGTGCCTTCAGCTGAACAAGCTCAATCATCGAAGATTCCTTTTAGAGACAGCCAACCACCGCATTTAATGCCACGTCGCATCCACCAACCGCATTCAATGCGGTTGACGTACCACTGCCGGTGCCACCAGGCTGATGTGACCCTTCGGCCGTTGGATTACTGACACGTGTCCTCTCATCGCATTTATTGCTGCTATAAATAGCAGCCCATTTCTCCTTGTAAACGACACAATCCGCATCTCAACTCCACATCTCGAGTTCATTTAATAAAATCGACTCTCTCTCCTCCTATTTGCTCTGACTTCTCTCTAAGTTATTCTCGTAATAACCCCTCGGATAAGATACCCCCCGGGTAGACTGTCCATCAGTCCTATTTTGGAATTTACAAACGTTTTTAGTCCTATTTAGGGTAAATTCTCATTCCTAAATGCACACTCGTTTTGGACATAAAGATTGTGAATATTAAAACGGTGAGCTGAGATTAAGGTTTACTAAAACAAGATATAAATAAAACGGCTATTAGCCCTGAATGGAACTAAAAGTAGTCTAAATTTTCATATTAGGAGTATACTCCTTTTATTCTCAAAGTAGTAATAATATAAGTCTCTTCCTCATTTTCTATCTGCTACCTATAATTTCTAATAGATTCATTTATTAATAAAAATCACACTCTAATTTGTATTAAATATATAAAAAGTTGAAAAAAAAAACTATAAATTAATAAAAAATCGGGAAAACATAAAATAAAATTAAAAGAATTAAATATATATATATATAGTATTTAAAAAAAACTAAAAATTTTAAAAAAAATAAAATAAAATACCTAAAAATATATTACGTATTAAAAAATATGTAGGCCACTACCTCTGCATCCTCCACCTCCTAGAACACCACCTCCGATCGCGGGAAAAAATGTCATCTTGTGTAAAAAAAAGTCACATTTCTTCGAAAATGTCATGAATATGACATTTTTACTCTTTCAAAATATCAAGCTTTCTTTTCAAAATTGCCATCAAGATGACATTTTTTCCCCAACTTGACAATCTTTTTTGGCGACCGGTTGAGGCCTGTGTATTTTTTTTTTTATATTTTTTATGATTTTCTATTTTTTTTAATAATTTTTTTTTATGTTTTATGATGACTATTAAAAGGGTAGAACAGAAAGAGTTAGTCCTATTTTGAGAATTTAATAAACTCCTATTGTTGCAATATTGTTTTATTTAGTCCTATTTAGAGAAATATCTCTAAATAAAATAATAAACCACATAATTTTTATAGTGAATGAAAAGTAATTTCAGAATAGGAGAAAAGTGCTCGTGGGTCAATTTGTTCGGATGTAGATGAATTAATTAGGTCGATGGTGTTTTCTTCATGTTTCTTCCAGAAAATCCAAATGCAATTCAAATAAGGAAATGGTCGTGACTCGTGAGTGTAATTTAACTTGGATTCAATAATTCAATTTCTGCCATACACTCATACTAGACTTAAAATGTAAACCCATTAGACTTATAAAACTATTATATTGGATCGGATGATAAGTCAAATTTCATTTTTTTTAAGAAAATCGGTTTAGATAAATAACCAATAAAAGTTCAGACTATGGGTCAACTGACAAAGAGAAAAAAGATAACCGTCATCTTCCTCGAACCAGATTCGGAATTAATCGCCGTAGCAATATAATTCGCTGATCCATAACCGGGAAACAATAAGCCTAACTCGGTTACCAGATTCCCCTCATCCCCCACATCCAAAACCAACGTCTTACAAACAGGAATGATAAATAAAAAGCAAATAGCAAGACAGACATAACAATCACTGAAAGAACAAACAAAACCAATAAAACAAAACCCTAGATTTGCTTGCACTCCATGGCGGCGGCTCAGGAGGGGGTCGCGCCTGTCGCTCACTCGCCACAACCTCACCATCAGACATGTCCCCGAAGCTTTCCATGCAAATTTGTTGCTTGAACCTTCTGCTAGCTCCTTGCCGCATCTCAAGGCTCCTTCGATCCAGCCGCCTCGAAACAGCCGTTGTTCGTCTCATCACCGTATTCAACGGGCTAGACCTTCTTTGTGATCGAAACCCGCAATCGGAGAAACGAGGAACCCGGACAACGTCTTCGACAATAGACAGCATCTTCCAAACAATCCAAAAAGACATCTAACAAATAAAGACTCAGAGATACGGCGGAGAGCCGTCTCCAGACAAACCCTAGGCCGCCTTGACGGGGGCTCTAGGGAGAGGGAACTCTAATAATTATTTATGTTTAACTTCTTGTTAGAGACTTTTGAGAATTGAGAACAAGTCAAATTTCATTACAGATCAAATTACATCAAATTATTTCAGAAAATTCAGTACAATTGAATAATATAAAACAATAATTACACACTTTTGTGCATAATTTTACTTTCTATATGACAATCATAGATTACAAATACTCCTCGAATTCTAAATAAACTTCACATACACTTTCCTTTTTTGGTAAGATCAAAATAAGCTTCGCACCTAGTCCTTACTTTATCAACAATGCTTGATGTACCCACTTTTATACCCGCCTTATACCCACCATGTTTGTGGAGGTTTTTTTGTCTGTGAACCCGGGTTCACAAACAATATTTTGTTTGTGCAAAATATTGTCTGTGAGCCGGGGGTTAACAGAAAAAAGCACTTCACAAACATAGGTGCGTACAAAAGTGGGTATAAGAGTGAGTACAAAGATCATTTTGTTACTTTATTACCTATTTTACACTCATTTTCTCTCTCCCACCTACACTTTATCACCTTTTTATAGGGCATGATGGGAAAGTCAAAAGTAAAAATTCAACTTTCTTAAAAACCGTAAAATCAAACTATGAAGTTTATTATTTAGGACCAGAGGGATTAATAAATAACCCGCTTTATTACTTCTACTATCAGATGGTACGTATAACATATTTTTAGTAGTGATTATTGTTAGGGGTTTCCTTAAAATCCTTAAATATTACTAGTACTAATGAAAACGTTACGGACAAAAATGTGACCTAGTAACTATTAGTGACTATAATTATGTTCAAACTTTATATCACAGTAACTTACATTTAGTTACTACGATGTAAATTTTGAACACAACTATAGTCACTAATAGTTACCATTGTTCTAAAACTCGTCAGGCCCTACTCGGGCAGTTGAGGGGCCCCTAGCACCTAGGCGGCGGACTAGGCCGATGTTTTAGCCGACTAGGCCTCTACAGTTAGGACCGACTATAATAAGAAGAAATGGTTGACCAACAAATAGAAGATGTTATTCTATTGTGGTGAAGACACATGTACTTGGCTAACAAGAAGAGGTGTACTAGTCTAATGATGCGATGACACATGTAAAGTTGATTGGAGAGATATTATAGACAACTTACTTACTACTGATTGATACTGTGTATAACGGATTTGTCATTTTTGTACCAGAACGCATGTGCACGCCACACATGTGTTATCTGGAATATTCTGTGTAATAATCGTCAGGGTGACGAGCCTTTGGACAACTGTCATGCTGGTGACGAGGCCGTGGTTATGTGCGGTGTTTGATCGCTGAAATGTCTTAGTCCACAATTGGTTGATGATGCCCCGATCATAACAAATGAGATTGAGCTCGGGTATGATATGCTTATCATGAAGGGAGCAATCTCGGGTTGCTGCTTGTCATGTGCAAGCGTTCCTTTGTTCTGATTGATTTTGCAGGATGTCAGTTGACCCCAAGCTCTATGGCGGCAGATTGTGATATTGACCTCGAAGAGGATCGACCTCGGCCTCGGATGCGGTTTCGGCCTTATCTCAATATTCTGGGAGATAAATGTTGGACCGACCTCAGGGGTCGAGCTCGACCTCGGTGGGATAATGACCTCATACTTCTGCTTCTGAAGACTTCTTTATTCGTGAATGCTGATAACCCTGGGGTATACGAAAATATACTCAATCACCGTGGATTTTTTGCATACTAAATTTTGACATAAGGATATACTCCCTAGTCCTATTGGACTTTTTCAACTTTTTTATTATCCTAAAATATTTGCTATTATCTTATTAGAGTAATTAATTTGTAATTTTGCTCATTTTTCCTCTTCTTTGCATATACCTTAACTACACAATTTTTATTTTTTCTCTTGACCAGATAATACTTCCTTCGTTCTTTAATTCTTGCAACATTGTGATTTTTACACTATTCATAGACCTTACTTTGACCACGATTTTCTACTAGTATACACAATCAAATTATTACGTATAAAATGTTATTGCATTCCTATCAATGTAAATTTCCAAAATATCAACTTTTTATAATGTTTACTAATACATAATTATATATAATTACAGTCAAAATTGTACGTTAGCAAACGTGAAAGTCAAACGGTTGGAAGAATTAAAGAACGAAGCGGCATAGTATGTATTAAGGTCAAAGGTGTGATTTGGTCTATGAAATAAAACGGCCATGCTAGAAAAGGCTATGTGAATCATATTTGTGTAAGAAAGAAGAAATACCCAAACCGACCTTTTGAATTTTCTCCAATGAAATTACCTTCCAATGCACGTCTAATCAATCTCCCTTTCTTACCTATGGTCTATATATATTTCCAAACTCTGATTTTTCCCATCTCTCCGACCGCTTCTCTTCTCCTATTCAACTCTTCACCTTCCTCCACCCCCACCTGAAAACCATGTCTACAGATCTACACCTCAGCCAATTAGATTTGTCAGAAATCAAATTACCGAGATTGAAGGTGAACAATTCTTCATCTCCAGACGGTAACGGTTCCGAGACCAAGGTAAATCACGAAGAAGAAGCTGTAAATCACGAAGAAGTCGAAGAAGAATGCCATACGCCGAAATCGCCCCGGAATTTGATACCGGAGATGCTAGTATGCCCGCCGGCGCCGAGGAAGCCACGGCAGCCGCTGATCCGGTGCAAGAGGAAGCTCAGCGAGTTCAATTTCGCGGAGATGGTGGCGCGAGAGGAGGTCGAGTCCCTCTTCAAATCCGCCGCTTCTGCCAAGATCAGAAGGTGCTTTTTGTAAATGAATTCCGGATATTAAAAAGAAAAACAAGAATAGAAATTCCACTTTTTATTGATTTTTTTTTTTTGCTTAAAAAGATTTTATATGTGAGTAGAAATTACATTTTTATTTTCTGTGAATGATTTTAGTTTTGATTGAATAGGCGAATTTTGTTGAAGACTGATTCAACAAATTCGGATCTGAATTATATTTTATATACGCTCAGTATTGTATATGGGTTGTTATACATCGACGAATTCAATATTTTGTTGTGTAAATTTAATTTAGTCAAATTATTGTTTCCAAACCGTGTTTCTATTTTTAGGATGATTGTAATACTTTATATTTGAGTTCATTACGGAATTTGTATCCCTTTTTGCCTTGGATCGAATTTTTCGTTTTTGTGAATCAAATTTTTGTGCTTAGCGATGGTATCCAGAAATGATCTCCTATAATGTCCGTTTATTACTAAGTTTGCTGGTTTGAGGGGCTTCTGTCTATAAATTTACGTTATAGTCCTTCCGTCCTGAGATGTTTTAACTTAGAACCGAAATTTGTTGGTTTGTTATGGTTTGTTTAAGTCCGATTCGGTTTGATCTGTTTAAGTCTGATATGGTTTTGTCTGGTTTGGTGAATGTTCGCTCTCTGTATATTTTAACTATGGAAGTCTGATTTGGTCTGTTTAAATCTAGTATGGTTTGATCTTATCTGTTCAAGTCTAGTCTGGTGTTAAGTAAAAACATCCTAACTACAATACTGATTATTCACTTTTACCTCTTATGTAGAATACTTCGTATGTTTAATTCAGGATTTATTAATATCTTAATACATTAGATCAAGTTAGATTGTTTTTACTTCAATTCATTTCAATTTGAAATCAGATCAGATTGGACCAGATTAAATTTGGATAGTTATAACATACACATGTATTAGACATCTACCAGATCACGAATTTGAATCGGTGAAACAATACATTTAAGTTCTATACGTTCATCTATACATTACAGCGCAAAAATTGCGTTCCTAATGAACTATTACCTCCGTTTCACTATATTTGGGACAAGAGGGTGTGACACAATTTTTTAGAAAAATAACATTGTGTAGTTGGTATTGAATTGATAAAGTCTAAATAAAGTAATACGGAGTAATGAATTGTAACCACCCAAATATTACCAAATATGGTATGCGACAAACTTAATGGAACGGATGAAAAAAGTATAACGGGATAAAGTTACAGGATGGAGGGAGTATGTATTATATTCATACTCCAACACAGCATATATATATAGTACTATGGGTAATTTACTGCCTATAATAATTTGCACACCATATAATTCAATAATGTGGGTTAAATAATTTAGAAAAATGTTTAGTGTACACATGTACGCAAGTTGTACATGGTATACAAGTAAAAAAACATCTCATTTTCCCCCTCTCTCTTCTCTCTCGGTTCTCTCTCCCTTCTCTCTTTCCTCTTTTCCCAATCTCTTCTAAAATTCTTAAAAGAATGGGATGATCATCTTATCGTTCTTCATCCTCTTTTTTTCTACAGTTAGAATTGATCACACTGACAACTAAAGTTGATCACACAAACAACTATGAGGCGCACAACTATTATCTGTGTGATAAATATTGTTTGTGCAACAGGAAAATATTGTTTGTGCACACAAGCACTGCACCTATATAGATTGATTTGCAAGCTCGTGTCAGTGTCAGGCGATTGTCAGTGTACTTTTTACATGAAAGTAAATGTTTGTGAATATTGACAAAACTTGTTTGTGTACACAGACAAAACTTGTCTCCGTACACAGACAACTCTTGTCTTTGCTCATTAGCAAATCCGCACCAATTGTTTGTGATGGATATTTTGTAGTGTATTCCCTCTAGCATTTCTGAATAATCCATGATTCTTATGCAGCACGATTCTCCTATTGAATAGATTGATGTGTTGTGACTCTTAAAGAGTACTTTTTCTAACAAGTCCGCTTTTGTGAAAGGCTACCATTTTGATATTTTTAGTTTGACGAAAATATGTGGTAGCAATTCTTTAAAAACTACATTGAGGATTATCAATTGATCAAAACCACTTTTTACTTTAATTAGGTGTTACAACTCAGTAACTCACAGTATGTCAAAAGTTATCCCAATTTGCTACGTAATCTTAAATTTGTTAATAAATGGCCATGATTATCTCCATTTGTGGATGAGTAGTTTCGACCATTTATCAGGTTGGTTCATAATGAACATATTGATGCACTCCATATATTTATTCAGAATACTCCTCTATAAATTTATGTTTGGATAATAAAACTAAGCTGTTTTGCTTTTGTCGATGATACGAAAGTTACTTAATTAGCTTTTTGAGCATTGCACTAAAGAAGAATTACATTATTAGTTATTCTAGCATTTCGAAGACCCCGTTTGGTAATACCCAAATATTCCATTGGTTAATTCTACTGAAATTTATGAAGTACAAGCTAGATTAGTTAATTCTGTTGATTTATGGAAAAAATATATAAAATAACTAAAATGATCGTCAACCGCAACTTTAGTCAATACAATTAGAAAAGTAACTCTAGCATTTTTCTTATTATCACACAATTTGGCGCACAAAATCAAAAGTTACGTATTTGATAAAAAAAATGATTGATAAGTCTGATAAGCCGAAAAACATGGTCACCAAACAGGCTCGAAATTACAGTAAAAATGTGTGTATTAAATTGAGAGTCCCGATATGTTTATAACATTGGAGGTAAATCACCCCACCACACTCATTACATTTCTCATATTGTTTGTCCATAAATTATGATCCATCTTAAGTGACATGTGAGAGATATAAAGAAAGAAATAATTGTTTTAATTCAAAGTGATCCAATAGAATGAATGGGATGTAAAAAAAAAAGGTAAGAGGGATCATAGGGATGTTTGTACAATTGTACTATAGCACATATGATGATGTTTAATTGTTCATTTCATTTTGTGGATTCGTACTGGACTGAAGAAGGAAAAGTATAGGAAAAAATGGATTAAATATATATTCATCATAATAACAAACTTGACTACTAAAAGAGCATCGGGGTTTTGCGTAAACATTAAACATTTGACCAACTGATATTTTGATATAATTTGGTATACTTTACCGAAAAATAAATAACTTGGTCATGCATCTAATTTTGATCTCCTGCTTTTAACACGACTCGTCTCTTACCTAATTTATACTAATAATTTTAATTTAAAAATAATATTTTAGGACGTCCTTAAGAGATTTTAAATAATATCACTGAAACATCATCACTGCAGTTAAAGAGGTCACATTTTAGTAAAAAGTGTTTATATTAGTCATAAATATCTAATTGTTTTTTTAATTGGACTTTCTAATTCAATTTGATTTGTTTAAGTTGGGTTTAGGTTTAGCCGTGTCTTAACTAGTCTGGTTTGATAAATGTTTGTTCAATAAATTTTGATATAATCTAGTGTGTTTAAGTATAGTCTGATTTGAATTGCAACCGAAACTGAACTAAAAACATTTTTTAGGTATAAACGAGTATAATTCAGGGATTTGAGGCGTGTTTATCCTGATTTGATATTCTATATGTATTTTATGATTACTTAGTTGAGGTTTCACAAAGTCCACTTTGTTGAATCTGGTTTAGTTTGGTTTGAAATCAGGTTAAGCTGACTCATACTACAATAAGCCTAATAAAAATGTATTAACCCGGCCAATTAAGGTTACGAGTTTACATTATAGTCCGAGTTTAATGTACGCGACCCATTTGTGATATACAAAATGTAAATAATGCACATTAGTCTTGTGATTAAAAAATTGTTTCAAAGTCATATGTGTTATAAACTTATAATTAGTCATGCACAATTTTTTCTCTAGAAACAAATTTAATTGTCGAACAAAAGAAGAATGATTTCTAAATAGTTAACTTCGTTCTTGAAGAGGATTTCGCAAATGATTAATCATAACACGTTGAGGTTTGTGGTATTTCTTAACTCACAAAATGCTAACGTGGATATCTTATATATAACGAAAGAGTTTAGTGCATTAAACATTTTTTATACAGTTACTTATATACTTCAAATTTTAACCTCGCACCCTCCCTCTCCTAGCTTTTCCCCTATTTCCCCATCTTACTATAAAAACTCAGATTTTTCTATGCATATTTCTCCATGTTTAATCTCTTCACCCATCCACTTCTCCATGTGGTTTTCCTCATTAAATTGTGATTCACTTCTTTATTTATTGCCTGAATTCTTATTTTTTATTTTTATCTTCGTTTTCTACTTATTACTTTCCAGTTTCCATGCAACCACATACTTCTCTTTAAACTTGAGTGTGTTGAAAAACGAAAACTATTTAATCTAAAGAAGTGAATCACAATTTAATCCCGAAAAACACCATGAATAAGTTTTAACATCAAAAAACACAACTGGAGATGGACAATGGTCAAAACATACCATCTCGGATGGAAAACCGCTGTAAAACACAACCTTTTATGTGTCATATATGTAATACTCCCTCCGTCCCAAATTGATTTGCAAAGTCAACATTTTTGGTCAACCAATAATAAAAGTCAAACCTCTTTATGGATAATTAACTCAATTTTTAATAATTAAAAATTACATATTATATTCGGAAACTATATTAAATTCTCTTCAAAGTTGCAAACTCCAAATTATAATATAATTATAAATTGACATCCTAGTCAAGCAAATAAAATGAAACTGTTTGACCAAGAAAAGTCAAATTTGCAAATCAATTTGGGACGGAGGTAGTATTGTTTGTGCCTTGAAAATAAAATTATTTGTACACATTGTTATTGTCAATGTCATGCTATCTATTGTCTAGAAAATTAGTTTTCTCATAGGCAAATTTTATTTAGATGATGATATCAAATTGAAAAACTAGTAACTTATCCAAATAAATAACTAATTAATGATTGAGCCACTTGAATTCGAATTGATCTTTACGCTCATATATGCTTTTTACAGAGATCAGATATGCCAATCTCTAATTACATGGAATCCAATGTGTGTGCTAGTTAAACTTAACTTGCAAGAGATCTTTGTACATGAACATATAACATAAAAACATTTTTATTTATAAAATCATATATTTCCAACATACATTTTTTATTCGGGAACTAATTTGCACACAAAAGCTATATATGTGAAAGATTTTGAGCACCTTCACCAGCCGACATAGATGTCTTACACTTTTATTGATTATATTAGCTTTAATATAAGCATTCTCCTTTCAAAAAAACTTTTCAAATACATAAAAACTACTCTCTTCATCCCATAAAATAGTTCCCAGTTTGACATGGATTGGAATTTAAGAAAATAGAAATAAAGTGAAAATGTATGATTTGCCAAAAAAAGTGGAAATGTATAATTGTACGTGGTTGAACGAAGAAAAGATAAATAAATATTAGATACACAAAACTTTTCAAAAGGAAAAATGTGAATAATTTTTTGGGACGACGCAAAAAAAAGTGAGAACAATTTTGTTGATCAAACCATCTTCTCTTACTTCACTTATTGAAATTCACCGTACTCTTGGTGCATCCTTCAATCTTTCATCTTTTCGTTTTGGATCATCTGTTGGCCGGTTATGATCAATCCAGGCCAGAAAGGAGCAGGCGAGACTGTAGGTTGTGGGGTTAGATGAAAGGGAGAAGAAGCCTGGGCAGTGGTAAGGGTACGTACGTAAAGGACTGTTGAACATTACTGGATTTGGTCTCAACTGTAAGTAGGGTGGGACAAGTAAAGTTCCGTAATTTTGGACGTTGGGGAAGAATGCAGTATGAACAGTAGTAGAATCGCCCACCCTATTCACCCCACATTCCCACTGTACAGAATGGTGAAAAAATAAATTGTAGTCCGTATTACTTCAATCCCATATTGAATGTCTTGTTTTGATTTAACGCAATTATTAACAAAGTTGCGATTGAAATTTCAACAGAATAAGTTGAAATGACATTTATTAGCCAGGTACCACATTCTTTGTACTTCCTCCGGTTTTTAATAAACTTCACACTTTCCTTTTTGGGACGGTCTAAAATAAACTTCACACTTCCTTATTTTCTTTTTTGGCAAAGAAATCTACATCAAAACAGTGCCAAACAGGGTTAAACAGTGTCTCAACAGTGCCAAACAGTGTCTCAACAGTGCCGAACAGTGTCAAACAGTGCCTCAACAGTGTACTCTACAGTAAAGTCAAATTTCTTTCCTTATTTTGTGTGAAGTCAAAGTGTGAAGATTAAATAAAACCGAAGGGAGTATATTTTTTGCTAAAAGGGAAAACATGACATTCATTTGAGACAATCCAAAACGAAAGTATGAAAACTAAAATGAGACATAGGAAATGGTATGGTCTCAAATAGACAAATAGTATTGTTAAGTGAGCTGATTCAGAGTTTAATGCCCGCAAGGAGATTGACCTTGAGACTTCAAACCAACTCTCTCGATCTCACGCTATATGGATAGGGTAAGAATGGGAGTGGAAGTGTCTCTACTCTTATCTAAATCAATGTTTATCAGTTTATGGCCTACTGTGAAATCTACTTCTCTCTTCTCTACTTATACTAGAATACAGCTAAAAGTGATGCAAATCTCACGACCCTATATAAAAACCTGTTGCAAAAGTACTTAAACAATAATGAAGAAGCCGTTGAGGCTTAAAGACTTAAACAACGTATATTACTGTTACTCCTTTATATCATATATCATCAATCATGAAACTAAGAAAATAGTATGAAGCGTTTTGCGGTTGCTCTTTATTGGTTTCACCAATGTGTCTTGCTCAGAGAATGGGTCATCATCTTTACTAGCCGTTTAGAAAAAGTAACGATTCATTGTTATCAATAGCATTTTAAAATGTCCCTTTCTTTAATCACAAAGCATTATTTTTTGAGAAGTTTTTCATTATTTGTCCATGTAATGTCCTTCCCACCCGGAACCCGTTTAGCCCTTCCCACCCGTTTTCATATTTAAATCCCTTTCATGCTTCTCCGTGCAACCAATTAGGAGTCCAAAATGTTCATCTTTAATATTTTGAACTCCTAATATCCTAGGATTACAAAAGTCTAGTAGTATAGTACTAGTATTAAATTCGAAAGTCAATCCTTGGTCAGCTCCTAAATTGACATGTATTGACATCAATCTTAATTGCTAAATCACTAAAAGTGTAATATCTTCCCAAATATATATACTACGTATGATACTTGAACGAATTTGTAAATCACGAGTGTAGGTACAAATATGATTTTTCTATCATATATGTCTATGGTTAATCACGATTGTAGGTGGACTGGTGGAGAGTGCATTAGACCTTGACTTGCCCCAGATTAGAAAGAAAAAACTTTGATTACAGTCATTACACATTTAAAAAAAATGGGTGAAACTTTATACTCGTATGATTTTATTTGTAATAACACAAGCACACAACCCAATCCATACTCTTGGCTACGCAACTGTATAAAAAATATACGAAAAATGAATAGCCCGATAGGCGATAGGTAACAGTGAACTTAACTGATAAATTTTGATAAAATTGATAAATTTTGACACAAATAGGTTGAATATGCTGCATTATCGAGAAATTTTATTTAAATTTACTTTATTAAGCAAATTAAGAAAAAATTATACGAAGTATGAAAATAGTTAAAATGATCCACAATTACACTAAATTTAATCAGAAAAGCAAGTCACTTATTCTGATTTTTATACAATTTAGCGCACAAAATCCAAAATTATGTGTGGCAAAAATGATTAGCAAATAAGATTGATAAGCTGAAAATAAGGGTTACCAAATAAGATTTAAAGTTTTACAAATATCAAATAATGCCCTTTGAATGTACTTGGGATATATTGAATTATACTTGTATAAATGAGTTTACATTTGGACAATTAAATGTACCGATGTTTGAAAAATCCAAAAGTTTGAAAGTATGTGAATCATATACAGAGTAGTATTACAGAAATAAGAACTATTTTTTAGCTAAAATCTATATTTTAATCATTCAATTTAGCAAATTATTTATTTCTAACCTAAGAATAGTTTTAGGTATAAAAAGGGGAAAACTGTCAATTACACCCTCCTACTATGTACGGATAGTCGATTAGGCCCCCCTACTTTAAAAACATCCAATTATATCCTCCAACTCTTAAAAAACATTCAATTGAGTATATCTAACAGGTCACCAACCAGTCTTCCGGTAAACTGCACATGTGGCAGGCCACATGGAATTTTTTATCTTTTCTAATTCTTTTTCTCTTTTCTTTTCTTATTTCTCTCTCCTGCTCTTCGTTCCCATCGCACCTCTGCAACAACTTTCGTTCCTCTGCAACTTTTTTCTTCTTCCTTCATTTTCATGGATTGGGATCCTCTGCCCGACTAGGAGGGTGCCTTGCGCATCAGACGGGAGGGGAGCGGCCAACACGGCCTCGAGATTGGCAAAAAAGTGGAGCCCAAGATCTCCGACCGTTGAATTGTCGATCAGACGACCGGGAGGAAGCAAGGCACTCTACCTTACTCTAAAGTAAGGTAGAGGCTCCGGAACCCATTTTCATAAATCAAGGTGCCCTCTTTGACTATTTCAGAAATTAAAGTGCTAGACTGCCAACATTGGTGAGCTCGTTGTAGATCCGAGCATCAGTTTCAACGGCACCGCCGTTGACGATGGCGGCTGCGAGTATGGACAATTGGACATATTCCGACTGCTACGAGATCTGTCAGGCTTCTGCAAAAGGTGGCGGCATTTGCCGTCCTCAAAAGACTCTCTTCTCCTCTGTTTGTTTCTTCTGTTTCCAAGTAGATTCCGGCGACGTAGCAGTTTGATTTCCGGCGAGTAGATTCCGGCCATCGCCTTAATCTCAGCTCGGTTTCCGGCGAGTTTGTTTCTGGGAAGAAGAGGAATGAGCTTAGGGTTTGTACAAGAAAAAAAGGAAGAGAATTGTAATAAAAAGGAAAAGAAGTAAGAAGGAACAAAGGAAGAATAGAAAAGGAGGGGAAATAGGTTCAGGAGGCGTCCTGCGCATAAACCAGGTAAGGATGAGAAAATGGGAAGCAAGAAGAGAAAGGAAAGATAAGGAACAAGAAATTAAAAGAAAAATGAAAAGATGGTCACGTGGCCTGCCACATGGGCTGTCATGCGTGACCGGGAGACCGGTGGGTGACCTGCTAGATATATTTAATTGAACGTTTTTATGAGTTGGAGGATATAATTGGATGTTTTTAAAGTGAAGGACCTCATTGACTCTCCCTACATAGTAGGAGGGCGTAATTGACAGTTTTCCCGTATAAAAAATCTAAAAAATACCGAGACTTAAAATTCCAGTTATCAAAAGGATCTCAGAAATGCTTATACGAAGTATTTTATAATGTGCTAGATAACCTGTAAACTAATGTCAAAAGGCAAAAAAAAATGAAAGTTTCATTTGACGAATTCTTCAAGACTTTTCTTATCCAAGAATTATTGTTATTCCAAAATTTCTTGTAAGCCATTCTTTTTTCATGGGGGCGGAGGGTTGAAAACCAGAACAGACAAATTAGGAGTGTGTAGGCATGGACTCGGGTCAGTCCAGTCCCAGTTCCGGGCCAAGACAGCCCGGTCCTTGCCAAAATTTTGTCAAGACCGGGTCCAACCCGGTTATTTCCGGTTACGGGCCATTTACGGGTACCTGGTCAATCCAGACCCAGTTCTGGACATATTTTTTTGTTTTGCTCGGTACAAAAGGGGGATTATATATGCTCAAAATACTAAAGAGGATGGGCTTGGTTCCAACCGCTTCAAGGCTGAAACCCAAAAAAGTTTGGCTAGCTATCGGGACCAGAACCGAGACTGAAATCACCGATTCAGTCCCAAAAAATAGAACTCGGGACTGGGTACTTGGGTAGCCTATACACCCGATCAGGTCCCAATCTTCACTTGGAACCAGCAAAATAGACCCGGTCTGATCCCGCACAGTACCCAGTTCCTAACCAGGCCGGACCGGGTCCATGCCTAGGAATGTGGGAGATTGTTTAAGTATTGTTTGGGTAAACGTAGATTTGAATTGGGTGAAAATATTGTGTTATTAGAATTTCCAAAGATGGACTTGATTGGATTGCATTGGGTTTAGGACTTTAGGTTTAGACGAGACGAATTGCATATCTATGTGTCGTGGTTTATAGATAAAATATAGGTTAGGACTCAGGATGAATGGTTGTTAGTTTGTGTTATGTAAGACGTTCAATAAAACATCAAAACGGGGGTTAATAACTCAAGTAACCAAATGAAATTCCATGGAGGTAATGGGGTTTGGGTTAACTGAACCGCAACATGCGTTTGAGCTGGTTTCTCCACTGGAGTCTGGAGCTTCACCTTAAATGAGTTGGGTGAACAATGACAAACACATTATTATCTCTCTTAAGTCTTACCTAGAATATCTGTCAAAAAGAAGTCTTACCTAGAATAACAAGTTGGTGATTATACAAATTCTAATAAATAACATAATCACCAAATAGGGGTAAAAACATTTTAAAATTTCAAAATATAAGTACTATGTTTTTTTGTTCTCAAAATAAGAGTAAATACTGCCAAACTTGGACAATACTAACACATTTAAAAGCCTGTTAATGACAAAACATGTTTGTAATTACTCCTACTTAGAGAATAAAAACATAGTACTCCTATTGTTGAATTCACAAACGTTTTTACTCTGATTTAGGACAATTTCTTATATATTAATAACTGCCAAGTGGTTTCTCTATCATCATAGTAATTGCTACACTTACGCGTATTTGGTTCAAATTATCTAAAACTGTCTTGGTAATGTTAGGAAAGTAATATCAATTACCTCGTTTGATTGGATTTATAGAATTACTGGAGAGAGGTCTTGGGGAATTACAAGATTAAAATGGTAGAAATTCTATGATTTTGTGTGTAATATTTTAAAATGAAGTAATAGTAGGGGTTATCTAATTACCTTGAGTTTCTTAATCTGTGTAAGATTTCCTCGGTCATGTTCTACAAGTCTACGACTCTTAAATCATGTATTCTTGCACTTTATTTTAAGCCGACTAAATTACATTTTTAATATTCCAATCAAACACATGAAATAAACTTATACTCCTATAATCTCACATTACCTAGATATAATCTTTTAATATAGGTAATCTCACATTCTCGCTTTACTTTACCTAAGGTGACATGAATGACACCTATGAACCAAAGACCTCCTAAAGTATTAAACACCCTATAGTTTTAGATAGGGAAAGTTCCCGAAATAGGATTAAAAAAGTTTGGAAATTCCAAAATAGGACTGTCATGTTTTTATTCCCAAAATAGGAGTAATTACTGCCAAGTTTGGAAAATACTGCCATGTTTGAAGTCTGGTACTGCCAAAACATGACAGTAATTAGTCCTATTTTGGGAATAAAAACATGGTAGTCCTATTTTGGAATTTTCTAACTCTTTTAGTCCTATTTCGGGTAATATCTCTTTTAGATAACAATATCGGTCAACTTTGATCCATCCATAGTTTATGCAAATGAGGTCATTTGCTCCAAGTGATGTCGAGAAAAGATATTGCTAAAAACCACAAAAACAGAGTCAAAAGCTTCCTAAATCAGAACAACTCTGTAATATCCCCATATGTGTTACAAACTCATTAGATAATGATCATCTGTAATTTACAAAAAACAAAAATCAAATTAATGTGCACACAGGGGAATGTCTGATACATAGAATGTAAATTAAAAATACAAAACCACGCCGTTAAAAGATTGCTGTTGTGGTGGGTGCATAGGTTAGGCTGTTAGGGTGGCCTGCAATGGCTCTGGTCAATATGAACCCACATATTATTGTTAAAGAGAATATAAACTCGTAAGCTCCTGTAAGAGAATTGCCTAAACACTGTGTGAGTGGGTGCATATGTTAGGGCGTTAGGGTGGCCTACAATGGGTCTTGTCAAAATGAACCCAATTTTATTGTTAAAAGAAAATTCAAACTCGTGAGCTCTGGTAAAAGAGATGCCTAAACACTTTCTGTAAGTGGTAGCTTACAATAGCTCTAGTCATTATGAACCCACATATTATTGTTAAAGAGAATCTAAATTGGTGAGCTCCTGTAAGAGGGCCTAAACAGTAAACACTTTGTGTAAGTGGGTGCATAGGTTAGGCCGTTAGGGTGGCCTACAATGGCTCTGGTCAAAATGAACCCACATATTAATGTTAAAGAGAATACAAACTCGTGAACTCTGGTTAAAGAGATGCCTAAACACTTTGTGTGAGTAGGTGCATAGGGTGGCCTACAATGGCTCTGGTCAAAAATGAACCCACATATTATTGTTAAAAAGAGTGCGAACTTGTGAGCTTCGGTAAGAGAGATGCCTAAACACTGTGTAAGTGGGTGCATAGGTCAAAATGAACCAACTGATTATTCTTAAAGAGATTAGAACTCATGAGTCATGACCTCCAGTAAGAGATGTCTAAAATCAGTTTTCTCTGATTACACGATTGTGAAACATTATGGCTTCCTAAGATGAGTTTGACGCAACTGGTGTAATCTCTTCCCACTATCCCAAACACTCTTTGCTTATTTATTCTCTACTCCTCAGTCTGAGTTTTGTTGTCCCCATAGAGTTTTAGGCGAGCCAACTTGAGAAATCTCTTCCCACTTTCCTTCTTATACTCTTCAAGAAAATTTAATAATAGGTGGTTGCAAGTTGATAATGGTAATAGTACAGTAATGGTAAAGTATATTGGTAATGATATATCCATTAAGTATAATTATAACAAATTCTTGCCCCGGAAACCCTTTCATACCCATATCACTACTCAGAATAGTATACCAGTATTTGATAGTAAAGTTGCATCCATTTTAGGAATATTATATGAAGGACAAAAAATACAGAAGGATTATTGACTACACTCTGGGCTTGACTTGGCACATTTATTAAGAAAATAAACTTGTGTGGTTAAACTGTTGGGCTAAAAGTACTTTACAAGGAAAGACAATATTAACACACGTTTCTTTCCTTAAAATAAAACTAAAGAAAAAAATTGGGACACCCGAAAAATGGGAGTAAAATCATGACACGAATTTTTATCTCAATTATAGAATAGAGTAAGCACGGATGACCTCAACAATCGGTGCTCGGCATAATGGACACTTCCCTCCGGTTCTGACCAACTCATTTGCACATTTTGAGCATGTGCACATGTGCCCGCATCTGCAAACCCCACACAAATTATACTATAAATATAAGAGAATATGTGTTGAGGGAGGATGTGGGTTGGTCAGTCATACAAGTCTGCATAATTGATAGGAGAGTTTTAAAGAAGCATATATATACCGGTAAAGCAGGGAATCAATATGGCAATCACAGCAGACACAGCAATTACCCTTCCTTGCATGGCTCCATTTAGAACTGTCCATTGAGGAGTTCTCTGCAGCCCCCCCTGTCAAAACATTTACATTGCCAGATATAATGACAAAAATTAGATTAAATAAATAACAAAGCTCCGCTAGAATGATAGACCAGTATTAACGTGTTTTACTCATCACTGGAAGAGCTGCTTTTTAGCTTAAGTACTTTTAACAAAAGGGGTTTGGTTAAAAGTGATGTAGAACAAAAGAGGTTACATTGATTGTTTAATCCAAAGTGTATATACGGCAGCACGGATAAAAGTTTCATTTTGAAAATTGGTGGAGTTGTTACCAAAAAAAATAAGGGACAAATATACACTTGAACTATACGTCAGAGAACATATACACCCCTCAATTTTTTTAGAACAAATAAACACAAAAGTTGTAAAGTTGAAACAAAAACACTCATGAATACGTATCAGATAACATATATACCCCTCAACTGTTAGACAAACATATGGGCATATATGTCCCAATTTTACAGTTTTTGTTTTAACTGTTCCAAAAGAGAGTTGAGTCGCATATTTTTTATTTGATGCTCCCTCCGTCCCATTATAAGGTTCTCACTTTTCTTTTTGGGAGGTCCTGTTTAAAGATTATCATTTCTATTTTAGGAAACAATTAATACTCTTAAATGACAAATTAATCATCAAGTATTATAAATAATATAACTATAATATCACATTTATCATCAATGACCCCACTGTTTTATATAGCCATCAAAATTATTTCTCGAAATAACTCGAATTACCATATTTAATTGGAAAAATTCACAAGAATAATCCCAACTATTAACGATCTTCCATTATTAATCCCAAATATGAGTAATTCTAATATAATCCTAACTATAAGGAGTGTCTTCTCAAAACACTCCGGTGACCTAAATTAACCCATTTAGCAAGTCACCCTGCCACATGGCATGTTTTTATTGGACATCTTTTTTATTTCCCTATTTCTTTGTTCTTTTTCTTTTCTCTTTCTTCTTCCTCTCTCGGTATTCTTTCTTCCGTTCTCTCAATTCACTCTGTTATCTGCTTTCCTCTCTTTCTTGTTTCTTTTATCAACCCTTTCCCTTACTTATTTCTTCTTTCTTCCCAGGCATTACACGGTTCAATTTTTATTTTCTTTTCTCCCTCTTTCATGGCATCTCCAGATTTCATCTCAGAACAATTGAATAGGTTCTTCCAAAAAAAATTGAATGGGCGAATCCAATTCCAATTGGCAAATCGAATTCAATTTGGCGAATACAATTGAATTGAGCGTACAAGTATTTGAGGCGACTAGGGACGGTGGCCGTTCATGTTCCATCATCTCCGTATAGGCCAGTTCTATATCTTCGCCGGAATCCGTCCGTCCAAGCTGTCCATCCGTCAATCTCATTTGTTCATCAACGTCGGCGCTCTGTCCACGCCATCATTTAATCGACGCCATTTATCCCTTCATCCCAGCTGGCCAACTGCTCTGCATCGCCGGAATCCGCCCGTCTAAGCAAGTCTTCATCGCCGTCCATCCACCCTGTTCTTCAACGCCGGCGCTGTCCACACCAAATTTTCATCGACGCCATTTATCCGTTCATCCCAGCTGCCCTGATCACCATCGTCGGATTCGTCGGTCTCTCATGACCCCACCCTTACTATGAACAGCCCATTGATCTGTATTTTTTTCCTTTTCACATTTTATTTGTATTTATTAACCTGCTGAGTAGGTTGCAGTCATCCAGAAGACTGCCGTTAAATGTCAGATTATTATAGAATTATTATACATATTTGAGATTAATAATAGAAGATGTTATGGACAAGTTTTGGGGTCAAACATATCAAAGGTGCAGGATGGGCCAAAGGGGTGATCGGCCCGAAGGAATTCAGTCCAATAAAGCCACTGAAAGTGGCTGACTTTGGGAGCAAGTTTCTTTATTTATTTTATTGCTTTAATTCAGTTTTAGCAAGTTTCCTAAATTCAGTTTTAGCAAGTTTCCTAAATTCAGTTTTAGCAAGTTTCCTAATTCAGTTTTAGCAGGTTTACTTTATTCTCTTTAGGGGCTCTTATATGACTTATATATAGGGGTCCTCAGTGGATGTAAGGGGAGGTTTTTGGGGGAGAATTAATTATTGTGTCTTGACAAGGTCGGGCACCGAATTAATTCCAATAAAGTCTTTTATTTCCGTTTTCTCTCTGCTCATCATAGATCCAAAAATTCAGTCATCTCTTTACCGGAATTCACTTCCGTTATCTCATTCTAGACCTTGGACGAGATCGTGTACGCGTGCTCTTAACAATTTGGTATCAGAGCAGTGCGCATGGAAGTTGAATACCAAGCTCCGATTGATCTTGACTCTGCCATGATGATTGCCCGTAGCGTTGATCGCAAGCTACGTCTATCCTTGGAGATGTTAGCCCCAGCAACAAGAAACAATTCAGGAGCTCGGTATGGGGGAGCGTCATCAGTAGGGCTGGAGCACCCTTCCCCACCTGAAACTGCCCCAGTTCGGCGCAACTATAATCCCACCTTCAAAAAAATTTCACGGGCTGAAGCTGCAATCCGCCGGGAAAAGGGATTGTGTTACAATTGTGATGACCAGTGGGTGCGCGGTCATCGTTGTAAGCGCTTATTCTTTGTGGAGATTGTTGAAGATGACCAGCTCGAGTTAGAGATTCCTACTAGTGAACCCTCGTTATCATTGCTGGCCATGACCGGGTTCGGATCCTCCTCTACTATGCAGTTACGTGCCAGCTTACTGGACCGACCAATTACAATTTTGGTTGACTCGGGAAGCACTCACAATTTTATACACCAGCGCTTGATCTCCTCCGTCTCTCCACCATCGCCACTTGAGTCTCGCTTACATGTTCTCGTTGCCAATGGCGATCGTGTCCCTATCCTCGGGTCTTGTCCGCATTTGACTTTTCATGTCAATGGACAAGAATTCGTGGCTGATTTCTATGTGTTACCCCTTGCCGGATTTGATATGATTCTTGGCGTTCATTGGCTCCGGGGTTTGGGTTCCATTCTTTGGGATTTCGCTCATCTTTCCATGAGGTTCAACTGGCAAGGACGTGCAGTTGAGTGGCATGGACAAGAAGCAGCCCCAAAATTGCAGGTGCACTTGCTGACAAACTCTCAGAATGCAGACAATACTCTCAATGGCTTACTGTCCCATTATATGGATTTGTTCTCTCTTCCATCGGGCTTACCTCCTAAGCGCACCTGTGATCACCACATAACTCTTCATCCGGGAGCCGGACCGGTAGTTGTCAGGCCTTATCGCTACCCTTATTTCCAGAAAGATGAGATCGAACGCCAATGCTCTGAGATGCTTGAGCAAGGAATAATTCAGCCAAGCCACTCACCCTTCTCATCCCCTGTGTTGCTAGTAAAAAAACCGATGCCTCTTGGCGCTTTTGCATTGATTACAGAGAGCTCAACTCTAAAACTGTGAAAGATAAATTTCCCATCCCAGTCATTGATGAACTGTTAGATGAACTACACGGGGCGAAATTCTTCACCAAATTGGACCTCCGCTCCGGGTATCACCAAATTCGCATGGCTCCTGAAGATATTCATAAAACAGCTTTTCGAACTCATCATGGTCACTTTGAATTTTTGGTAATGCCATTTGGTCTGACAAATGCACCATCCACATTCCAAAGTCTGATGAATGATATTTTCAGACCATATTTACGTAAGTTCGTTTTGGTTTTTTTCGATGACATCTTAGTTTATAGCAAATCTTGGGTTGAACATGTTCACCATGTTCGTCTCGTCCTAGATGTGCTACGTCATAATGGCTTATTTCTTAAACAATCCAAGTGCAGCTTCGGCACTGTCCAGGTTCATTACCTAGGTCATGTTATCCATAGCGGAGGGGTTGAAGTTGATAAAACTAAGATTCAGGCAGTAATGGATTGGCCCACTCCTAGCTCAATCACAGCCTTGCGCGGGTTCTTAGGCCTTGCTGGTTACTACCGCAAATTTATCCAAAGATACGGAGAGATTGCAGGGCCCTTGACACAACTGTTGAAGAAGAACTCCTTTGTTTGGACAGAAATTGCAGCAGAAGCCTTCCACCAGTTAAAACTTTGCCTCTCAACAGCGCCGGTGCTACAATTGCCGAATTTTCAGCAAGACTTTGAGGTCGAGTGTGATGCGTCAGGTACTGGTTTTGGCGCGGTGTTGCAGCAGGATGGACATCCCATCGCTTACTTCAGCAGAAAGATAGCAGATCGCCACATTAAACTCCCAGCCTATGAACGGGAACTCATTGGGTTGGCTAAAGCAGTCACACATTGGCGTCCTTATCTGTGGGGCCGTGCATTTGTCATCCGAACGGATCATTCCAGCCTCAAACATTTATTGGATCAGCGCATTACCACTTCCCCACAGCAACACTGGTTGAGCAAATTGATGGGGTTCACCTTTCGCGTAGAATACAAGCCCGGCCGACTTAATGTTGCAGCTGATGCACTATCCCGCCGCGATGAAGGAGATATTTCTTTGGCAGCTCTAACAGTTCCATTCAATTCCTTACTAAGCGCAATCCGGGCTGAACAGACGGGCTCCCCCGTGATTTCTGAAATTCGATCCCAAATCACAGCTGGTAACCACACAAACGATTGGACATTGATCGACGGGCTAGTTTATTTCAAGTCTAAACTATACCTACTGGATTCATTCGACATTATCTCGACCCTCCTTTCAGTTTTCCATGGCATGGCCCATGAAGGAGTGGAAAAGACATTGCAGCGTCTCCGACGGGAGTTTTACTGGCCTGGCATGAAATCCACCGTGGCAGCTTTTATTCAGAATTGTCAGACATGTCAGCAACACAAATGGTTGAACTTGCAGCCGGCAGGGCTCCTTCAACCGCTCCCGATTCCACAACATATCTGGGCAGATATATCGATGGATTTTGTAGAAGGGCTGCCCAAGGTTAGAGGAAAGACAGTAATATTGGTGGTTGTTGATCGTCTTTCTAAAGCAGCACACTTCCTGCCATTAGCACACCCATTCACTGCCATTTCTGTTGCAGGGGTTTTTTTTGCGGAAATATTCCGCCTACATGGACTGCCAGAATCCATCGTCTCTGACCGTGATAAAATATTTGTGAGTTCTTTTTGGAAAGAACTATTTCGGTTGGCTGGAACTAAATTAGCATTTTCGCCTGCCTATCATCCTCAAACCGATGGGCAAACCGAGGTAGTAAATCGCACATTGGGAATGTTTTTGCGATGTCTCACCAGTGACTATCCAAAAGAATGGGTTCGTTGGCTCCCATGGGTTGAATATTGCTATAACACCTCTTATCATACTTCGCTGGGTGATACACCCTTTCGCCTTGTTTATGGTCGGGATCCACCTAAACTTATCTCATATATTCCTGGGACAGCGAGATTAGAGGGTGTGGAACAGGCGCTTCTTAGCCGAGATCAACTCTTAGCTAAGGCTAGAGAATGACTAGCTCAAGCACAACAGCATATGAAGCTGCAGTACGATAAAACTCACCGCGATCTGTCCTTCGAGGTAGGAGATTGGGTCTGGCTACGCATTCATCCTCATAGACAACTCTCCCTAAGTTGTGGTAACCATAAATTACTTCCAAAGTTCCATGGACCATTTCAAGTTCAGTCACGAGTTGGACAAGCAGCATACAAATTGCAATTACCACCTGAGAGCCGCATTCACGATGTGTTCCATGTCTCTCTTTTAAAGCCACACAAGGGAAATCCACCAGCAACCATGGGGACTCTACCATTGCTAGTTAACCCACCTGAAGAGAGTAAGCCGCTTGCTATTATCCGCAACCGTCTGAATCATGGCTGCTTAGAATTCCTGGTCCAATGGCAGGGAAAATCACTTGAAGAAGCCTCCTGGGAACCTGCAGATACATTTCGGGCTTCATATCCAGATTTTGAGCTTGAGGACAAGCTCCTAGTCGACGAGGGGAGTGATGTTATGGACAAGTTTTGGGGTCAAACATATCAAAGGCGCAGGATGGGCCAAAGGGGTGATCGGCCCGAAGGGATTCAGTCCAATAAAGCCACTGAAAGTGGCTGACTTTGGGAGCAAGTTTCTTTATTTATTTTATTGCTTTAATTCAGTTTTAGCAAGTTTCCTAAATTCAGTTTTAGCAAGTTTCCTAAATTCAGTTTTAGCAAGTTTCCTAATTCAGTTTTAGCAGGTTTACTTTATTCTCTTTAGGGGCTCTTATATGACTTATATATAGGGGTCCTCAGTGGATGTAAGGGGAGGTTTTAGGGGGAGAATTAATTATTGTGTCTTGACAAGGTCGGGCACCGAATTAATTCCAATAAAGTCTTTTATTTCTGTTTTCTCTCTGCTCATCATAGATCCAAAAATTCAGTCATCTCTTTACCGGAATTCACTTCCGTTATCTCATTCTAGACCTTGGACGATATCGTGTACGCGTGCTCTTAACAGAAGACTGTTGATAGTTGGGATTATTTATGTGAATTTTTCTTATTTAATTATTGTCTAAATAACTGTGACATTTTGCAATGGGAACCTTTGAACGGGATGGAGGTAGTATATAGTTCAGGGGCACATTTGTTTCCCCTTTTCGAAATGAACATTACTGAATATCATTTTCAAAAGTTCCTATTTGGAGCTTTTAAAAAGAGATATTTAGGTAAAAGATACTTACGAATACTGGCCAAACATACAAGTTTCCGTTTTTAGATCTTCTACTAAAAGAGCTTTGAGACCTAGAAAGCCTAGACCAATGTGATATTTGTTTAGAGTCCTACCAATGGATCGGTTCAAAACAGCGGACACCTCCTGTTGGACGGAGCGCTGCAACTCCAGTTGCATATCCACACAGGCTTCCAACATCCTCTGCATTGTGTTCATACCTTGCTGCAGTTTTGCCATGTCTGCTCTCAGCTCATTCGTTGCCCCCCACTCCTGCTCCAGATAATAGTCAATCATATACAACCTCGCTTCAGAGAAGCTTATGAAGATTATACACATTGGGGGTATGTTTGGATCCCATGAAGTGCTAGGGAAGGGGGCAAAGATGTGTTATACTCCCTCCGTCCCGAAAAGGTTGGCCAAATTTCCTTTTTTGGATGTCCCAAAAAGATTGTCATTTCCATTTAAAGTAAGGAATATGTGGCTAAAGTCTCTCCTCTGCACAAATTTACACCACACAGTTTTTACTTTATTAATCCACATGAAAGTCAACTTTGGCCAACCTTTTCGGGATGGAGGGAGTATATAATTATTTCATGGGTTCAGTTTTACGACAGAAAATGTGATTAATGTGCTTATATTCATTTAGATATGCTGGGACATCTGTTAATAATAGAAAAAAATAAAAATAGTTTGAACAAATATAAAAAGTAAACTTATTGAGTTTGAACAAATGTTTAATTTTCCCATACATTTTCTTTCCAAATTTCCCCTATATCTTTCCTCCCTAAAACAGATTCATGGTTCTCTAATAGCAATAGAGAGCACAGAATATCGTCAGACTAAAGCACTTGAACAAAATTAAAAAAGCAAGCTAGAGAACATTTCGGGTAAGAAAAATCCGCAATTAACTATCAAATGAAAAACTACAGAGGTGGAACTAGGTAAGGAATAGCAGCCCAAAAGAAGGGAAAAAAGAGCTTACAAATTCAGAACGATGGACAGTGTGACGAGCCCAACCAGATTGATGCATATATTGATGCCGAAGAGGTTGTGGTGGAGGCACAGGAGGGGATGGTAATACAGTTGGTGGACTACCCATAATATCATCATGTTGATCTTCAATATGCTGTTGTTCTTGGTCCTCCCTTTCTGGTGAGGTGGGGATGGGGGGCAGGTTTCTGTGTACATCCCAATCAATAGGTGCACGACTTTGCCTTTCTGCATATGACTGAATTAACTGATCCAAGCTCTCACGGAACCCACTCTGTAAAAGATTGGAAACACTCCTCCTGCGATATACAAGAAATCTTAACATGCTCTAGATAATAACATGTTCAATGGCAAATGTCAGATTAAGCCTCAGTTTCATTGTAGCATATCAAGTTCTCAAAATGCTTATGAGGGAGTGTTACATGTATTTTGACTAAGTACAGCTTTTAAATTTTGGTAACAGCAATAACTTACGGCTGACATAAATGATGAATCACAATTATTATTATTTTTAATTTATTTGTTGGTTTTGCTAAAGCTATATTTGTGTGTCTTTGTTGCACATTTTTGACAAATAATATTAAAAATTAGCTTCGGTTGATAAAATGAACTCTTTTTAGGAACAAAAAAGAGATTGAAGCAACAATCTATCTTTTTATTTAACCACGAAATAGGGTGATGTGACCCACATAAAAACAGAAGAAAGAAAAGTACCATCATCATCATCATTACCCAAGTGCCGCAAAGGCTCCAACTACGGTGGGGTAAGGGGGGTCGGATGTACGCAGCCTTACCCCTGTACTAAAGCACAGAGAGACTGTTTCCGGATGACCCAAAGTGAAAATCACATCGAAAATTGCATGGGCTGACTGCTGCTTCATAACAAAGAAGAGCAGACACTTTAGTGAGCCCTTTTGCTTTATTCCATCATATTTCCAAGCCAAAAAAATAGTGTCTTTGGCTCCATTGCAAATGATGGAAAAGAAGAAAGAAAAGTACCTCAGGAAAATATTTTCTAGCTTAATATATTCCGAGAAACAAAAGGAGCACGACTGTAAAGATATTGATTTCACCTGCTTACAAGTTCCCTGAGTTCCAAGCTGTATATATTCTCATCACCGGGGGGTAGGAATCTATTAAATCTACTAAGTAGGACCGAGGGCTGCAGACTAGGATGATCAGGAAATTCCTCAGTCAAATTCTCTGCAGCCTCTTGCAAGCCATCACCATGCCAAACCTCTTGGCCTTCTTGCAGCACTTGATCATCACCACTAGCATCTCCTTCAATCTCAAGGGGCTGCCGAGAAGTTACTGAACTAACATGCCAGTCCATTCTTGTGTGTTCAACAGTCTCATCAGTCCACCCAGTAGATTCACCTGAAGTCAAGTCTTCTCGGTTCTCTCCCTCAGAATCAAATTCCTCTCTACCCTGATTAAGAACTGATTGTTGACTTGGGCTTTGATTAATACTAAAATCACCACTTTCTATGAGTTCACCATGCAGCTGAGGGGTATTACCATCATCTTCACTAGGCTGCACTTGCTCAAGGTTTTCATTTGGAATCTGTAATGAAGGATTTATATGAGTCTGGAGATTTTGAGAATCCCTGTTGATTCTGTCAGATGGAGGCTCAGAGTTGCTGCTTGCTTGACCGCGGACAATGTTTTCTAATCTCGAACGGAATCCTTCCCTAAACAAATAAGAAACCAACGTAATCAATAATAAAATATGTAAAGGAAAATCCACATGAAAGTACAATTATTTGGAAAACTAGTCTACATGCACATAGAGCCATAGATGTACTTAATGACGAAAATGCGATTCATGATGCCTTGAAGGAACCTAGAGTAGAAATTAACACATACACCTCATCACTAACCACCAGTCCACCACACAAACTTCTGAAGCCATTATCATGTTCAGTTTTCATAATGCATTTTAAGTTGTAGCCTATGAATCATTATTATCTAGTACTCTACTACTCTTACAATACCATAATTGAACTGTGCAGTACACTAGTGAATATGGTATCTAGAAACCTTGCTAGGATTAGCAATGAGAACAAAACACTTTGAGGTTACATGATGCAGTACTCCATATATACTTCTGTTCTGGAATACCACATTGTCAGGACAAGCATAATAATTTTAGTACAGAAGGGATCATTCTTTTGCTTTCTTTCTTGTTACAAAAGAGAAGATAATGATGAGAAAGGATCCAAATCTGGCCATACATTTAAAAGTGGCTTAACTTACCCACTAAAGTCATATCCCCAAATCCTCATGGATACACTATTATTGACCAGCTTAACGTGTAACATCACCATTATCAAATTGTTTCATGTTTTGTTAGAAATATTATATGTTATCATCTTCCTAAACCATAAGATAGAAAAAAATTAGATCGTAGGACTCTACTCCCTTAGGGATACATTATTGATAAACATAACATGTAACACCACCATTATCAGATTGTTTAATGATATGTTAGAAATATTATATGTTATCATCTTCCTAAACCATAAGATAGCAAAAATTAGATCTTAAGACTCTACTCTCTTATAATATATCACAATGATGAAGATTTCAGCACCACAAACCGTAAAAGGAGTGGAAGAAGTTTGTAGATTAATTAAAGAGCTAAATAAGACATGATAGCATAACTTTCAAAGGCAAAACAAGCCTCTTATATGGAATCAAAGATGTGGTGCAGGAAATTTCAGCTCAAATACCTCAAGCCAGAGACAGGACGACGGTTCCTCAGCTGAACCAACTCAGCTGCTGCCATTGAAGGCGGACTCTCCTCCTCAATGGACCTTTCATTTCGCAGGAATCTACCTCTGAGTAGTGACTTGGAGAAGTATAATAAACCATGTAAACATATATCAGAAGACACAGTGATACTGGTACTATATTGGAAAACAAGATTCTCTGGTTCTTTCTTTTAAAAAGGGAATTAATTTGAACTTATTTGAGTAGCTTTTCAAGTTATTTATATGAGATTTTCCACTGTGACCTGCTTTTAATTTAAAAATGATACACCCCTTTATGTCATTTTGCATTTCACAGCTAGCTTATTAAGTATATTTATGAGATCAACTGACATACCAGTTAAAAACTATAAGTTTTTAAGTTTACTAATTAACTTATAAGCTATAGCTGACTAACTAGGCTACTAGCTTGTGTTGTCAAACAAATCCAAGAATAGATTTAGAATTTGTATAACTACATGTGTACACACATATCTAGACATAGCGGAAAGAAGTATGAAGCAGACAGTCAAATTTAAAGCACAAGGGAATAAACTTTCAATAACAGAGGAAAAATGAACCATTTGAGGAATATATTAGGTTCAGAACACTAAAAACGGCAACAACATTGCACATAAAGAAATGGCAAGAAGAGACGATGTGATAACTAACTTGAATGCGATTGAGGTGGCCAAAGTCAGAAACAGCGCGGTACTCCGAAAGCATCTGAAGTTCCCTATGCCTTTCCCTTACACTCCCCACAATCAAACCGAGCTGACCCTGCCTTCCACATGATCTCAGCATCTCCCCACGAGCATGCTCTGGCTGCTGACCTTCATCATCATCATCAGGTCTGTTGGTCCGTTCTTCCCTCTGACACTCAAGAAATGCGATTTGTGGACTGTCCATTTGCACCGACTCCCTCGCGATCATTACTCCTTCACGTTCAGACTCCTCGATCTGTTCCCCCCTCGAGTTGCCATTGCTATCGACAACAATAGATGATGCCTCTGAGAGACCACTCTCCATCCAACCATGAACAATCCTTCCAACCCTCTCCCTCTCCACATCACCTATATCAGAAGATTGCTCCCGGATGAAACCGTTGTGCTCCGAGTTCTCATTCCATTGTGAAATCGGATCAGAAGACCGAACTCTATTGTCATTCTCCATCTCGGTAGCATCAACAAAGCTTCCTTGGTTCTCACTGTCTCTGCTTCCCGGCACGTTCATACTCATCGGGTGTGTCAGTCTTTCCGTAGGGGACTGTGATTCCCTCAAGGATGATGAATCAAGCATGGAGGCAGCAGGTACCTGGGAGCGTGCCAACAACTCAGACTCAGGATCCCTCCTTTCAGTTCCAATGGTGCTGATCATCTCTTGTGCATGCTTGGCAGCCCACCTACTAAATATCCGTGAATGGTGGTGCCGCCTGGCAGCAGATGACTCCGGCAGTTCATCCTCAGCGGCAGATCCCCTCCGATTAACAAGCTGGTCATTCTCTTCATCATCACCCAAGTCACCCCTCACAGAGGATACAAATGACAAAGAATCATCGAAGTGGCCACTCGTCAACTCCTCAAGCCCCCTCTGGAATTCAACGTGGGGATTACCTGTCATACTCCCTGGCTTCTGTTGGATTTGCTTCTGAGCATCAGCCATTGCTTATTTGCTTTACATCACTAATTGTGAGCCTAGAATCGCCTAATCAGGCAACCCTAAAATGCAGAGCTAATACCACTTTCCTGACAAAAAAATTGAGGGTCTGACACGTCACTCCATTACTCATCTAACAGAATGGCGCTGTTTTGATACAGTTTGACTAGTTGGATACACACATCTCGCCTGCTAAAACAAATGAGCAGAAAACCTAAAATTTCATCAAACAAGCCAGACCACCATAAATAAAAGGAAGAATCAAGTATTTCCACGAAATGGAAGCATTAGGATAAAGGAGCTCGATCAGCAAACTGATCAAGTCAAGGAAGTCAATCGAAAACTGGATTGTGGGAATGAAAAACGATTTGGCACTAAAGCTTACCTGTAAAGTGTGAGAATCAATATCTGATGATACTCTGTCAACCACCTACTAAACATACATATATGAACTGTCCTTTAGTACTGCTTTTTATATGGAGAGAAAAGTGATGGCGAAAATGAGAGGCAGCCGGAGCAACGGAGACAGGACGCGATGCCGATTAAGACCCAATCAAAAAAAAAAAAACTCCTTTCTGATTACTTTTTATTTTACTGTGAAAATCTTTACGGAGTACTGAATGTTACTCTGTTGATGAACTCTCCTTGTGGAGATGGGGACGAGAACCTCTGGAGCCGTTTAATATCTTGTCTCACAATTTGGTGGGTCCTTAATCAGTCTAATGGTTTCTCCTTGGGGAAGAGTCATTGCTAAAATTGCTCTGGAATCATCATCCCCGAAGGTTCTAACTTCTAACCAACGACTCTTGTCTTGAGTTTTGCTATTTTTGTGAGCAGTGGATCATGGAGTTCTTATGCACGACATATGTCAAGACCATCAAAAGCTACCCTCTGATTTTTGGAAAGTTGGTTTTGCTTGCTCACTTGAGAGTTGAGAAAGGTTGATTTTAGAAGTGATTACAAAAAGTGCACCTATTGTTAAGGAATACATAATTAGACTATTTGCATTATTAATAATGTCTTAGAACATCTCTAATTTTATAATGTGCATGATACACATGTGGCATGAGAGATAGTTACATAAATATTAGCAAATAAATTATGATTCTCCTTATTTGAATGATTTTATACAACTTTGGTAAGTTTCTCTCGGCATGTCAACCAGAATGTCAATATTTATACGGTCTTCTTGATATTGTGGAGAAATTTTTACCAAAGTTGTATAAAATAATTCAAATAAGAGAAATAATTTATTTCCTAATATTTATGTGCTTATCTATCATGACACATGCTCACCATGCACATTTTAGCAGATGCTATTAGCAGTGTTTTGAAAGAAAAACATGCACTCCCTCCACTCCATTTTAAACATGGAAAGATTAATAAAATTATAGGTTTACCCTTACTCTTAACTTATTCATTTTCTACTCTCACTCTTCCAATTTAGGAATGAATTTATCCACATACCCATATCTTGTCAACCTCAATTGTCGATGCTAACTTCTCTCCCTCATATCTCAACTTATCTACTCCTTCAATAACTCTCAACAACTTCTGTGTAAGGTGGATATGTGATCGCCTCAATGGTATTGTGATGAAGATGATGATGGAGGAATTGAAGAAGGTGCAAGCTCTTGCGATGAAGACAAGGGGGCGAACGATGAAGGGTTTCCTCCGACAACAGCAATAGCTCAGATATGAGCGGCAATGACGAGGGTTCAGCTATCGCTCACTAGGGTCAAAAATCGTCTAAGTAGTAAGCCTTCATGCGCGCATGGAAAGCAGACCTCGAAACACTAGCCAAGGATCGTTCGCTTTATGAAGGTCATCATCATTGGTTGGGATCTCATAATGAGATATCGATTACTCCCTCCGTCCCTAATCTTTCTCCCATTTCGGCTGGGCACATTTATAATTAAGATAGGGATTTGTGTGGTGGAGAGTTGTGCAGAGGAGAGAAAGAAATGTGTAAGAATGTGTAAGAATGGTTGTGAACCACAAATTCTTTGCTAAAAGGGGGAAGGAGGAGATAATTTTGGGACAGACGAAAAAGGAAAGTTTGAAGATAATTCAGGGACGGAGGGAGTAGTAAAAGTATAAATAGATTTTTTATTAAAAATGTTATCTTTATTTCATGTGAATAATTGAATTTGCTTTGTTGATGTTGTCTTCCCTCTGTTGTACTCCCAGTTTGATGTGATAATGTACCCACTTTGGCCACTATACTTTGTTAATTGAACAACAATTAATTGGAACTGAACCTGCTAAATTAAACATTTACTCCGTATTAAGTTCATGGTTTCAACTAGGCATCTGGCATTATTAGGTTCCAGAGCTTAATTGACTACTCCGCATTTGGTATAGTATGAAACTAGGCCACAGTTTGAGTTTTCCCCTTGCAAAATCCCAATCCTTAATTACTATGTACTGAAAAATGAAACTAAGTTGGCCTGGTGGCCCGAAGAGTTGGTCTCACTACACAGATGAATCAATGGCTGCAGCATAAAAACACGCCATTTCTTATTTTTTTTAATATGAAACCATTTTGTGAAATGTTCTCGAAATACAAAAGGTGCTACTTTCAAAGAAGAGTTCATGCGCCGTAGATTCAAATTTGACCATTTCCTAAAGGCTGCCTTGAATTGTCTCCAGAAGCCCAAGCTTGATAGTCCTTCACTAGCTGCGTCAGTTACAAAGTCATAGTAAAATAATCTTAGGTATAAAAATTCATTCATAATCTTCAACTGAAAACAGAGATAAAGGAGGCTATCTTAAGCACAAAATACAAAGCCAATTGTATAATGCAAATGTCATCATGAATTGCACCAGAAATTTTCTAGTTTTAGACTAAAAATATTTGTGATCAGTTAGATCATGTATACCAGTATAGCTGTTTAGCTCAACCTATTCCCAAAATGTAGAAATAATTGAAAAAATAAGCATCGCTCATCTTCTTTCCTGCCCCCTGAAATCCCTGAACCAAACAACCCCTGGGATGGACTGTATTTATTGCCTTCTAAAGATGATACGGAGTAGAATAAGCAAGTCTATATGTTATAGTATAATATAATAAATAAGCGAGAAATGTCTGTTTCCCTGCAATCTCGCAATTTCCTTTCCTGGGTACTTCCCCTTTACTATGCATAGTTTCCTTATCCCTTTGGCATCTGTAACATCAATCCGAAGGACAAGAAAAGAAAAAACATACTATTCCCAAGCATATGCTCTGTGCGTACTTCTGTTTTGATTACTATGTGAAATTGGATCCTTTCTTTTGGAAAAGGGACTAAAGCTAAGATATGAAACAACCAAGAAAATTTGTCGACACTATATATAATTTTCAGCCACATGTGTGCTGCAACAGAAACAGAGCTTTAGTGATAGAAAGAAGGTTTGTTTGACCATGGCTTGCTAACTAGCCATGGTACATGTTAGGATGGTAAAACAACAAATGTGGAAACGACCACTACTACTTTGTGGTGGTGCCACAAATGAAAGTTGCATTTTTGCCAAGTCCTTTCATCTTCACGCAACCTACAACTGTACATTTTCAGCATTACCATTCCAATTTAGGATATGTGTTTCTAAGAATATAAAAAAACAAGCAACATAATCTATTAATAGCATTCAAGGTTAAACACGACTTCTAGAGAGTGACCAAAGTACGAAGTTCTCTTCTTTCTCAGTGGGAAAAAAGATAAAACAAGATGAAACGCCAAATTGAAGTTTGAATATATGCTAGCATCACCAAAAAATCTTACCCTTCCAGACCTACTCAATCTGGGTTGAATATAATCATCTTAAGCTCATGCCCTTTACCTTTTGTTACCTAACATCACGCTATGTGCCAATTCCGTGACCTATATAGTTTCTGCTTATCAACCATAAAGGAATTAGTTGATAATGAAAAAAATTACTGCTTTTGTCGCAAGATGTTAAAATGAATAAAATGGCACTCTTAATTTCGTTTTAGATATTATTTACTTAACTATTTAAGAGGTATACTTTAAATATTGGTTTTGATCATTGATAGTTTAACATCGTCAGAAATTGCAATCACAGTATAGCAAATTCAACATCACCCGAGCAGGCTCTATGTGTTAATTGCAGAAAGAGTGTGTCTGGAATTTATTTTTAATGTGTTGTCAATATAAAGGACACCAATACTGAACTTCACTATTTGTCATAAGAGTGTAACAATCACGACACGGAAAAATGCTTCTCTTTCGGCAATTCAAAATCATTTGCAACTGTACATTGTCAATACAAGATTTTTACAATCAGCAATCCCTATTTTTATTATAGCATAGTTATTTGACACATTCACCTTCGTCTTACTCAATCTCAATCAGTGCTTAATGGTTCATCTGAATACATAGGCGGTAAGCTAACACACCTGAGCCATAAACCGGGGAAGCGTGACCCCTAGTACCCCGTCAAGGACCTGAGAACCAGTTGATTCCATTGCTTGGACCGGAAGTGCTCGAAATGCAGAAGGGATTTCAACAACAACCTGTGCAATCAAATTCAACTCATGTACTCCTTTGTTGTGTGCTTATTTTTCTTCATATGAGATGGCCAGATGGGCCGCATTTTGGGCATTACCTCGATGAATGCATCTGAAGTGAGTTGCTGCACAGCTGAGTCTACTAGTTTGTTATCACAGGATATTCTATTCACCATAGAAGCTGATAACAATCTCCGGAAATAAGTCTTAGGGTATATAAGTAAACATCTATAACTTGTAAAAGCTTGTATTTTGATTGAGTTGACTGAAAGTAATTTCTACGTAGTACTGTTTTTTGAGACAGAGAGGGTGATAACTTTCAGGATGTTTTTACTTGGACTTATTTCAGTCCCAGACCAGACTTTAACAGACCAAACATCTTCCATACCAGACCAGAAAATTCCATTTCAAGTAAAAACATCCTCAGAATGAAAAAACGCATTATCTGATTGGGATCTACTCTGTTTTTTAAAATTACAGTTCTGTTTATGCAACATAGACTTGAATACAGAATACAGATACAAACAAACACATGAAGTAACTGCTAGATCAAAAATTGAAGTTGTGCATTCATGAAAAAGGTTTAGACTTGAGAGTTATAAGATTTACCACAACCATAAAATGTGCTCATCTTCAGTCATCGAGAGTTTTAGATCCAAACAATCACTATAATTATACTAACTGCTAGAACTTGCTACGTTCAAATCACTTCTACTGTGTTTACAAAGTTCATTCAGTGCAGTCAGATGGGAAACAATGTTATAGTGTAGCCACTAGCCAGCAATATTTAAGTAACTAGCTACTCCGTACAAAATTATACTACGTACATAGTTGATGCAGCATTATGGAGATTAATTAATGTGAGAATGGGGTTATGAGAAGAAATTTCAGGCACAATGGTAATTCATGGCACAGTCCCACAGTTTGTACAAGTATCCATTATCTCCATGACCCAAAAGGATACCTTTACAGAATTACACTACACCCCTTAATGTGGGTTATGTAACCTTTACTGAAGAAGAAAAAGATTACCATTAGAGATATTAGATGGTGCAGGAATTATGAAGAATGTGCACACTGACATGACATTTGCTACAAATTTCCCCTTTTCTCATATCAATTCCAGAATTCCTACAGAATAGCTACGCTTTTGACAACTGTCCAATTGATCAGCACTTCTAAATGAAGGCTTTGTTTAGCACCACAAAAGCAAGCATATAAGACACCTATTTGTTCTTTTTAGAGAAAGCTGTCCAAATAAGCTCTATTTCCTGGGAGCTTAGCTGACAAATCTCCAGTAACTTTTCACTTAGAATTTGATATATAACATTCGGTTTTAAAATTATTTTATATGTATGCTTTTGTTTCATATCTTATTTCTATGCTAGGTTAAAAGTGCTCAGCAGTTTAAACCTATACGTTTTCAGACAAATATAGTGAGTCAGGCCCAATGATAACCAACAGCGCAACATTTCCAGAAATACACACTTAAAAAGATGCATACCTTCAAACTTATCATTTTGGGCAACAATAATAGGTGATCCCTGAAGCTGATAAAAACAAAAATGCAAATAAAATTAGAACGTATGACGCAATCAGGATAAACTGCAAACTGATCAAGATTCAAGAACAATATATTTGAAAAACTGTTGTGTAATGCCAGTCAGTACCTTGCAAGAAAGGAGGTTAATAGAACATCCGTCAGGCTTCTCCTCAACTCTCACCAACAAAACAGGGCTCACCTCAAAAGCGAAGAATTTAATACCATACAAATAACATCTGAATGTATTATCATCCACCCTCTCAATCCTCTTCCCATCCAAAACCGAATACTGACTAGCAGGCAATCTCATATACTCCACTTCACCAACAAACACTCAAATCAGTTGAAGCAAACAAGCTACATAGACTATCGACAGAAAAAAACGAACAGAAAATCTTACTCAGAGGTCTTTGTTGCTGTAAGACAGCCACTGATTCCTTCCTGCGAGCTATAAATCGAAGTCTTGGAGTAGATTTGGCAGGAGTGTGAAACGATCCTCTGGGAGAATAACAAGATGATGAAGAGGTTAGAAGTTTAGGGTTTCTTACTCGGGCCGGGAAGTAGCACAAATTTGTTGTTCGTGATAAGGTCGGATGTAAACTCGACTCCATTTCCGCTCTACAAAGTGGATTTCAAAACACACAACTTTGATTACTTTGAAGGCGGATTTGATGAAATTCAGTCCCTGACTGTTAACTTCGACTGTCGACGATAAAGTCGAGGACCCACGCACGAGCTTTGATTGAAACGTCGCCGTAGAAACCTGTTCAACTTCATTGATAATGACAATACGCTTGCAAATATACGCAGATAATACGAAGAGACAACATGTGCCTCGACTCTTCGGGATTTTATCGCGTGACAAAATGCAAAATTGCACCATTAATATTGAGAGAACTAAACTTATCAGATTCCGTACGAAAAACAATGCGGAAATTGACACTATTATTGGAAATGCTGATGGATTCATTGATATACGGAGAAGATTACAGTGAGTTGAATAGCAATTCAGAAATTTAAACCAAATTCAAGCTAGTTTACAACAGTTAGCCCTAATTCAGAATTCTCAAAATCCAGAGCAAAGTTGAAGTATTCAAGAGCTTGTGAATTTGGTGACGGCCTTGGTGCCTTCAGAGACGGCGTGCTTGGCCAATTCACCGGGAAGAACCAACCTCACGGCCGTCTGGATCTCGCGGGAAGTAATGGTAGGCTTCTTATTGTAGCGGGCCAGGCGAGATGACTCTTGCGCGAGCTTCTCGAAGATGTCGTTGATGAAGCTGTTCATGATTCCCATGGCTTTGCTGGAGATACCAATGTCGGGATGCACTTGCTTCAGCACCTTGAAGATGTAGATCTTGTAAGTCTCCACCGACTTCTTCACCCTCTTCTTCTTCTTATCTCCGGCAGCCGCGGCTCCGCCCTCTTTGGGGAGCTTCTTCCCGGCCTTGGGCTTCTTCTCCGCCGCAGGTTTCTCGGCAGCTGGAGTCTTCTCCGCCGCGGGCTTCTTATCTGCCTTAGGGGCCATCTGTCCAAGCAAGGATGCAGAAGAGGATCGAAAGATAGAGTTAGGTGAAAGGGACGAATTTTCAGATGATGAGAATTACAAGACCAGGGTTTGTTTATATAGGGTTTACGAGAATACTGTGATTGGTAGTCTGGGTATGGCACGGATCGAGGTTTCGCAGCTGACAGCCGTTGATGAGTTCAAGTGATCAGCGGCAGCGATTCAGATTGGAAGACCGTGTTTACTGCTATCCGAAATTCAACTTACCGGGTTATCGACTTATCCTATTGAAAATGATTCGTGTGCACGTATATTTCTATAAGCTATTTTACACGTCGAACAAATTGTTTGTGTACTGATAGTTTGATAAAGAGAATTGTTTTTCACATTGAAAAAATATTATTTATCACAGATAATTTTCTTTTCCATTTTTTGTCTGCGAAAAATGAATTCCTTCCCAAAACGTCGGTCATATTATCTATACGACTATACATAGACATCTAGACTAGCGTGTAAAATGTCGTATACAAATAGCATTAGGGATCCGAAATTACAAGCATCTAAGTTTAAGATACTGACTAATAATTTAGGGTTATGTTTGGTGCAATTAGTAGAAAAGATATTTTAAATAGTACAAAAGTTATAAGGTTTAAACTTATGTCTGTCGAACACGCACTAGCTAGAGTTTGTACTAGGGCGGTTAAGAAGCCAAATCGAGCTCGAGCACCATATGCTCAAGTTCTGTTCAATTTGGTAATAGTGGTGCTCGGGTGTGAGTTTGAAGTTCCACAAGTTTTATAAACGAGGCTTATGTTCGGTTTGATATGCATTTGATGTTTGAACCGAGCACTTGATAAACTCGGTGAATATGTTTGAATGAAAATGTTCAAGTGATGCTCATTAATAAGTTTGTGCTCAAATAGTCCGAAAAAACTCAATATGTTGACAACGTAATTATCTAACCGAATAAAAAAATGATATCAAGTTAAAGAAAAAAATGCAGGTGGCCAAATTCAAGCTTGAAATGCCAACTTCCAAACTCAAACAACTCGTTCAGATTGCAGCGGTGATTCAGGATTGGGACGGATCATTGGTACCGCCATAGATGATACGAACACCATGATTCTTTTAACAAAAATGGATACACAATTGAAGGATTACCAAAGAAAAGTTATGGCAAATAATTTGCAACATTTCAAAAAATATGGGACAGCTAATATGGAATAGAGTGAGCACTATTATAGTTTATATTAAATTTCTTTTAGGTGTTGATAATTGGTAAATAGTACCCCATCTACTTTTAATTTATTGCACATTAGGTTTATCATATTGTTTACTTGTGTGAAATGATAAAGATTGTGAATGGTGAAGAAAACATTAAAAGAGTACCTCCTTTGTCTACGATTTTTTAATCATCTTGATTCATTTTCTTAATTTCAAGTTTCAATTGTCACGCCCCGGACCGTATCTGTGCCACGTAGACAACCGCCGTACAACCCAATAAGAACAACGTAGTTCATTCCTATTGAATCATACAAGGCGTCCGATAGATTCTATTGCCAAACCGATTAGTAAATTCATACAATCAACATCAATAATAATAATCAAACAAAATGCGGAATAATAATATGTTTGATATTTAGCCACATGTGGCAAACATGAGCATGCAGGCCCCCAAGTGTTTAATAGAAAACATTATGTAAATATCCATGAGCAATTCCATAAATTTCAAAATAATGGAAGCACGACCCAAATCTTCCTTATTCGATGACCACCATAGGCAAAGGTAGTAGGACTCTAGCCTTAACCTGAAAAATGTGAGGCCCCCGAAGGGGTCAGTACTCCATAGGAAGAAGTATTAGTGACAATTAGGCTATACAAGGAATAACTAATGTTTCAGACACGAGACCCAAAAATAGGGTGATGCATATATTTATAGATGTAATCACCGTTACCCCCTTTACAAGGTGAAACATCTTAATCTTAAATCTTAAAAACTTATAATCCTCAATGAGGGTTAGGACATTTTAAGGCTGAAAATAATGTTGGTGTAATAACTTGCTTTATTGAGTTGTGCATTGTGTTGTTTTATGCGTACTCTTTTAGAGAAATTAACTTCTCCGTTTACATCCTGTTAACAGCTCCCGTCTAAGGCACCTGGACCCTGGTTATCTCGCAACCAAGCAGAAATTCATGAGCAGCGCCACAGTCTTTGAATTAGCGCCCCTGACCGTAGTTACTCGCAGCGCATGCCTCATCCGCGCCCTAACCGCACCGGTCTACCTCCCATCTCTCCCTCTTCAAGCGTCAATTGTTCAGGTTAGATTCCATGTTGTTTCTTTGATCGTTTCCCTCTTTGATCGCCATCTCCTTCCTCATTAATACCCCATATTATTATGTCATTGAATGCCTCGTCATTCATTACATCAGTTATGGATGATGTACGGGCTTCATGCACCACACTTCATCCCTTTGGCAAATATAAATGGGTTTCTCTGCACACTTGGAAAAAATTATGTGTTTCTTGCCCACTCTTGCACATTAAGCAAACCTTCCCCTGTCTGTCATGCTTTTGAATTCTTGTTACTTCCTCGCACTATGATTCATTTGATTATGGAATGTTATTTAAATACCTAATCTGTTTCAGTGTCCAGTTTGGTGGTTTGAGTTTAGGAACTTTGGTTTCCATAAACAATCAAACTCTAAGTTTGGAAATAGTAATATTATTTCAGTTGATGGCTTATTGCTACCTAAATAGAGGGTTGGTCCATTAGTTTAGTAATGCATACAGAAAAATTGAAAGAAATTACTAGCATTTTAAATCGCTCATAATAAACTTTAGCAGTCAGTTTTTATTACTTTAAATGTCTAGATATATGTATCTGTATATACTTAAATGTAGCTGAATGGTTGAGGTATCTTTAAGCGTTATTCTATTCTTAACAGACATAAACCATAGAACTCTGGTTTTGAAAATAGTAATATTATTTCAGATTATACCTTATCGCTACCTTAATAGAGGGTTGGCCCATTAATTTAGTAATACATACAGAACACTTGAAAGAAACTTCAACAGTTAGTTTTTACTTTTTATTACTTTAAAGAACTAGATGTAAGTATTTGTGAATATTCTCCCATTTTCCTAACAACCGAGAAATGTACTTTCTGTATACTAATTCTATTGCAAAGGATTTGGCATGCAATTCATCACATATCACCCATCAATCTTCGTTTTTCCACCTTGATGAGCCCAACTATAACTCTTGAGTGACAAATTTAGTAGTCCTATTATCATATTATGACTCGACCTGATGTTTTGTAAGCAAAATTGTGCTACCACTAAAGCTTTGTGTTTTGCTTTAAGCCTTTTTGTTTATTTTTATTTATTTTTATTATTTGTTTCAGGCTTCACGAGCTCTTTGGAGTACACAGGAGAAAGTTCTCCTTGCGAAGGTACACATTTAATTTAATGGCAGTGCATTCTTTTGTAAAGTATCTTCAATGTATAATGTTATGCACTATTTGTGTGATATGGATTACCTGTTTTGAATTAAGGTATACCTATACTAATACTTTTGTTAAAAACAGTACCACCAGACTATAGAAGACAATTACTAAAAGTTTACTTGTACTAATACTTTGTTAAAAACAGTACCACCAATGATACTTTTGATAGAAGTATTGCATTATGTGCCATAGTATATTATTTGAGTTTATCGCTTAAATATATTGAGTTGGAATGAGTTGGGTATTTTGGTGGAGTAATTTTTTCTTTACTTTTTCACATTTTAAATCAACCATGTTGTTTTAGTGTTGTTTTCACACTTCTACTAGTGTGTTGAAATGTCATCAATTTTAGTGTCAAATAAAATGCCATCAATTTTGGGAATCCCTACACTCCAACTTTAATTTTTCTTATTGTGTGTGCACACAATCCACATTTTCTTGAAATTGAAATGCTCTTCAAACCAAGGAGGTGGTTTTTGACTTGAATGTGAAAAGTAAGTTAGGAGCTGCAGGTTTGTGTGCCTACTGTACACCAAATACTAACTATACTGACATTTAGAAAATTATCATTAGGCATTATCAAAATGGAACATTCTTAAAATGGAGCAGGAGCAGTTGTTTACAGATAAAAAAGGATAATAAAAATGGGCAGCCCTCAGACAAGATCTTATGCTAACAAACGTCCTGATTCCTGAACATGAGGAATCTTATCCTTCATTCAGGCCGGCTGTTCATTTATTGTTGATATGTACGTGAAAATTGAAACTCAAAGATTGGATTATTACAGAACTCAACAACGGGATGTGAGAACAGAATGCCTGCAAGGATTAATGGACAACATCACTTATGGTGAAACAAAAGCATGCAATGTGGGACAGAAAGTCATTCTCCCAACTTCTTTTATCGAGTGCCCACATGACATGCACATAAGATACATGGATGCAATGGCATTGGTCAGAGGTATGGGAAACCAGACATTTTCTTAACCATGACGTGCAATCCAAATTGGCTAAAGATAAAAAGTCTACTTCAATATTCAGACGAAGGGCAAAATAGGCCGGATTTGATTGCACGCGTATTCTGCGTTAAGGTTGAAGGACTCAAATCGGATATTATCAAAAAAAAAAATGTTTGGGGTAGTGGATGCATATACTTACATAATTGAGTTTCAAAAACGTGGTCTCCCACACGCCCACTTTTTGATAATAATACGTAGTCACTTCAAACGTCACAAATTTGCCTCACAACCATTGCTTAATCCTGATTTATGTTTGTATGTTTCATAAAATATCATGAAGGTGTGTTATATAAAAAGTACTCCCTCAGTCCCTAAAAGTTCTTCCGTAGTACAAATGGCACGCAGATTAATGAAGTTGGTATTCTGTGGTGGAAAGTTGTGCAGAGGAGAGAGAAATGTGTGAGAATTGTTATGAACCAGAAATTCTTTACCAAAAAGGGAAAATGAAAGTTTTTTTGGGGACGCCCAAAATGGAAAGTTGGAAGTATTTTTAGGGACAGAGGTAGTATTAGGTAAATATAGGTTCACCAATAGAGGTAAAATTAATTGATAAAGAATTGTGAATGGCTCACGTTGATCACCAAAGCATGTCCACAAATAAACAAATTTCTTACAAGATGGTGTTTAATGTCTGATTTTATGGCCAAAATATTTTATATCTTATTAGGTTTTTAACGGTGTCATATTCTCTTTTGTTTAAGTAGTTTTTCAAATAAGAAAGGGGAAGAAAATGGCGATAAGGAAAAGATTATATGAGATTATGGGGGTTCACAATCGAGGATATAGATTCAGGCATTGGGCGAAGCTAGTTTTTTTTAAAAAAAACTTAATAGAATGAAGGTCTTCACAAAGCAATGATTTGTACTCAATCGAGTTTTGGTAACGAAGCATTTAGATCGCCATTCCCCGTGAGAACCTTAGCAACCATTTAGCACTCATGAAAAGGTGTTGGGATAGAAGGCTTGGGTAAGAGTCACTTCCAAATCTAGCCTAAAACGAAATTGTATGAATATATATGACATATGACGATGAATCCTCAGTATAGGGTCCACATTCCCATGCTGAAATTAGGATGCAAGTGCATAACCTTCCTATAGGTGTGATGCGGTACATGTTGTTTGGTCAATGAGTAATTTCACTCTGATCGGACACATTATTTTGTGTATATGTTATTTTAGCCGTTAAACAATACGTACATATATTTATTTTTCGTTTCCTTCCATTTCTAACTTGTGTAAAGAATGGAAAGGAATAAATTAGTTACCTTGGTTAGATGCACTAGTTTGTATATAGTCTAAATCCTCTTTTGAAATACAGAAAGAGGGAAACTCATTTATTCCTTTCCATTCATTACACGCATTAGAAATTGAAGGAAAAGGAAAATAAATATATGCACATAATGTTTAATGACTAAAATAACATATACACAAAATAATGTGTTCAATCACACTCAGTATCGGTTTTGGTAAATGGATCAAATTAAACACATCTAGCTATGCCGTAGATAGCACTGTTGCAAGTTGAAGTTCATTGTGAATGTCACCCAAATATATGCTTGAGTCATGTCAATCACTCTTGTCTTTTAATGTTCTTAAACACCCTTGAATTGGGCGAAGGAGAATTTTGTAGACCATTTTGGTGTGCTAATACCATGAAGTGTGGAGCGAGGAAGGGGAATCATACGCTGAAGTCGAATTATGGCAGCAGGAAGAGCGTGAATGATAACAATGAGGCGGCATGCTTCATCAGGCACATGGGTTTGTAAGGAGCCAAATGATTAACAATCACTAGTAGTGTCCATCGAGCGATCTCAAAAATGAAAAAAAAATGGGGGATGAGATGAGACCGGGAGAGGAGAAATTGTGATTGTTATTGGCCAACATTAGAGCAATAGGGGGTGGGATTGTAGAAGTTGAAAAGTAACAACTGAAGTGTTTATAAGCTATCAATGACACATAGCTAGATGCAGGCGGTGTGAAAACATTGCTAAGGGACCTCTCAACGGGATGCTTTTCAAAAATAATGAAACGAAAATAGAGGAAGGTGCAAGAGGCTTGAGGCATTGAAGCATTATTCTTTATCTGTGGTTGTTGAGATAGAAATGAATATGATAGTTTTATAAAGATCATTGTTAGGGACTTTTCCCTCTTTTGCTTGTCAAACAAGGTATGATGTTACTACAAGAGCTCCATAAAGTGTTTTGGCTTCGCCAAATACTATAGTCTAATAGCTAAATATAGATAAAGTACAAGACACAATATCTTCACGTAGCAATATATATATATATATATATATATATATATATATATATATATATATATATATATATATATATATATATATAATGTAAGGGTTGTATGAAAATATCATCTTAGGAGAGAAATGCGAATGATTATGGAACATTGGATATGAGTATCGTGCATCATGTAAAACATAAATGTGCATATAAAAAATTAGAAAATGTGCACTTCAACTGTGCAAGAGTTGAAACGTAAATGTGTACATTTGAATTTTGCATTACTCTAACTATGAATGTGCATTTCGTGAACCATACTGTGCCTCGTTTTTGTGTGTTCTCATTTCTCACGTTAAGAAGTGTTCTAACGGGAACCACACCCACACATATTATTTATAGAGTAATCTTCCTTTGAGATGCCGTCCGACCACCTCATTCTGAGGTGGTTCGCAGTGGCATTTTTTGCTGGATTTTTGTGTGCATGTTCCCCATGAAGTGTAGATCATGTCCACCAAAGTTCAGCTACAAATTCAACCGGGAAGACGGTCAAATAATTATTTGAAGATAACTGCGCCAAAGTATACATATAAAAAACTGTTATCCTATTTTTCATATTCAGTTTACTGAGCTTTACTTTAACATTTATTTATGTGTTGTTACTTGAGTGCCTTTTTTCCTAGACTTATTTATTTAGTTCATTGTGTTTCAAGTAAATAATAGCTCAATTTGTTCGGCTTTTCAGGATTTTTGAACTCAATCTTGAAGAGGGAAGAAGTTCAACAATCGAGCAGGTCTAGATCTTTTGTCACGTTGATGTCAAGAAGTTAGACCATATAATCAAGCTCTACTATAATTTATTGGTAGGTATATATCTAAAAGAAAGCAAAATGTATGTTTTGTAAAATTTACGTTTGATTAGAATGGTTATGTGGTTACTTTGTATTACATTGATTTGGCATCAATTTGCATTTTGAATTATTCCAGTGATTATTTTGTCACTTTGATTGTTCAGCGTAGTAGTGATTACGTTATGTTATGAATTTGTTTTTATATTTATTATTATGTTTATTGCTACGTCTAAGGTTGATTGACCACAAAATAAAAATCTTTAAAAAACAAGAGTTACGACGGCTTTCATCCGAAAGTCAACATGTGATTTTTCACTGAAGGCTTGTGATGTCAGTTATCATATAAAACAGTCGTAGTATCCTTTTCTAAAAGGTAAATTTACGTCGGTTAAGAGACAAAACTGACATTACAACTTATTTTCCAGAACATACAAGACACCGGTTCTTAAAACTTATAAGACATTATAGACAACTTATTACAACGGTTTAGAAACAGACGTGATAGGTGTCTATCTATAACGACCGTTGCTCCCATGACCTCTTCAAAACCGACGTTAACTATATAAATTAACGGACATTATGGGCCTCTTTTGTAGTAGTGAATTAATAAAATTGAAAAATATATTTTGGCCGTATAAAATTAAAAATCCAAATCAACCACCATAACTATATAAAAAAAAAACAAATCATAAGTTCAAAATAAAGTTCATAAGTTAGAGTGAGGCAAATAATTTAAAACATAAGACTGATATGAATAAAAGTATGACCAAGAAAAAGAATATGGCTGCAAGCAAGAAATGTAAAATGCAATAATTTGTTCTTTTATAGGGAGTCGTCAACTTCCAAGTGGGTTGAGCTGCTAAGATCATCAAGAAGATCATCATCATAAACAAAGTTTGTTTCAGTCTTGTGCTCCTTGTTCGTCAATGATTGGCGTTGGAGCTCCATGAGGTACTTGCACACGACATGTACGCGACACGTATTCTCCGCTTTACCCGAATTCCTCTTACCATAATTATCATTCTTCTACATCTATCGTGGCGAGATGTGCCTTTGAATGGACTGCCACGACTACCCCGATAACTGTGACCACCACGATGTCCATGACTGTCACGGTAATCCCCCCTACCGCAACCTCGTCCATGCCCAGGACCCCAATTACCAGTGTTGCTTCAGTTCTTTCCTTCTTTATTGTTATTAGTCACTGCATTCGCTTCAAGAAATGATGTTAGGGTAGAGTCAATGGGACAAGATTGGATATTCTCAAAGTTCTAGGGTCTCTCTCAGTTAAATACTCTGGTTTAAAATCTTAATGAATGCTCTATTGTCATTTTAATGGCAATCCTGAACTTTTTAACATCCAAGTGAATTTCAGTTTCCAACGCTCATGATTGATAATGTTTTTTATTAATGTCGAGTGGAGCAAATCCAAGTATCACAAGATTTTACTTATTGATAATTATAAAAGAAAATAATAATATTATTTTATTTTCATATAATGTATCATGAGATCGTGCAACATAAAAATGTTTAAAAGAAACTTTAGCGAATTAATAACATGGAATGTGCCGTTATATAATTTTCTCATGTAAAATATTCTTTATATTATTAGAAAAATAAGTTGTACTCCCTCTGTCTCATTTTTTAAGATATCTTTACTATTCACTCGGTCAACACAAATCACTCTTAATCTCTTACTTTATATATCAAAATTTTATGAAATTTGAATTATATTTTGCAGGTTTTGTAGCGGTTTTAATGTAGTTTCTGAATATGTAATTTTTTCACCTAAAAATAATTTGAGCGCAGACAGGGATCCATTTGCTTTATCGTCGGTCAAACATCATAAACCCAAAAGTATCTTATAATTCGGGACGAAGGGAGTACTTTTTTACCATAAATTGTCAGTTTAGACATTCCACCCCTTCAAGTGCTTTAATCAGAATTTCATTTATCAAATTAATTAATTTTAGTGTTACAAAAGGATGTTCTTATTTGGATTTTTTAGTTTCAGACTAGACTAGACTTGGATAGTTATAAAATACACAGAAATCATACATTTACCAAAGGAGACCAGACCATACCAGAAAATTTCAATCCAAATTAAAACATTCTTATTTTTCGCACAATAATTTAGAGCATCTCCAATGTATAATATGCACGGTGCACATGTGACATGAAAGATAACTACATAAACATTAACAAATAAATTATCTCTTTCCTTGTTTGAATGATTTTATACAATTTTGATAAGTTTTTCTCTGCAATGTCAATCACAATGTCAATATCTAGAAGACATTCTTAATTTAATTTTTAAAAATATAACCTCATATAACAGGTCAAAAGCTTGATTAATTATATTTTAAAAATAGACTTACTTGTATATACAAGTAACAAAAGTGACACAAATGGATTATTTTCACACACCCGCACCCCCTCACCCTTCCTTCAGTCTCCGCAGTGTCCCCATTAGTCGTCTCCTGTCTCCTCAACAAACGCTCCAACGCCCTTCCCTTTCACCCATCCCATCAGAGATTCAGAGAGATCAGGCCGGCAGCTAGGAGATGGTCATACCTTAGACGATTATAATACTACGTATTCAGAAAGGTAAACGCTTCTCTAGCCTTTTCTTTTCGATTCCCTTAGACACAATCGTTGTAGAAGGGGATCATTGTTGTATGCCTAATTTGGAATTGGAAATAGAGTAATGTCATTGGTGGCTTTGGGTAGCAAGTTTAACCCAGAGAAAACGATCCACTGCAAGTACACTCACACAACAATCTTTATATCTATTGAAAATAATTCTTTGGATATATGCTTGCAAGAATTCATTTTCTGGAAATTGTTTTTCATAAAGGGTTTCAGGGAAAAAATGCTTATAATACAGATTGACAATGATTGATCCCTTGTAAAGGATCGCTTATATTTTCTTTTTTTGACAAGAAAAATGTAATCTTTTCTGTAAATATATGCAACATGACACTATATATACGGAGTATGATGTAAATGCAACATTAATCTGTTTAATTAAATCTATTTTATATGGATATATATACACGAAAACATACATATATATACCCCCTTGCAAATCTTAGGATAGTTAAGATTTCAACAATACTATCTTAAACAAGTTGCTTTAGTCATCCATGGATCTCCTAATGTTTAGTTCAAGAACCATTATCATTCATTATGCATGTCTTCTAGTAATTGCACATCAAAGAGCTCTAATGGGTTTCCCGTGGACACTTGAAGCCATAAATCAGGAATTTACTTTGACTTTAATGATTGACGATTTCGGATGTATCTACATTACCAGTTACCCACATCACTTGTCCACGTGAAGAAATAATATCACCTTTCCTTAATGCATGACTGGCATGATAAAAAATGGTTGCATTTCCCACATTCTTCTTGAATTCTATTTGCAGTGAACTTCGTACTGTTTTCAAGTTTCAACTACTGCTATCTAAGAAATATAAATCCTATTGTATCATGTATGCCCTTCAGCATATAGTTAAGTTCTTTGCAAGTGTGCTTTCAAGTAGCTGATATGGGGACTGATAGTCAAAGTTGGCATTTGGATTTAAGCTATGAGCAGTGGAAACCTATTTCTGTATCTGGTCCACGCCCAGCTGCTCGCTACAAGGTTTTTAACATTTCTAAACATTTTTACATGAGTCACATGGTCCAAAGAGCTTATATAATTATTAATGACTGACCTTTTACTTGTCATAATAAAACCTTTCCTCCCCCTTTTCAAATATTTAAATTCTAATTTTTGTTCTATGGATTCCGGTGTTCTTTATTTACCAATAATAGCATGCTGCTGCTGTGTTTGAGGGGAAATTGTATGTTGTTGGAGGAACTCGAAATGGCCGATATCTGTCTGACATCCAGGTATTGGTTTTGCTTATATGGTTCAATTTTACAGCCTATCTACCATTGACAATTAGTGATATACATAGATATATTAAAATTACCCCCTGAAACATAAGACATGGATATATTAAGTTATACCCTTTTTTACCTGATATTTACTCTGATTCTTTTTCATATCAAATTTACTAAGTTAGACTAGACATTTTACCCTGATTTCAGATTCATGAACCAAATTCACTAACCATTACAATCATCTTCTATTCTTTCTTTTATCTATGCTTTACCATGAATCTAATCTAGTGAGAACATGTAGTTAACATGGTCCTCATTCTCACTTCACTAATCACTACCCTTGGTGTCCTTTTATTGTTTATAATAGTAACTCTAGGTCTCTAATAGTTATGAGTGTAACTTTTAGTATCGCAGGCAGAGAAAAAACAATTTGCATGGAGTGAAATTGCCTGCTGACCACATTTGTTTAGTTGTATTCTTATTGATAATGTATAACTATATAAGTATTGTTATGAACTTATAATGTTTTGTATTAAAAATTAGTTACCCTAAAGCCTCAATAAATGGAACATTCTCTCTAATTATTAAAAATAGAGAGGTTTCAGACATTCACGAAATCCTAGTGTTGTGGCTGATGCATGTCAATACATTCACATTAATGCGAGATTATAAGAAATTGTCTAATCTTCAGGTTTTCGATCTTAAAACTTTGGCATGGTCTACAATAAAATCAAACACTGAAGTTCTTCCAGGTGTTTCTGGTCATTCTATGGTGAGATTCAATTCAGTTAATTAATAATGTAATAATTTCTCAGTCCATGTAGGGCAGTCAAAAGGTGATTTTTGTGCGATCACTTTATTTACTATAATCGTTAGTTCTTTACTTTATTGACAGATTAGCTGGAATAAAAAATTGGTGCTTCTTGGTGGCCACTCAAGAAGCGGTTCCGATACTGTAACAGGTTTGCATTCCTCGCTTGGGTTTCATACCTGGCAGAAAATTATTTGATCAACCTTTTGACCATGCACATTATCGTTGATTTTTTTTGTAGTTCGCATCATTGATCTGGATTCACATGACTGTTCCATTATGGAGACCTTCGGAACACCACCGGTACACAAATGGCTAGGGAACATTCTATTTTAGTCTCTTATGACCTTTTTTGGTTTGTCTTATAGAGCACAACCATATCTTACTTGTTTTCTTGATTTTTGATATTTGGGTGGGTAAAGGCGTGTCAGATCAATTTGATACATCATTTTAGGATGCATATTTTGCTGACAAATCGTTGTCTTGATTTTCTAACTTGTTTGTTACACATCCAGATAGCTCGTGGTGGGCAATCTGTGACACTCTTTGGATCTAAGCTAATAATGTTTGGTGGAGAAGACAGGAACAGGCAGTTATTGAATGATATTCATGTTCTTGATCTTGAAACACAGACTTGGAGTTCTGTGGAGACCATGTAAGTATCAAATTAGTAGCAATGTGGCATCAACTTATGGTGTATGGATCATGACACATTCTTCATCAATCTGTTTTGACTTGATAGGCAGACACCTCCATCTCCCAGATTCGATCACACAGCTGCGCTGCATGCAGATCACTACCTTCTAATTTTTGGTGGGTGTTCTCATTCAGTTTTTTTCAATGACCTGCATGTTCTGGACTTGGAAACGGTAACTTTTGCTTGTTTAACTACGTTTTGAAATTTAATTTGTCTTTTAGCCTGGTATCAAGATACTTCTAGAAGTTCTAGACTTGCAGACGTGCACTTTCTGATTTTATTTGCAACGTGATAGCCATGTCATAACAGATTTGTTTTAGAACTATTAGTTCCATAGGAGTTACGTGTCCATATATCTAGATTCTAGAAATGTGGGTTGATGTTCATCTTTATAAGCTTTGTTTCACAACTTTAAATTAGCAAGGGAACAAGCATTGGAAATCATTATAGCAATCTACTTTTTTATATTGTTTGTTCGTTTAGCTAAAAAATAATATACTTAGTTGTTTGTAGCTAAATATGTGTAATAACGATTGTTAAAACATCCCTACAAAATTTCTTGCTAAATTTCTGAACTTTTATTAGAATTATGTTGTCTTGTCAACTTCTTTCTTTACCGATACAGCTATTGAAAATCATTACAGCAATCTATATTTTTAAATTTGTATGTTTGTTTGGCTAAAGTTTAATACAGAGTATATTTAGTTCGTTTGTAGCTAAATATGTGTAATAATGTTTGTTCAAACATCCTTACAAAATATCTTGTTAAATTTCTAAAATTTTATTACAATTATGTTGTCTTGTCAACTTCTTTTTTACTGATATCAATATTTTTGTAAAGTGAAAGTACTGATATTTTAAGTGATACCCTTTTTTCATCCTTGGTTAGATGGAATGGTCTTGCCCACAACTTCAAGGGGATATAGTTTGCTCACGAGCTGGGCATGCTGGGGTCACAATTGATGAGAACTGGTACATAGTTGGTGGTGGAGATAATAAAACTGGTACGTGTGATACTGTGATCTTATGTGTTTTAGGGCTCTTGTTTACAAGGGGCATGTGTCTGTGTATAATGACAGCTTTGTGGGGTTGCAGGTGTGCCAGAAACTCTTGTTTTGAATATGTCTAAGCTCGTTGTGGCAGTGCTAACAAGTGTTAAGGAGAGAGATCCACTCGCTAGTGAGGTCACACTATCTGTTAACCCCCACCCCACCAAAACCACTATTCCAACTATTACTAGCTATTTCAATACTTTAATTTCTAATCTTTGTTGAATGTAGTAACCATCCTTTACATTTAGATGATTGTATATCCTGCAAAATACATTATCATTATTACTTCCCGGTTGTGTTTCAAATGTCTTGAAGGTTGTTGATGTGAGAAGTGCCAAACTCTTGTTCCTTACTTCTATATTTTTATCTCCCATGATTTTCTGGGACACATAGCTAGGCAGACCAGGAAGTAGTTGTAAGCTAGGCTGACATGCTCTGTATATCGGTATCTTCTCCAGGCTTTGCTTATAATCAGAGCCTTGTGCACTGACTATGACCTTTTTAGTTAGGCAGATTGTAGCTTTATTGTGCTAACCAAGAAAATTATCAGAAAAAAACACTAACGCTGTTCCAAAAAGGATGCATGCAATTTCTTTAAGAACTAAAAATTTTGCTCTGCGAAGTAAAATAAGAAAGCTGGCACTTGATGCACAACATTGCGCATGGGTAGCTGTCCATCTTTTTTGTTTTTCTCTTGTTCCTTTCCCTCTCCCCTGCTTCCAAGTTATCAGAGAAGCGATATCCTATGCCTAATATGAGATTTGAACAGGGACTAACTGTAACCTCAGCATTACTAGATGGTGAATTTTTTTTGGTTGCATTTGGTGGCTATAATGGAAATTACAATAATGAGGTACCTTTCCTAATAGTCTCTTAGACATGTTATCAGCTCTTATATGATCTGTTGCGAGTAGGTTCTAGTGCTCTACTCTTATTTACTCCCTCTGTCTCTTGTAACTTTGTCAAGTTTGATCAGCATGTGGAATAATAGAGTAATTTTTTTTATATTATTTGTTGAGAGTAGTTGTTTTTTAAAACTGTGTGCAAAAATAGTAAGAACCACACGTTAATTGCTTACAAGAGAAAGTGACAAAGTTTTTGGGCCACTTAAAAAAGGAAAATGACAAAGTTACAAGGGACTCAAGCCAAAATTTTCTCTAAGTCATTGTGCTGGAATGACTTCGGATGAAAGTATGGATCTGGAGAGAGCAAAGTGGACAGCGAAAATTCGTGTGGAGGATTGATCTATTTTCTCACTCTTTTTCTTTTTCTTTTATCTTTTTTTATCTATCTTTTATTCTTATGTTATTTTTTCCCTTTATCTTTCTTTTGTCCTTTGGATAGAGCAAAGTGGAGGGCGAGTATTCATGTGGAGGAGTGATCTTGTATTATCTTTTCCCCTCAATTTTTTTTCCTTTTATCCTTATATATATAAGCATTATTTTTATCCTGTTTATTTTATCTTTTTTAGGTATATTCATCTCTTTTTATATTATCTTTTTCATAATAGCTTATCTTTTTTATCTTTATTTTCTTTCCTTTCCTTTTGGTGGTGATATCATGTATCGATTCATGTTAGCCGACCCCAATATCTTTTGGGACTAAGGCTTGGATGTTGTTGTATCTTTCTTATGTCCTTTTATGTTTATTATGTTTATCTTCATCTTTATCTTACCTTCTCCTTTTATTTTCCTTATCTTTCTTTCCTTTGTGCCTCCAATGTCATGGATCGATTCATGTTAGCCGACCCCAAAATCTTTTGGGAATAAGTCTTGGATGTTGTTGTTGACTTGTTGTGGTAAGTCATTGTAAGTCAGTATGATTATACACCTTTTTGACACGTGTCATCCATTTCCATGATACACGGTGGATGCTTTGCTTCAATCAATGCTTTGAAACAATCAGTGCATCCCCAACTAAAACATAACTGAAATCGGTATATTCCCTCAAAGAACTTGTTTTAGTTTATCTTATGAGTATTACTAAAAAAACTAATACTTGTAACTTGTAAGAGTTATATTTCTTGTATCAAGCTTAAGGACTAACATGGTAACTCAAACTTCAAACCTAGGTATATGTTTTGAGGCCTAAACCAAGAGATTCATCACATCCCAAGATACTTATGTCACCAGCTGCTGCAGCTGCAGCAGCTTCTGTCACTGCTGCATATGCCTTGACCAAACCTGAAAAGTTCGACTCCACTGCTAGAGATGATTCAATTTTTAAGGGAATCCAAAACAATACCTCTCAGAGGAATTTATCTGATGAAATTGGTACAATTAGAGAAGAGAAGGAGAGATTGGAATCCTCTGTTGCTGAAGTAACAAGGGAAAACTTTTCTCTCAAGGCAAAGATTGAGGAAGTTAATAACACTTATGCTGACTTATCCAAGGTATTCTTTTTGTTTCAATAAGTATGGTGCGTGTGTGGTCAGTTTTCGATCAGGCTTGATGGAATTCATTATTGTGGTGTCATTATTCATAATACATGTCAAACTGAATCAAATCTATTAGTTAGTCTAACCGAAGTCCCTATTGACCCATATATAATACCCTCTCAAGTTGGCAATTGAACTATTTTGAATCTAATTGGTTTTGCCATTAAGAGTTAACCCCCCCCCCCCTCCCGAGACATGGAAACTTATTATCCCTCCTAGAAATAACACGGGCTCGTTGGCCACTGTTTCCCCTGTAATAATTACTCCCTCCGTCCCGCTAAGATTGTCCCATTTTACCTTTTTGGTTTGTCCCACTAAGATTGTCTCATACTCCCTCCGTCCCAAAAAAATGTTTCCGGTTTCCTTTTTGGGCCGTTCCAAAAAATTGTTTCACTTTTCCCTTTTGGAAAGTTTTGTGTGGCTCACATTCATTTACCTTTTTCTTACACTACCACAACCATACATTTGCACTTTATTCCCACTTTCTTAAACTCCGATCCACGTCAATGTGGGAACAATTTTTTGGGACGGAGGGATTACCAAATTTGGTAAAGTTTGTGTGGTTCTAAATCATTCTTACTTTATTCTTACTTTATCAATTCAATATCAACCACATACACCACTTTATTAATTTGCGTGTCACTCCCTCTTGTCCCATTGTTAGCGGGACGGAGGTAGTACTAAAACGGCTTAATAATAGACATATATGACTACATAGTCACTACAGTCACTGTGTAAGTGCCACCCTGATCACTGCAAATTGGAACTACATCATGATCACCACGTCAGCATTCATTTGCAAAAATGTGCTTGGCCTCCCACTCAATTGGCGAAACCCCAAAACAAGGACTGCTAACCCCAATAAACGAAGTGGAACAAAGTGACTTTGATACCATTGTAAAAGATTAATATCTATCTTAACTGGGTCATGACTCATAAGCACATTTATCAATCTTGAATCTCTCAATGTACAACTCTTAACAGTGAATCTAAATTGACTGCTTCAGGAATTACATTCAGTTCGAAGTCAGTTTACAGCGGAGCGATCAAGATGTGCAGAGTTGGAGGTTATACCCTTCCACCTGTTTGCTTTCTTAACTGGTTCACAATTAAACTAGCTTCTCTCCATTTTTCAGGCACAAATAACTGAGATACGGAAGGTACTAGAGTCCATGCAGTCAGTAGAGGAAGAGGTTGAAGAACTTCGGAGGCAGAAATCTGAAATGGAACGTGATATGGAACTGGGAGTTGCCCAGGGTCAGAGGCCAGGGGGTGTTTGGAAGTGGATTGCTGGGTGAGTTTTGAAAATGCACCTGGGGGTACTCCTGCCATACTTCAAACTTCAAAGCTTTCCTGGAGCTCAAAACAGTTTTCTAAGATAAAAAAACGGCAGTTTATAACCTCTTCATTCTTTGAGCTTGTTTACTCTTTCATTCTCTTGTCCATTTATTTAGCTGTGTAATTCGAACTTCAATGTTCTATTATAACTACATTTTCAATTGTAACAGTCATTCATTTGTAACATTTTGTGTGTATGATACCTTCGGCATGAAATCTTCATGACTCATGTTCATATTTTTCATTTCATTTGTATTATAATAATATGGAGTAATACTCTATTGATCGGGATTCGGGAGGCGTAATATCCTAAATTCTGATAATTTGTTGTTTTTTGGCTTCGGTTTTTGTAATCAAGGCGAGTCCCGATAATTGACTCGGAAACCCAAATATTAATACGCACATGTTTTTTTTTATTTGTGAAATAATTTGATAATACGAAATAAAATTAAATATTCAAGTCCCATTGACACATTCCCACTTTTAATAATGAATAAATTTAGCAAATACTCGTATTGCAGTCAACTATCTCCAAATTAGGGGTGGACTCGGGCTGGGTGGCCCAACCCGGAACCGGACCGGCCCGGCACTGTTTGGGCCCGGCCCGAACCGGTGGAAAGGCCAGGGACTGGTCCGGGTAGGCCCGGCCCGGGGGGTTTATGGTCCGGGCTCGAGTCACCCAAACACGAACCGACCTGGGCACCTGGCTGGTCTGGGCCCGGTTCCGTTTTTTTTTTTCAATTTTTTTTCTAGGTTGGGTTGAGTGTTTTGGGCCATTTGGTGTGGTTTGGGGGGGGGGGGGGGGGTCGGGGATTAATTAGAAAATAAAAAAAAATCAAGTGGCCCGAGGCCCGGCCCGACCCGGACCCGCCTGCCACCCGGGCCGGTTCCGGTTCACCCATTCCTTAATAAAGGCCCGGTTGGGCCCAGGCCCAAACCGGAACCGGCCCGGCCCGGGTCCACCCCTACTCCAAACCCTTAAGCCAATAACAAAATGATGTGCTTGACACAACTAACTGAAAAGATCATACAAGGAAAGTGTTGCAACTATTTGATAAAAAGATGGTTATTGATTTAGTCGGTTTCATATAATAAACTTTTGTGACTAATTAATAATTTAATACTAAAAGTTACAAACTTTCTTTGGATATTACACACTGTAATTTCTAAAGAAAATTATTTTGAAAAAACTCTTAAAATTTAACATGACAAAAACACAATTAGAAATTTTAAAAAACTTTTAAATGGTACAAAATGCATAAGGTAGGAATTTATTTCTATCGGTGTATTACGCTTGGTAAGTGAAACCGAAAATATAAGAATCGGGTGAAATTTTAAGAAAATCCAAGAAATTTTCCTCTTTGCAGTCAAGCCCAGTCAAAGACTAAGAATGATTACCCGTTCAAAAAAATGGTTCACATTAGCTCCTCAGAATAGGTGCTATTGAGGATTTGAGTTCAACAAAGGTATGTTCTTCAATGCATGTGCCTCCAAGCATCTCAGCGAGTAGCGGATTTATGATTTACATTTTTGGTGTTCATTTTTAATACAATCAAAACTTGAAAGAACAATAAATAATTTCACAAAATTTATACATGTATACTTGCTTGTTTCTGAAAATTTTAAGTGTTCATGTGAACACTCTTGATCAAAAGTAGTTGCGCTACTGATCTCAGCTCAAGCTTCTCTCCAACCCCATGTAAACACTTCTTCCCCTTCATCTCTTCCCAATCCCGTTGAATCCGAAAACATTGAAACATGGAATAAGGATACAAATATTACCTATAGCTTTGCGAAACACAAAAATTGGACACCATTTCTTTCTTTCTTTCTTTCTTTGTTTTTTTTTTACAAAAAGATGACTAATCTGTTACTTATGTAATCTAACATTTTTTCATTGTATTTATATCAAATCTTTGCCTCAACCCCCCTTAGGGATAGATCGGGCCCGGTCTGACCGACCCGGACCGCAACTGTGCGGTACCGGCCTGAACCGGTCAGCCGGGACCGGGGGATGGCGGGCTACGGGATAGGGTAATGGGTGACCGGCCCGGCCGGTCCGAGTTTTGTATTTATATTTTATTTTTTGGCTTTGCTCTTTGACTAGGTGGGTAGGGCTGGGTGGTTTGGGTGGGGGGTAGGAATTAATTTGAAAAGCAATTAAAAAAAATAAACAAGACCCGACCCGACTCGATCTGGTCCCAGAACTTACCGAGGCCCGTACCGGGCCTCCACTACCCAAACCCAGTCCCGCCCAAGGCCCGATCCGGACCCATTCCCGACCCGGGCTTGGTCCACACCTGTCCAGTCAGAGCCATATTTGTCACGATAAACCACCGCCAGAAACCGCCACCGAAAATGTCACCGGATTTGTAATGATTTTTTTCTTCGTGTTTCATTTTTTTCAAAATCACCTGGAAAAGTCACTGGAGAATTATCCTTATCCACCGGTCATAGTGACATGCTTCAGGCGACAGTGATAGTAACATGAAAATCTGGAGTGACATTGTAATACCCGAGATTAATTTAAGAGGATTAATAGTACTACTCATACCAACAAGGTACATCTCCTTTTAAGGGAGCTTATCATCAAGAACTCCAAAGTTAAGCGTGCTTGCACGAGAGTAGTCTTGGGATGGGTGACCCCCCGAGAAGTTTCTCAGGGCGCACACGAGTAAGCACAAAGTGCGCGTGGAAGGCTTGTGGCGGTTTGTGAGGACAGTACTAGAGGTCCGGAGGATGTGTTGGAGTAACTACCTCGGGTCCTGCGGGGCCGGGGTGTTACAAACATCTATTAGTTTAAAATTCTTGTAGTAAAAAGTAAAAACAACACGCTCTTGTAAAAATGATGTTTTTGTCATTTTGATGTGAATCTCGTTGATCACATTTGAGAGAGATAAGTGTCAGTTTGGTACATCAACTTGGGAGCGGAGGAGTAAAGAGTACATCAACCTGCAATTGGGATCCACAGGTACACAAAATTGTCAAAACGGGTCTAATTTGGTCCTACCTGTATTAGACTTGGTAAATTGCATAGCTGGCCATAGGATTAGGGAGTTGGGCTAAAAATTAGCCGCCTCAGCAAAGGAGGAAGGAAAAAATCTACGAAGTCCGGAGGTCGAAATCTGGATTTTGCAGATCTGGGTTGGAATCGCCGGAGTTGCCGGAGCCGCCGGAGCCGCCAGAGCCGCCGCCACCATCCCAACCGCCGTGGGACCCCAGGCGAGGTTACCTGCACCAGGTAAAGCTCGATGCAGCATCCCAGGTCTCGCGGCTCCGTTTCCTGGTAAAACTCCGCTCATAGAGGAGTTGTTCGTGGCTCGCAGCTGTTTCCGGCGGCCAGCACCCTAGTCTCCCCGCCGTCGCTCGACGTCACCCATCAGCCGCTGGTCGCTCCTCCACCTGGTCAGATGCCGCTCGAGCCTCCATGAGTCTGCCGACGTGAGCAAAGGGATCTGCGAGTCGACGGTTCCTTGATTTTAGCCATTAATGGCATTTTGGAGCTCAAGGAAGGCACGCTTTGAAGCTCCACCGGACCCCACCAAGGCCGGCCTCTGTCGCTCCCTTGCGCCGCGGCAACTGCCCTTACCGCCGTCGGTAAGTGGCCATCTCAGGTTGCTCACTAATTGTATGGCCAACTCAACAATTTATCAAGCCTAATACCAGGTAGGACCAAATTAAACCCATTTTGACAACTTTGTGTACCTGTGGATCCCAATTGCAGGTTGATGTACTCTTTACTCCCCGCTCCCAAGTTGATGTACCAAACTGACACTTCCTCCATCTGAGAAGTCATTAACATAATATCGTCAAATTTCACTATGCAGTTATGATACTTATAATGCTTTCTGATTACAAGTTTAAATTAAGTGATTATTTTGTATAGGTTGAAAACAAGAACAAAAACAGTCATTTTTCCTGTATTGGCACAATAGAAAATTATGATCCTAATGTTTACAATTTTGGCAAGGTAGTTAGAAGTCAGAACTCAGAATTATACGACCTAAATCCGTTATTTTCCTAAAACTCCATTCGATCTCATTGAGTAGCCAAAAATAGTTTGTCTTTTCCATGTCCTAAGCACACAAACATGACCATATCATATTCAATAAAGCTAATCCCAAGAAATTAAAATAATTCTGACTTTGGTATAACAAATATTATCCTAATAACATACAGAGTATTAAATTATTCACGGTCAATTTTGACATTTGTTTGGGTTTGCAATAGGAAAAAAGGAGCTTTTCCAATCAAAACACCACATGAAATGGGCAAATATGAAATGTATAGGCATATATTCTATTCTTCCTAACATAACAATCTGAAATGCGCTCATATGCATGCTCTACCTAAATCACTGGTTTCAATTCTTATGTTCTGAAAAATCTTAGTGTTACTAAATCAAAATATGGCACTGACACACAAAAAGCTAAGGTTGGGTATAAAGAAAGAAAAAACTGAATATTAATGATCTAACCTAATTCATCTCTTCTTGTCATAACTAAGAATAGGAACACAAAGATCACAAATTCACAAATGTGGATATCGAGGTGAGTACAGATAGTAGGATTGCTTTCTTCAACCATCATGTTTTTTTTATCAATAAATTGTTATGAGACAACATGTGTAGAAGGCTTTCAAGTCTCCGTCACCATTTGGAATGATTTTTTTGACAACTCAACAAAACCTAATAAAGGACTGTACCCATCGAAGCGGAATTAAACACACACTATCCGTTTTTATGAGTCTAGACATCACACGTTGAGGATGCTCTAACAACCCCTAAACTAATACTCCGTAGTATAATGGTATGTTTGGTAGAATATAAAACACTAGCAATTATTTTACATTTGAAGTGTAGAGACCATAAAAACGTAAAAAGTTTATACTATTTGATTTGATTGTTTAATTTAAACTGTAAACTCGCTTTTTAAATAAATTTCGCATTATATCATACTTGTATAAAATATTTGACTTTGGGGAGAGTTGTAAAATACTTGTATGTTTTTTTTGTATACTTTGTACTCAGTACTCCGTATGTTACTAATAAAATATTTTACGTTTTTTTAATTATGAAATATTATACTTGTATACTTTGTACGTTTCTTATACGGAGTAAGTCATTATTACAATAAGTATACGGGTAACTTAACGTAGGGAGTGTTTACAATTGCTTCAACTTTAAAAAAGTGATTTTTTAAAGTGATTTTGGGAAAAGTGATTAATAGTAAAAGTTTGGTAGTGTTTGAGGAAAAAGTGATTCTGAAAAAGTAAAAGTTGGTAGTGTTTGGTGAAATAAGTATTTTTTGTGTAATAGAAAAAGTGAAAAACAGTTTAAAGCACCTTTCCACCTGCTTCCAGCTTTTAGCTTTTAAGTGATTAATTTAAACAGAAGTTGTCACTTGAAAACACTATTTTAGTTTTTTTTAAGTCAAAAGCTTAAAAATGATTTTTTTAATCAACCCCAAACACTGTAATCTCCCTGTAGTTTATATTCAATTATTTTCGCGTGCAAAAGGATTTTGTAACCATTGGTAAGTGAAATTCAAAATTTCAGAAAATCCAAAAAATTTCCTCTTTCAACCCAGTCACAGACTGCAAAACAAAATGATTCTCAAAAGTTCTTCAAATTCGTTCCTCAGAATCGTTGCTGTTGAGAGGGATTTGAGCTCCACAAAGGCATGTTCTTCAATGCCAGTGCTCCCAAGCATCTCAGCTCAAGCCTCTCTTCAACCCCATGTAAACACCTCTTCCCCTTCATTCTTATTCGCCGCTGCTTTTCATCTCCTCCCAATCCTGTCGAATCCGATAACCTTGAAACATTAGTTCAGCATCCCCCGAATTATGACACCGGAAGGGAACCCCCGATTTCTGATAAACAGTTTAAATTCGCCCCACGGCCAGGTTCGCACAAGCAGGGCGACTCCACCTTTTATTCTCTCATCGAGAAGTACGCCAACTCCGGGGACTTCACGTCCCTTGAAAAGGTTTTTGATAGGATGAAACACCAGAATATAGTCTTTGTAGAGAAGAGTTTCATTCTAGTGTTTATGGCTTGTGGTAAAGCGCGCTTGCCTGATAAAGCTATTCAACTCTTTGGAAGAATGGTGGATAAATTTCACTGTAGAGGGGCTGTTAGGTCCTTTAACACTGTTCTTAATGTGATTATACAGTCCGGGTCATACTACCAGGCCTTGAAGTTTTATCATGATTTTGTAGATAAGAGAAGGTTTTTGATGCCAGATGTCTTGACTTTCAATTTGGTTGTTAAAGCAATGTGTAATTTAGGTATGGTAGACAGTGCAGTAGAGTTGTTCAGGGAAATGCCTGGGTGGGAATGCAACCCAGATGTATATACGTATAACACTTTGATGGATGGGCTGTGTAAGGCGAATAGGATTGAAGAAGCTGTGACTTTGTTGGATGAAATGCAAATGGAGGGCTGTTCTCCCAGTCTATATACTTTTAACGTTTTGATCAATGGGTTTTGTAAGAAGGGTGATTTAGAACGAGCTGCGAAGCTTGTAGACAATATGTTTCTCAAAGGCTGTGTTCCTAATGAAGTGACATACAACACGCTGATACACGGTTTGTGTCTCAAAGGGGAGATGGAGAAGGCAATTAGTTTGCTTCATAGGATGACTTCTATCAAACATGTACCTGATGATGTAACATATGGAACCATCATTGTTGGTCTTGTCAAGCAAGGGAAAGTCACCGAAGGTGACTACATTTTGAAAGCAATGGAGGAAAAGGGATACCCTGTGAGCGCATATGCCTACTCTTCGTTAATTAGCGGGTTTTTCAAGGAGGGGAAATCTAAAGAGGCGTTGAAAATATGGAAGGAAATGGTCGATAAGGGGATAAGGAAACCTGACACGGTTGTTTGTTCTGCTCTTATAGATGGCTTGTGCAGGGAAGGTAGACCTGATGAAGCAAGGGAGATACTTTTGCATATGATTAATATGGATTGCATGCCAAATGCTTTTATATATAGCTCCCTGGTGAAGGGTTTTTTCAAAACGGGTAAAAGCAACGAGGCCTTGCGCGTGTGGAAAGATATGGTGGATCGGAATGTTGTACCTGATGAAGTTTGTTACAGCGTATTAATCCACGGATTGTGCAAGGATGGTAAACTGAGAGATGCTTTGATGGTATGGAAGAAGATGATGAGCATTGGTCAGAAACCCGAAGTAGTGGCATACACTTCTATGATATACGTGCTATGCAATTCCGGGTCAATCAGACAAGGACTTAAACTTTTCCATGAGAGTGGAGAATCTAGAAGTCAACCTAATGTGGTTACATACAACATACTTTTTAATGCTTTATGCAAGCAGGATATGGTTTCACACGCCATTGATCTTTTGAATAACATGTTGGATCGAGGGTGTGACCCCGATTTGGTTACATGTAACATTTTCTTGAAAAGTATGAATGCGAAGTTGGATCCACCCAAACGCGGGAGAGAGTTTTTGGATGAGCTAGTGGTACGCTTACACAAGAGGCAGAGAATTCTTGGGGCCTCAAATATTATAGAAGTCATGCTTCAAAAGGCTTTATACCCTAAATTATCCACTTTGGATAAAGTGGTCAGAGAACTATTGAAAGAAAACAAGGTTTCACTAGCCATCGACAAGTGCTGGAATGACCTGTTCCTTTGACTACTCTATGGGGTCAGATGACTTATTTTCTGGCAGCTTTCTATAAATGTTACACCGAGTTACCTTTTTAAAATTAATACTGGAATGACAATCAGAATCGGTGAAGATGGGCGGCAATGGTGGATGGATTGGGTTCTGAAGGAAGAAGTTGCAGATTGGAAGTGAAGGATGAATTGGGTTGTAATGGTGAAGTGGATGTAGAGGTCAGCGAAGTGAAATTCGGGGGAAGATGAGTGAGGGAAGAAAAGAAAGGGAGGCTGTTGCTGGCTGCTACCCGAAAAATAAAATAGGGAAATACTCCCTAATATATTAGGAATTACTCCTATATTTTACTGCTATTGACTTGTATGACTACATAGTCACTGTAAGTGCCGTCATGGTCAATGCAAATTGGAACTACATCATGGTCACCATGAAAGTATAAGTATATAACAATGGTCACTAGTCATTACATATTTAAAGTAATGTTGTGTCTTTTTTTTTAGTCGGCATTCATTTGCGAAAATGTGCTTGGCATCCCACTCAATTGGTGGTAGTAGTGTGGTACACTGAAACCCCAAAACAAGGATCGCTAAGCCCAATAAACGAAGTGGAACAAAGTGACTTTGATACCATGATTGATTTCATCACCGGATCAAGATCACTTTTTTTTTAATGCATGTAATCCAAACCATTGTAAAAGATTGATTTCTATCTTAACTGGGGTCATAAGCACATTTATCAATCCTGCCATACTTCAAAGCTTTCCGGCCTGGAGCTCAAAACAGTTTTCAAAGATAAAAATAGGCAGTTTATAATCTCTTCAATCTTTGAGCTTGTTTTCTCATTCACTCTCTTATCCATTTCTTTGGCTGTGTAGTTCAAACTTCAATGTTCTTTTATAACTACATTTTCAATTGTAACACTCATTCGTTTGTAACATTTTGTGCGTGTATGATCCTTCGGCATGTAATCTTCATGTTTAGATCTTCCATTTGTTTGTGATATAATAATACGGATTAAGGGTGTTTACTTTGGACCCTTTTCAGCTTTGAATCAGGTCAGAGTGTCAGACTAGGTCAGAGTGTTAGACTAGGACAATTATAAAATACACAGAGATTAAACATTTATCAGAGACTAGGTCAGAGTGTTAGACTAGGACAATTATAAAATACACAGAGATTAAACATTTACCAGAGACTAGACTAGAGAATTCTAGTCCAAGTAAAAACATCCTAATACACTATTGATTGGGAGGGGTGATGTCCTAAATACTAATATATATATATATATATTTTTGCTGTGGTTTTTGTTATCAAAGAGAGTTTGGTAAATATATTTCCAAGATAATCGACTCACAAACCCATTTTTAAGGAAATCCTCAAATTATATTAATGTAAACATTGTAGTATCTAAAATTTCGAAGCTCCAACAACATTCTTTCAAGATTCCATATAAACTAAAAAAATGTCCCACAATTAGATTGTAGACAATCACGAAGTTGCACGCATAGTTGACAATCCAATACATAATTTTTACTCAAATATTAATACACAAAAATGCATTTTTTGTGTGTGTGAAATAATAGTATAATACAGCACTGACACACGAACAGCTGAATAATTCGGATATACAAAATAGAGAAATGCTAGAGGTACACGTTTGGCTTGTTTGTGACAAGTTGTCTGCTCAAGACTGCAAAACGAAATGATTATCCATTCTCAAAACTTCTTCACATTCGTTCCTCAGAATAGTTGCTATTGAGAGGGATTTGAGCTTGCTCAACAAAGGTATGTTCTTCAATGCCTGTGCATCTCAGCTCAAGCTTCTCTCCAACCCCATGTAAACACCTCTTCCCCTTCATTCTTATTCACCGCTGCTTTTCATCTCTTCCCCATCCTGTGGAATCCGATAACATTGAAACATTAGTTCAGCAGCATCCCCCGAATTATGGAATCAGAAGGGAACCCCCGATTTCTGATAAACTGTTTAAATTCGCCTCACGCTCAGGTTCTCACAAGCAGGGCGACTCCACCTTTTATTCCCTCATCGAGAACTACGCCAACTCTGGGGACTTCACGTCCCTGGAAAAGGTTTTTGATAGGATGAAACACGAGAACAGAGTCTTTGTAGAAAAGAATTTCATTCTAGTGTTTAGGGCTTGTGGTAAAGCGCGCTTGCCTGATAAAGCTATTCAACTCTTTGGAAGAATGGTGGATGAGTTTCACTGTAAGCGGACGGTTAGGTCCTTTAATTCTGTTCTTAATGTGATTATACAGTCTGGGTCATATAACCAGGCCTTGAAGTTTTATCATGATGTTGTACATAGGAGGGTTTCTATGCCAAATGTCTTGACTTTTAACTTGATTGTTAAAGCAATGTGTAAGTTGGGTATGGTAGACAGTGCAGTGGAGTTGTTCAGGGAAATGCCTGAGTGGGAATGCAACCCAGATGCATATACGTATTCCACTTTGATGGATGGGTTGTGTAAGGCGGATAGGATTGAAGAAGCTGTGACTTTGTTGGATGAAATGCAAATGGAGGGCTGTTCTCCCACTCCTGCTACTTTTAACGTGTTGATCAATGGGCTCTGTAAGAAGGGTGATTTAGTACGAGCTGCAAAACTTGTAGACAATATGTTCCTCAAAGGTTGTGTTCCTAATGAAGTGACTTACAACACACTGATTCACGGTTTGTGTCTTAAAGGGAAGATAGAGAAGGCAATTAGTTTGCTTCATAGGATGACTTCTAGCAAACATGTCCCTAATGATGTAACATATGGAACCATCATTGACGGTCTTGTCAAGCAAGGGAAAGTCACAGAAGGTGCATACATTTTAAAAGCAATGGAGGAAAGGGGATACCTTGCAAATGAATATGTTTACTCTTCGCTGATTAGCGGGTTTTTCAAGGAGGGGAAATCTGAAGAGGCTTTGAAAACATGGAAGGAAATGGTAGATAAGGGGATAAGGAAGCCTAACACTGTTGTTTATTCTGCTGTTATAGATGGTTTGTGCCAGGAACGTAAACCTGATGAAGCAAGGGAGATACTTTTGCATATGATTAATATGGGTTGCACGCCAAATGCTTATACATATAGCTCCCTGGTGAAGGGTTTTTTCAAAACAGGTAAAAGCAATGAGGCCTTGCGTGTTTGGAAAGATATGGTGGATCAGAATGTTGTACCTAATGAAGTTTGTTACAGTGTATTAATCCACGGATTGTGCGAGGATGGTAAACTAAGAGATGCTTTGATGGTATGGAAGCAGATGATGAGCATTGATCGGAAACCCGATGTAGTGGCATACACTTCTATGATATACGGGCTATGCAGTTCCGGGTCAATAAAACAAGGACTTAAACTTTTCCACGAGATGTTATGTGGAGAATCTAGAAGTCAGCCTGATGTGGTTACGTACAACATTCTTTTTAATGCTTTATGCAAGCAGGATAAGGTTTCACACGCCATTGATCTTTTGAATAACATGTTGGATCGAGGGTGTGACCCCGATTTGGTTACATGTAACATTTTCTTGAAAAGTATGACTGAGAAGTTGGATCCACCCGAAAGCGGGAGAGTGTTTTTGGATGAGCTAGTGGTACGATTACACAAGAGGCAGAGAATTATCGGGGCATCAAATATTATAGAAGTCATGCTTCAAAAGACTCTATACCCTAAATTTTCCACTTGGGATAAAATGGTTAGAGAACTATTGAAACAAAAGAAGGTTCGACTAGCCATTGACAAGTGCTGGAATGACATGTTCCTTTGACTACTCTATGGGGGTCAGACGACGGCTTTTTTGGCAGCTTTTTATAAATGTTACACTGAGTTAGCTTTTTCAAATTAATACTCCCTCAGTCCCTCTGTCCGGGAATGTGATTCTCATTTATTATTCTTGTGGTCAAATTATCTTTCTTTCAGTTGCTTTTATCAATCTTTTATCTTTTCCAATCTTTTGCAGTTTAATATTCCTTTTAGTGCAGTCTCTAAATATGTACACATTAAATTTTAATACTAATTTAAAGATTATTAGGGGAGAGTTTATTTTTTCAGTCAGAAATAGTAAACCGAAATGGGGAGCTTAATACAGGACAGAGGGAGTACAAGATATTGTATTTTTAATGATAAGAAATGGTCTAATAATCTTGAGTTGCTTTGTGTATCTTCAGACTTTGGCATGGTCTACAATTAAAATCAACCACGGAAGTTCTTCCAGCTCTATCTAATCGGTGGTCATTGTATGGCTAGATTTGACGCAGTTAGTTTCTAATCTACTTATTGCTTACTCCATGTGACAGTCAAAAAGTGATGTTACTGTAATTATCTTATTTCATTATTATAATCTTCACTTCATTGACAGATAAAATGGGATCACAAATTGCTGCTTCATGCTATGTGCTGTAACAGGTTTGCGTTTCTTGATAATGTTTGAAACTTGACAGAAGCAGTTTGTTACAGCTTTTGGCTAGAAATGTCATTTTTCAATGCAATACCTATTCTAGGAATTTATGACATTAATTTTTACTGAAACAGATGATTCAAACATTAAGGAATTCAAAATGATGCCTCCCAGAAAAGATCTATCTGATGAAGAGTTGAAATAATTGGAGAAAGGTGGGGTGGTCTTTTGCTGGAAGTTACATCAATAAAACTCTGTCCTCTAGTCCAGGATTGAAGAAGTCATGAACACTTATGCTAACTATATTCAAGGTAATTATATTGTGTCATTCACTCAGTCCTCTTATTGTGATCATTCACTGACTTGGGAATTTCATTCACAGGTCAGAGTCAGCTCTACGTTGTAGCGATCAAGATGGTGAAATTGGAGGTTATATCCTTCTACCACCCATAGACGCTTATACTCTGGCAATTTTCATTCTCTTTCATTGTGACAATAATTCCAACTTGAATGTTCCTAATATCACAGATACATCTTCAATTGCGACATTTTTTTGTGTGATATTCGATTCAGGCATTATTATCGGGTTCTATTGGGCCACAAACAGCATCATGAATAACTTTCCCATGAATATCTACCGAATAGTGGGGTTTGAGAGTTTATCAATCTCTTCCAACATCTCTGCAGAAAGCCTCTCCCTTGGATTAGATTTGTTAGATCTTGGTCGATTTTATTGGTTACTAAACGGCTAGACCTATGCTTTGATTTGATGGTGTTCTACGGTTCTACCCAAAATCTAGCTCTCGTTTTCTAGTGCCTTGGGACAAGGCTAGATGCTTTGCTGATCTCTTTTGAAGTATATCATTGCTGAACGTATGGGCATGAGCCGGTCTCCTTATGATGTGCTACAGGCCTTTTGTTTTTAGATTTATTTAGATGCACAGTGTGGGCTGTGGCCAATCATGCAGTGCGCTGCCTTTTTTAGCTTCTTTTGAGTACACCCTGGGGAATTGTCCAGTGTTCTGTTTCTTGTTCTGAATTTAAAAAACTTTGCCATGAAAGCATATATGAGGAGCAATGTTTTAAGTTCTTGTAGTTCTGCCTCAATGCTGATTCATTCTTTGCTTTATTTACTTGCGACTACTGATTAACATCTGCTATTGTGTGATCCTGGTCCCAAGTATGATCATATTAAAACTTGTACTGCGAGTAACAACTGGATGGATTGAAATATAATTTACTATCCTCGTTTGATTAGAGTAAAATGTTATTTACATGTTATATCATCCCAAATCCTAAGGTAATTTTACATGTAATGCAAAATTTAAAAGTAAAATATAATTTTTTATCCTAATTTGTTTAGAGCAAAATGTTATTTACTTCTCTACATTTTTTGAAACATTTATTAATAAAAAGTAGAAAAGTTTAATGATGTAAGTGACAAAGTGTTTTATTGGAAAGTGCTAAAATGAAAACAAACACATTGCTTAAACTCCACATTTATTATAGCGTTCATGGAACTACACACATATGCCTCATATGTGTGGCCGTGTGGGTTCTCTCACTTGTCCCTTTTATGTTCGTTCTCATGAGTTTGAAAGATGGGAACTTATAATTTTTTTGATATTATGGTCATGGATTTTTATGTTACTTTAAGTCTGAAAGTCTTGATCAATCAACGGTGATTCCAATTTTATAACGAGAAGCCGGGAACTCGTAGATGCATTTTATCAATTTCTTTTGCGAGGAAATAAACAAACGAAGTTCTTATGACTGTACATGTGCCTTTTGACAATATAACGCTTGAAGTCCCTTTATTTTTTCTCATTACAAGTGCTCTCGAGTCTCGAACATCTAGCGAAAAGGGAACTTGAAAAATTGTTCTAACGTGTTGCAATTTACTTTGTCAAAGGCCAAAGGTGGTTGTTGGGGTTCCAAATTAATCTGACAAAATCGGGACAATCTAGTGTTAAAAAAACAAAAATAAAGCAACTGCCATAAGCAACAAATTTTTGGATTACTCAAGAGCCTAGAAGGGTGGAAGACTAGAAGTCTAGAAGTATAATATTAGTGGTAGGACTCGATAGGAGTAAAAACAATTTAAAACCTCACTCTATTTTCAAACAATTATCATACTTTCCTATTTGACTCATTCCAAAACATTTTCCTCTCTTTTTTGAAAATAATCTATTCTAATACGTAGTACTCTTTACTATTACAGGTGGTATAAAACAACTTTTTTTTAATCTCCAACTGACAATAGGCTTAATAGGCTTACAATAGCATTGATCTGAGACAGTCACATGTGCTCTTGCTAACGCATGAGCAACACGATTCGCAGATCGCTTACAAAAAGAGACAATATAATTACTCCTATCTTTCAACATATGCCTAATATAATCAAGAATAAGGAAGAGGTAAGACGATCCTCCCCCATTTTTTAGACGTTGGACCACTGAGATAGCATCGGTTTCAATCTCCACGTGTGTCCATCCTGCTTCTGCCGCTCCCATCAACGCATCACGAACTCCCATTGCCTCTGTTTCCACCACATACCAGCTAGCCAATTCTGAGACACCCCGGCCCCGCAGGACCCGAGATAGTTACTCCACACACCCTCCAGACCTCTAATAGTGTCTTCACAAACCACCACGAGCTTTTACCACGCACTTTGTGCTCACTCATGCGCGCCCTGAGAAAGTTCCCAGGGGGTCATCCATCCCAAGATTACTCCCGTGCAAGCACGCTTAACTTTGGAGTTCTTGGGAGATGAGCTCCCTTAAAAGGAGATGCACCTCTGTTGGTATGAGTAGTACTATTAATCCTCTTAAATTAGTCTCGAGTATTACACCTTTTGCCTTTAAAAAATTACCATGATGATCCCGTGCTACCCACCCCCAGGCTCGGGTATATTTGCCTTCATCCACCGCCCCATCCACATTAATCTTAACATAACCATCATGCGATCGTTTCCAAACTGTCAAGGGATTATTTTCTTTCCTAGCCTGCTTTGTACGTTCATTGCCTTGCGCATCTCTCCAACTCTAAAGTATACCTGCCGCCGTGTTTCTTACCCCCACAACTCCTTGCCATTTATCCTTCCAGACCATTCATTCAATCATTCCTCCTCTTCCATAGACTCCACAAAATAGCAATGAATTTGCATCGATCTTCCCCATTCGGTCCACCCAGGTGCTGCCATATCCACGTATCCACTAGATCTCCCGGGCTGCCTAGATCAACCCCCACCTGCCTCCAGACCTCATGAGCTCATTCACATATCGGAACACATGATCTGTGTCTTCACTCTCATCAGCACACACTTTACACCCTCTGACAACCTGCACTCCTCTTCGCCTCAGATTATCCACGGTAGGGAGAGAGCCATCAATAACCTGTCAAACAAAATATTTGAGCTTCAGTGAGATATGCAAATCCCATAGCAGAGCCCAGTTGGTACCGTCCGCTATCTGTAATTCCCCTGTAAGTAAGAGGTAACAACTCTTGACAGAAAACCTCCCATTAATCTCCACATTCCAACAGTACACATCCTTCCTGTCATAGGCACTAATGGGTATACTCAAAATCTTCCGCCTGTCATCTGCATTAAAAATATTATATAATTCTCTCCCTATTCCATTGTTTCCCAGTGATATCGCGTAGGGCAGCAACATTCATGTCTCTAATTCCTGTTGGTCTTGCAGATGTAACACACCCCCCCCTCTTCCGGGAGCCAAGCATCAGCCCATACTTGAACATCGATCCCATTCCCAACTCTCCTTCAGATATTATTTTTGAGAATATTTTGTGTCTCAAAAATACTACGCCAAATGAAAGAAGGGTTATTCCCCACCTGAGCATTAAGAAAATCTGAGTTCAGAAAATACATGGCCTTCAGCACTCTGCACATCAGACTGGCTGGCTCTGTCACAAGTTCCCAACCCTGTTTGGCTATCATTGCCAGATTTAAATCTCTTATTCTCCGAAAACTTAAGCCCCCCATATTTTTAGGCTTACAGAGTGCATCCCAACGTCTCCACCTCAATCCCTTCTGCTCAAATTTAGTGCCCCTCCACCAAAAGCCATTCATGAGTTTCTCAATTTCATCACATAAATTATTTGGCAGAAGAAAAACATTCATGGCATAATTAGGCATAACCTGAATCACATTCTTTAACAGAACCGCTCTACCTGCCCGAGATAAGAATCTATTATTCCAGTTCTTAATTCTGCTAAAAATTTTATCCTTAAGATAGCCTAGGATAGCAAATTTATTTCTACACACAAGAGTTGGCAAACCGAGGTACTTGCCTTGACCCCCTACCACCGGGATCCCAAAAATGCTACAACAGGTTCCTTTAAATTGCTCCCCAACATTCTGGCTAAATGACAAAGAAGACTTCGCATAGTTCACTGTTTGGCCTGAATTCTCCTCATAAATAGAAAGAATATTTTTAACGACCTGTGCCTCCTCACTGGTAGCTCTGAAAAAAAGAAGGCTAAAGTGTCAAATAGGTACATGAACTAACTTAAAGTGTTCAATTAGCCCCTTATATAGGAGGTTCTGAACGGCCGTCGCCAATTGGGGCGGTCCCCGGTGGAATTTTTTGATGAAATTTTTTGAGCATCTTCTTCATTAAGTCTAGTTTACCCATACCAAATTTCAGCTAAACATTCAACCGGGAAGGAAATCAAATGATTTTTTGAAGATAACTGTGCAGTTAAACAGCGCAATACATTTCGGAAAATCAATTGACTGCCTTTCCGATTTAATTTTTAGTTGAAATTTGATATGGGTAAACTAGACTTAATGAAGAAGATGCTCAAAAAATTTCATCGAAAAATTCAACTGGGAACTGCCCCAATTGGCGACGGCCGGGCAGAACCTCCTATATAAGGGGCTAATTGAACACTTTAACTTAGTTCATGTACCTATTTGACCCTTTAGCCAAAAAAGAAAGTTGTCATCAGCAAACAAAAGATGTTAAATTCGAGGTGCCCCCTACAGACTGCCACCCCGTGTATGTCGCCCCGAGCCTCGACCTTCCTCAACAAAGCACTTAGCCTTCCGCCACCATAATAAAAAGGTAAGGGGATAATGGATCTCCTTGTCTTAACCCGCGGCCAGGGTTAATCGGTCCCAAGAAATCTCGATCAAACTACACATAATAGCTGACAGTCGCAACACATTCCATAATCAAATCCACCCATCTCAACGCAAAGCCCATATGAACCATGATTACACGTAAGAAGTCCCAACCCACTCTATCATAAGCTTTACTCATATCAAGTTTCAAAGCCACAAACCCCTCTTTGCCATAACATTTTCTTTTCAAATAATGGTGCGCCTCAAAAGCTACCACTACATTGTCCACAATAGACCTACCCGGAACAAAAGCACTTTGATTTTATCCAATAAGATTTCCCAACAACACTTTTAACCTGTTAGCTAAGACCTTCGAAAATTTTTTATAAACAACGTTTCACGGCGCAATGGGTCTCCAATCCCCCATATCTTCAGGCTTATCTTTTTTTAGGGATTAAAACAAGATTTGTCACATTAAGTTCTCTTGGGATTTTTCCTGAATTAAACATATTGGAGCAAAGCCTACATATTTCCGGACCAACAATATCCCAATATTTTTGAAAAAAGACAGGATTCATACCATCCGATCCTGGGGCTTTCTCGGGGTGCATATAAAAAATAGCTGATCTCACTTCTTCAGGTCTTACATCACGAAGCAGCAACCGGTTCTGTTCTGACGTGATCTAGCCGCAATCCCCAAAGCAGTCTGCCACCTCTATGCTGTCGCCACGGGTAAACAGTTGCTCAAAGTAACCCCTCACCATGTCACCCACCTGATCTCTGTCAGAACACCACGAGCCACCTGTGCGCTTTAGCCCAGCCAATTTATTTTTCCGCCGTCTGTTCTTTACTGCATTATGGAAAAAGCAGGAATTAATATCCCATTCTTTTAGCCAAAATTCTTTTGCCCTCTGCTTCCAGAACAAATTCTTCTTTTCCAACAAAGAATAAAGTGTAGAGCGAACCCGTAAAAACTCACTCGTGCTTTGCCAATCATCTCTACCACGTATCCATGCCAGTCGCCCTTTGCATGCCTGAATCTGCTCCATGAACCCCTTCTTACGCCGACCATCCCATCTCATAAGCTCGGATCCACAAAAAAGAATTCTCTCATTGACCGAGAGATGAGTACTCACACTCCAGCTATTGGCTACCACCGTACGACACTCCTCCTCCTTTAACCAGCTATTCTCAAACTTGAAAATTTTTGCTCTCCGCGTCATGACTGCAGGAATAATTTTCACATATAAAGCCATATGATCACTTACAGGGGCCTCCACCGATCGAGCCTACACCGCTGTATACCTGTTCCACTAGTAATCATTAACAAGTATTCTGTCCAATTTCTCCTCCACATGGTAATTTATATCAGTACCTCGTTCCCAAGTCCACTGATATCCATCAAAAGGGAAATCCCTTAACCCACACGATGCCACCGCCTCCCTAAAGCCTCTGAGTCGCCAGAGTGGGTGAGAGATGTTCCCCTTCTTTTCCGAATCATATATAATATCATTAAAATCACCTAAAATCATCCAAGGCTTGTTATTATTTTCACCTAATCCTGTAGGAGATACCATGCTTCTATTCTTCGCACCGTATCCGGGAATCCATAGAAAAAGGTGAGTCTCCATACATGATCATTTGGGACAAGTCTGACCGTAGTGTCTATAACATTTGCATGGCACTGTACAACATTTAACTCAAGATCATCATTCCATCCCACGACCAGTCCCCCACTAAGCCCCGCACTATCCACACCCACAGACTGGGCAAAACCATATCCCCGTAGTAAATCCTTTGCTCGTTGACATCAGATTTTAGTTTCCATGAGGAAGATCACAGACGGACGATGAGCCTGAACAATATCCGCCAAGCATTGCACTGTTGTCAGGTTTCCGAGTCCATGACAATTCCAACTAATAATACTCATTGAACAAAACTGCCGGAACAAGCGGAGCAAAGCTCGCCGCCGGAAAAATAGGCTAGGATAAACCTAGAAAAACATCCACGCTTGAAGACGAAACTCGCCCCAAGAAATTCACCCCCAAGCCAAATAGCCTCCTGCTGCACGAACCACTTCAATAACAGCCCCTAAACCTCAGCTTCGATTGCTTGAAAACCGCCTCCAACTCGATAAAACACCCCAAGGTAATTACCCAGGGCTGAGATGCAACTGTCAAAAGCCTTCAGATCAAGCTTCGTCCGTCAATCTCCACCGTAGAGTTTGCTTCACCGCCGTAGGGTTTGTGAAGTCCCATTCTAACAATTTTTCTTTAATAGTGTACTATTAAAGTATATAAAACCTTTATTTTTTCCCTTTAAAAAAACTTTATTTTTTCAGCTGTCATACAGTCATACTCCTAGTGTAAAATGTAGGTACTCTTACCAACATTACAAACATATGTTGAAAAAGTTCTTAGGAACAAAGAGATAACATTTGTTGTTAATCAAGACATCAACGACTTTCATACCAATTTGCCAAAAAAGCTATTACAACGAAAGTACAGAGCGATTTTCAAATTAGTTGTAAAAAGTTATCATACCCCCGCAGGCCCGCTGCACCACTCAATTTTACATCTTTAGTATTTTAGTACGGAGTATTTATAAAATTTCTTTTGTTTTCTGATTTTGATTATCAATCCTAAATTCACTTTTTAACTCTTGAGAGTTTTTCTAATATCTAAATTTTTTATCAAGGAGGGTTTAAATGATATTAGGAAAAATTAACTTTGCCCATTTCCATAAACAAAAAGCGACAAAACTCTATTCTTTTCTTTTCCATTCGTCCTAAAATATACTCCCTCCGTCCCGCAAAGATGTGCCCGGTTTGACCTACACACATATTTAGGAAATAAAGTTGACTTTACTGTTTAGACACTGTTTAGCACTGTTTGGACACTGTTTGACACTGTTTTGCACTGTTTGACACTGTTTTGATGTAGGATAACTTTCCAGTTAGGGAAAGGGAACTTCTTTTTGAGACATCCAAAAAAGGAAAGCGGGAACATCTTTGCGGGACGGAGGGAGTACTTCATTTTTCTTATACTCCCTCCGTCCCGAAAACAACTTCCCACTTTCCTTAAATGGATGTCCCAAAATTAACTTCACACTTCAATACTTTCCTTATTTGGCAAATTATCTACATCAAAAAGTGATAAACAGTGCCAAACAGTGTTTAAATAGTGCGAAACAGTGTTTAAACAGTGCAAAACAGTGCATTCTACAGTAAAATCAAATTTATTTCCTAAAAGTGTGTGAAAGTCCAACCGGGAAGTTATTTTCGGGACGGAGGGAGTATAAAACTTCTCTATCCTCGACGAATTCAATCAAATGATTTCTACTTTTTTAGTCCAAGACTCTAAGTAAAAAGTTAAAACAAGTGATAATATTGGGATGATAATTTCCCTTATACTTTATTACTCGGTGTTTTCTTTTCTTTCTTTCTTGTCCCAATTTTTTTGTAAATTTTTACTACTTTCTTGTCCGTAGGTGATTTTATTATTCTGTATTCTAAGGATGTTTTTACTTGGACTCAAATTTTCTGATTTGGTCTATTCTAACAGGTCTGGTAAATGTCTATTCTCTGTATATTTTATAACTATCCATGTCTGGTCTAATTGGATCTGGGACGGAAAACAGCTAAGTATAAACATCCTAATCTGACAAAGTTTATTATGAGGGGAGGGAGTATTTATTAAAGAAAGGCGAATGTGGCTGAAGTGGGACAATTATATCCAAGATTTGGCAGACTTGAGGATCTTGGTTCCCAGATATCTGAAGCCATGAAAAGCTCCAGCAGTCAGCAGACCTGCTACTGCCTGCCTTCCACTTGAAACCAAAACCTTTCTTCTTATTATTCTACTCATCCATTTGGCAGCCTCTGCTTTTGAACCAATCCCTGCGCCTTGTCTCATTTTTCCTGAAACATTATGATCGAGGGTGTGTATGTCTCCCACAAAGGAAAAAGAGCAAGGATACATATACCCACCGTCCCAATATTAACTCCTGTTTTGACTTGACACACAGATTAAGAAGGAGAAAAATGTGTGGTTGTGCATAACAGCGATAAAGTGGGGGACAAATGTTGTGAATTACACATTCTTTGACAAAAGGGGAAGGAAGAGTTTATATTGGGACGGGCGAAAAAGAAAAGAATGAAGATAATATTGAGGACATATTGACCGAGTGGTGAAAAGTTAATTTGAACATCTAAAAGATTATCTGACATGAAATTATTGAAATGTAGTCTCCTTTTTTTCCTAGAATATACTCCGTAATTGAACGTACGTTCCTGAATTTTATCCCTGGATAAGTACTTACTCCGCATAATATAACATTTGACCTAAGATGGAGAAAGCATGCCCTTTACAAGAATTATCTTCATTCTTTTCTTTCTTTAAGAAAAAACTATTTTCCTCTTTTATAAACACAGAAAACAAATTAAAAAAAAAATGCCAAAGAATCAAGGAAAGTAATTTCCTTATGGTGCCAAACACAAAAAACAGAGAACATTTTCCTGGAAATTTTCTTTCCGTAAACGGAGCCTTAGTCTGTATTTTATTTTACTTACATGCCCACATATTTTGTTTCCTTGCAATTTCCATCATTTGCAATGGAGCCAAAGATTCATTATTTTTTTGGCTTGAGAATATGATGGAATAAAGCAAAATGGCTCACTAAACTGTCTGCGCTTCTTTGTTAGGAAGCAGCAGTCAGTCCATGCAATTTTGGACGCAATTTTCACTATGTGTCATCTGGAAACAGTCTCTTTGTGCTTTAGTACAGGGGTAAGACTATGTACATCCGACCCCCCTCTTACCCTACCGTAGGTGGGAGCCTTTGCGGCACTGGGGTAAATGAAAATGAAATGAAAATGAATTTCCTCTTGTATTCATTTGGTAGAATTTGCCGGGTTCCAGGCAAATCCCAAATAGCTCAATTAGGATACATGACATTATCTTAGTGAGCTCAAACTAACCAGACTACTACCAAGTAGAAACGTTAAAAGAAATGCAAAGACCCATACGAAGTTTTTCACAGATTATATTTAAACACATACCACTATCATTATCCAATTGTTTGAACCCTGCAAGATTAGCCCCCTCTACTTTGCTTCTAATAAGCGGAGGAAGGTGTGACACCAAGACAGCAGCAGCAGATAATCCTGAATCCTGGTAACAAAATGCCAAGGCTCATCAAACTTTAATACATTGCAAGTAATGCAGGACACAATTATTTGCAACAAACCCCACCCAATGAAAATAAAAGAATAAGATGGGAGTGTTTCAAAAGCTTGAGGCATTGTGGAGACACCTGAGATATACTTGCTTTCCTGTCATCTGTTGATGAAAACCTCAGCAAGCCATCAGCAGAAAACTCATCTAGAAATGGTCTATAAGCTCTTTGGAATAAGTGAAATTGTCCTTGTACAATATTTTTCACCTAGGGGTATGGTGATTAAAGAAGAGTTATATCACTTATATTTAGTATAGAATAATACGGAGTAATAAGGTGGATAGATAAGTCAAACATATGGTAGTCATATATGAAGTATGAAAGTAAATATCGAATAATGTGCTATAGAAGACATAAGTACAGAAAAACGAACGATGAGTCAAAGTTTCTAACAATTTTGCTTGAAAGCTTATAATAAAATGATTTTGGTAGTCCTTGGCAAATTATGATTTTGTGTAGCCATTATTCCAATTTCAGATTTTTTTTATTCTTCCAGTGTAATTACCAACATTTGAGATGCCAGAGAGAAATCACATCATGCTTTATACATCAATTATCTCAAATCATTGGCGTATGGTAAAAACGAAAGCAGACTGTTGCACATTGCTGCCCCACAAGGCAATGGTTCAAGGAAGGGTCCCACCACAAGCATGCATATGGATCAAGCTTTCCCTTGTCAAGAAGTTGTTCCCTATACTTAAACCCGTGACTTCTCAGTCACACAACACTACCATAACCAGTGCACCAAGCCCCCCCCCCCCCCCCTCAAGTCATTGGTATATGGTGCAAAGTAAAAATAACATAGGTCAATTGGCGGTTTTAGAATTTCACCTCTTGTTAATTCATAACAATGTTGCATTAAGAAGGATATTTGTCATAAGGCATTCGCATTGCGCTTATTTCAATGACTTTATAACAACAAACAATTTTAGAAAATTAATTAACACTATAAATATAAGCATTTAAATGTGAAAAAGTTTCCACTTTTCATTTTTTTCCTATACCAAAAATGTTGAATGCCAGCGTATTCTCATCCCAATGCTTTTCAGCTTCACCACATTGTCCTGATAATTTTATAAACATATGCATACTGTAAAGTTCTCCACTCTCTATTTATTACTTGTATTATTTATTTATTATTATTATTTTATTTATTTTTCACTCTGATGTCATATGTTGATTCAAGTTACCCGACCCCGAACTCTTATGGGATTGAGGATTGGATGTTGTTGCTGCCGTTGTATGCATATTGTGAAGGAATGAATAACACCATCTTACTCTATAGACTACATGCCACAATGGCGGGTGATATTCGAAAAGAAACTCTTTTCAAGAAAACTCTAAATCTTTGGTCCACTCACCCATACCTTATTTTTATCCTCTGCAAAAAACATACGCAAGTCGCCCATGTATGACAGGCTACATATTTTGGCATATAAGTCCTCCTGCAAGAAGATTTAACATAAGCAGGACTTTATCTATGCAAAAAGTTTTTGAGAATAATATTATTATACCAACTAACCTCACTGAACTCAGCTGGTAAAAGAAGGAGAGCTGCAGATGCAGCGGCTCTCAAATTTACGGTGTTTACATTTTCAATATTCAAATTATCCACAATAATATTAACCTGAAATCAACAAGCCAAAGTCTAAGTAATATGCCAGATATATTAAGCACACAAGAACTATACAAAATAAGTGAGCAAATGATCAAATCATGTATCACGACAGCACTTTCCACCAAAATTTAACACAAGCTGCAAGGGAATTAGTTGTGTTTGTCCTGACACTTCTCCCACGCAATGCCCATGTAACACAACATATCTTTATAATTTCACATGTTCATATTCTAGAAAAGATGAAAGACCTAAGAAATTCATATTTCCCCTTATGTACCCATATTTTTATTTGTTTATGACCATTCTCCAGCAGTTTCTGTAGAGAAATTACAGTTCTGAGGAATCCATTTCACACAAGGCCATAAGTTTAATAGTGTGTGTTAAGGCAGGAACATGACTAGGCAAGAAAAACAAAATCAGACATGTAATACAAGGCAAAGATAAAAATGGAATTTCTGAAATAGGCATACTGGTTTTTGCAAACGACCACTTGTGTAGAACCTCTCCCACCCCTTTATATCCTCGATCAAGTCATGCACTCGAACAACTCCATACTTGAACGTCTGCTGAAGGTATGCAAATAAGATTTCTACAGAAAAATTCATCCATGTGTCTGATTAGTTATATGAATGTTCACTACCTTCTTATTCCAGGAAACAAAGGGGTTGAAGTGTACACCAACACCAATATCATTGGCAATATAATCAATCTGATAAGGACACAAGTCACACAACATGAGTACATGTTGTGTGACCATGAGTACATGTTAAAGAGTTGTTAATGTGCTTCCTTTGTCAAGTTTCAACAAAAGATTTGATAAACTCAAGAGAAGAATTTGCATGAATTAAAAAAACGCTGTTACTACATTCATCACCATTAGCAAGAATAACTTGAGAATTTATAGGCATAAAATACTTTTAATGGTTTGTATTATGTGCCCCAAAAATACCCTTTAGATAAACCAATTATTTAAATTAGATAACACTTGAGAGTAAATGAAACTAAAAAGATGTCAATGATGGAATGCGTACCAGCCTGCTCCCACCTAAGCGAACCAGCCATGATGCATAATGATCACGGTTTACCTTCAAATTCTACTTAAGAGAGACAGAGACAGGATTTAAATAGAAAATGGAAGGAGAATATGAAAACAAAATATAGACCAGACAAAAAGGAATTGAAATGGAATATACTTCTGTATGCCATTGTAGAGGATCAGCTACACCAAGAATGTAATCTACCATGGAATTCTACATGTAAAAGGGAATAGAGTAAGCACCAAAAACATCAGTTACTAAAGTCTGCAACTCTACTGCCACTATTAAACCACATGGAAGACTGCATAGCGAGCAGGACATGGTATAGCAGAAGAGAAAAAATATATTAAACCATTTATTTATATGTAGTATATTTAAAACAGACAAATGGACAACAAACTGTTATTGTCATTGCCATGAATGCCATCAATAATCAATTGCAAAATATAGAAACCAAGTGTTAAATACTTAAATGTATTCAAAATCTTGAACACACACACTTAAAGGATAAGGGCTCAATACATAAAATATATACTAAGGTTTGTCATTTTACTATCCGTACGGTCTAACTCATAAGGGTATCAAATTTCCTATCTTATTCGAACCTTTCTTTTGGGAGTATGATGGAGTAAAGCAAATTGCTTGCGCTTCTTTGTTATGAAGGAGCTGTCAGTCTACAGTTTTCGATGAATTTCATCAAGGGTCATCCGGAAATAGTCTCTTTGTCCTTAAGTACTGGGGTAAGACTACGTACATCTGACACCACTTATCCCACCGTAGGTGGGAGCCTTTGAGGCACTTGGGTAATGTTGTTGTAGTTGTTGTACTCGAGCTCTTCTTTTCAGCTTTGTATTTTAGTACGTACTCCCTCCGTCCCATTTTACTTGTCTTAGTTTCTACTTTCTTTTATGGGTTGTCCAAAAATAAGTGTCACATTTCTTTTTTAGAAAGAAATATGTGGTCTACATCATTTCACTTTATTATACTTAAATCTCAACCATAACTTTTACAATTTTCAACCACTTTACTAGTAATTGTGTCAAACCAAGACCAATGTAGAACACATGAGGTGAAAACCTCATGAGATTTGGAACGAAAGTAGTGTATATAGAATATAGATGTAAATTTACACAAAAGAGTAAGAAGCAAAACCTGATCTTTTTTGTTTGGATGAAGAATGGAGCCATAAACACAACAGAATTCAACTGGAGGTAGAATATTAAGCAAACCTTCAAATTCGGTCTTATCCCCAGCATCCATTTTAACCGACTAGATGGAACACAAACACGCTAAACCTTGAGATAAATTGTGCGCCCGTCTACACTGCGCAACGGGGACACGCAGAGGCCTCCCATGGATTCCCCAAAGCTAGGTAGCAATCTTTCTGAACTCACAACCACAAAACCCTCAAATTCCAGAAATAAAGCCATAAAGCTGAAGTAAATAAAATATAACAAAAAATAAAACTGGGTAAAATTAAAACCTGAAAATCGGAAGACCAGCGACTCAGCAAGCAGACAGGGGAGGAGTCCGGGGGAGCAGCTGTGCAGGGCGGGACTCGGGAGGCAGGCGAGGGGAACTGCGGTCTGCGAAGGGAAATAAAGAATTGCAGGGGCGACTCGGCCGATTCCAAGCTTTCCGGCTAAGCGGAGAACGCTAAACGCCGTGAGTGGTGCTTCGGCAGTTCGAGTAGCGGTGAGGATGGATGAACTTTAACTAAGGTTGACGGCAGTTATTTAAGTTATTTACTTCCTCAGTTTTTTTTTATCTGTCTCATTCCATGTTGAGACGTTTTTTATTATTTGTCTCTCTTTCTATTTTAGAAAAGTTTTTGATAAAATACTCTCACTTTTTTTACTTTTACCCCTCTTACTTTTTACAAACTACTTTCTCTTTCCTACTTTATCAAAACTTTACTCTACTTAATATACTCTATTTCCTACTTTATCATCACTTTACTCTTTTTAATATACTTTCCTTCCTACTTTATCATTTACCCTACACACTCTACATTTACCCTACTATTTTTCTATTAAAACCCGTGCCCAAGGCTAGCGGGACAGATAATAAAGAACGGAGGGAGTATTTTTTATTCCAATATTACTAAAATTAGGATAAAAGATAAAAATGTGATCTGTTTTTAAAAATTCCAAAAATGTGACCAACATCACAATTAACCCTGCAGTGTAAAGTGACTTCGGGCAAAGTAACTCCGGCCAAAGTGACCTCATTGACCACAGCGATTGCCCCACTAACCAAAGTGACTGCCCCGCCGCCATAGTGACTGCCCACCGCCCTCAGTGACTGTCCGTCCACTGCCCACCGACCACAAGTGACTGTCTAGCGGCCTCAATGACTGCCCACCGCCCTCAGTGACACGTCATCTCCGACCACATTGACATGTCATCTCCGGTGTCACAGCCCATCTCACAACCCCTCAGCCAAGCCCGAGTGGCGGACACAGGGGGTGACAAAGGGGGGCTGCAGTCCCTCCAAAAAATCTAGGTATATTTACCTCGAAATTTTTAATGTATATGTATTTGTGTGTATATTTTTGTACTGCCGCCCCTCCTATCGGAAATTCTTGCGCCTGCCGCTGCAAGCCCGCCCTATGGCCGCCGCGGACCGCTGCCCCAGTCTCGGCTTGACTCCCCAACCTCAGTCACCTCCTCAGCCCACTCCCTAGCTCCAAGACACCTCCCAAGCTCCCAGCCACCTCCCCAACCCCCTCCGATCCCACATCTACCTCAGCCCCCAGCCACCTCCCCATCCCGCAAATGTCCTTCCCCAAACAACATCTTAACCCCCAGGTCCTCCACCCCATCTCCCCTGCCCCTTGCACCCAATCCACAAACCACCGCTGCCATACACTCCCCTAACGACGCGGAACAGTAGATCTGTAGATTTCGAAAGCAGGAAGCACCTACAGTACCAACACCGTACCTCCGCAAGCAGCGCAGCCCAAATCGGGATCATCGTCCATCAATGATGGCAGATGCGGCACCGGCGGCTCCGAATCGGACTCGTGGCCCATCGAGGAAGGCAAATACTGAACTTGGGGGCCTGGAATCGGGGTGATGGGCGGCTAGTGAGGATAATGGAGAAGGTAGGTGATGCCGCGCCGTCGTCGAAGCAGAGGGCGGAGGTATTACCATCGACGAAGCGGTGGTGGCTGGAGCAGTGGCAGAGGAGAGAATGAGCCTGGCGTTGGAGCTTTCTGTCTTTCGTCCATGGCAGCTCTGGCGTCGAATGAAGACGGAAGGCAGCGAGCGTAGAAGAAAAAAGGTAAGGCCATGTCACTTTTTTAGAAATTTTGAAAACACCCATACTTTTGGGAATCAAAAGCCCATTTGCTATCCCTTTTATTTTTAAAAAAGTTTTTTTGAAATGATTTTAGAGAAAATATTTAATAGTAAAAGTTGTTAATGTTTGAGAAAAATGAAAAAGTAAAAGTGGATAATGTTTGATTATATACGTGATTTTTGTGTAATATAATAAATGAAAAATACTTTAAAGTATCTTTCAACATGCTTCCATCTTTTAGCTTTTAAGTGCTTAATTTAAGTAAAAGTTGTCATTTAAAAACATTCATTTAAACTTTGTTTAAGTCAGAAGCTGAGAAATACTTTTTAAATCTCAGGCATCAGGGCGTGAGGGCGCCAGGCAGCCAGGCACCGGTGCACCGAGTCACACAACAGTGAAGCACGGCGCAGGTAACCGTGTTCAGTCCTGATTTCAGAATTTCTTCAATTCTTCGCCCAATAGCCTTCTTCCGCAGTTCGGCACTTCCGTGAGTCCGTCGTATGCTTGGAGCAGAATAGATGGGCCGTAAATCAAGAATCTCCTCAATTAATTAATTACGGAGCATATTATACTGTAATTATTACTAATTTATTATACATAATAGTAATAGTGATAGATTTTTTTTTGTGGCCCTCTTTTAAAGTGAGGCCCAAGGCAATTTTGTGGGCCAACTCCCCCATGGACGTCACTGCCTGGTGACAACAATTATACTAGATTTAAATATTACAGGGTGGGTCAAAAATGAAAATTGAAAAAGTTTACATTTAAAAAAAAGAAGGAAAAAGGGTCATATAAACCCATCTACTATTTCAAAAACATCATATAGGCCCATATACTTAAAAAAGAATCACACATATACATCTACTATTGAAAAACAATCAAGGAGGTCCAATGACTTGTTAGCAACCTGTGATAGCAGGTCACCATCATTATTTTAGCTTTTTCCTTTTAATCTTTCCATTTCTTTTGTCTTACGAGTTACGGTTGCAACATTCTTCGTTGCTTGTTTTATTTTGATTTTTTCCATTTTCCTTTATTTTTTATTTTTCTTCTTAGTCATCCTTCCTAGACTCCCAGTCATCCTCTACACCCATCTCCTATGAATCATTTCCTTCGAATCATCTAAATCATACGGAGAATAAATCTAATGTTTTTTTTCCTTTTATTTCATTATATCTAACATTTTCAATTCTTCCACAATATTTCAATAATACGGAAATTACACTTTTAATTCCTAGTATAATATGGATGTAGTATTATACTGCATTCATCTCATAAAACTTGGTCAACTTTTCCTTTTTGGTCGTCCAAAAAAACTTTGATATTTCCCTTTAAAGTAATAAATAGGTGGCTATAGTTATTTCTTTGTTCTTTGTACAAATATCAATCACACAGTTTTTACTTTATTAATCTACGTACAAATCATCATTGGCCAAGTTTAATGGGACGAGGGAGTAAATGTTACTCCCTGTTACTGTCTAATTTAAAGGAAATATGGTTTTCACCGTTAAAATCAGATTAAGAGCCCGTTTGGTAACACGAAAATCGACTGATTCTGCTAAAATTTATGAAGTTATGGCTGATGTAGCTGCATTGGCTTATTCTGCCGATTTAAGGGGAAAAAATTTAAAATATATTTTATTATTAAAATAATGAAAAAATTATATGTAAAATAGTTAAAATAGTCATCTACTGTAACCTCAGCCAATACAGCCAGAAAAGTAACTTCAACCTTATTTTTTCTTATTATTACACAATTCAGCGCGTGAAAACAAAAATCACGTGTTTGGTGAAAAAGTTGACTGATAAGCTAGATAAGCCAAAAAACAGTGTTACCAAACAGCATCTAATAACGTTTATTTGTTTTGCTTTTAAAACGATTAACATTGTAGTTTCTTACAGTGTCAAAAAGTTATACAATGTTTGGGTAATTTTTAAAATCCTTTACATTGGCATCTTTTGTCTCTAAATATAGTTGATAGAAAAACAATATTGGTCTAAAAAATGCAATTTTATAATTTATATTGACTGATGGCCATGTTTGACAAATTACATCTTTTAAGAATGAAACTATTTAAAATATACAAAAATAAGGAAATGTTCTTTTTTAGAAATACCTTCATAAAAGTATAACATTATATTTTTTTACAAACATATTAACTTAGACCATTGTTCAAAGTTTATTGTTGTTGACTAAGAAAAGTAAATTTGGCCATGTTTTATGTGACGGAAGTACAAGTTTTGTACACATTTCAAAATTATTCGCACCGGTAAATTATTTCAAAAATATTTTGAAAAATACCACATTTACAAATTTTGAACACAATTACAGTCACTAAAAGTGACTATGGGCATGATGTAAACTTTGAATACATTATAGTCACTAAAAGTTATAAAATCACTTTTTTGTCCATCACTTTTCCAGAATACTAGTGAAAGTTTTCTTGTCTTTTGTACTCGCAATATAATTATGTCTTTAAAATTAAGTCACATAAAAAATATGCATGTCTATCGAGAAAATGTGTATAAAAATTACGGAGTACAATTTTTGTCCATGCCTAAAAACGTTTTACGTATGTGTTATGCACTTATTATGAGTAAATCATTTTTTCTGATCGATCTTGTCCAGTTCAAAAGATTTTGAAAATGTACATAAAAGTTGTACAAATTTTAGCCTTTGTGTGTGCACTAAACATTTAGTATTTCGAAGGGAGAAGAATAATAATTAAAAAATGAAAAAGGAGATGATAAACGAAAAAGAGAAAAACTGAAGACAATAAATTAATCTAGGGAAATGCAAATACAAATGAAAGATAGACTGAAGAAAAGGATAAACAAAAGAAAAAAAAAGTAGACAAACAAGCTACTCCACTTTGAAACTGAGAAGGGGCAACTGGGCAAGGGAGAATGGAGAAGAAAAAGAAAAGCATTTACCTACTATTACCTGTTAGTTTCAAGTCACATGGTCTCATTGATTGTTTTTCAATAGTAAGAGTGTCTATGTGATACTTTATTACGTAGAAGGACTTAAGTGATTGTTTTGCATTAGTAGAAGGACTTATGTGACCCTTTTCCCAATAACTTTTAAAAAGTGAATAAAGTGATATTATTTTCACTTTTTAGTCTACTTGTGAAAAATTCCCTAGAAATTTGTAGGGTATTCTCGGCCTAAGGCCCAAATGGCAACACCTTATTATCAGTCCTATCCATCGCTAAGTCCTACCAGGATCCTTACAAGCAACATATGCAGTCCCTGATAGTAAGTTATTCACTTCGTTGACACACGTAAAGTAGCCATCACTGCTTACATTTCCAGTTTGCTTGAATTGGCACGTCTTTTTCCATGTTTTAGAAATTTCAGAGCTAAATGTTCTGATAAATCTACCTGATTATGAGTTTCTGAGATTAGCAGATAACATAATTTCCAAAGAAAAAAATGTCAGTGATATAGGTGCATCTGATTTGTTCCTCTTAATAGGATTCTTCTTAAACATCTATTTTACATCATAACAGACTGACAATTGTCAAATTTGGATCATCTATCTGACACCTTTAGTTTTTTTCACGTTGAAATTAAGTTATTCTTATGCAGTTTACTATGATGACTGATAAGCACAATAATTACTTATGATTTACATAGGTAGTTATATTTATCTGTACAAAAATATGAAGTGAAAATAGATAAATATTCCAAAGTGAGCAAAAATGTGAAAGACAACTATGAGAAACAAATATGGGGTCAAAAGTCAAAAGGGATAAAAAACTGGCACTTCTGGATCAATCGTGGATGGGTAAAAGGAATAAAAATTTGTACATGGAGAATTGCAGCAACCGGTGCCGGCCAGGCCACAACCGGCGCCGGTCGGATGGCTTTTGTGAGCGAAAGGGTCCAGTAATGCATCGGGGCCAGTCAAACGAAGCAACCGGAAAAAATTTACACATGATCGGTGCCGGTCACCTGACCAATCGGCACCGGTTGGATCGTTTACCTGCGAAGAACACGTAGGATCGGCGCCGGTCAGACTAAAACCGGCACCGGTTGGGTCGAAATCTGCTAAAAACATAGCTATACGCAAAAATTTCTTGATAGGAAAACTTCTCCTTCCTTATGATTTTATCAAATATTGCTTCCATATCTGATTGTTTGGCTCGAATAGACTAAAAGATGTCATCCTTTAGCCTATATAAAGTCCTCAATTCATCAAATAAGATCATTCCATTCCACACTTTAATTCATAGCTTATATATTTTTGTTCTTGATATTTTCTTCAAGTTCTTGTGGAGGGAAGTTTATCCTCTGAAATCAGTGGTGTTTAGGTATTATTTCCTTTGTAGTCTCATATTCCACTACATTTAATTGTTGTATGTAATTGATATGAGCATTAGAATCTAATTTCTTAACTAAGACTAGGGATGACCTTCTATGCCCACTAGGTGTTTGACAAAAGTTTTAAACCAATAAATTGTGATTTATCCTTTATACATTGATTGTTTATGACTATGGTATACAACATAGAAGTATATCAAATTTAGTTCATACTTGCAATTAACTTTGACGTCTAAACTATGAACACTAAAGGATAAACATATATAGAACCGAGAATAGAAATATATCTAATCTTATATGATTAGATATTCAACGGGGTTTTCAGTGGATGAATGTAAGACGTAACGGGACTTACAGGTAATGAAAATCACGCTCTCGCTGTCTTAGCCAAAGTTGGAAATATATTAGCGACATCGTATTCATAATTATTGGGAAAGAACTAATATTCAACCTTATCAAAGCATTTAAGTGATTCCTGAAGCCTTAGTCGTTGTTATATATCAATAATCTTAATTTCGAATTAATTAAAGATATATTCTTGTACTAAAAGTGAAAATCAAAGTTAAAACAAAACACAGATAATCTTAATTTCGAATTAATTAAAGATATATTCTTGAACTAAAAGTGAAAAACAAAGTTAAAACAAAACACAAATCAAAATCCTTGCACTTTACCCATTTCTTTATTTAAACTTATCTACTCTCAGACTAAATTGAACAATGTTTCACAGTGGATTGACACCGGTATTTTACCAGAATTTATTACCATATCGGTACTTGTACACTTGCAAGTTTAGCCTGGTCAATGACACTCTCTTAAGTAACTATTACTTGATGTAGGTAATCAAACGTATTTTCCACAAAGACTAGCCTATGTGTATCAATTTGACTAAAGAGTAGTGTATTTGTTTTTGGTAATAATTCATCATGAGTTTGTGTCATAATGGTCGCGTTCTCGTCAGAGGCGCATTCCAAAAAAATATTTACATGAAGATGCTGAAGGTGAGAAGATATACGAGGAAACGAAGAAAAGAGATACAAACCTGATGGATTGTGTATAAAGATGCATCAGATATGGAAGCAGAAGAACCAAGTCAAATGTTTTATAATAAATAATTGTGGTAGATTGAAAGATACATTTGTTGTAAAACTTTTATATGCTTCTTTTGTTGCTTATTGTTATTGTGCATGTATTGCTTTTTGTTGCATCTTGTTTTCTCTTTGTTGCATCTTATTGTTTTTTGTTGCATCTTTTTGCTTTTTTTGTTGCATTGTACGGAGTATTATTTATTGTTTTTCATTGTTGATTTTTTATAATTTACTTAGGTTTATATTTATCTCAGCTATATCTTAGGTGAAAAAATCATATTCACATACACATACAAACACCTAAAATTATAAATTTAAGTTTTTGTATGTCAATAACAACATGAAACACTGATAAACAATAAAACAAAAAATTGAAATTTATCAATAAAAAGAAATAATAAAAAAACTCAAAGAAAAATATGTAACAACTAATAATTATTAAATTTTTGCAACTACTTTTAACATATATATTTATTCGATTTTTACAAATGTTTTTTATAATTTCGTTTTTTGACATTTTTATTTTCAACTTTATATCATTTACACGATTTTTAATTCATTTATTCATTTTAAAAAAAATTAAGAATTTTATTTTCTATTTTTTTTTTAATTTCAGTTATACAAAACTTAATGTCATTTTTTGAATGTTGTAAAATATTATATAATTAATTGAATTTTTAAATGTTTTGAAATATTTTATATTAATTTTGATTGTTTTTTATATTTTTAAATTTGTATATCTATCGATTTAAAAACAAATATCCTTCTTACAGATTGATAACTACTATTCATATTTTGAAATAGTTCCAAGACATTTTTATCTGATTTTACACATTGGTTTATAATTTCTTTTTTCCATTTATAAGTTTTGAGTTTTTTGTACTTTCCCCTTTTATTTTACTCTAGTTTATGTATTTTAAAAAAACATTTTTTTTTAAAACTTTTGTAATTTTTACACATTTATTTTATTTTATTAGCTTTTTACCTCTTTAAAGTTTTAAGTGTTCAACCACCCAAAAAATATTTTAACTATTCTCGAGAATATGTATATTTTTAAAGTTTGAATTTGTGTATATTTTTTTTCAATTTTTGACTTAGTTTTCTAAACTTATGAATTTTTTAGTGTTATTATAGAGCATAAAGTTGACACATTAATGGATTTTCAATCTTCCTTGTGTAATCCATTACTTTTTTGAATGATGTGTAATCCGTTACTGAACGAGTAGTCGGCTACTTAACAAGTAGTGGTGATGGTCTATTATTGAAAAAAAGAAAATCATTTCTAGTGAAAGAAAGTTGAAAAAGTGAAATTAAAAATGATATTATTTTTTTCTTTTGGATCTATTTGTGAAAAGTTCCCAATTTGAATTGACTTGAGTTGTAAGGGAATGTTTGGAATAGCTTAAAAAAAGCATTTCTCAGTTTTTGGCTTAAAAAAACACTTATTTACCAAACACTATCAATTTTTACTTTTTCTCGACTTGCGTGTGAAAAGTGCTTTTTCGTAACACTTAGGGAGTGTTTGCATTTGATTTTAAAAAGTGCTTTTCAGTTTTTGGCTTAAAAAAAGTTAAAAAGAGTGTTTTTAAATGACAACTTCTGCTTAAATTAATCACTTAAAAGCTAAAAGCTGGAAGCAGGTGGAAGGGTGCTTTAAACTGCTTTTCACTTTTTCTATTACACAAAAAGTACTTCTTTTACCAAACACTACCAACTTTTACTTTTTCAGAATCACTTTTTCTTCAAACACTACCAACTTTTACTATTAATCACTTTTCCCAAAATCACTTTAAAAAATCACTTCTTTAAAGTTAAAGCAATTGCAAACACTCCCTTATTTTACTAAACACTACCAACTTTTACTTTTCAAAATCACTTTTTTCTCAAACACTATCAATTTTTACTATTTATCACTTTTTCTCAATCACTCCAAAAGTACTTTTTTTTAAGCAGAAGCAGTTGCAAATACTCCCTAAGTCTTGTCTAGTTTATTTGTCTACTATGATTTGGCTTAACATGATATATTTTGGTTAGATCTCATCTCAAATGAGTCAAAGAAAGCAGACTATCAAAGTACTCCATATCAATCATACATTTCTCAAGAATTTGTTTCACAGAATAAATAATTCAAATATCCCAAACTTTGAATGAGTGTGACGTAAACACAATAAACTTGCATATGTAATTTTAATATTCTGAACTTTATATAAAGAGTTATGTTAGCACCATGAGCATATAATTTTCATCATAAATTATATGTTCTTAATTTTAAACTAATATATGACCATGGTGCAAAAATAATTCTTTATGTAAACTTTGGTGTATTTAAATTACCTATGCAAGTTTGGGGTATTTATCTCACATTCTTGAAGGGTTTGGGGTATTTGAATTATTTCTCCCTTGTTTCATTGTGAATTTGTTAAACTATTTTAAAGTTTTATATGTTTATTATCGACATTTTATATTAAGTTTGCTATATTTTAGTGTTTTATTTATTAAAATTTAAATTCATTTTCTTTTATTTTTAAATTTAACTAAAAAGTTTCAATTTTTTTTTTCTTATTTTAGCTTTGAGTTCTTCATTTTACAAATCTAATTCGATTTTTTATACTAGTAATTCTTAAGACATTTTTAATTTTTTGAAATTATATACTATCTCTTTTTCTACTTTTTTTTTTCTTTTTGGAGATATTTTACGTTTTTTTAAATGTTATTTAAATTTCTTTTTAAGAAGGTTTCCTTAATATTTAGAAATATTTCACATTTTTTTAGCATTTTTTATAGTTGTAACATTTGTTATAATGCTTTTATTTTGAATTCATCATTTCCATAAGGGGTAGGATTAAGGACAAGATGGAGTGACACACATACTAATAAAAAGTGGTTTATGTGATTGATATTGAATTGAAAAAGTAAGATTAAAGTAAAAATAATTTAGATCCACACAAACTTTACCAAATTTGGTATGAGATCATTTTATTGAAATGGAGCAAAAATGTGTAATGAAACAATCTTAGTAGGACATATGAAATATATTGAAAAGATAACTTTAATTAGGCTATTTTTTGTGTGCAACTTGATTAGGTTGTTAAGTGAAAAAAAGTTATATTATTTTCTTTTTTTGACAAATCTTTCTAACCTACTATAGTATCTGTTCTGTTAATGTCAACATGCTTGGATTGTGATGAGATTCAAACACGTGACCTCCTCTTTGAAAATGTCATAGTAATGTCATCAAACCACAAGATACTTGACATGTTTTGTTTTTACTTTTCGAACTATTTCTGAAAAATTCCCAATTCGATATACTACGTACTTCCTCCGTTCTTTTTTAGTTGCAACGGTCAACATTTCGCACTTGCCAACGCTCATCTTTGACCGTAATTATATCTTAATCTCTATTAGTAAAAAATATTTAAAAATTAGATTTTGAAAATTTGTAATGAGATGAATTGAACAATACTTATTTTAAAAAATAATTTTCATAAAATAATAATATAAAATGTAGTCAAAGTAGAACATGTGAATAGTGTAAAATTCAACATGTTCGATTAAAAAGAGACGGAGGATAGTATTTAATTACTGCCCAAGTCTAATTCCGTTAAATTGTGAATTCTCAAGCTTTCCAAGAGTGGGCTCAGGGCCAATCTCGTTTTCAGTCTTAGAGGGCCGCGGCCCAAATAATTGGGATTTTGAGAAGAAAACAGCAACAACTAGGCAGCTAGCTCTTACACGTCTGTTTGTTCAGCTTCGTGGCTTCTAGCCTTCGATCCAATCATCCAATTTTGAAGCGAGCCTCAGGACTGACTGAATTAGGAATTTCTTTTGCAACTGCCAAGGTATTGATTTACTCAGTTAATCACTTCCAATCTTTGTATTTGTATATTGTAAATCCAGCGTGGTATGATTTATTGCCATTTTTTCGTCTTTTGCTGCCTTTGCAATATTTTTAACTGTTTTTTCATCATATTACATGCCTAGTTTAAAGTTATCAACTCATTTTCGTTTCTTTTTAGTTTTATCTCTAATTATCTATGATTTTATATCAGTATATGTTTAGTTTAATGTTATTCATTGATTTGAACACCTGGGATTTATTGTGAGAAGCTTTCAAATGTTATGGAGTGGAGTATCAATGAATTATAGTAGGGTTGAAGATGAAGCTAGCGAAGATAGGTTTAAATGAATACTCGTAGAGAACAATTTTTAAATCTCACGATAACCATGCCTTATTGATCAGCCGTATATTTTCTCTACATGAATGCTATTTTTTCTCTTTTTAGATATATTTTCTTTGGTAGTATGTTTTTCAACTTTGCATATTTATTTATAACAAATTGATTTGTCTGTGCATTTTCAAAGCTTTATTTGCATGTGCATTATATACATCGTATCTATTGCATTTAAAATGGTCTATTTTCATTTTTAGTTTATGTGTTATGTTAAGAAATCAGTCTTTATTTGTGAATTAGGTAGTATGAAAGTATCTTTTAAATCTTTCTTGTTTTTGAATCCTTAAGTCAATTTTTTTAAGTATTCATGTCTCTTGAATCCGTATGAAGTATGAACGGCTTGGTTAGATACTGTTGAGAAATGTTGTTAATTTCTTTAGATCTTATGGTTTATATTTCATCACTAATTTAGCGAGATGAGTTACTCAATTATAAAAGAAGATTTAACATTTTAACTACAGGGATTGCTATATTTGACCTTTTATTACAAGTTCTCATTTCTAAGAGAAGAGACCTAATAAGCATGAATGTGTATTTTTTTTAAGGCCCGGTGTTAATCCAGAACCCAAAGGTTTCTGGGGTGAGGGCCAGGGAACACCTCACCAATTTATTAGATGAATGTGTATATGATATCTCCATCCATGGTGAGATTTCTTGCATTTTTCTATACTTAGAGGCTTAGAGCCATATAGAACACATACCCTATGAGCATAAATTCTTAAACCCATAAAGAATAGGAGCCTTTAGAATTGCATTGTAGGGTGGTCTAGATTATTGATCTATGGCACAGTATTAAGTGGAACACTTGGAAGTTGGAACTCAGTTTTACTTCAAGATACATTTCAGTTACTCGTATAAATTATAATATTTATGAGCTCTCCGTGATTGCACAAACAAAAACATCTTGCTTGTGAATTTGTTAATTAACGTGTGTATTTGATATAAAAATATACTTTTTTTGAGATAAAAATCTTTGTTTCAGGAAGTTGACTTTGTATTTAACATTAGCTGCATATCTTGACTATTATTAGTTTATTGCTCATGAAACAAATCATATTATGTTAAGTATTGTTAAGATATGAACTTTATAATCCTTGTTGATAGATAATTAGATATGTTTATGGTCAAAGTGATGCATCAACAAATATGAAGTCAAACCATTATGACTAAAAAGAATGGAGGAAGTATAATGTACGGAGTATCTTGTTTTACACAGTGTTGTGAATAACGGCGCAATAGCGCGCAATAGCGGAAAAGCGGTGCGGCAGACAGGTTAGGCTCTACAAGGAAGGCTCTCGCGTGGCGTTTGGGAGTTGCGGCCATAGCGCCCGCTATCGCAGAGGTGCGCGAAAGATAATAGCGGCCGCTAACACGGCGCTTTTTATGGTGAAGAGTACTGCGCAAAATTTTAGCGTTAATTTTTAACCGCAGACATAAAAGGGGTTAAATTAGACTTTTAAAACAAAAATATTAACCTAGTTAAAGCTCTTAGACGTAAGTTGAAGGTTACCAAAAGCTCAAACCGAAGCCATCTTTTGAAAATAGTCCGTTGCACCTCTGCGATGGCTCTAACGACCATCTTCTGCTTTGCTATGGCCTCACCTCCAAGAACGACACGTGCTGCCCTCCTCTGCCTTCAGTAATATCTCCTGCTGCAACTCTTCTTCTCCAACCTTTGCTGCAGACCTGCAGTCTTCTTTTCTTCTTCTTCTTCTTCTTCTCGTATGGAGTCTAGTCAGTCTACTGTCTTGTTTAAGCCCACAGGAAAACATCTTGAAAGTATGTTTTTGACTCAATGTTTTGATTTAAGATGTTTTAGTTATTATTAGCAACTTATGTTTTGCTCAAAGTATGAAACTTATGTTTTGCTCATGAAAGTATGAAACTAAGGAGTATATCTAAGTAATTAAGGTGGGTAAACCATCTAGTTTCAATAGTCTCTTTGCAGACCTTAGATGTACCTTAGCATAGTTAAAACATATGCTTCCAGCAAGGCAAAGAGTATTTTTTTTTCATATGTATGTATTACATAAGCTTCTATTAGTTACTTATCTATTATATTTGAAAGTAGTCTAAATAGCGGTCATCCCGCTATCCGCTATACCGCTATAGCGTTTTTGGGGCTCGCCGCTCCGCTCTGCTATCTGGGATTGACAACACTGGTTTTACATGAAGAAACCTGTTAAATGAAAATATTTAAGTGTAGTAGCAACATTGGTTTATATGCCAGTTTGTTTACAAGAAACTGATTTGGATGTAGTGTTTTTTGTATTGTTTTGTCAGTTTTTTTAATTTTAGGAGTATCTATCACATCAAAATGGTTGTATTATAATATTACCTACAGAATATTACAATAAGATATCTGCATTTTTTTGCTTTCAGCATTTGATATTTTGCAGAAAATGCTGGCAAGACGGTGTATAGCTTCTACTCATTTGATTAGGATTTACTCGGGGAGGAACATGGAAATGGGGAGTTTTCTTTGCCCCCTACGGAGTCCAGAGTATTCCAAGGTTGCTGCAGCTGAGCCTGCCACAGCCGATTCCAACCCGAAAATCGTTGGCAGTAAATATGAGGTTTGAACTTCAAAAGATCAACATTCTATGTGATTGCTAGCCTGCTAGGTAGATCTGTAGATGCCACACCTAATTTCTAAAAGGTGAATATTTTGATATCTTGCTCAAAAGAGAATATTCTGAGTATTTGAGGTTTGATTTTCATAGGAAAGTCTAGAGAGTATAATTTTTAGTACGTAGTATTTAATTATTTATTCATTACTTAGCAATGGAGTGGAAGGACATACCTTTTGCAGCTTGAGGTAAAAACCTTTTTACAAGAAAGCGATGATGCCTTGTCTACTTTGATGCATGTATAAATTACATATCCCCATCAACCTTGCAAGAAAGAAAGAAAAAGAATCATCCTAGGAATTTTTTATTGATTCTGTTTTAGGCATAATCTGATGTCAAGACTTTACTGATAAAATCTTCTATTGGATGTTTTGAGCCCCGTCCCCCATTTACGGCTACACTAATTTGTGGTTGTGGTATTACACCAATCTTTTCCCATCATTTGCAATGGAGCCAAAGATTCACTATTTTTTGGCTTGAGAATATGATGGAATAAAGCAAAATGGCCCACTAAACTGTTTGCGCTTCTTTGTTATGAAGCAGCAGTCAGTCCATGCAATTTTGGACGCGATTTTCACTATGGGTCATCCAGAAACAGTCTCTTTGTGCTAGTATAGGGGTAAGAGTGCGTACATCCGACCCCCCTTACCCCACCTTAGGTGGGAGCCTTTGTGGCACTGGGGTAAATGAAAATGATGATGATGATGATGGGGTATTACACCGACCTCAAGTGTATGTCATACAAGCTAACCATGCAATTACATGTATATGTTTCTGAGTGAATTGGTGATGTTTTGCATAGGAATCTTACTGTTCGATTTGCTTCTAAATATCAGCAGGTGAGTGTAAATAAGATGTTTTGGGCTAAACCATCGTCATTAGAACTGCCCCCTGACTCATCACAAAGGATAGTAGAGCCACAGTATGAGGGCATCAAGCGTTTCATCCTCAAATTGATGATGTTTTACAGTAAACAGAGCACATCCATTCGAGGGGCAAATGTTATTTATCGCCGCATTACTCGTCAGGTTGATGGACCTGCTCTATATGATGGTCAGTCCATCTCCTTTGTTGTGTTTTCCAAACATTCAAACTTGTCTTAAGTAAAAAAAGCTTCCATCCTAAATTTTGTTCCCACTTTACGTTTCGAATGTCCTAAAACTTTCTTCCCATTACCTTTTTGAATGCCATAAATGGATGATATTGTTTCTCACTTTCTCTATTTTTATATCACTCACAACCATACACTTCCAATTTTTTAATAAGTGTGCCATGTCAGTACTGTTGCAGACTTGCAACTTTCACATGTATATATTTGTCTTGCTTTTCTTCTGATTATAAGCCAACTTGCAAATGTTGTTAGTTCACAATGCATAGAACCATGTGTAAATTGGTAACCCAATAAATTTTTTAGAGATTTTCTAATGAATTGATTATTTAATCATAGTTTAAAATAAAATAAAGCTTTTGAATTGTTTAGGCTTGAAAAGTATGCTTTCTCTTTCTGCGGTTTATTCCGTGGAACAAAAAACTGACTTGGACCTATATTTTGTAGTATTTAGCTTGGAGAAAACATTTAAAACAACATTCTCTGTGCTTGTTCTCCATATGTGGCTATGCTTGAGACGATTGAAAGAAGATGGAAAGGATGGCTCTGAGCTGGGGCAGTATTTGTATGAGATATACAATCATGATCTTGAAATAAGAGTTTCAAAGGCTGGGGTACTTATTGAGATTCTGTCCTAAACTCATTCTTTTTGTTTACTTACTGCCTATTATTTTCAAGGTTAACCTGCTTTGAAGCATATCATGAACATCCAAATTTGAAGGGGAACACCTTCATATCGTATTAATACTTTTTTTAGCATTTGTATTCACATCATTCATCCCGTTTTTTTATAATATTTTGAAACTTTTTAATGTTATTTTGATGTCCACCGTATTGGAACTGTAGGTCAACTTACTCTTGAGTAAATGGATGAAGGAATTGGAGAAGATATTTTATGGAAACATTGTAGCTTATGACGCTGCCATTCTTCCTGAAGCCAAGCAGGATGAGTTACAAAATGTAATTTGGAGGTAAAGTCGTGAATGTTTTGGTTCAATCAGACTAATGCAGTATCTTTCTCACATTCTTTTGAGTGGTACCCCCGGATAAACATTTAAAAGTAGTTTGGTATTGATTTGCTTCATTTAGGAGATAAGGTACCAAAATGCATAAATACCAATAGTTAAGGTATAAAGTTACCCATTTATGCATTTTTCCCGTATATTTATGAAATTATGATTTGAGCTTTTTGTTGCCTTCTATGCTCACAGTATGTTGCCCGAAATATTAATTTATTTTATAATAATAATATTGCAGGAATATATACTCCGATGACGGCACCTTAACACCCGATGGTCCTGCCTTGCTTCCTGTCCAGGCAAGTGTTCTTTCCACTATCATGCTCTTAATTACACGCATCCTTGTTCTTCAACATGGAGATCCTTCCTGACTTTGAGAACAACTTTCTACGCTATGTGCAATGACTAACAATGTGCTACTGCACCTATATCCAAATCCCAGTATATTAGACTATGTTCACAAGTTTTTTGTTCTAAGGGAGGGGAAGGATGATTCCCCTCTCCCCTTGTTTAAAATTCATAGGGGTGCTACCTCCCATCCTCTTACAAGCTTCTTGTTCATCCCAAATTGAAGGGAAGCTCCCTCCTCAGTAGGATATGTTTTGGTTGAGGTTTTGAAGGGAAAGCCTTTGGATGACTTCATCTATATCTTGATAATGTTTCTAAAATTGAATAAAAGGTGATGTACAGATATGAAATGTTATACGATCACATATCATGCTTATGTTTCAATGTGTAGAAATACTCAAATACATGTCATGATAGAGAATAAGCCTCCAAAGCCTTCTTCCTCCATCCTAACAGACCCTAAAAGTTCATCAGGCATACCTTTTCCATTCCAACAATGAAAAATGTGAATTCCTTTTTTCATTCGCAGTCTACACCTTACCTATAATGTGCAAGGCTACTTTTCTTTTACTACATATATTTTAATTTTTTGGATATACATTAAATGTGTTGGGTATCAGCAGGCTATGTCACGGTATGTTCGCAGGGAGACCATGTGTCTTTCATTGACAGGTATGTTCTGCCCCATACTCCACTTTATTCCACCCATTTTGCCGCTCACCTTTTGATTTTAGAACAGTGGCTGTGAGGGCATTTTGTAGTTCTGCTTTTGTTAGTCTTAAACTATATTGATGAGTCATCAATGCAACAGATAAAGCTGCTTTGTTTTCCGGGAACTTCATGTTCACCTCATTGGATGGAAAACCGACCGGTTCTAAGGGGAGATAGCATTTAAAATAAGACCCACATCTGATTCCAGTTTGCATCTTTGCAATTCATAATGCATTTTATGTTCCAGTTGACTACCTATGAGAAGCAACTTGCTGAATACTTGGGCAAGAAATTAAGGAGAGCTACCCTTATGCTGTCGTGAAAAGACATTCAATCCTGAGTTCTCATAATTATCGGTGAGGTGCTAGTTGGGGGGTGGGTGGGGGGGATTAGTATACTTCATATTCACAACCTGCAATGCTGGAAAAAATGCAAGTGTCAACAATGTCTTGATTATTTTGAGTACATCGAAAATGAGAACATTATACCTTGAATTCACAAAAGTTTGTAAAACACTTTCTTCGTTGCTTGGCGGCGTGCATAAGCTATTAAGTTTTATTCTTTTAAATGAAAACCGGGGTCTCCTACATGAAGCAATGGATACTATTCTCAGGCTATATTTCCAATAATTTAAGTTTTTAACTATATTCTGTCATGTATCATGCACTCATGGTAGGAGGACTAGGGGTGGACACATGGACCTGGTTAAAATTCAGGAACCGACTGGTTTTTCCTGAAGATCGAACTGGTTTTCCAGTTTCAGTAGTAGACTCGCTCCAAACCCTTTCAGGATCTCCAAAATAGTAGCTGACCCTCGACCGGATTAACTATGTCCGGTTACGGCTCTGGCTCCTCCATTTCCATTACTCAGAATTGACCGGTTTTCGGACCAGAATCGTGACCGACCACAATGGACCATCTCTAGTGGTCCTATTATACATGATCGAGGCTGGTTGAGTTATTATTATTGCCAAAAATCTAAAAGACTACAAGTGTGCCCTTGTTTAAGTTGGTTCAATGCGATTTCAATCAAATAATTTTTTAAAAGGGCGATTGGGGAGTTTCCTTCATTATCTTGAAATTCTTACTTTCTACTTCGTATGTTGTTACTTGGTTTGTCTGGTTATGGCCGGGCACCATGTATTATGTAGTGCTGGACTCGGGCCGGGCGGCCCGGCCCGGAACCGGCCCGGCCCGGTTACTGTTAGGCCCGGCCCGGCCCGGGGCCCGGTGGGTCCACCGGTTCGGTTCGGCCCGGCCCGGCTGCTGGGCGGTTCGGGCCCGGGCCCAGGTTTTGGTGAACCGGCCCGGCCGGTTCGGGCCCGGTCCGGGCCGGATTTTAATTTTTTTTTTTTTTTTTTTTGAAATTTTTTTAAGTTTTAGGTTGGATTAGGTATTTTGGGCCATTTGAGGTGGTTTGGGATGGTTTGGGGTTGAGGGGGAGGGGTAGGGGATTAAATAGGAGACCAAAAAAAAAAAAAAAATTAAGTGGGCCGGTTCGGCCCGGCCCGGCCCGGCCCGGTTTGGCCCGGAACCGGAACCGAAACCGCCCACCGGCGGTTCGGGCCCGGGCCCTAGTTTTCTGGCCCGAGGCCCGGCCGGGCCCAGGCCCGAACCGGGCCCGAACCGGCCCGAGTCCAGCCATAGTATTATGTAACTTATGTTTGGACAGACGGATAAAAGGGGGGGGGGGGGGGGGCGCGGGGGCGACCGACCCCTTGGACTTTCAAAATTTTCTAGAGATATTATCCAAAATAGGATTAAAAAGGTTTGCAAATTCCAAAATAGGACTGTCATGTTTTTATTCCCAAAATAGGACTAATTACTGTCATGATTTGGCAGTATCAGACTTTAAACATGGCAGTATTTTCCAAACTTGACAGTAATTACTCCTATTTCGGGAATAAGAAATATGACAGTCCTATTTTGGAATTTTCAAATTGTTTTGGTCCTATTTCGGGAACTTTCCCAATTTTCTACTATATATGTAGTATTTTCATAAAATTTCCATACTTTAATTAGATATATATGTTTTTGCTCCCTTAACTTTTATGTTTTTAAAGTTAATATATAGTGTTACATTATGTAATACTTAATTGGAGATTTAAAAAAGTAAAATCTAAAATATTTAGATAGTTTAAGACTTAGCTAGGATACCTATTATATAAAAATTCATAGCTTTGTAATAATTAATTATCTTTATTAGATAATTAGTGCTAAATTTTGTAAAAGGTCATATGATAATAAATATCAGACACACTGGTTAAACAATTTTAAATCACGTGAAGTGAATCCAAAATATAAATGTTTGTTGATATTAAATTATACAACTCATTTACTTCTTACTTTCTAAGAGCAATTTGTTGCATAAATAATAAACTTCAACGCATTTTAGCGTTAATACAAATATAATACGCATCATATAGGGGTGAGATCACATACTAACCATTCCTCCCATGCTAACCTACAAACTATCAAAAACGGTGCATCTTTACATTATTTGTACTGCATATTGAAGTTTAAAGTGTTGCATATTATCTGTACTGCATATTAAAGTTCAAAGTTTTGCATATTGTTTTTATTGCATATTGAAATTCACAGTGTGCATCTTTACATTATTTGTACTGCATATTGAAGTTCAATGTGTTGCATATTATTGAGTTAGTAAGTTAGTATTTTAAGCATGGTTAGTATGTGATCTCTTATCGCATCATATATATATATATATATATATATGAATGAATGAACAATACTACGTATATTATTATTCTAAAAATAATAATCTCATTCATACTATTGTAATTTTAAAAAAACTCCTCGTAACCCATGAACACCCTACTTGGTAGACAAAAACTACAATTCAAAAACAAATTATTTATTCTGGTAAGATTCATGTGGTTAAACAAGACATAAGTTATTTAAAAAAGGGAAAAGGTACAAATATACCCCTGTAGTATGGGTTTGGGAACAGATATACCCCTGTTCTATTTATCGGAACAAATATACCCCTGCACTTTTAAAAAGGTGCAAAAATATCCCTCATGTTCTTATAAAGGGGCAAATTAATCCTTATTGACTTTAAATTAATAAAATAAATTTAAAAAAAAAACAAATATAAATTATAAATTCAAAATTTAAAAACAAAAAATTTTTAAAATGTAATAGTGTCTAATTCTCCCTTTTATAGTTTTTATATCACAATTTAATATTGTTTAAGCATGCAATATTATTTCAAAATTTTACTATATGTTTAAGATTCTTTTAAAAAGGTGCAACATATTTTTTGCAATGTAGAGAAAAATTAATTTTTTGCATTCTTTGCACTATAAAATTATATATTTCGAAATAATATTTTATACTTAAAATATTAAATTGTGATATAAAAACAATAAAGGGAGAAATGGACATAAATACATTTTTAAAATTTTTATTTTTTAATTTTGAATTATTAATTTATTTTTGGTCTTTTTTGAAATTTATTTGATTAATTTAAAGTCAATAAAAAATAAGGGATATTTTTGCACCTTTTTAAAAGTTCAAGAGTATATTTGTTCCGAAACATAGAACAGGGGCATATTTGTTCATCCACCTATACTACATGGGTATATATGTACCTTTTCCCGAACATAGATTGATGTGTACCTCTTAAATTTTTTACCTTCAAATAATTCGACAATTTCCTTTGATTTGCAATTTCTTATGCTTTAATGTATTAATACTTTTTTCTAGAGCATTTACGGTTCCAAAATTAAAGTTATTTTTCCATTGTCTAAACTTAGAATGTAATATATTTAAATGTTATCGTAAATATACTAATGATTTTTTTTTTGAATAAAAATTAGCCGCAGAGTCCTTCAATAGTGAAAAAATTTCTTTCCGCTACACTAGCGGAAAAAAATTCCCGCAACATTAGCGAAAATAATTCTCCCCGCTACACTAGTGAAAAAAATTTCGCCCCCCTTGACTTGAAATCCTGGATCCGTCCCTGAGGGGTTTGGTTAAATTTCTCATTTAAACAATTTCAATTTTTTTATGAATTATTTAATAAAAGCTAGCACCTCATCTATGTGAGTTTTTTATGTAGTAATCGTGTCTATCACTTGCAATATTTAGGTCAGTCCTTGAGTCCCGGCCGACCAGGTCAGATTGGTCCAGCACAGTAACGGGCCGGGTACGAGCTGAACCGGCCCAGTTCACCCCTAGTACGACCTATCTCAGGGTTCTAAAGATTACAATTTGAAATGCACAATGTGATAAACCAAACACAATTGAAGTGCATTATATATTGTGAATGCTAAATGAGTAATTTTGTAATTGTTAACATATGCAAAACTAAGTAAACCTATATTGTTTAATACTTTATTTGTTAAGTTTTGAAGTGGAATTTTGGTAAGAACATAACTACAACCATAACAAACTAACACATTTTCTTCAGTAGATAACAAAAACATACTCGATTAGTCTATCTTCTGATCTGATTGATGGTAAATGATTTTTAATCGTTCTAAAAAACAACAATATTAGTATAATTCTGACTACAGATAAAAAATTACTTTTCTAAGTATTGGGCGTGTTTCGAAAAACTAAGAAAATTAATTAATAAAACTTAATTAAATAAAATGACTAAAGAAAAACAAGAAAAGAGATGGAACAGAAACTAGTCAAAGCTCGTGCTACGCACGATTTCCTTAAAATGTATTCGTTGCTTCCCGGGGTGCTAGAAGCGTTGCAAGAATCGTTTCCCAGGATACGATGACTAACGAGCAACCGTTTAAGCACTTAAACGATTGTTCCGGCGAACGTGAACAAAGGCAGAAACACAGAGGAAGTTTCGGAAACTCGAGGTGTTTTTCAGAGCTCAAAATACGTGAGTACGTTTGTGAGTGGTGTATGTGTTGTTGCAAATCACCTGCCAGCTACTTATAGGAAGGATTTGGAGGCTTGTTAATGGACATGAACGTTGATAATCAATGTCCAGAAGGAGAATCTTAAGGAATCTTAACCCCTTAAGGGGAGTTTCCCTTTATAAAGGGTTCAAATTCCCTTGGGGTTTCAGGTGTGGGAAAAACCACACTAGAAACCCATCATTTTCCTAGTTTTCTCCGTTCCAACGAGTGAACTTCGAGAATCAATTTCTCATTCACCTGTTATCCGTTTTGAGCGTACGATATATCGAATTGTAGCCCTAAGCAAGGACAATCCGAAATAACTTTGACTTGACCCATATTGAAAGTAGACCCTAGGGCTGGGCACGGGCCGGGTCGGGGCGGGTAATGCAAAATAAAATGGAACCGCCGGTTCCATTGTACGGTTCGATCCGGTCCGGGTATTACAATTTTCAAAATAGGAACCGGAAATTACCCGGCCCGTTTGAAACGGGTCGGTCCGGTCCGGGTTTTACGGTTTCTATTCTCATGTCTTGAAATTAGTAAAAACTCACGAAGTTCCAAAAATCAATAATCACTAATATAGGACATTAGCAAGTTTCAAAATAACAACATAGTGGTGCATATATAACACAAGTGAAAAGTCCAATACTCCATATTTTCTTGTATATAAGTTTCAAAGAATTAAAGAAATTCCAAAAATATGCAACATAGCCAAAATACATATTTTCTAACATTTGTATTTAAACATGTTGTCTAACATCACATATTTAAGTGATTGCTTTTTTTATATTAAATTTTCAGTATTAGCCAAAGTTGACACATACCTGGTGGGTGGTAAACACAATTTATATGTTTTAATAACAATATAACAAAAATATATAACAAAATCGTCTTTAACAAATAATTAAATTCGATAGAAAGGAATAATTCAATAACAATAAAAAGTAAAAAGATATTTATGAAACATTTAATCAATAATTTGAAAACAAAAGGATGTTACTGCAACTCAATTTAAAATCCTACTTCTAGCACAGGAAACAAAACTATTTCAAAACCGATTATAAAAAAACTATTAATAAATTAATATACAATATATATAACGGGCCGGGCCGGGTACCCGTTATTTTTTAATTTTGGAACCGGTCCGGTTCCTTAAAAAAAATTACCCGACCCTACCCGGACCGTTTTATGGAAACAAAAAATGGAACCGGCCCGTTTTGGACCCGAACCGCCATTACCCGGACCGGATCGCGGTTCCAAGACCCGTTTGCCCACCCCTAGTAGACCTCACTCAAAAAATTGCCCCAAAATGACCATTTAATGCAATTTAGTAACTTTTTCCAACACTAAGTACTTCAATAATTTTAGAAATTCACATGTCAAAGTGTCAGTACACCAATAAAGCAAAAATGGAATACCGAAGTAAATTATTATTTATCAGACCCAACAATTACCACTATTATTATTATTATTAATATTAATACTATTGTGCTACTATAACTATTGTTTTGGGAAAATGTAATTATAACTATTATTAATATTATTATGCTATTAGAACTATTTTTATGCTCTTATAACTATTACTAATCGAATGTATTTGATTAAAAATCGAATCGAATATGATGATATTCTTTTTTCAAAAATTACGAAATTTGATATATTTCTTAAAAAATTTGGAACAAAAATATTAAATATATACTTCCTCCGTCCCGAAATAAATGTCCTGTTTTTCTTTTCGGTCCGTCCCAAAATAAATGTCTCACTTCTTTAACTTCTTTATTTGGTAAACAAAAATATACCAAACAATGTCAAACAGTGTCGCTACAGTGCCAAAATGTGCAGTCAAATTCATTTTCTTAATCTGTATGAAAGGTAAATTTGTGTGAAATTCATTTTCGGGACGGAGGGAGTAGCACTTTAAAGAAAAATACAGTAGGATTTTTTAATTGAATCCCACCTCATCTTCTCTCCGGTCAACGAACTACCCTTCTCTTCCCACTTAAAGACACTTTTTAAGAGTTTTGAAAATAAATCATCAGTGAATTTGAAAGAATGTCCCCAAATAAGGATGTATTTTCTTGGACTGAAATTTGCAGGTCTAATTTGAGCTGAGCTTAGCTTGTCTGGTCTGTTAAATACATTTATGTGTATTTTAATTATAACTATAGAATTTTGGTCTGATCTAATCTGTTATATTACGCTTAAGTCTGGTCTCATCGAGGACCCAAAATAATCAATTGCTTCATGCTAACCGAAAATGACACATCAAGAAAAAATTGGCGTGAATGTGTGATCTGACTCCAATAATGTTAAATGTAAGAAGAGGTTTTGAGTACCACCGCTAGCTGCAATAATACGGAGTAATATATTAACTAATGCTTAACATCGTATTTGAAAGAAAGAGTATGATTATGAAATTGAAGGCATTTTGTTCTTAATTTTAATCCTACATACGTGATACGTAACGAAAAAATGGAGGAGCTGAGATGCATGCATGTATTCATTAAACATCTACTCATCATTTGATTTGTTTTAATTTAATGTTTATTAATTATAATTATAATTATAATATATACTATCTATATACATATCGGGTTTTGAGTACAACTGCTAGCTACAATAATCACACATTAATTAATGCTTAACATCTTACTTGAAAGAAAGAGTATGATTATGAAAAAAAAAAGTATGAAATTGAAGACATAATCACACATTAAAGAGTATGATTATGAAATTGAAGACATTTTGTTCTTAATTTTAATCCTACGTAAGGCAAAAATGGGAAGATGCATGCATGTATTCATTGAACATCTACTCATCATTTGAATGGTTTTAGTTTAATGTTTATTAATTATAATTATAATTATAATATACTATCAATACACTAATCTTCTTTTGAGTTATTACCTTATTGATGACGTGTGTATCACTTTAATTAGTTTTATTTATTTATTTTTTCAATTCTTTGCTCAAATATTTTACTTTGAGTCATTGTTTGGTATGTCAGATAACATCAACTGATTTGATTTAATCTGTTTTGATATCAATCGACTTAAAAAAATATGTCCACCTTAGGCACCCAGGCACCCACACCCCGACAAATATAATGGTGGAGAAGTATGTTACGACTCAGAGTTCCATTCTAAAAGGTCAACCTGATAGGAGGAGTAGTTATGTGTTAATAATATAGCATTTTGTTTATCCAAACTTTTTGACATTTAACACTCCTCCTTACGACCAAACACTTCATTTGGATCTTGCCATCATTCATTTTTTCATCGATTCGTCATTGTCTTCGTTTTTTATAATCGTGTCGTTATTTTTCATAAGGGACCCACACCATGGATCGATTGACTTTGATACCATGTTCAGATGTGAGGTTTCATCCTAAAAGGTCAACTTTGATAAGAGGAGCGACTCAGATCTTAATATAGTGTTTAATTCTTTCAGAGATATCTGGTGTGAAACTTTCACAAAGTATATCACAATATGATACGGAGTATTATGATTTCAAACAATTAGATGGTGCAAGGTTGATACATGCGCAAAGAAAGTCTATTCGATGAACCCGGGGATTTGCTCAATCATCAGGGCTGAATTGAGAGCGGCTGTGACAGGTTTGCAGATTGCTTGGGAGAGAGGATACCGTCGTGTACGAGTGCAACTAGATTCAAGTGCTGCGGTTCACCTATTATTGAGTGACGGCGAGCTCACACACCAGCATTCTTCTGAGGTCACCAGTTTTCGTGAGATGTTGGATCGGGACTGGATGATCAAAGTTGAGCATATCTATCGGGAGGGCAACCGGGCTGCCGATCTCTTGGCTGGCCTAGGCCATAGTTTACCTTTTGGTGTTCACTCTATATGTATTGATGATCCTACTTTATCATTACACATTTTGTATGATTTGTTAGAGGTTTCTCAGCCTCGGTTGATTGTGAATGAAAGATAGGCGCGGATGCGCCTATGGTTTTACCAAAAAAAAGAAAGTCTACATTGGATGAAACTCTCATTTAGTTATCTCTGACGGAAGTCAAGCCTCCAATCTACATCTGCATTCTATATATGGAGGAATCGATATATGTAGGAGATGATACGCAGTTCGTATACCATGCAACTGTCCCACGGTGCGCATGGTATATTTTGGCTTTGTTATTTTTTATTTCTCCTTTTTTTTTAAATGTGAATAATTTTTTTATTTTTGATCCGATTTTTATAAAATTTATATCAAAATTTTTTATTTTTCATGATCTTTCAAATGAGACCAATATTGCCTATGTAATTTTAACATATTAACATTTGCGTGTAAAAATATGTAACTTTACGTGTTAAAATATGTAACTCACGTTCAGTCAAGCCATATGCAACTCGTGTGTATAAATATGTAACTCTACGTGTAAAAATATGTAACTTTACTTAAAAAAATATGTAACTCTCGTTCAGACAGGTCAAATGCAACTCGTGTGTATAAATATGTAACTCGCGTGTATAAATATGTAACTTTACGTGTAAAAATATGTAACTTTACGTGTAAATATATGTAACTCGCGTTCAGGCAAGTCAAATGCAACTCGTGTGTATATATATGTAACTCGCGTGTATAAATATGTAACTTTACGTGTAAAAATATGTAACTTCACATATAAAAATATATAACTCACATGTATAAATACCTAATACAATGAATTTTTTATATACACAATTTTAAGATAAAATGTGATTTACACAATTATTTTTCTGTATTAAATTTAGTTTGGTTTTCTTTATAATCCAATACACATTAATATAATAGTTTGATAATTTCTTAAAATTACATAAGCAATATTGGTCTCATTTGAAAGATCATGAAAAATAAAAAATGTTGATATAAATTTTATAAAAATCGGATCAAAAATAAAAAAGTTATTACCATTTTTTAAAAACAAAGGATAAAAATAAAGAAACAGTCCTCATCAATACTCCGTCGTTTTGCAACGGGGCGCACCATCCTCATGGTGCGCCGGTTGCACGATATAATTTGCGGATGATACGAGGTAATTCACTCTCCTTCCACCATTATGTCGGCCGGAGTGTGGAATTCAATACATGTATGTGTTCTACATTGAAGAGTAGTCTTCCGGTCAGGTATACCTGACCGGAGCCCCGTCTGGCCTCCTCCATTTGGGGGCCTTCCCGGTGGTATTTTTTGCTCAAATTTTTTGTGTAGGTTCCTCATCAAGTCTAGTTCATCCATACCAAATTTCAGCCAAAATTTCAATCGGGAAGGTCGTCAAATGATTTTTGCAAGTTAACTGGTCCGGAAAATACATATTCCGGACCAGTTAACTTGCAAAAATCATTTGACAACCTTCCCGATTGAATTTTTTTCTGAAATTTGGTATGGATGAACTAGACTTGATGAGGAACCTACACAAAAAATTTGAGCAAAAAATACCATCGGGAAGGCCCCCAAATGGAGGAGGCCGGACGGAGGGAGTGGTCCGGCCTGGCCGGACCTGAACTTTAGTGCTACATTGAAATTAAAGTTCAATTTGCAACGAAATTAAAGTTCAATTTACATTCTCTCAAGTATAATGTCTTAGATTCAAGTCTAAATAAAAATTTGGGCTTTGAATCTCACTCTCCTTTCTAGGAGATGATATGGTTAAGGGGCATGAAAGAAATTAAAAAAAAAAGGATAGCCCCCCATCCTTGCAGAGGGCCCCCCAACACCGACCGGACGGCACAATGGGAGGATATAAATTAGACTATAATCACAATCTGACAGATAGAGAGTGAAGCTCTGTCCCCGGTACTTGCAGATGCCCTATGCATTTTTCAGTTTAGTAACCCATCATCGCAGTTGACGGGATTTGAACCCTAGACCTAACCATTATGTCACTCTCTCGCTACCAGTTGAGCTACGTACCCCGGCACATGAAAGAAATTAAAGTCAGAAGGGAAAGACGTTCCACAAAAGAATTATTTGATCAATTTACACAAGTTGTTCAGTGAGGAAAAATTGGAGATGACAATTGACAAACAAGTACGTAACAATATGGAAATATGAAAAAATAATATTCGTAATTGATTATTCATAAAAGTGCTATCACTGTCTTTTCATTACTTGAAGAAGAAGGCAAGATAAGTTGCTTGTCCAAGATGAAAATCTGCTCTTCATGTCGTTGACCAATGCTTCTCAATCATAGCTTAAAGATATGACTCGCCAACCCAATATCAATTTTCATTTAGCCCGTGATCTTTTCTGTTACCGACCAATAATAACCCTCTCATTCTTTTTGAATATTCTTCTTTTATTTATATTTAATATTTTATTAAAAATATTAATAACTCTCTCATAATATTCTTCTTTTATTTATATTTATATTTTGTTAAAAATATTAATAACTCTCTCATAATATTCTTCTTATACGAAATGTCTTTAGCGCATAATTATTATTTTTAAATATGCATAAATATAGAATTGACAAAACACAAAAATATAGCGACAAGACGTGCAAGAGAAATTTCTTGAGATAGGAATACAAACATTTGAAAATTTCAAAATAAGGTTTTCATGTTTTTATTTCCTAAATATGAGTTATTACTGTCAAACTTGAAAACTGTTGTCATGTTTAAAATTTGGTACTGTCAAAACATGAGGTAATTACTCATATTTAAGAAATAAAAAAAATTATAAACATATTTTGGAATAGATGTATTTATTTATATTTAGGGCAATTTCCTTATGGATAATTATATACCCCTTTACCAGGCATAAGGCTAGCTGCAATCCTTATGGTGAGAAACCCATTTTAAAACTTCACACCTTAAAAATGTTGCAATCCAAAAATTGTATTTGTAGGTGGTGATGGAGTATATGATCCAGGACCCCCTGGCCCACATACCCATGCAATCCAGACATTCAGTGGAAGCCCTCGGCAGCACCTCGGCCATGATGTCCTTAGTACCCCTCGGCTATGATGCCCTTGGCACCCTCGGCTATGATGTCCTCGGCACCCCTCGACTATGATGCCCTCGGCAGTACCCCTCGGCACCCTCGGTTATGATGCCCTCGGCACCCTTCGGCCAGTACCCCTCGGCTATGTCGTGCCCTCGGCCGTATGAAGCCTTCAGCCATACATGAAGCTTTGGGCCATACATGAAGTCTTCGGCCATATATGAAGCCTTCGACGATACATGAAGCCTTCGACCATACAAGATGCCTTCGTCCATACATGAAACCTTCGGCCATATGACCGAAGAATCTACGCTCTATGAAGCTTCCTCTGGAGACAAGCAACCACCGCATTCAATGCGGCGTCACATCCACCCACCATATTTAATGCGGTGCACATGCGAGTGTCGGTGCCACCCCGATTGAGGTGACCCCTCGGCCGTCAGATTGTTGACACGTGAACTCTCATCGCACTTATGGCTGCTATAAATAGCAGCCCTTATTCCTCTTGTAAAGGATCCCAGATCAGATTTCATTAATATATCTTACTCTCTCTCTCTCTCTTACTTGTTTGCTCTGACTTCTCTCTATGTTATTCTCATAATAACCCCTCAGATAAGCTACCCCCGGGTACACTATCCATCAGGTGGCAAAATAAATTATGGCACCCATGGTGGGCATTTGGCACCCTTATTCACCCTTATGGATGACTTGCGAGAAAAGGGAGACATATACTACCTCTGTCCACGAAACAACTTTCCGGTTTGACTTACACATATATTAATTAAGAAAATAAACTTACTAGGGGGTGAATTTTACTGTTTTGACACTGTTTTGATGTAGACAACTTGCCGTTTAAGGAAATGGAAGGTTAAATTAGGGACATCCAAATAAGAAAAGTGAGAAGTTGTTTCAGGGACGGAGGGAGTACAAAGTTTAAAATATATGTGAAATTTCAATTGTTGGGTGTTTTAGACCTAATGTTTTTAGTAGATCCGGTCAAGTGCTAAATTTCAACAGTTGGGAGTTTAATTCTTTTTTTACATCTTTTCGTTTTACTTTCAAAAATAGGTTTGAAGTAAGAACAACAAAATTAAACTCTAAATCCATTTATTTTAATATCGATATATTTGACTTTTTAAATCATAACTATCTTCAAAAGTTACCAAAAATTTGATATATTTAATAATAAAAACTTAATTGCAGGAAGATTTAGTTAAAAATTTTGCCGATGAATTTTTGCCGATGAATTTGACTTTTTAGTTAAAATTTAAAAACTTTGTTAGATGAATTTATTACCGATGCTATTGCAGGAAGACACTGAATTGATGCTGGAGTGCAAATCAAAATTCAAATAAATTAGTGGAGAATTTGATTTTATATTTTTATGCGCTAATAAATTAATGTAAAAGAATTCCGAAAACATCTTTGCATGCCCAATAAAGTGGGCAAGTGGCTAATATCTGTCCCATGAATACACCAAGAAGGGTATGAACGAGATCCGAATCTGATGAAAATGCTAGACATGTCTAATTCCATTTCTTGTCAATGACAAAAGAGTGCATTTGATTTCTTGACAAAAGAAATGGATATTATTACGAACTATTAGAATATTCTTAATTTCTTGAGCAATCCTTTCGATTTCTGAATAAGGCTACGCCATAGTAATCTTTAGGGAAAATAAAGAGTGAGAGCTCACTGTATTCGATCGGAATGAGTATTGATAATAATGAATAAATTAATAAACAAGTAATAAAATCGATAGTTTATTAATTTAGATTTACTCATAAGCAACACATACAAATTTACATGAGTTAGAAAAACATCAAGTACTATATTAAAATTATAGAAATGAAATGGGATATACGAATATTTCTTCCATGCGTGAACCACATTCATTGTCTTAAAAGTTTGTACGTTAATACTACGTAACTCTTTAGCCAATCAGACTCGTACCATTTTAGCCCAATTAATACATAAGAGTAATCAATATTGATTAGAAGTATTTGACAATATTATACAACAAATATATGAATATTCTAGTAAGAGTAATCGTATGGTTATTTACAGTGGCGGATTTGGAATACGAAATTTGGATGTTCAATGCTTTAATTTTTAACTAGATTTTAAAGACTAATGAGTAATTATACTAATTTTACACATATATACCTACATGTATTTCAAACTTTGGGGTGTTCATGTGAACTTGTTTAAACAAGTGTGGCTCCGCCACTGGTTATTTATAAGATTTTAAAACACTTATACACATGGCCATATGGGCGGAGCTATGACACTGGATCATAATAGGCGAATACAAGGAATAATTTTGGGAAAAATTTTACACAATTTTTTTAAAACAAAAATATAGACATTTTAAAATTTTGGGCTGAGCCAGGGTTGGCCACCCCTAGCTACGCCTCTACTTATACAAGAGTTTAAGAACATTGCATAAGTTAAGAGATTGAGAAAATTAAAACAAAACAAAGAATATACATCATTGAGTGTTTGATGATAAATTGTGTGAAATTAGGATGTTTTTACTTGGAGTGTAATTTTTCTCAAACCAGATCAGACCACACTTGGGTAGTTATAAAAAATACAAAGAAACCAGACCAGACCAGATCAGACCAGATCAGACCAGACGTGACCAGCAAATTACAGTCCAAGTAAAAACATCCTTAATCACATTTTATATTAAGTCCTAGTTTGACAATTGGTTGTTAGCTATTAGTTGGTTGTGTCAGCGGTTTGATAAAACCTGATTATATTAACTGTTTTGATTAGCGGGTTATGTTATCCTGTTATTAATAAATGTTTGGTAAAATTAGATGTTAGAAACAAGTGTTTGAGTGTAAAGGACGTATAAGCATTAGTATATAAAATATACAGAGTGTAGTATTTGAGTAATGCCAATGGTGATAATGTTAAAACTATAATTATTATTTTAAAAACAGTATTTTATTTGAAGTGTAAAAAGAATAAATATTTTTTTTAAAATAAAAAATAAATCTAAACAAACAAATCCTTTAAAATTAGGGAAAGTTCCCGGAATAGGACTAAAACAGTTTGAAAATTCCAAAATAGGGTTGTCATGTTTTTTACTCCCAAATATATGATTAACTACTGTCAAATTTGGAAAATACTGTCATGTTTGAAGTCTGGTACTGCCAAAACAGTAATTAGTCCTATTTTGGGAATAAAAACATGACAGTTCTATTTTAAAATTTTCAAATCTTTTTAGTCATATTTCGGGTAATATTCTCTTAAAATTGATAAGATGACTTTATATTTCAAAAAACACAAATAGCATCAAGAATAATCACATGTCCCTACAAATGCATAGAAGAAAAATGATTTAAAAAATCCAACAAATAGAAAAAATCAAAAGAAGAAAAATTAGGAAAATGAACGCACCTGATACCTTTCCGTTGAAGCGTGAAGAGAAAAGAACGGAGAAGGCTTGAAGGAGATGGGTATGTGGCATAAATGGTAATCTTCAAGACCAAAATGTTGAATGAACAAGCTAATTACCAAACATCACTCTTTGCGTTTGACCTAGTCAATCAGCTATTGTTAGTCAAACAAATTAAATATTGCAACCATTTTCCAAACAATCTCTAAAAATAGCATACTACTCGCTCCGTCCCGTAATTAAATTCCTACTTTCTTTTTTGAAATGGTCCATATTAAAGTTCCTACTTCAAACCTTTCCTTATTTGGCAAATGATTTACACCAAAAGTGTCAAACAGTGTCAAACAGTGTTCAAATAGTGCACTACACAGTAAAGTCAAATTTATTTCTTGGTATGTGTGAAGTCAAACTAGGAACTTAATTAAGAACCGGAGGAGTATTTTGCTTACTAAACATTGTATGTTTGGAGTCTCACTACGAATCTACGGTTGGATTATGTATATTTCTTTAATTTACAAAATGCATAGATGATAATAAGATATACGGTCTCATATATACTACTCGTGTATATATATATATAATAGGTTCGTGTGAGAACTTAATCTTAGGAGAGTAAAAAAGAATAGATCTTAACCATTAGATTGACCAAAGAATTAGGAGAATCACATAAAGAATAATTGGGCAAATTTGAGAATTCACCTTATTTTATTTTGTTCGTTGATGACCATCCGAATTGTTAGCCCCCTATTTTTTAGGTGCATTAATTACACTTTCCAATTTTTTACAAATCAAAGCCGTGTTTACCTTTTTTGGGGTTCTTCAATTCTACATGTATTAATTTTTTTTCTAGCACAATCACATTTTCAAGATATTATTGAATATATTTATTTTATTTTTTATTACGTACTACTTCATTCCATTTAACCTATTTATGCACTTTTATAATTTCAATAGTGCATTTTTTATACTTCTAATTATACATTTTTATTTTATACATATTATATTAAATACTCGACTAAAATATGACTAGTTGATACATATCTTGAAGTTGTATTGAACAATGTTTGTGCATTTTTACCCCTTGAATTGTGCATACTTCACATGTGAAAGAATGATACATGTACTAGTAAATATAGTGCACCAATATTCTATTAATACTGCACATTTTGTGTGTGATCCTTCTAATTGTGCATTTTGTACATTATGAAAAAATTGTGCACAAATGTATGAGCTTAGTTGTGAAATTACAACTTCAATAAATATTTAAGTTAATGAGATCACAAGTGCATGTTAAGGGGATGAAAAGTGTAATATAATTTCAAAAAGTGCATGTTAATATTTTTGATGCACTTACGCTCATACACGTTGCACATTATCAAATTATTCATGGGGTGTGCATTATTAATTCTTGAAAGTGCATTACGATCAGATCAAGGTGCATTTCTACGCTTAAAATAAAAGTACACTCGTAGATGAACAAAAAAAATTATTTTTGTTTCTACAACTTATTATGTAAGTTAAAAGTGAACAATCATAACATAAAAGTGCATCATGAATTTAGTAAAATACATACATAAAATTGTTCATTACTATTAATAGAGCACATTAAAAATATATATCATTCAATTTCTTGAAACGAATAAATAAACTATCAAATGTGCAAGTCTCCACTGTAAAGTGCATATAAAACATAAATAATAAAATTTATATAGATAATATTTGGACCTAATCAATGTGATAATAATAAAACAGAATAATAAAAATGGGATCACTATTGCACTTTGAATAGTAACCGCTTGCACATTAATATTTTGGTTGTTGTACACGCCACCTTGGTTATTTAATTGTTGACTCATCCTAAAATATTAATACACATTTACTCAATTAGTTGGACACTCCTATTTAAATGGAGTCAATGGTACGTGATGTGCGAAATTCTAGGGATTTAAATTGAGATTATGATATCAATATTAATTGAGATTGTTGCACGTCACTTTTTTACCCTCTATGCCCTTGCTTTCATTAAATTCTATCGTTGCTTTTAATTTAGTTATACGAATTGTACAAAATTACTCAATTTGCCATTTTTATGTTTGCATCGTAGGAGCCATTGGATCAAGATTATTAATGATCAAGATCTGTTCTTTTTTACTCTCCTAAAAGGGTGTTCTCACAGGAACTAACCCCTATATATATATATATATATATATATATATATATATATATATATATATCCGTGAATATGTACTTCTTCATTTAATGAATCCAATATAAAAACTTAAAAAGTACACTTTCGTGGATTTGTAATACGCATTTCTTCTTTTGTAGACCTTGTTCCATACTTCCATGTACACCCTCATAAATTTATGAGCATGCATATTCACATTTGGAGACATAGATTTTCATTTCCTTATTAAAGTATGTCCACAGGTGGAGTTAGAGGGACAACCTAAGCCCCGACCACTCGAACTTTAAAAAATATCTTAATTTTTAGTGTAAAAATATTTTTTGTACCAACAGTGATTTGACTACACCAGATAGTATAAATCTGTATATAACTCCTTATCATATAAACTTTATTAAATAAATAACGCAATGAAGATTATTACCTAATTATAATCTCTCACGTATGTGTAATATAAATTTAATTTACATGTACTCGTAAATATATAACATACAATCAGCTCGTGAGTCGTATTTTTTCATCTATGTATAATACTAAAGTATATTAGACAATTCACATTTATGTTAATCACTTTTATGAAAAGTGATTTTTTTATTTGAATAAACAATCTCTATTGACAATGTGATAGTTCACAAGCTGTAATTTTTCGGTTCCATTTTACAAATGACAAGGTATATTAGGTGATGCACATTTAAGTTAGTCATTTTTATGCAAAATGAAAAAGATGTCATAATTTCATTTGAAAGAAAATTTCATAATTTCAATCACTAATATATTTAAAATATTTATTCATTAATACCTTGGTTGACATTAGTTAGGATAAGATTTGAATGTGTGATTTCTTCTTGAAAATAATGTGATGCCATGAAACCATATTTAGTAGGGGTGAACATATTGATTTGATTTAACCGAACCATATCAAATCGAACTAAACCGAACTGAAATCAGATTATATTTCGTATATAATTTGGTTTGGTAGTATTTTTTCCAAACCAAATTAGACCAAACAAAATCGAATTGAAACTGATAAAAACCGAACAAAACCGAACTAAAAAAATTCAATAAAACATTCATAAATTATAAAAAATAACAAATTCAAATCAAACCAAACAAAACCTAACTCTACCAAACCGAAAAATAGTATGCCTTGTGTTTGGAACTAATTATCTCAACCTGTTTCAAACCGAATTGAATCGAATTGAAATCGATAAAAATTGAACCGAAAATCGATATATCTACCCCTATTATTTATCATTATTTTGTATTTATTCCTTTAGTTTGTACTATGTATATATTCCTTCATTTTGTATCCAGAAAGAATAGAAAAAATTTGAGCCCCAATAACTTGGCCCTCATTTTCTCTGTCGATCACTTTGAAAGCCAAATGAAAGCAATAGCTTGCGAAATTCATTTTTGTGCTTTTCGATTTCCGTGTAAAGCAAGCATCCATTCCATTCCTATCTATCCTTCCCTTGCTTAACCCATGGGCAAAAACTGAAACCTCTTCCTCTATCTAAAACACATCGCCATTGATTATCAACGTACTCTGTTCTGTCAGCTTTGCTTCACTCATAATCTTCTTCTCCAACCTCCGTATCTGTGTATGTATATCTATCTTTTTGCGGAACTATCTGATTGATTAGGGGAGCGATGGAGCAGCCAGCAGCACAGGACGGAGGTTCGTTGCTGGCGATTCCGCAGCGGGTGGTGGCGCCGCCGACGTCTCTGGCTCCTGGCTTCAGGTTTCACCCCACAGACGAGGAGCTTGTTAGGTATTACCTCCGCCGCAAGGCATGCGGGAAGCCCTTCCGCTTTCAGGCTGTCTCGGAGATTGATGTTTACAAATCTGAACCTTGGGAGCTTGCGGGTCTGTTTCCTTCCCAGTTTAAACTGATGTTTTTTTTAGCTCATTTGTATATCAATTATTCTGTGGGGGCATTCAGTGTTTGTTTTGGTCTGACAATGGATTCTCGAGATTCTGGTCTGGTGGCTATATATATGCCTGTAAATTGCTTCTTTTTTAAGAATAGATCTGCTTTTGATGTTAAAATGTTTACAATTGAAAGAGTAAGGATTGAAAATTTGAAGCAGGATAGTGAGGGGGTTTGTGTGGAAATCGAGTCATTTTATATTGTGGTAGGGATGTTAATTTGACGAGAAAAGATTGTTTTAAAGGTTTGAAATGTTGTAAAATTAAATCTTCAGGATTAATGTCTTTTAAAGTTTCCAATCTTTAGCATGCAAGCTCTGGAATAATCACAGCAGTACAAAAAAATTATGGACTGTTTCAGTATCTACAATATATTCCATATGTCCCTGTTTCTTTTAACACTTAACTATTCTATGTGGTCAACTTAATTTCTTCTCATTTTCTGATTTTGTTATCAACTTATCATACTTTTTCTTAATTGAGTTCAGTTTTTGCGGCTCAATAGAACTTTTAGCCTAATTTCTAAATATGTTACTTTAAATATTATTGGAGGTGAGTTAACTTCAACTTAGTCAAACCTCCCCATCAGGAATAAGATAAACATATTGGGACTGAGGTAGTATAATTTATAACTGAGACTTTGAGTCCAAGGCACTCCTGTTCTTGGCGAGTTCTTAAAGAGTGAAAGGTAGCTTTTTCTTGAAGTCAAGTTGTAGGTCTACTAAGGAGAAATTTTAAATTTTCATATTACAACTACCTTAGAAATACCTGGGTTGCAAGACTATTGCGATTTGTGAATTTGAAAATCTCGAGGATTACTATTCTCTGGCTCGATTGACGTATATCCTCAGTTAAGGAAAACATTTAACCTTGCATACTTCTGTACACTTACATATTTTACATGCATTCTTTGCTTCATTTCAGTGATTTCACATATTCATCAAGTTTCCAGCTTATCTAGGGATAATTTTTTCCTTCACTTTATGCAGAATATTCATCTTTGAAAAACAGAGATCTAGAGTGGTACTTTTTTAGCCCTGTAGATAGGAAATATGGGAATGGATCTCGGCTCAACCGTGCCACAGGAAAAGGATACTGGAAGGCAACTGGAAAGGATCGTTCTGTGCGCCATAAGTCAAAAACTATTGGGATGAAGAAAACCCTTGTTTTTCACAGCGGGAGAGCTCCTGATGGGAAGCGGACAAATTGGGTCATGCATGAGTATAGGCTCGTTGACGAAGAATTAGTGCAGGCTGGGGTGATACAGGTGGATCTTATTAGAGTTATATATTGTTTTATTTTTTATTTCATTAAATGATTTTATGAGTATCTCCGTATATAGAGGCGTTAAATGCCTCGCTTGGTAGCCTTATTTGGCTTATTTTAATTATGAGCAGAATAAACAGAATAAGCAGTTTTTGTTGCTTTTGACTTTCCTTTTTTAATTCAGCCACTACTCTCACGGTCTCACCAAACAGCACTAAATCTCATACCGTTTTCTTTTTTATTTTCTGGTTTTGGTGGAAAAAGGATGCATTTGTCCTGTGTAGGATTTTCCAGAAAAGTGGGTTGGGACCACCTAATGGCGATCGATATGCACCTTTTATTGATGAAGAATGGGATGATGAGACATTGCTTGTGGTTCCTGGTGGATATGCTGATGATGAGGCCACCAATGGTGATGATCATGTTGAGGGCAATGATCTTGACCAGGTCTTGTATATATGTCTCTATTTCCATGTTCAGAATTGTTTTTTGGGCTTCACAAACTGCTGCCCAGTGTTTGCTTTTTTGTGTTCATGCTATCACTGCTTTCAGTTGCTTGTAGTGGTTGCTTTAAACAAGTGTTGACATTTTTCCGGCAAACTGAAGTCAATTAATTGTTAAGATATGTTCGTATCACGGAAAATGTTAGAGAAAGGAAAGCTGATATTTTTTTTTTGCACTCACCTTTGAAATGCGTTTGAAAACAACATCTGATTATTTTTTTTTACGTTTTCTTCTACTTCACTAAGTCTTCATATAATAGAAATAAATTGATAGATAAAATGAGTTTGTGCAATACTGAAAAAGAATTTATTGAGTTTTAGTTTATCTTCTATTTTCTTCCAATTTTAATTTCTATTCCACCTCCCTCGTATTTCCCGGGTTCGAAATACTAATGAGGGGGGGGGGGGGGAATAGAAAGTAAACCCATTACACTTTTTATTTTCTAATTTATCTGTTTCTTATTCATTTTTGCCTTGTTCTTCCCACGTAATCAGTAGATGTATGGTTGGGATCATTTTTTTACTAGCATATTTTTTTCGCGATATGCTAGGCAAAACCATATATATCATTTTCTGCTTATTTTCTCTTTCTTGCAATGTTCTGCTAATTAGCAAAGCCGCAAAGGTAAGATAAGGGGTTGAGGGTCAGTTTGGGTTGAGGGTTTTGGAGGGTTAAAAATTTATGTCTTGATATATTTACAACACAACAATATTACGCAGTGCCGCAAAGGTAGGATAAGGGGGTCGGGTGTACGCAACCTTACCCCTGTACTAAAGCACAGGGTCATATAAAATTTTAATCACCACTGATTCGTTCTAAAAAACAATGTAGTCATCAATATATCGACTAAGCTCTTCGAAGTCATCCCCTCCAAACTCATTGCTCAATTGGATGGAGTTCTGAAATGTTTTTTAAGGGCAAGTCCATATTGTCCTATATGTATCTAAGAAATTGCCCTAAATAGGAGTAAGAGCAACTTGGTTTCCCCTAAGCAATTGTCCATATTGTACTGTGTTTTTTTCCTGAATAAGAATAATTGCTGTCATCCTAAAATGGAATGTGGTAGTAATATTGCCAAAACACTGTCATAATATGACTCTACTCTTATTTCAGGAAAAAGAACATAATGTTCCTATTTAGAGAAACCGTCTTATTTTTAATCCTATTTTGTGAAATTTCTATATATAGTTCGGTATTGTAAACAAATTGTAGGAATAACATAATAACTGAACTAATACCACTTCAATAATTCAATCACCCTTAGTCAGTTCTTGATTAGCATTCTATTTACCAATACATAGAAATGTTTTTTGAATCCCTACCCCTACCCGGGGGTAGTCAGTTCTTGGGTGAAGTACAAAGTAGTCAGTTCTTCATTACTACTTTGTTGCCTAATTGTGGCCTTGCCGACAAGGCGGTTTCATAGTGCCACCCCTAGAAATACATATTTAGGCCCCAAAGTAGTCTGTTGCCTTGGGTGAAGTACAAAGTAGTCAGTTCTTCATTACTACTTTGTTGCATAATTGTGGCCTTGCCGACAAGGCGTTTTCATATCGCCACCCCTAGAATTACATACTTAGGCCCCATTTGGTATAGTTAATGAGCTCTTTCTTTCTTGTGTGTGAAACAATCATTTGACTTATGAATTTGGCTGATAATGGTTTTACCAAATGCTTTTTCTTTGATAAAGCTCACCAATTTCAGACAAAAATAGTCCTTATCAAAGTAGGTCTAATGACTAATCATATTGCTTAAAGTCTTAAAAGCTGGCTGTTTCAGGCTGGTTCTCTATTGAAGGCTCCTCAAAGTCCAGCGGATCCTCAGGTACTTTCACTTGTTTGCAAGAGAGAGAGATTGGAGGACCCCGAACCTCTTTCGTTGAGCCAAGCCAAAAGATCCAAGCAGCACAGTGATCCTAGCTCGAGCCACGCAAATGGATCGGAAGACTCCACCACAATCCAGGACCCTCCTCCAACAATCATGACAAATTACTCCCCTTCCCTATTAGAATTCCCCTTGTTAGATTCCATTGAACCCAAAGAAAGCCATCCTTCAAATGTGCACACCACCTTTGACTCATCCACTCTCGAGAAGTCAGTGCCGCCCGGGTACCTGAAGTTCATAAGCAACTTGGAGAATGAGATTCTGAACGTCTCTATGGAGAGGGAGACGCTAAAGATTGAAGTGATGAGAGCCCAAGCAATGATCAACATTCTTCAATCACGGATTGACCTTCTGAACAAGGAGAACGAGGACCTTAGAAGAGTTGTCCGAGGTGGGTGAGAGGGGGTAGTAAGTAAATCTTTGTAATCTTAGGGTTCATCAAATCCTTTTATTTTGACGACGGGCAAAGGGATTTGTTTGTACTTGGAATTGAAGCCCAGCCACCCAGCCAACCCATCTGTCGACGCATCTGTAATATTTCATTTCCTTTAGTTTGTGTTTACTCTGAGCTCTTGTTACAAGAAGGGCACTAGCTTACAAATACATTTTCCCATCTGTTGGAACTTTTCATCACTAAATAAAGAAGCTGGAGTTTCATTATCTTTTTATGATTGAACCATTGATGAAATGAGGGAGGCTCTGACTTGTAGGTTGTAAGGATGGGTTATCCTATCACACAAGGAGAATTTTTTTGAATATGAGGGTGTGTGGGACTTCTGGCCCAAAGTTAACGGCCGGGTAAACCTTAGTAATCTTTCCGGGCAACCCTAGAAAGGTTTTTGTGGGCAATCATGTGATTAGTGATGGACCCGGGCCGGGCCGGGCCAAGGCCCGGTCGGGCCTCGGGTCTGGTAAAGGTAGGCCCGGGACCGGCCCGGGCAATGGCCGGTTCCGGTTCGGGCCGGGCCACCCGGCCGGGTCACGGGTCGGGCCACCCGCCGGGCCGGGCCGGGCCAGGCCAGTTTTTTTTTAAATTAATTATATATTATACAAATTCCTATTAAAAACAAAGTTCAAGTGCATTTATTTGAAATAGGAACTACATTTGAGAATTGAGAAAAAAATAACAATACGAAATACATTTTCTAATGAATATCAATTGGGATTTCCGCCACCGTTGGTTGTTGTTTTCCCTTTGTCACAGGACTTCATATGTTTTATTAGCATCCCGTATCCGTGTGAACGCCCCAAGCAACACTCTTTCTTGCACCACCTGCAAGTTGCCCACCACAGTCCGGTCTTCGGGTCCTTCCACTTGTCAAAATTGTTTTGCATAAGGGAAGATGTACTTTCCATATTTAAAATGGTATATGTATAAGTAGGATTGTAGGAATGTAGGATAATAAGAGAAGATGAAGATGGAGAAGAGTTGGAGAAGAATTGGAGAAGAGGTGTAGAAAAATGTTAGAAAATAGATGTATTTATAGATGTTTTTGAACCCCATTCCCCACACCACCACCCCCGGGACCCCTTGCCCCCCACCCATAGCCCCAACGGCTATATAGCCGTTTGGGAGTTGTTCTTCGGACATCGCATCTTCATCTCGCCTTTGGTAACCCGTTTCAAAATCATCTCGGCTTTGAGAAGAAGAACCGGCAAGTTCTTTACCTTTGCGGGATTTCTTCCTCCCAATCTCGTTCCTTTGATTGCGTTGGAGGTTACCCAAATCAACCGAATATCTACCACCTTCCATCTTAAAAATGTAACAAATATTAATTGACAACAAATATAATAATGGGTACAAAACTAATGCAACTAATTAAAACTATTTTAATTAATACTTCAAACTAATTTAGTGCAAAGTAGAATTAATGTGTGACTTTAAAATTAAAATTATAGCAACTTTTGAAGTACTTTAATTTAGTAAAAACTACCTAAATAAAATGTTAAGTACTTTAATTAAAGAGTTAATTATCAAAATAGGACTAAAAGTCATTCACTTTGCACAAATAGGACCAAAAAATAAACTATGTTTCCATAGGACTAATTATGTTTGTCTTGGACAAATATACCCTTATACCTATTGGAATGTTTTAATTCATAATAAAATAATAAAAAATAATAAAAATTCGTAAAATATACCAAAAAATTAATAAAAATATTTTGAATAATAATAAATTTTTAAAAAAAAAATTCAAAAAAAATAAAAAATAAAAAAAAAATAAAAAAAATTAAAAAAAAAATCAAAAAAATATTTTTTTTTGTCACCGCCGCCTATACCGCCCCAGCACCACCACCTCTAGTCATTTGGGGAAAAAATGCCAAATTTATTATGAATTCCATATTTTTGGCATAATTCAGAATGATTTAAGATGGAAGAAAAAAAATGTTGGCATTCTCAAAGAGAAATATGCCATATTTTTGGCATTTTCCGAAAAAAATGGAAGTTTGTAGGAAATATGACATTTTTTTTTAACGGTCGGAGGTGGTGGTGCAGGGAGGCGGTACCACCACCTCCTGTCACCGGGGTAAAAAAATGCCAAAAAAATTATGAATGCCATATTTTTGGCAAAAGTCAAAAGGATTCAAGTTGGCAGAATGAAAATGTTGGCATTCTCATAGAGAAATATGCCATTTTTGTGGAATTTAAAAAAAAAGTGGCATTTTTTACACCGATCGGAGGTGGTGGTTCAGGGAGGTAGTACAGGCGGTGGGAAACATATCCATATTTTTTTTAATTTTTTTTATGGAGTTTTACTATTTTTTTATTAATTTTTAAAATAAAAAAAAATTAAAAAAAAAAAATTTTCTTATTTTTTATTTTATAAAAATTTATTAATTTTTTTATTATTTTTCTACGAATTATTGAAATTTTTTCGAATTTATTATGAATTAAACATTTAATTATGACTTTTAGCTATCTTTTACTAATATTTAAAGGAGGGGTAAGAATGGAAGGAAGAAATGAGTATGTTTCCAATAGGACCACTATGGTCCTATTTTGGAAAAAAAACATAACAAGTCCTATTTTGAGTTTTTGCCATAGTTTTAGTCCTATTTGAAGTAATTTCTATTAATTAAATGATTGAACTACTATTTCTTCCTACAAATATAAATTGAAAATAAGAAAATGTGACTTTAACTATAATGACAATTAACTAGTTTATTGAAGTAGAGTTGTTTTAACAATTAATGAGAATACTAATGAAGTAAATAACTAGTATAATGAAAAATGTAACAACAATGCTAATTAACTAATTAACTAGTATAATAATGACAAATGTAACAAGAATGCTAATAAACTAATTAACTAGTATAATGAAAAATGTAACAATAATGGTAATGAACTAATTAACTAGTATAATGACAAATGTAACAAGAATGCTAATAAACTAATTAACTAGTATAATGAAAAATGTAACAATAATGGTAATGAACTAATTAACTAGTATAATGAAAAATGTAACAAGAATGCTAATTAACTAATTAACTAGTATAATACTAGTTATAGTAAGTAATATATAATATAATGTTTATAGTATATAATATATAAGTATACTACTATAAGATGAGTAATACACTTATATTTTATACTTTAATATATAAAGTATATATTAAGTAGATGTAGAATGTATGTATTAAGTGGATATAATAATTGTATAAGAATTAAATATTAGAGTATAATGGAGAATTGGAGATTGGAAAATAAGAAAATAAGTATATATAAAATATAAGTAGAGAAGTAGATATTATTATGTATTAAGTATATAGTAATAGTTTATAAAGTATATTTAATACTTTATTATATAAAGTATATATTAAGTAGATGTAGTATGTATGTATGTATTAAGAGATATAAGTAGAGATTAAGTAGATAAGAAATATAAGTAATATAGTATATGTATTTATAAGTAGATAATTAATATATAAGTAGATATAATAATTGTATAAGTATTAAATAGTAAAATAAAATATAAAGGAGAATAAGAGAATTTGAGAAGATGAATATGGAGAATTGGAGATGAGTAGAGAGTAGGATTTAGGTAGAGTTGGAGAAGAGGTGTGAAAAAATGTTTAAAATTAGGAGTATTTATAGTTTTTTTTTAACCCCCACCCCCACCCCACCCAAAGGTCCCGGACCCCCCCGGTACCCACCCAACGGCTATATAGCCGTTTGGGAAGTGGCTGTTGAGCCAAAAAGGGTTTTTTAAAATTAAAAGATTTTTTTTTTAGAAATAGGACCGTTAGGCCCGGGCCCGGGCCCGACCCGGCCGGGCCGGGCCACCTAAACCAACACCCGAGCCCGGACCCCCCACCGGTTCGGTGCCCGAACCCGGTCCCGAGAACCGGGCCTGTTCCGGGCCCGTACAGTAACGGGCCGGGCCGGTCCGAACTGGGTCCACCACTACATGTGATTTTCATCATGGAAAATTCTCTAAATAAGAGAAAATGTTTTGAAATTTCAAAATAAGTTTTTATTCCCTGAATATGAATAATTTCTGCCAAGTTTGGCATTACTCAACTTTAAACATGGCAATTTTTTCAAACTAGACAAAAATTACTTCTATTTAGTGAATAAAAATATATTGAGCAACATGATCTAGACATTTAATGTGTGCTCTTGCTAGTGCATGAGCAACACGATTCGCAGATCGTCTACAAAAAGAAATAACAATATCACTCTTTGTTTCGAGAACTCTCCTAATATCATCAAAAACAAGATGTAAATATGAGGACCCGCCACCCTTGTTTATTCCTTGTACTGCCGAAAGTCCGAAAGTGCATCTGTCTCAATTACCACCTTGTTCCAATCGTGTTCAACTGCTGCCATCAGAGCTGCTTTAATTCCATCTGCCTCCGTCTTGGCCACCCCCCAATTCGCCGCGCGCGAGCACCCATGGGCTTTAATAAAATCTCCGTTAGCAGCCCGAGCCACCCAGCCAAACGATATTAAAGTTAATCCTCCTTATTGATAATTAATTTAATTTTAATAATTAGTATTTACTCCGTACTTATATAGAAATTACATTAAAATCTCTATAAAGTTGCAACATTCAAATTAAAATTTAATTAAGAGTTGATATCCTAACTAAGTTAATAAAATAAATTTGTTTGATCCCGAAAAAATCAACTATGCAACTTAGAGCCTGTTTGTTAATACCAAAATCGGCTGAATCAGCTGATTCTGCTGAAATTTATAAAAATTTGGCTGAAGTGGCTAAATTGGCTGGTCCGGTTGATCTAAAATAAATAAATAAATAAATAAATAAATAAATACAGCTTGGAAAGTAACTTCAACCTTACTTTTTCTTATTATTATACAAGTCAGCACGCAAAATCAAAAGTTAAGTGTCTAGTGAAAAAAGATGATTGCTAAGCCTGAAAAGTCGAAAAAACAATACTTCGTATTAACTAACAGGCTCTTTGTTTGAGATGTAGGGGTAGTTTTTTTTTACGAAAAAAATGTCACTTGAGCAACTTAACAATATCTTTCGCCAACTCACATAGATAGTACAATATAGGTTGCAGATGATCTGAGAACATCAGTATAATATAAGTCAGATTGAACTTAAACCGATAAAATTAGACTTTGATTGTTATAAAATGTAAAATGTATACTCCGTATAAAAAACGATGTATAACTTCTTAATTGCATTCAGATACTTATGGGAGATATATACTGTCAAGGGAGGTTATCGAGAATTGAGAGGTGAATGCACATCAAATGGGTGGATGGAGTGAACTAAAATGTGGAACCTGTTCATACCGGCAAAAATTAAACACTTCTTCTGGCAACTAATGTCTGGGTCCTTCCCAATCTGTTGGCGAAACGTGTGGTCTTGAGTCCAGACTGTCGGTTATGTGGGGAAGCCATAGAATCTGAGTTACACCTATTTGTTGAATGCGAAGGCAGCAAGGAGGTTTGGACAAATGTAGGCACGCGTTGATGATTCACTAATCATCAACTGGGTAAAAGGGAGTTTCGAGAGCTTGCAGGAAACCCAAGTTAACGTGTCTCACTGCAGCCATGTTATTTGGTTGGAGAAAGGCACAGATGAGTTAGTTTTGCGGCAGGTGCACAGAACAAAGAGGCAGCAAACACATGGTGTAGACCGGGGGCAGGAGAGATAAAAGTGAATGTCGACGCAGCTTTGGACAATAGACGAGGAAAGTGTGCTTGGGGCTGGGTGGCCCGGGATGAATGAACATGGCAACTTTGTACAGGGAGGGAGCAAAACCGCTTCAGTCATATGGCCGGTGAATTTGGTGTTGGATATATGATGAATTGAGAAGGCTGATTATATATCAAAGAACAACTAACATGTTTGGATTATTTCATCAAATGAATAGAACCCATAGTTGTAAATGTTGTAAAGTGATATATTAATAAAGTGAATTTAGTAGTAAATAAATAGCCTCATTTTGTTTATAGAATATTATGTGATAAAGAATATTATTATCGCATAAGACTTAAAATATGTTGGGTGTGTTTCGAAAAAGAAAGAAAATTAATTAATAAAAATTAATTAAATAAAATGACTCAAATGAAAAACGAGAAATGAGATGAAGCAGAACAAGTCAAAGCTCGTGCAACACACGATTTCCTTAAAACATATTCGTTGCCTCCCGGGGTGCTAGGAGCGTTGCAAGAATCGTTTCCCAGGATACGATGACTTCGAACGATAGTTTAGCACTCAAACTATGGTTCCAACGAACAAGAACAATGCTGTGAACACTGAAGGAATTTTTCGGAGATGGCTGGGAGAGTTTTTAGAGCTAAAGAAGAGCGTAAGGCGTCTGTGAGCTTGTGTCTTTTGCAAAGCAGCTGCCAGCCTTATATAGGGGAGGATCTGCATGTGTTAATGACTGTTTAAGGCATATGAACGTTGGACATCAATGCCTAACGTTTGGGACATTGATTCCAGCCAAAAACAGTCCAAAACGTTCATATGAACGTTGGGACTTCAAGGCAGCATGCTGGCATTGACTCTAGACATGCCACCAGTCCAAAACGTTTGCATTAAGGGCCATGAACGTTGGGAATTTATGCTGCAATGTTCATGAACGTTGCAGTCTATCATGGAGCAAAAATAAATAGGAATGTACCGGAAGAACAAAAATTAACGTTATCTTTAGAAGATAGGATTTTCGGACGGCATTCGTGTCCGCAGGTCGCCCACGCACGCAAGTCGCGCTTTTTGTTCTTCGGTTTCGGGATTTGATTCGCACCCCCCTGCGCGCGTGGAGAGAGCCTTTACCCTAAGGAATCTTAACTCCTTAAGGGGGGTTTCCCTTTATAAAGGGTTCAAATTCACTTGTGATTTTCGGTGTGGGAAAAACCCATACCAAAACCACACCTTTTCCTAGTTTTCTCCATTCCAACGGGTACACTTCGAAAAGCGATTTCTCATTCACCCGTTATCCGTTTTGAGCATACCATATATCGAATTGTAGCCCTAAGCAAGGACTATCCGAAACCACTTTGATCCGACCCAAATCGGAAGTGGACCCCGCTCAAAAAATTGCCCCAAAATGACCATTTAATGCAATTTAACACACTTTTTTCCAACAAAATATTGTTCCAGACATACTCATGTGTGGTTGGATGAATATAGACATTTGGAGGCATTTATTTTGGACACAAATTCTGCACTTTAGTAAACCTTAGAGCATCCACAATGCTCCCTTTTCTAGTCCAAATAAATTATGCCAAATGTCAAGTTATGAATAGAATTTCTAATTAAAGTGGAATGACTAGACAAAAAAATATAAAAGAGCCTCCAACGCATGCAGTCTTATGCCCAATTAATTGTTGATGTGGAATATTATTAATTAATTATAATAAACTACATAGTCGGCAACCTACCAGGTATTTCATCTTCATATTTCCGCTGCGCATCAGACATACACTATACCTATTGATGAAACGGTTAGCAACACAAGAGGGGGGGGGGGGGGGGGGGGGGTGAATTGTGTGTGTGTGGAACCGTGGCAGTTTTTCGCCCAGTTCTAGTGCGGGGTAAAGGGATATACGAAATATTAAGTGCACAAGTATTTAACGAGGAAAAATCCCTTGGCTCAAAGGGATTAAAAAACCTCGACCTCCCTCGGAGGAATTTTAACAACTTCACTAAAAAGCCTTTGAATGATTACAAGGGAAACTCTCCTAGTCTACCCTTGAGCCACCCCAACTCTATCCTCTCTAGGAAGAGTTACGCTTCTCTACCTTGCGGGTAGAGAGCCTCTCAGCTTTACAACAAAGCTCTCACTCACACAAATCAACCCAAGGAGGCTGCTCTTAGCCAATCCTCAAAACCCCATTACAATATGAAGAAGGGAAAGAAGAAACTATATCTAGAACTCCGAGTGAGCAGTTTCAGGTGCCTTGAGCTTCAGTAATTCTTTTATGAGTATATCTCTCAATGTCTATCTCGGTCAAGCACACCCTCTTCTTTTGATCTTCCGTCATATATATAGCTTCATGAAAGACGTCCGTTGGCTCCTCTTTCCTTGATTGAATTCTTGGACTTGCCTTGATATTTTGAATTGCTTTCCTTACATAATATCTCCCATATCCGAGCACAATATAGAAGGCAACCAAATTAAGACATCCAAAATATCATAATTGTATATTCGTTAGTAGCATATTAATCACACACCAAGTACAACTCATTTAAATCTCGTGAAATTAATTAAGGAGGGGAAAATTCAGGTTGCTTATATTCACTAAGAAGGTAAGCTTCGGTCAATTAAAAAGGTAGGGAATTTTTCATTAATAAACGTAAGCATGCAACGACCATAATATGAATTCCCCATTTAAATCAATTTCCTTTGATAAGTGGAAGTACTCAAAAAAAGGAAAACTTTCCATTTAATATTTCACCTAATGATGATCCCTTTTTAAATCAAGCAGGGAGTACGGATCATGCTATGTGCACCTTCATGACAAGGAATAATTAACATAGTGGAGCAAGAAAATAAATTATTATCTTACCATAATAAGATTGCAACGGCCCATTCTTACTTACCCCACTCAAAATAGTTTATTCAAGAATGAGTACTTATGGTAAGCAAAGCATCCATTCAGGGGCGGAACTACTGCTAAGGGTAAGGGGGCCATTGCCCCCCCCCACCCTACCATTTTTTTTAATAAAATACTACTATTACAATTTTTTGCCCCCCCCCCCCCCAATATAATTATGAAGCCCAACTGGGATGCAAACCGAACTCCGTAAGATATTACTCCGTATTAGGCATTTAGGCCCAACCGCCCAATTAGAATTAGAATTTTGGGCGTATGGGCTGACCTAACATTTGAACGGGGACTGGGGTCGTCTGGGGAAGTCGGGACTTTGGAGAACGCCACAGACTGCCTTGCTCATCTGAAGCTTGGAGAAATCTGGCCGCTGCACTAGTGGGCGGCCAGCGGCCTTGCTCATCTCAAGTTTGCAAAGTCCGGTTCGAATCTGTTCATGTATTTTACTCAATTTTGGAATAATATACTATTTTCATTTGTTTTATATTACGGAGTATCATTTATTAACAATACCAATTCAGTGATTCACCGTACTCTAATCCGTGAATTGCATAAACAAAATTGACTAGGTTTCAAGCAGTCGAGGTTTACTCAATAAATCTCTATTGCTCTGGATTTTTTTTCTTCTTCATAAATTTAAATTCCTACCAACGAGTTTTCTCCTATAGTTTAGCCAAGTATAAAATAAGTATATGTGAGCTCATTTATTCACTACTCTTCATCTCATACGAGTATATCAGTATATGATTTTGCATTTTTTGCTCTCATTTGATCCAATAATTGGTTAATTTTGTTTATAAGTTACCAATTAATTTAATAAGTAATGAAATGAAAAAAAATAATAACTAGCTCGACTTGTAGTGAAATTGAATTATTATTATTAATTAATAAGAATTTATTAATACTTATATTAGTTATATAAACTGTTAAAGATTGTGTATTTGTGTGTAGCTAACTAGTTTATATGCTAATACTTGTATTATATTCTCGCCCCCCTCAATACAAAAGTCTGGCTCCGCCCCTGCATCCATTGATAGTCGTAATATTAATACATTTAATAGTTTAGGCAAGAAAACTTTTTCTAGTAATCATTAATAGTATGGCCCACCATTATAAGGTAATAAGATTATTTCCATAAAGTATATGTGACAATAATTTCAATAAGGCCTCTAATCACATTTTCAACTTTGGGCACGTAAAACATCCATGCAAGCATTTAATTAGCTAAAATAGCTTAGAACGGTTCTATCCAAGAAGCATTATATCCACCTGCATGGTTAGTCAACAACACAATAATAATGTCCATTTGGTCCTAAGGATAGTTATGTCCTTTGTTCCTTAAAGAACTAGGAGCAGTTTTGTCCGCCGTTCCACCTGCATGGTTAGTTATCAACAAAACATATATGTCCATTGTAGGATAGTTCCGGGTTCAGGTCTACGACTTATCTTCCTTTCCTGCAGTCACTTATAGACCAAAAATAACACTAGTTGTTTGTCATCAACAAAACAATATGTTCCAACACCTATATATACTCATATATGACCAAAATCCTTCTCCTATGAGAGATACGTACAAGCTACAAGCACGAGTATGTATACGTGTGTGTATATTATATAAAATATACATACCAAATAACGAATTAGATGAACAAATACACACAGATCGATACATGACTGGCACTCACTCACGTAGGTTAGGTTTGATTACTGCTTCACTAGTTTATTTAAGTTATTAGTACTTCGTATTATTTAAGTTGTAGCTAGTTATTTAAAACTCTGTGAAACCAGATCTGATATTTGGCAAAGAGACGGAAGCTATATGCGTTTTTATTTCCTTCCCAATAAATAAAACGGATGAGTCAGCATGTTTCTCTGCCTTTCTTCACTCGGAAACTCAAGTTCACGGTGTGCACTTTTTTTTTGACAACTCAGCAACGGACTACCAGCATTGGAAACCAAAAGAAATACATGGTGTCTAATTTAATGACGTGGTGGACTAAAACTAGACTAAACAGAACCGCATTGCGGTTGCTCTTAGCCTCGGTTATTTTTTGGAAATGTAGTTTGGTGGTACTAGATTAATTTGAAAAGTAAATTTCGAATCAGTTGCAATTGTAGCGAATAAAATTAAAACTGGTTTGAATTTTGATTTCAAATTGTTGTTTACCTGGTCTAGAGAGCTGCTTGGCTTTATCCGAAATCTTTGGCTCGTGCCATACATGTAGGAGCACCAACTACTTCCCAATTCTAATCTATATTTATAGAATGAATAAATTAATTCTGATTTCAGTACAACATAGCCCACTGCATGCGTTCAACAAAAACTTTTTGTTACACATTTTTTGTACACACACTTACACACTCGTGTCTGTGAAGTGTTTTTTTTGTCTGTATGCAGACACAACGCATTTGAAGTGTCTGTGAAATAAGTTGTGTCTGTATACAGACAAAACAAAACACTTCACAGACACGAGTGTGTAAGTGTGTGTACAAAAATGTGTACCTCTAGCCTGGTTGATACCAAGGTTTTAAATAGCCGTAGCGGCAGCGGCAGCGGCAGCGGTAGCGGTCATTGCGGTAGTGGCCGGTAGCAGCCTATAGCCGACTGTAGCGGTTGCAGCGGTGTGAAATATTTTCAATTGGGCAAAACATAAATGTATTTTTCACATCATTCACATAACATTTAATTTTGAGTTTCACTCAATGCATCATCATTAATGTATTTTTTCACATCATTCACACAACATTTACACATTTACACATCAAACAGTTCGTGATGTACTGCCGGAAATGTCAATAGCGGGCTGTAGCGGGCGGCGTAGCGGTTTTTTTTCCGTGATTTGGAAATTACATACGAATAGCGGGCCGTAGTGGTAGCGGCCCCTACCGCCACCGCTATATAGCGGCCGCTATAGCGGTAGCGGGCCGCTATTTCAAACCATGGTTGATACCCAAAAGCTCCATCACTAAATACTATGTACTCTCCATTTGGTGTTTATTCTTTTCCCCGTTTCGAAAGAAAAGAAAACTCATATCATATCCATAGTAATATTATTGGTCATCCTTTTGAGCTCTTCTTTCTTTTAATCGGCAATTGGGCAACGGTCGAAGTGTTTCTGTCAAGCAAGATAAAAGACTGAAACAGAGGTAGGATTATCTTGGAAGCGAGTTGGCCAGCCCCGTTCGAGTAGCTATCGAGATACGGGGGCTATCTTTCTTCAAGGCCAGTCCGCCAGTCCGGTTAACGGACGATCTTACGCTAAGTCTTATTTACTCTACTTTTTATATTAATATTTTATTTCTAATTATTGTTTCTTTTTTATTTGTTCTTGCATTTGGTACGTAGTTTGTCTGGTGATTTGTGATTAATCTCGGGATTTTATCCGACTAAACTCGCCATTATTAATACTATTTTTCTAACATTTGGCAGAAGCTTTAGGTGTTAAAGAAGCTTTGGATTGGATCAAGTCTAAGGAGTGGTGGCAGCAAGGATAACGACGGAATCTGGGAATTCTTATTTGGACGTTGTAATTGAAGACATCAAACAGAGACTTAGGGGCGAGGAAGGAATTGAGATTGTCCATTGCAAGAGGAATGCAAACAAGGCATGGCTAGGGAGGCCCTTCTTAAGTCAGATGGTGTGGTGTTTTATGATTGTATACCAAGTTGTATCGTGAATCAACTAGTTAACGATAATTTGGCTTAATAATATTGGCATTTTTCCGGCCTCTCAAAAAAAAACTTCTTAATTGCAAACTTCTTAACTTTCACACGGTATGAGTGCATAGTAACAAGACCAACAACTACCGGAGTAATAAAATACTCCGTATTATTATTGCTAATAAATAGCTTGGGAGATACGTGGAATCCAATCCTACAGTTAAATGGCCCAGCTTATCATTTTGGATTTGTGTCAATCTCTCAGCCATTAGACCAATGGGTTATGTTATTCTCCTAACTGCATGCATGTCCGATCAATAAATCCCAGTCAAGAGCCCTCCGACAATCTACGAGGCAGTGAGGTACACATTGCTTACTGGCGGGAAGAGAATCCGCCCGATGCTGTGTATTATTGCTGCTTGTGAGCTTGTCGGATGCCATGCCTGCCGCCTGCGCGGTGGAGATGATCAACACCATGTCCGCCATCCACCGCACGACGACCTGCCCTGCATGGACAATGCCGACCTACGCCGCTGCAGACCCACCAACCATAAGGTCTTCGGCTAGGGCGTGGCGGTGCTCGCTGGCGACGCTCTCAGTCTCACATGCCTAGCCTTTGAGCTTATGTAGTCTACCTCCGGCGTCCCGAGGGAAGGATCTATGTATGGACCTCTGTTCTAAAAATCGTTCTAGGCGCCCGACTAGTCCCCGCCTAGGCGCTAGGCGGTGACCGGGCGCCTCGATTTTCATCTAGGCGCTCCGACTAGTTGGTCGGCCGCCTATGGCGCCTAGTTGCCCGCCTAGAGCGCCTAATCGGCCGCCTAGGCCGTCTAGATTCGCCGAACATTACTTTACTTTTTAATTTTAATTTTCCAAGCATATACGTACTTTAACTTTAGTCATTGATATAAGGAAATAAAGTTGTAAATTAAGATAAAACTATACATGTTTGTATATACTCCGTATATCTAAATTTTATCGTTATTTATATTTATAACATAATGAAGTTAAGTGATTAGTTATCATACACTACGAATGATTACATGTGATAATTCTATCTTTTATGTTTGTTAATGTATATGTGTTTATGTGTTTTATACACACAAAAATACAATATTACTTACCATATTTATGCAAAAATGTAGATAAAAATGCAATTTCTATGTCTCCGACTAGTCCCCGCCTAGGCGCCCGCCTAGCCGCCTAGGCGCTAGGCGCTGGGCAGGCGCCCGACTAGTGCCTAGCGCCTTTTAGAACATTGGTATGGACTATGAGCTAAAATCGAGAGCAGTTTATTTTTTTCACATTTGTAGTGGGTAATTACCTGGACAAAAAACATTCCAATATTTCAAAATAGGATTATCATGTTTATTTTCAAGTTTGACAATAATTACTTCTGTTTTAAGAATAAAAACATGACTGTCCTATTTCGAAATTCTCAAAAAAAAATTACTCATATTTCGAGAATTTTTCTTTTTTTGGAAAAGGGTCACATAAGCCCTTCTACTAATGCAAAACCATCACTTAAGCCCTTCTACATAATAAAGTATCACATAGACACTCTTACTATTGAAAAACAATCGATGAGACCATGTGACCTGAAACTAACAGGTAATAGTAGGTAAATGCTTTTCTTTTTCTTTTTCTTCTCCATTCTCCCTTGCCCAGTTGCCCCTTCTCAATTTCAGAGTGGAGTAGCTCCGTTTGTCTACTTTTTTTCTTTTGTTTATCCTTTTCTTCATTCTATCTTTCATTTGTATTTGCATTTCCCTAGATTAATTTATTGTCTTCAGTTTTTCTCTTTTTCGTTTATCATCTCCTTTTTCATTTTTTAATTATTATTCTTCTCCCTTCGAAATACTAAATGTTTAGTGCACACACAAAGGCTAAAATTTGTACAACTTTTATGTACATTTTCAAAATCTTTTGAACTGGACAAGATCGATCAGAAAAAATGATTTACTCATAATAAGTGCATAACACATACGTAAAACGTTTTTAGGCATGGACAAAAATTGTACTCCGTAATTTTTATACACATTTTCTCGATAGACATGCATATTTTTTATGTGACTTAATTTTAAAGACATAATTATATTGCGAGTACAAAAGACAAGAAAACTTTCACTAGTATTCTGAAAAAGTGATGGACAAAAAAGTGATTTTATAACTTTTAGTGACTATAATGTATTCAAAGTTTACATCATGCCCATAGTCACTTTTAGTGGCTGTAATTGTGTTCAAAATTTGTAAATGTGGTATTTTTCAAAATATTTTTGAAATAATTTACCGGTGCGAATAATTTTGAAATGTGTACAAAACTTGTACTTCCGTCACATAAAACATGGCCAAATTTACTTTTCTTAGTCAACAACAATAAACTTTGAACAATGGTTTAAGTTAATATGTTTGTAAAAAATATAATGTTATACTTTTATGAAGGTATTTCTAAAAAAGAACATTTCCTTATTTTTGTATATTTTAAATAGTTTCATTCTTAAAAGATGTAATTTGTCAAACATGGCCATCAGTCAATATAAATTATAAATTGCATTTTTTAGACCAATATTGTTTTTCTATCAACTATATTTAGAGACAAAAGATGCCAATGTAAAGGATTTTAAAAATTACCCAAACATTGTATAACTTTTTGACACTGTAAGAAACTACAATGTTAATCGTTTTAAAAGCAAAACAAATAAACGTTATTAGATGCCGTTTGGTAACACTGTTTTTCGGCTTATCTAGCTTATCAGCCAACTTTTTCACCAAACACGTGATTTTTGTTTTCACGCGCTGAATTGTGTAATAATAAGAAAAAATAAGGTTGGAGTTACTTTTCTGGCTGTATTGGCTGAGGTTACAGTAGATGACTATTTTAACTATTTTACATATAATTTTTTCATTATTTTAATAATAAAATATATTTTAAATTTTTTCCCCTTAAATCGGCAGAATAAGCCAATGCAGCTACCTCAGCCATAACTTCATAAATTTTAGCAGAATCAGTCGATTTTCGTGTTACCAAACGGGCTCTTAATCTGATTTTAACGGTGAAAACCATATTTCCTTTAAATTAGACAGTAACAGGGAGTAACATTTACTCCCTCGTCCCATTAAACTTGGCCAATGATGATTTGCACGTAGATTAATAAATTAAAAATTGTGTGATTGATATTTGTACAAAGGACAAAGAAATAACTATAGCCACCTATTTATTACTTTAAAGGGAAATATCAAAGTTTTTTTGGACGACCAAAAACGAAAAGTTGACCAAGTTTTATGGGATGGATGTAGTATAATACTACATCCATATTATACTAGGAATTAAAAGTGTAATTTCCGTATTATTGAAATATTGTGGAAGAATTGAAAATGTTAGATATAATGAAATAAAAGGAAAAAAACATTAGATTTATTCTCCGTATGATTTAGATGATTCGAAGGAAATGATTCATAGGAGATGGGTGTAGAGGATGACTGGGAGTCTAGGAAGGATGACTAAGAAGAAAAATAAAAAATAAAGGAAAATGGAAAAAATCAAAATAAAACAAGCAACGTAGAATGTTGCAACCGTAACTCGTAAGACAAAAGAAATGGAAAGATTAAAAGGAAAAAGCTAAAATAATGATGGTGACCTGCTATCACAGGTTGCTAACAAGTCATTGGACCTCCTTGATTGTTTTTCAATAGTAGATGTATATGTGTGATTGTTTTTTAAGTATATGGGCCTATATGATGTTTTTGAAATAGTAGATGAGTTTATATGACCTTTTTGCAAAGTTATTTAAAAAATAGACTAGCCACCATTTTGTTTTCACAAATAGACTATACGACCTATTAACATGCAGGCAACTTGCTTCTTGCTCTTCTAGTACGTACTATTTTTTGCTAATGCAAATACACTCAGGACTAATGAGTTGCTATCTCTTAGGGATAAATTATTACAAATTCACCAATCACTCAACATTTGTTTTTAAATAGAAAAAATTTAAAATTCATTAAAGACTCAAAAAATCATAATAATTGGAAAACTAATAAAAGTCTAAAAAGTAAATACTTGTTTAAAAAAAGTAAATCAGCCCAATAAAAGTTGAAAACTTGTAAATTAGACTTTAAAAACTCTAAAACTAAATCGGGAAAATTTAAAACAAGCGTACAATAAATTTGAAATACAAAACTCGAAAATAAAAATGAATACGTTTAAAATAGTTTAAAATGTTGGAAATTGTAAAGGAAATACTTAATATAAAATTTAATAATTATAAAATATCAAAAGTAGTTAGAAATTTTCGGGAGAGTAATTTTTTAACATCAAAATATATACAATATAAGAAAGAATCCAAGAAATTCAAATAAATATATAAAATTTGAAAACTTCCGATGGGTTCAAATTATACTTTACCAATAAAAAGAAATAGAAAATAAGATACTTTAATTTTATAAAATGAAGGGAAAAAATTTCTAAAAACCGTTTAAAATATAAAAAGCTGGAATGAAATTTAAAATAATTAAAATGTTAAAACTAAGTAAAAATGAAAAAAAAAATATGTATAATTTGTAATTTAATATTTTCTTTTAAATAGATACATGATTCAATTATTGTTATTATAATTTTATTGTTACTTTTTGTTGCGTATTGTTTCTTTGTGTTTATTGTTGTTGATTACTTTAAATTTTTTGTTTCGGATTGTTTATTCTTGTTTCTTATTGTTATTGATTTCCATAAATAAAATTCATTATTTAAGGTGTTTGTGGCACGCACAAACACACATATTTATACAAAGTTATGGTAGACAAAAAACAAAAACAAAAATAAAAATAAAAATTGAAATATGTGTAAACATGAAGAGAAAAACTAAATGTTCAAAATATTAAACAAAAATTAACATGATATAACAAAAAGCAACACATGAGATGCAATAAAAAGCTACACGATAAAACAAAAAGCAACAAAAATAAAAATAAAAGTAACATATTTTGGTATCCAATGAATAAATATTTAAATTTATTCTCTACACTAATACCAGAATTTCAATTATAATATAATCATGTTTTTTTTTAAAGAAAAACAATGTTAAAAAAAAGATATAAATAAACTTGTTTTTGGTACATTTACAAGTGAATTGAAAAAGGAAGCAAGTAATGGCAACGCGACTGTTTAATCTTTCTGTACTCAAACTGCTTTAACATTAGTAGACTTCACTTCCCGAAACCTGCACAACATCACATAAGCGCACATCAAATTACTAGCAATGAACAATCAATAAATCAAACAAAACATAAGGTAGTGATTGAGATTATATGAATGATACATGTGACTAAAAAGTGTATTTGCGACTTGATAAATTCCAATCTCAATTTGGAGGCAGCATTTTGCATATTGCAGGATATTGTAAAGATTTTTCTCAATAGCCTAAGAAGAATCATAAGGCATAAAGTAGATAAACTTACAAGCTTGATCTAGTGCAAGGGTGGAATACTGAAATCTGCAATTCTGGAAAACATTCATCCTCCTTCCTCTGCCTATCACTTCCAATATCAATTATTTTCTAGAAATTGCAACAAACAATTTCTTCTACCATATCATTAATACTTGGACCTACTACTAGTCATAATTCCAAAAACTATAAAACCAAATATAAGTCAATAGGTCATTTTGGAGCAAATTTCAATTCTGAGATGATAGCTACCTCTGGTGTGCTCAAACTCCTCATTCCTGAAAGCAAAAAAACATGAGAAAGGCAGCATCACAAATTTTTCAAACTCCACAGCCAAGTTTTTGTGGAGATAGTGTTCGAGTCAATGGGAGCTTATTCGCTGCAGGTAACAGTTTTAATATGAACACCAAATGAGTACCATGCCTTTTCTGTTGCAGCTTCTCTTGTGAGAAATGTGAAACTTAGTTGGGACCCAAGCTTAAACAAATGAAATAAAGGCAATATCGAAGTCTAACATTGAGGGTGTCTTTACTTGGATTGGACTGTAATTCATCTCAGATCAGATCAGACCAGACTTGGATAATTATAAAAGTACTAAGAAACCTGATCAGATCTGACCAGGTCAGACCAGATCAGACTAGCAAATTAAAGTCCAGGTAAAAACATCCTGAATCCTAAACATGCACCACATGTTTTAACATTAATCAATTAAACTCCTAAACAAAGGCAAATAAGATGCCACTCAAGTAAATTTTGTATAGAATCACTAAGGTGATTTTGAACCCTCGAACTTATTTTCCTCAGATTGATCATTGACACAAATTAGATGATGCACTAAGTTTCAATAAAAGATTAAAGATCTACTACTACCTCCGTCCCGAAAAGGTTGGCCAAAGTTGACTTTCACGTGGATTAATAAATTAAAACTGCTTGAAAAAAAAGTAAAAACTGTGTGATTGAATTTTGTGTAGAGGAGAGAGAATTGACTTTAGCCACATATTTCTTACTTTAAATAGAAATGACAAATCTTTTTGGGACATTCAAAAAAGGAAATTTGGCCAACCCCTACCTTTTCGGGACGGGGGGAGTATAAACTAAAAAGGTGCGATAATCCAAAACAAATACAGAGGATGTTTTAAGTCTAGTAACAAAAAACAACAATGTGGTAATCCTATATATGTGTGTGTCTACAATGAGCTATTATGTTCAATTTGATAAGGACTTTTTGGGGCCAATTTACCCGGAAAGGGGCTTACGCCAGGGGGATTCTCTTTCTCCTTATTTATTTATTCTTGTGGCGGAAGGTTTGAGTGCACTGATGAGACGGACCGAACAGAGAGGAGATTTGCAGGGCATTTCGGTGTGTAGGGGTGCACCTAGGGTGTCCCATCTATTATTTGCGGATGACTGATTTATTTTCTTTAAAGCTGATAGTCAAAATTGCTTGGCAGTGAAGAATATTTTGCAGGGTTTATGAGGATTGCTCGGGGCAGATGATGAATTTTAGTAAGTCCTCTTTAACTTTTAGCCCAAATGTGGGCGAACCATTTAAAGATCAATGTTGCGATTTGTTTGAGATCCCGAGGGATGGAGGGCAGCATCTCTGCCTCGGTCTTCCAGCTTTGGTGGGGAAGAATAAGACAGTTATTTTGGGTTATTTGAGGGAACGGATTTTCAACAGAATTAAAAGTTGGAATAACAGGTTCCTTTCTAGAGCAGGAAGGGGGGTTCTTCTAAAGAATGTTATTCGAGCAATGCCAACATATGCGATGAATGTCTTCCTTCTTCCAAAGGATACATGTTATAATATTGAAAAATTAATGAATGACTTGTGGTGGAGGGGAGCAAAGTTTGAGCTTAAAGGCCTGGAATGGAGGAGTTGGGATGCTATGTGTAAACCAAAGGAGGCAGGAGGGCTAAAGGAGGCAGGAGTGCTGGGTTTTAGGAAGCTAAGAGAGTTTAATTTAGCCTTATGAGCCGTGTATTAAAGGCTAAATATTTTCCTCAGTCTTCTTTCTTGGAAGCAAAGGTAGGAAATAATCCTACTTTTATTTGGAGGAGTATTTTCGAGACTCAGAATAATTTGAAGGAGAACATCCGACGTAGAGTGAAAAATGGTATTGACGTTCAGGTTTGGGCAGATGCTTGGTTACCAGGTTCAGGAACTGGGAAGGTTACTTCAAATAAGCCCCAGGGGGTGAGGGACATGAATGTGGAGGCTCTTCGAGATTTCACTGGTAGACATTGGAATCGAGAAAGAATTAATTCTTTATTTAATGAGTCAGATAAGAAGCTAATTTTAAGTGTACCGATCAGCATGCAAAATCGAGAGGATGGCTATTGGTGGACTGGGGAGAAGAATGGTACTTTTTCCAGTTAAAAGTTGCTATAGGAAGCTGATGGGAGAGCATGGCTCGGGGCCATGGGGCGGATGGAGTAAGATATGGGAACTGCATATTCCTCAAAAATTCATATATTTTGCTTGGCAAGTGATGGACGATACTCTTCCTTTTGTTGCAAATTTGAGAAAGAGAGACATTAATATTCAAGGGGGATGTGAGGTGTGTGGCATGGAGGAGGAATCACTTGATCATGCATTGAGATCATGTCCAAAAGTAAAGGAGGTATGGAGGGCTGCACATCTTCGGTTGGACGGGCAGCAGATGCCGATGGATGCATGGCTGCAGCAGCAAGACCGCGAGGCACGTGGCAGGTTTGTTACTCTCCTATGGTGTATTTGGAAGAGGCGGAACAAAGTGGTGTGGGAAAAAAAGAGCCAAGAGGCTTCAGCAGTTGTGCATATGGCGGATAGTATGGTTGTTAAATGGAAGGAAGCCCAACAAGTCTCGGTTGGGGCTGCTGCAGATGTGCAGCAGGGAAGGCAGCAGGCAGGCCCTCGGGCAGGGGTTTCGACGGAGGACAAGTGGCAAGCTCCGGAGGAAGGGGTGATCAAAGTAAATGTGGATGGAGCAACTAATCAGGCTACAGGCTTACATGCATGGGGATGGATAGCCAGAGACAACCATGGAGATTTTATTAAAGCGCAAGGAGTCTCCCAACGGGCTGAATGGACAGCGGAAGAAACCGAGGCTATGGGGATCAGGGACGCGTTACGTGAAGCCATAGCTGCAGGATGGAACCAAATGGTGGTCAAGAGTGATGCATTATCACTTTATCAGTGATACAGGGAGTGGCGAGACGGGGTGGCGGCTCTTATCTTCAGCTAATTATTGATGATATTTTCTCTCTTATTGAGTCAAAGAGTAATTTAAGTATCTCTTTTTGTAAAAGGTCTGCGAACCATGTCGCTCATACCTTAGCTAGAGCACATGTTAGTTCACCAGATCATAGGACAAAGTATGTGACGATTACTGATTGTATCTCTAGCCGATTGGCAAACGATATTTTGAATTAATATATTAAGGATTGACAGACAAAAAATATATGTGTGTAAAAAGAGCTAACCACCGGAGAACTTTAAGCCATCAACAACGAATCTACAATGGCTAGTGATTGTTGTGTCCTACTCATTTGGTGGTTAGCAATTCATATTGCTCTTTCATGGGTGATCGTTTCAAAATCTAGCCATAGGATTGATAGTGCTAGATGGTTACAGATAGTTGTTGTCAGTGTTGATCTCTCGAAATTCGTTGTAATGACCCGAATTTTATTTATATTAATATAAGCAGTTTTTCCGCAAAAAAAGACTATCTAGAAGTCAGCATGGTAAAAGGAAACGTAGGGTTTATTTATTTAGAGAAAAGTGTCAAATTGGTCCTCGTACTCTGTACGGAAAGTCAATTATGCCCCGTACTTTAAATCTCATCAATTAAGTCCTCCAACTTTGAAATTTTCGTCAAAATCGACTTTTACCAGGTAACCCGCCCGGTCAGCAGGTTAGCTGCTGATGTGGTGCACATGTGGAATGACATGGCGCGCACGTGACGAGCCACATCAGATTTTTTTCCTCTTTCTTCTTTCTTTTCTCTTTGCTTTCTTTCTCTTCCCTTCCAACCTTCTTCTTCTCTACACCCGCGGATATGAACAGTAACCAAAAAAATGGAGGGTGCTCGGAAAATTAAACGAAAAATATGAGGTGCGCCTGTTCACGACGACCTCCTTTGCATATTTTAATTTTTGTTCAGAGCCTCGATGGCGCCGGTAAAAATGCCGGAGGAGTCCAAAAAAAGGAACTTCCGATCAGCTATAAACCAGCCACCAAATCTCGTCCCTAGTTGCTCAAAATTGATGTGTAGTATTGCTCCTAGCCAACGAAGTCCAATTTAGTCTAAAAAATAAATAAATATCTCCCACATTTGAGTTATGAGCAATAATCGATCTTTGAATGAATAGTGTGTTTTGTCCTTACCGGTCATTGGCATAGAAAAACGGGAGAAAGAAAGAAATAATGAAAGACGGATTTGTAATTTGTTTTGAAGGAAAGGAGATGAGGGGGCTGGAGGTTGAGGAAGAAGATTGGGTCGCTGGGAAAAGAAAAACGGGGAGAGAGAAAAGAAAGGGAAGGAAAAAGAAAGAAAAAGAAAAAAGAAAAGACAAAGAAAAGAAAAAATGACGTGGTCCGCCACATGTGCATCATGCCAGGCCACGTAGGCTACCTAATAAAAGTCAATTTTGACGAAAATAACAAAGTAGGAGGACTTAATTGATGAAACTTAAAGTACAAGAGCATAATTGACTTTCCGTACAAAGTACAAGGGCCAATTTGACATTTTTCTCATTTATTTAGTGGAGTACATAGAAAAGGTTTAGAAATAAATTGGAAACTCCTCGTTATGATGTTGTTTATACTTGAACTTTTCTCAGACCAGAACAAATCAGACAAGTCCAAACTTAAACAGATCAAACTTCTATAGTTATAAATACACATAAATTAGACATCTACCAGACCAGACCAATTCAAAGCAAATCAAACCAGAAATTTTTTGTCCACAAAGTAAAAACATGCTTAGTATTCTGGCAAACTTTGGGGGTGTACTACTCCTCGGTTTTAGTTTCCGCAAAATAAAGGGAGCCGATAACTCGGACCGAACCAACACATGTGACACTCTTTAAAAGGAAGTTGCATCTCTCTAATTTGACCTGTCACCTGTGCCCATCCCGAGTTTTAGGCATTCACTTTGGTACATTTTGACAACCCACTTGTACATAAAAAATTTCCCAAAGCAAAATAAAAACCATTGCTTTATTGTGTTATTCAATCACCCACCTCACTCTCACTTCCCGAGTCTTCAGCATCAAACAAGTCTTCAAGAGGGTCATGCCTGGGAAGAATTCTAGAAAGTCATCGTTAACCTTCTCTCTCAAATCGCCAAAGCGGGATAAGGAAGAAGCCCTTTCAATCATCCTCCTCACTCTCACTTCTCGGGTCTTCATCATCAAACAAGTCTTCAGGAGGGTCATAAATGATCATGCCTGGGAAGAGTTCTAGAAAGTCATCCTTAACCTTCTCTCTCAAATCGGGATAAGGAAGAAGCCCTTTTAAAATAACTCGGTAAGGCAAAGATAAAGGGGGCTCGGTGGAGCTTCTCATTTCATCATAAACATGCATTGCCTCCTCAGGCAATCCACCATCCAAGAATGCCCTCACGAGGTCGCCGAATGTATGCTGGTCAAAAAGGACTCCCTCATTCTTCAAATCTTTCCACACCTGCTTTGCCTCCTCAGCTCTTTTGTTCCTTGCAAGCATCAGAAGCATATCCCTATAAAAAAACATATCTGGTCGATACCATATCTCCTTCCGCACCACCTCATACATCTGCATGTGGAAATGCATTCATTATAAATTCTAAAAATAGAAATAACACATGAACATAAGGATGCATTTTAGGTTTTTTGCCTCTTTCAAGATGATGACAGCAATATCACTAATTCACTAGCATAGCGAAAATTAACTTTACTTTAGAAGTAGCATAAGAGTAGGAGACAATTTAGTTATGTGAAATCACTAACAGAAAAATAAAATATGCACCTATTTCAAAATGTGACTTCAGTTGCACTCAGTTTAAAACTGTGAGTGAACTGACTGAGGGTGTTGAAATTGTCCGATATGGCTGAAATAGCTCAATTTGCTAAAAGAGTTCCAAATACACTTTCTTGATAAATTAAAAATAATAATGTTTAAAATGAAGGTGCTGGTGTCATTTTCATTCATTTTACAAAATTCGGAAAGAAAGTGTTTTTTACACTAGCCCTTTGTTGTTAATCAATTCAGTCAGCATGATAAAAAGGGCTCATGAGCAGATATAAGAGATCACCAAATGAACGCATAACACCATCAGTTGTCCAGGATTACAGCATAACAAGAAAAGCCTATTTGACTAAGATATTTTAGAATCATATATGATTCAGCATTTCTCCGTACAGACATTACATTGAGCTTTACCAAACAGAAAGTTCTTAATTTCTGCAACATAGACTGATCAGGTGGAGTTTTAAGAACCATGGAGGAGCTTTACTTGGTGATTTTGATACTTGTAAACCTGTTTCTATTCTGGCACCTAAACTGAGAGTAGTGACTGAGGGGCCAAGCTTTGTGTATTTCTAAAGGTTTTAATCAAATTTTTGTGGCAATAGATTCTTTAAGTGCCTATTCCATTTGAATTAAGCCTCATTACATTGATTCTTGGAGTTGTGCTTATGATACAGAGAACGTTGGACAATGCTCAATGAAGGGCCTTGATTCAGTTGGAACATACTTATCGACAAATTTCATTTGGCCAATCTAGGGTACAAAAGTAAGAGGAAAGGGAACGGTAGACTGAAAGGCTTTTCTAAAGCTATTTGACAACTGATAGGCAAGCAGTAGAGTGAACTAGACTAGGACAAAAACGCCTATTTGATTAAGACCATTTATAATCATATATGATTCGGCATTTCTCCTTGAAGACATTACATTGAGAGTTAAAACCCAAACAAAAAATTCCTATTTTCTGCAACATAGACTGATCATGTGGAGTTATTGGGAAACCATGAAGGAGCTTGACTTGGTGGATATGCACCTTCTGTAAACCTGTTTGTAATATGGTAGCTAAACTAAGAGCAGCGACTGAGGGGCCTAGCTTTGTGTATTCCTAACTGTTTTGATCAAATTTTTGTGGCAATAGATTCTTTGAGTGCCTATTCCATTTGTAATGTGCCTCATTACATTGATTCTTGGAGTTGTGCTTATAATGCAGAGACTGTTTGGCAATGCTCAATGAAGGGCCTTGATTCAGTTGGAGCATACTTATTGGCAGATTTGATTTTGCCAATCTAGGGTACAAAAGTCAGAGGAAAGGGCAGCAGACTGATATGCTTTTCTCAGGCTATTTGATATCTGATAGGCAAGCAGTAGATTGAACTAGCATGAATTTACAAAACTTCATTTTAGTATTTCTAGAACTAGAACAAGAAGTGCACGCTATGATCGCTTAATCATATTAACTGACATGTCAAGCCATTTTATTCAACTAAAGCTACACAGTAATAGAAAACAATGATTGTAAATTCATTTATTTTCAATTAATAAAACAGTTAAAGAAAAAATGATGACTCCGCATATAATGAGCAGGAAAATATTTATTTTCTCCTTCTAAATCACTTCTTTGTACCTTCATAGAAAGAAAGACAAGGTCCTGTCTTTGGAACTCGGCGAGGACGGCAACCGTATCAGATTTGAGAAGCCGAGATACCCTAGAGTTCATGAATCGCTCAAGACGGATCGGGTACGGCTGTAACCGTTTGAGCTCCTTGGCCACCATTAAACCTTCCTTCCCAATTTCCTTCTTGCGCCTCCATATCGATACGCTGGGACTTGACGCTGCTGCATTCGAGCCGATGATGAGACATCTGATTGTGCTGCTTTGGCTTGATGAGGACGATGGTGAGTAGGCGGGTATGGTTAGGAATAGCGAGGCCCTCCTCAGCAGGCTCCCGCCATTACGCCACATTCTTGATACAGTTAACGATCATCAAGGCACTCCTTGAATTCTGAAACTAGGTGTATTCCCAAAAACAATGGTCAGTTTGTTTGTTTGAGGTGGCGAGAAGTCTCACGCAGACGCTCCGGCACCCATGAAGTGAACTAGATAGTTGAATTGAGAGCTACTTCTTTGACCCTCAAAGTGGTGATGTTCAGCCCTAAATTATGGCGCATGGCAATTTTTTTTAAAAAAAATGTTACTCCGTATTACTTTTTCTTTAACAAGTTTTTACAAAATATCTCAAACTACATTATTATTATAAAAAATAAATAAATCATCTCAAATATGTTTTTTAAACCATAAATGAAAAAGTTATAACAATTTGAAACAAACCTGGATGCAATGTGGCAAGTAAAGAAGGGATGGGGTGAATATCATCCTCTTGAATGACTGTAAGAGTCAACAAAAGCGTTGTTCAATTTTGAAAAAGAATTACATATTCTTGTGTTCTCATACTCACAATCTGTGGGACAGATTGCTGGGTTCAAATGAAGCCCTAATCATAATATAGTGGATAGAGAGTTTATAACACCTCTGACATCATGCGAAGTAGAAAAAAATTGTTAGCACACATTTTGTGTAAACTTCTCTGTACACCCCCTTATTTTGCATGTGTAAACACTAAACAGACAATTCATCTAAAAAATGAAAATATTTTGAAAATTCAAAAATACCTTTGTACAAAGATAAGTGTGCGAATCGTGTACAAAAAATGTATCCAACAACCAAAATCCTCAAGTAAGCTTGCTCCTAACCTAATAGACATAAATTGAACTTAGGACTGTTCTTAATAGTATGCCCTATCAGGCTATGAATCAATTGAGCTACAGACCTACAGTCACTATTTGTTCTTGGATTCCCCCATTCATAGAAGGATGCAGAATCAACTGGATAGTTTAATTGTGATTCCATAACCATTTCACACTCTCACAGTCTCACTAAGCCTAACAACGGGAGAAAAACAAAATTAATTGTGAAAATCTTAAACAATTTATGTTCCACTTTTGCTATAGGGAAAAAACTGTGGCCTATTATTCTATTAATTTGAACTGAAACATTTTAGTTTAATGAGGTTTAAACTCATATAATCTTAAATTTCCGAATTTGATAGACTGATAGAAATCAATTTGTCTTGACTTCCACTCACAATATTCTATTCCGAAATTAAAAACTAATAACCTCTAGACTTTCACAATTATGTTGATGATGTTTTTAATTGGATTATAAATAAAATTCTAGTCTGATCTGTTTTTAATTGGCCTAAATTAGGGGTATCAATTGGAAAAATACCGGAACTAATCAATAAAGAGGAGAAGGATTGGATTAATACCGGAACTAGGGAAGGTTGGGTGACTATTGAGAAGGGCGGATTGGCCTAACCGCCGAAGGGTGAGTGGCGGAGAGCAGGCGACCGGGCGACGGGCGTGAGGCGAGTAAGCGACCACTGATAATACGTGCTGCGGTGCTGGCGCCTGGTGGAGTGGCGGTGCTGCCGTGCTGCGTGCTGGAGCTTGCCGGTGGGCGAAGCCGCGAAAGGAGTCGGCAATTTAACCGGGCGTTCGACACTTTGATGAGTTGAGCAGAGTTGTCTGGTCGGCTTCCTTAACTGGAAATACTACGCGACTCAAGGAGTATTTGGGTTTGATTAAAAAAAAAAACCTTTTCAACTTTTGACTTTAAAAAAGTTGAAAAGAGTGTTTTCAAATGATAGCTTCTGCTTAAATTAATCACTTAAAAGCTAAAAGCTGGAAGCAGGTAGAAAGATGTTTTAAACTGCTTCTCACTTTTTCTATTACACAAAAATACTTATTTTACTAAACACTACCAACTTTTACTTTTTCAGAATCACTTTCTTCTCAAACACTACCAACTTTTACTATTAATCACTTTTCCCAAAATCACTTTAAAAAATCACTTTTTTAAAGTTGAAGCAATCGCAAACACTCCCTTACGCGTTTTGTTTAATTTTGGGCCTTTGTCCGGTTGAGCCTGAAACTTTACATTAGGCTGATTTAGGGGGCCCAAACTTTTATTTTTATTGGGCCTGCGGCCCCACCCTTGCTACCCGTAGGATCCCAGGGCCGCCTCTAGATATGGGCTTTGTGATTCTATTTCTACTTTGGGGTTTGGGTGAGATTACTAGAAATTAGTGAGATCAAACAAAGGCGGGACAGAAGGGCGATACCAATTAGGATGTTTTCTTTTTGGATTGAAATTCATTGTTCTTGTCTGGTCTGATCTGTTTTAGTCTGCTCTACTCTGGTTTGGTTTATTTTAATTCGGTTTGGTTTGTTCTGGTTTAGTCTGGTTTGTTCTCAAATTTTATTTTAACTAAAGTATTATTTATATATTATAATTCGTAAATAATTAGGTTTTATTCATATATAATTAATATAATTAAAAATTAAGAATTTTCATTCCAAATTTCGGCAATTTTTTAATTTGGGGTGGGCAAGGGCCTAGATTGACCATCTCCTTGCTCCGCCCCTAATTTCCGGTATAGCTATCAGATAGATTCTTCATAATTTGGAGAAGGAAAAACCAATTAAATAAGAAGAGGAAAAAGGGAAGAGGAGAAAGAAAAAAAAAACATCAAAGAGAAGAGAAGACGGGGAGGAAGACACATACCTTTTTCATTAAATATTGATTGAATCAGAATCGACTGATAAATACCGATAAATAATAGCTAAACCCAACTGAAAATGATACAAACCGATCGTAATTTAACTGATACCAACTTAAGTAGTGCGATATGGTTCTCAGTTACATCTTTTTTAAATCGAAACTGATAAAACCGAAACTAATATAACCAATCCCGAAAAAAATGAACCAGCGAACACCCCTACCTATTACATACGTAGTAATAAATAACAAACATTTTACACATATCACAACCATATCAACTATCAATAATTGTGGAGCAAGTTTTGCCATCATAACCAACTTGTTGCAGATGTCAAGTTTTGCCATGAACAACTTGTTGCAAATGTTAATATCTGTAGGGAAAACTGTCAAATAGGTCCTCGAACTTTCATAAAAAGGTCAATTAAGTCCTTCTATAGGAGGTTCTGTCCGGCCGTCGCGATTTGGGACTGTTCCCGGTGGAATTTTTTGATGAAATTTTTTGAGCATGTTATTCATCAAGTCTAGTTTACGCATACCAAATTTCAGCTAACAATTCAATCGGGAACACATTCAAATTAATTCTTGAAGATAATTGCGCATTTTTGCATTCTCGAATTAATTTGAATGCACTCCCGATTAATTTGAATGCACTCCCGATAACCAATCTCGCATTATAGCCTTCTTACTCGCAGCACTTCTACTGCCCTGTAAGACGATCGGCCGACGAGCCTTTAGCAAAAAGTATTGTATTGGGGAGTTATTAACAGATTAATAATACCTAATCACTTGCTTGCTACTTATTGTTTTTTAATCCATCTCGCTTGTTAGTTGGACTAGCTTATTCATACACACTCCACTCGAAACTCTTAGGCTTACGTGTTGGACTCGAGGGTTGAAGGAATAAACCTCAACATATATACATAAAAATGATAAGATAAAAAGGATAAACAATATATATAATAAAAAAGATCAAAGGATAAAAACATAAGCAAGAAGCAGAAGATAAAGGAAAAAAAATTGTAAGAGATCAATCTGCGACATAAATATTCATTCTCCACCTTGCTCTACCCAGATCCGTACCCTCATGGCTTCATCAAACCCAACAAGATGCATATCATCTACTCTTCTAATCCACGTTTATTTGGATTGCAACAAATTCAAACAAAAACATTTTATATGTATGTGTATTATTATATGTATAATAATGGAAATTTTGTCACACCTTATGATATAAAGTGCATACTTACAAATGTACGCATAAGCGTTAAATAACGTTCACAATCCACCGCTTTATTCCACTTGGCTACACCCGCTCCCGACTAAACTATGTTCTTTTCAAAAGGGAATCAATAAATTATACGTACGTAGTATTGTTTTCACTTGTGTGTTTCCTTCATATCCTAATATACTCCTATGATGTACACACAGTTTTTTTTTGCGAGAATACACATACAGTGTTTTAAATACTTATGCACATTTCACCATATTTTCTTTAAAAGTTTTTTCATGACATTAACGATGTCATTCACCTTTTTAATTGATTAACACAAGTGATCAAGATAAATTGTCATTTTTCAAAATAAATCCACATCACCCGATTATTGTTTATAATCACTTTGAAAAATTACCACCTGTTTTTTAAGAGCAGTCAGTAGATGATTATTTTTCTCCTGGACTTCCAGATTGGATTATACCAATGCCGTCTCATAAAATTTGATGAAATTTGACTTGTATACATAGGCGGATCTATTGAGGAAGGATGGGGGCGGCTGCCCCCAACACAATCCCACTAAATACATATAATGTACTCGTATTAGAATATATTGGAGATCCATGTATTGCCCCCAATAAAAAATCATCGTTGCCCCCAATAAAGCAGACTCATAAGCTAGCTGAAAGTTTGGTTGGTTTATGGGAAGCTCATCTAAAATGATAAAATCTGTAATTAAGATGTCAAAACCGTGTCGAGGTAGTAGAGTAACGAATGTGATGCTAATTTATTAGTGGGATTATAAATGTACAGTGAGATTTAATATATTGAGATTATTAATTTGTTTATTGTAACCGTTTAATGTTATGTTTTTGAAAATCTAAAGTTCCAATAACTGCCATTGCTGTTTATTGTTTATTTTAGGGAAAACTGTCAAATAGGTCCTTGAACTTTCGTAAAAAGGTCAATTAAGTCCTTCTATAGGAGGTTCTGTCCGCCCGTCGCGATTTGGGGCAGTTCCCGGTGGAATATTTTGATGAAATTTTTTGAGCATCTTATTCACCAAGTCTAGTTTACTCATACCAAATTTCAGCTAAAAATTCAACCGGGAACACATTCAAATTAATTCTTGAAGATAACTGCGCATTTTTGCGTTCTCGAATTAATTTGAATGTGTTCCCGATTAAATTTTTAGCTGAAATTTGGTATGCGTAAACTAGACTTGATGAATAAGATGCTCAAAAAATTTAATCAAAAAATTCCATCGGGAACCGTCCCAAATCGCGACGACCGGACATAGTCTCCTATAGAAGGACTTAATTGACTTTTTTATGAAAGTTCGAGGACCTATTTGACAGTTTTCCCTTTATTTTAAAGTGTTAGTGGTTAGTGGAAGAGTCTTACATCTAATTTATTTAATTTAGTTGATGACTTGCTAAGAAAATTAATATTACTAGAAAAATGTCATTTAGATAGTCAAATATAAAAATCCTAACTAATATGTTCTTTTAAATAGTTAAATTAGAGCTCGTTTATTGACCATAGTTTTCGGCTTATCAAGCTTATCAGTCAAACTTTTTCTCCAAATACGTAACTTTTGATTTCACGCGCTGAACTATTTAATAATAAGAAAAAGTAAGGTTGAAGTTACTTTTCTGGTTGTATTGGCTGCATTTACTGTAGATGACCACTTAGGCTATTTTTCATGCATTTTTTCTCTATCTGATTGATAAAATATACGGAGTAATTTAATTTTTCCCACATAAATCAGCAGAATCAGTCAATCTAATCACTTTAGCTTTAACTTCATGAATTTCAGTAGAATCAACTGATTCAGCCGATTTCAATGTTACCAAATGAGCTCTAAATGTATTAATGTATAACTAACTTCATGCAGAGTATATAATAATAGTAATAATAATGTAATATTAATTTCACTTTCGAGACTTAATGAAGAGATATTTGATTACCTATCTTTCATTAAAACCGGGTAGCTCAAATAGTAATGTCTCTATAAGCGCTTGTCATGGGAACCGTAGAGATTTGCTTCCCCACTATGAAAAAGATGAAAACTAATTTGTGTAGTAGAATTGATGATAAATTTGTTTTTTTTTTTGTGATGGTCTGTTTTTCTTGAAAAATGCTATAGTATATATGGAGTATATGTTTAAAACTGTTATCCAAGAAAACAAAATCCTGCTAGAACAATTGTGATGTATTTTGTTAATACTACAATTGTGATGTATTTTGTTAATACTACTAATTTTTGTTCCTCTAAACTTTCTTAACTACTTTGCCCCCAATAACTATTTTTCTTAGATCCGCCACTGCTTGTATATATAATAATAAAAAATAAATATGTGATTGGATGATATTCGTACCGAGGAGATAGAAATAACTTTAATTACATGTAGTGGGATAAGAAAATTAAATGAAAAAGAAAAGAATAAATGATTAAATAAGGAAATTTGGTAAAATTTTATGGGATAATACATGTAGTGGGATTACAAAATTATTCCAAGCTAATGACAATACTACTACTATTTGATAATAAATTAATAATAGTAGCTAACAGATTTTATTCCCACCGTTGCACTCAAAAGTTTGTCAACATCCAGTAATGTATTAATATTAACTACCTAAACCTTACTGTTTTGGCATCTTATGAATTTGTTCAACCTTGTGTCCCTTGAGATTAAGATAAATACTTAGTATATAAAAAGGGCAACGGTTACTTAAAAGGGTTTTCGTAAACAACAGTCCTTTTTACACTATTTATGTATTAATGAAAAGGACAAATATTAAGTTATTCATAAAATAACTTCACTTGGATTGCTCTATTAAAGTTCCACAAATTTACCTTATTTTTTGTACTTTGTCCGTTTGTTCCTAAACAAATAGTTGACTCACTTTGACAAGATACAAAAATTAATAAAATACGATAGTACAAATTATGTAAAAATTGAAGGAAATATTAATAAATGAACAAAAATATTTTACTTATAAAAAAAATGAGAATTACTGTATGACCTATCAATTGCAAAAATAATGAGTATCGAAATATCATCGATGTTCAACGTTCAAATATTTCATAAGGTGGACTATTAATTACTCTCTCCGTCTGATTTATATTGTCCCGTTTTACCTTTTCGAGAAGTCTCACTTAAACTGTCTCATACCATATTTGGCAAAGTTTGTGTGGCTCTAAATCATTCTTACTTTATTAATTAATATCAACCACACAAACTCACTTTTCTTAATAATCGTGTCACCCTCTTCCGTCCCAATATAAATGGGACGGAGGTAGTACTAAGGTACGATAATAAATATGAAAGGTAAATATGTCTTGAAAATTACATAAAATATCATATCATAGTTTATATATTTTATAATAAATATATCACATTTTATAATTTTTTATTATCTTTCATATGACACCAATATTGTATATTTAAAAATAAAAAAGTAATTTAGCACTCTATGAGATATGAGCCTTTTATCCTTTCTCTTTCCCTGAGAGGGGGCAAAAATCCTCGGTAATATGAGTAGCAACCCATCTTTTCTAAACAATGAAACTAAGAAAACAATGTAACTAACTAAATGCATCAAACGTACATTTTCCTTAAAAATCCCTGCACATGCTGAATTATAGCATCAAACACTTGCTTACAAGAATTAGTAGGATTTGATTAATTCAAAGAATCTATGGGAACGAAGAACTTACGTGTTTATACAAGATAGTTTGATCATAAAAAGACAATATACTACCCTAAAAGAAACTTACATGTTCCTCTTCCCAAGTATTTCATTGCATATGAAATCTAACAGAACATCTATATGTCAATTAATAAAAACTTCTAAAAACTTTTATCTATTTATATATAAGAAAACATATAGCTCAATCAAATTAAAGAATATTCTACTCTTAATGAAACATGTCTCCCTCTATCCAATTATCTCTCCTCTCATACCTTACAGCCACGTGGCTAATCACAAAGAAAAAAATAGTGCTGCTAAAGTGCTAAACAACACAAAAATGCTGCTCTTTTTCCAAGTTTAATATCATCTCCCTACTATCCCAATTAGTGGGGTCCATGTTATTATTCAAAAAACCTTTTGCTTATAATTGAGCGGACAAAATTTTCTCTCATATGTAGTACTTTTAGGAATTAAAAGATAAGTTCGCTAATAATTGAACGGGACAATTTTCTCTCCCATATGTGGTTCTTTTACGTATTAGAAGATAAGCTTGCTAACAATTGAGTAAGAGAATTGAGCGAAATAATTTTCTCTCATATGGAGTGCTTTTAGGTATGAGAAGATAAGTTTGCTAATAATTGAGCGGAACAATTTTTCTCTCTCATATGTGGTTCTTTTAGGTGCTAGAAGATAAGCTTGCTAACAATTGAACGGGATCTCATATATGTAATTCTTTTAAGTATAAGATAAACCAGCTCGAGAAAGCGGTCCAGCTCAGCTGGTGGCCAACTCACTCTCACTTATGGGAGGTCTCGGGTTCAATTCTCAATAGAGTGAGATTGATCCCAGTTTACCCCAGACCCCCCCCCCCCCCCCCCCCCCGACGCCTCCTGGGGTAAAAAAAAAAAGATAAACCGGCTACCAATTAAGTTATATTATTATCTTTCTCATACGTAGTCCTTTTAGGTTTAAGAAAAAGCAGGCTAACAATTGATCGGAGAAATTTCATCTCTCATATGTAGTGCTTTTAGGTATCGTATTAGGAGATTAGGAGATAAGCTTGCTAACAATTGAGCGGGAAAACTTTCTCTCTCATATGTAGTTTTTTAAATATAAGATAAGCCGACTAAAAATTGAGCAAAAGAATTTTCGCTCTCATATGTAATGTCCTTAGGTATAAGATAAACCACATAACGATTGAGCGGAAGAATTTTCTCACTCATAAGTAGTGGTTTTAGATATAAGAAGATAAACTTGCTAATAATTAAGCGGATAAAGTTTCTCTACTGTATGTAGCGATTTTATGTATTAGAAGAGAAGTTTGCTAACAATTGAGCAGTAGAATTGAACGGAATAGTTATTTTTCTCATATGTAGTACTCTTAGGTTATACGATAAACTGGCTAACAATTTTGATGAGATAATTTTCTCTTTCATATGTAGTGCTTTAAGGTATAAGAAGATAAACTTCATAACAATTGAGTGGAAGAATTTCTCTCTATTATGTAGTGTTTTGAGATATTAGAAAATAAACTTGCTAACAATTTAGCGGAAGAAATTTTCTATCTCATATGTAGTGCTTTAGGTAATAGAAAATAAGTTTGCTAACAATTGAATGAGAGAACTTTCTATCATATATGCAGTTCTTTTAAGTATTAGATAAGTCGCCTAACAATTCAGTGATATAATTATCTCTTTCATGCCAAGTGCTTTTAGGTATATTATAAGCTGACAAAAAATGAGCAGAAAATTTCCTCTCTTACATGTAATGCTTTTAGATAAGATAAGTGAGTTAACAATTAAGCGGTGAAATTATCTCTCATACGTAATGTTTTTAGGTGTAACAAGATAGGTCGGCTAACAATTGAGTAAGAATAATTTTCTCTCTCTTATATAATAGCACTAATTTAACTAATGATTAGCAAGTTCTTATTCAGCTAATATTTTTTAATTTCAATATTTATTGTATTCACTTAAACTTTATGCCATTCACTTATTGTACACACTTTTTTAGAATAGTAGTTAATTTTAAAATTAATTTAATCATATAAAATTAATAGGTAGCAAATTCTAATGAGCGGTGTCAATTAATTTTCATTTATATACTCTTCATTGAATATTTATTTTATGGCTTATATAAGATTCATTGTAGTCTTATTTTTTTAAAATGCATAATCTTTTTTTTACACATAAAATGCATGCATAATCTAAGAAGTTACGTTTATTTTAATGTTTATTTAGATAATGAGTAAAAGTGTATGGACCAATTGCTATTTCCCGTGCGTATGCACGGGTACTATACTAGTTACATAAAATATCATATCATAGTTAATGCTTAAACTATGGTTAGCATTTGCCTATTTAAAAAGGAAGAATACAAGAAAAGTAGAATAGGAAAAAGATGGCTACATAATTAAAAGCCCTCCTTGTAATAACCATTTAAAGACTAAACAAGCTTAGCTCTTACCTAAAGCAATATTCTCTTTATGTTCTCTCCCCATCTTGCTTCTTCCTTCCCAACACTACATAGTAGAATGGAAGACCAATGCAGCCCTCTTAGCTGGCCTCTCTTCTTCCAGGAAGAGGTAATTTAAACACTCAAATATGGATCTTAATTGTAGTTTTGGTTTCATAATTGTTTGATTTTTTGCTTCAAAAATGGAAGTAATAATGTGTGTTTATGCCATGTTTGGATAGGAAATTGAGCTGAAACATTCTCTGCTCTACACTACTCTGGAGCTGGAAAACACAATTCTCAGTGCGCAGGAAGAGATTTCCAGGAAAGATGAAGAGATTTTGCAGCTGAAGAACCTGTTAGCGATATTTGCTCAGGAGAGAGATGAAGCCATGGAGGAATGCCGGCGGCTAGGGTTTGGGAAATCGCGGATCCAGGTCGGGAAACCAGACAATGCTTTCAGCGGAACAACGACCAACGAAGATCTAGAGAATGGACTCTGCAATTCCTCGGATTCCGAGGAAATTGCCGCCGTTGCGGCTGTTGTTTCCCCGGTTAGATCGCCGCCGCCGCTTCCGGATGATGTGACGGTCAAAATCGCCCAGAAACTGCCCTTGCCGGAGAAGGGGAAGTTTTTGCAGGCGGTGATGGACGCCGGGCCGCTGCTGCAGACGCTCCTCCTCGCCGGACCTCTCCCGCGGTGGCAACATCCGCCTCCTCAGCTCAACTCCGTCGACATTCCGCCGGTAACCATCTGCTCCCCCCGGCTGGATTCCGCCGCCGTCAGCAGGAAGAGAGCGGCGAGTAATCCCGTATCCCCATCTTCCCTAAAGTATACAAAGGTTTTCCATCAATCATCATCTTTGACCTCCATCTAATTATTCTCCATAACCCGCAGATCTCCTTTTTCAAAAAGAAGATTCTACTGCTAGTGGTTTTTTACCTTAGAAATTAATCATAGGAAAGAAAGACAAGTTCAAAGAGAAACCTTAGAGAAGCCTAATTAATTATGAGTGGCCTGTTTCTCTTTTAAAGAATCCCACTAAAATGTGAGGATTTGCCTCTTTTTTGCTTTATTCCCTAATCCTACTTTAATTATTAGATTAGATTTGTGGGTGTTGAATATGGAGACCTGAATGATCTGATCCTCAAACACTTTAAATTTGTGATCTCTTATGAGTCTATATATGTTGCTGGTCTAAGGAGGCCATCTTTAGCAATTCCATCCCCATATAATATACTAAAGTGAGCCTTTTGATTTATATATATTTAAGTATATAAACTAGTTTTTACTTTACATTTCTAAAATGGAAAGTGAAGTATATATGATAGCTTTGTGCCTTTGTTTTTACAAACATAAAAAATTTAGTATTATGCAATTGCATCTCTTGAGATGTATGGTTGTTGTAGACCAGATATGGTCATGATTAAGTGGCTGAGTTTAATATTTTAATGATGAGATTATGTTTATGCTCTTCATTAATTTACTTATGTTATTGAAAATATTGAAAATAGTGTGTTTTTTATTTAAACGATCAAGTTACTTGAGAAATTGTAACGAATTCTTATACGATATTAGAATTTGAACTTTAATCTTAAAAATATTCATTTAATAAGAGGAATAACTCAAAGTTTTAGATGTGAATGATACCCTTACATTGTGACCAGTACATAATTGCTCAACAATTGTAAGACAACCAAAAACAACTTTCGCTTGTTTAGTGTTATTACGGATAGTGGCATAGAAATTAAAGAAAAGTGGGGTACAAATATAATCCATATAGAGTGAGATAAACACTTTGAAATGGAGAAATATAAATATAAAGAGAAAATTTCTTCTCCTTGATATTGGCAAATACAATTACTTCCTACTTAATTTCAACAAAATATGACTAAGTATTAACATGTTTTTTCAAAAATAGGACACAATGTTTAGCTTTTCATGAATAACAAAAATCATTTTTTCAAGTTTCGCAAATATTGCTCTAGTAAATGAGTCCGGTCATTTAACGAGTATATTTATGGAGCACACTAGTGTGTTCACTAAGGTGACACGATGAATGACTAAACTTTACTCGCCTAAAATATTAAAAAAATCTCAATAATTCATCTAGTCATGTGGTTCTCAAAGCTATTAGCCTTAAGGGACAGAGAGTACATGAGAAAACACAAGATTTTTTATACATTGCTAATAGGATTTTTTAAATAATACCCCATCCATCCTAATTTAAAAGGTCTCGTTTCATTTTTACAGAAAATGACACTATTTTGTTTGGACGTTGTTTGGCAAAACTTGACATTATTTTGCACTGTTTTGTTTACCAAATAAGAAAAAATAAAGAAATTCGACATTTTTAATGGACAGACCGAAAATGAAAGTGAGATGTTTATTTAGAGACGGAGGGAGTAATTATAATAATAAAAACATTATAAAATAAAAATAAAAATGAAAAATATAAAAAAATACATGCCTCAACGATAGAACTATAAAATTTTTATTCTCAAAATAAGAGTAATATATGTCACTTATTTGAAATGATTATATAAATATGACCAAAATAAAGATGATTTACAAAAAAATGACTACTTACTAGAGTAGTAATAAAATCATAGTAATTCATGTTCAAGTTTTGAACTTAAGTTACCACAACACTACGTTGTAGTAATCAATAGTCATATTTATGTAAATAAGTTTTATTTTAGTAATATTCTTGTAAAACCCCCTACTTTTTTCTATTCTACTCAATTCCTATAATTTGCAATAGATTTATTTTATAATAAGAAAATCACAGTGCTATTTAAAATAAGAAATATAAAAATAATAAAAATATTTCTAAATTAATACTACCTCAGCTCCTGGAAATACTTCTCAGTCACTATTCATTCGTCAACTTAAATCACTCTTAATCTTTTACTTTATACGGAGTATTTCAATTTTTTATCAAATTTAAATTTTCTTGATCAGACTTTGTAACGGTTTTAAAGTAGTTTCTGAATATGTAAATTTTATTTACTAAAAATAATCCGAATATGACCAGGGATCGAGTTGTTTTATTGTCGGTCAAGCATCGTAAGCCGAACGGGGAGAATTTTTTGGAACGGGGGGAGTAATAAAAGCAGGGCAAAAAATAAAAACTTTAATAAAATCTAAAAAAAATCCCTAAGATTTTTTTAAAATAATATGTAGACCTCTGCCACCACATCCTTCACCTCCCAGCACAATCTGCTCTGATTGCCGAAAAAATGTCATATGGTGTAAACAACAACATTCCCTTGAGAATGCCATGGATATGTCAATTTTTACTCTTTGAAAATATTCAGGTGTTTCTCAAACTTGTCATTACAATAATATTGTTTCAATTTGGCATTCTTTTCCGATGACCAGAGGTAGTTGAAGTGGTCGTTGAGGCATGTATTTTTTTATATTTTTCATTTTTATTTTAATTTTATAATGTTTTTATTATTATAATTACTCCCTCCGTCTCTAAATAAACATCTCACTTTCATTTTCGGTCTGTCCCTTAAAAATGTCGAATTTCTTTATTTTTTCTTATTTGGTAAACAAAACAGTGCAAAATAATGTCAAGTTTTGCCAAACAACGTTGATGGATAGTCTACCCGGGGGGTATCTTATCCGAGGGGTTATTGCGGGAATAACTAGAGAGAAGTAAGAGCAAATAGGAGGAGAGAGAGTCGATTTATTAAATGAACTCGAGATGTGGAGTTGGGGATCTAGATGTCGATTACAAGGAGAAATGGGCTGCTATTTATAGCAGCAATAAATGCGATGAGAGTACACGTGTCAGTAATCTAACGGCCGAAGGGTCATATCAGCCTGGTGGCGCCGGCAGTGGTACGTTCACCGCATTGAATGCGGTTGGCGGATGCGACGTGGCATTAAATGTGGTGGTTGGCTGTCCCTAAAAGGAATCTTCGATGATTGAGAGTGTTTGGCCGAAGGCACCTTGTGTGACCGAGGGCTCCATGTAGCCAAGGACCCCTGTGTAGCCGAAGGCCCCGAGTGGCAGAGGGCTAAGTTCAGCCGAAGGCTTCCCTAATGCCGAGGGCTTGGTAATGCCGAAGGCTCATGTTTTTCGCCGTTTTCTCCCAGTAGCTTCGTATGTCAGAGAGGGCTACTTCGTGAGTTTCTGGAGCCTTCGGCCAAGGAGGCCGAGGGCACCCCACTGTGTATTCTGGGCTTCTTTGAGGCTTGGGCCGTTGTATTTGGGCCTGAGTTGCTTCCTGAGCTCAATGGACTTGTGTAGGAGAAGTAGGAGTCTATGGGCCGGGGGTTCCTGGGCCATATACTCCATCAAACGTCCAAACAAAATAGTGTCATTTTCTTAAATTGTGTAAAAATGAAACGAGACCTTTTAAATTAGGATGGATGGGGTATTATTTAAAAAATCCTATTAGCAATGTATAAAAAATCTTGTGTTTTCTCATGTACTCTCTCTGTCCCTTAGAGGTTTGCCAAGTTTGACCGATATGTAGAATAATAAAGTAAAAACTGTATGGTAGAAATTTGTGTTAAATTAAAAGAAATACCAAGAGCATTAAAATGGAAAGTGACAAAAGTTTTGGAACAATAAAAAAGTAAAGAATATGTGACTAAAGTTAATTCCAGGGCCGGTCCTGGGGCATGGGCAGGAGGGGCATGCGCCCAGGGCCCTTTGCTCCATTAGGGCCCATAAATTTCTCAAATATATATACATATTTGTGTACATCGATATTTTAATTATATATACATCCTAAGTCTATAAAAATTAAAAAATAAAATCAAACTGATATTTTTTTAAAAATTCCCATTAATTATTCAGTATCTACACGGTACAAGTCTAATTTTGAAACATCCACGTTAGGATTCATTGGGAACATATTTCACCATTTTTTTCTTGAATCATTACGGGTTATTACATTAATTTTGATCTTTTAATTTGGTGTACTTCTCTTATGTACATCCCGAATTCATTGATATGTTTCACAAAGTTTCACTGATTCTCTCATTTAATGAAAGATTGAACTACAGTGTCCATAATTTAGAAACTTAGAATTTGTTTTTGTCTAGTGAAAATGTGACTTAAAATATATATGTGACTAAAATTAAGATTATTTACAAAAATGTAACTAGTGACTAAAGTAGTAATGAAATTATAATAACTTATGTTCAATTTTTAAACCTGAGTTACTGTAAGAATACATTGTAGTAACAATTTGTCATATTTGTGTAAGTGAGTTTTATTTTAATAATTTTTTTTTGAAAAAAAACCCAAAAAGTTACTCCTTATACGAGATATAACTTTCACAACTTTTCTTAATTCAATTTTTTTAATTGCACGTAATAGTTGCACTACTTGTTTCATTCGGCTGCTTTGGGTACATTGTATCCTGGAATGTGACTTATCAAATACCCTCTATGTAATTTGTCTAACCATCTGCTTTGTTAGTTTTTTATGATGCTTTGTTAGTATTTGGACGATAAAATTGTATAATTTTAAATTAGATTTTTATAGTAAAAAGAACATTATAAACATTCTCGCGCTATCCCTGAGGCCTAATCTACTTGTACTGCACCGGGCCCATAAAATGTCAGGACCGGCCCTGGTTAATTCTCTATCTTCTGCACAAATTTTAACCACACAGTTTTTACTTTATTAATCCACGTGAAAGTCAATTTTGGCCGACCTTTTCGGTATATAGGGTATGAGACAAGCTAGTAACATTTTAAGTTTTTAACGGTTAAAGGCATGTAAGTGTCGAAGTCCAACTGTCACTATTAACGGCATACCTGGCCAGCATTAGCGGGTTCGGCCCCAACGAAATTCCAAAAAGAACCGAAAGCCGCTTTCACGCAGAGCGAAGCTCCCGGGAGAAAGAGGCATATTACCTCAGTGTGTAAACGGTTCCTCACGACCTCACCTCTAAAATCCATCATCAATGACATCATTTATTAGTTAAATAAAATTATTTAACAACGAATTTAAATTGTACGAGTGTCACTACGTATAACGTATGTTTCAATAAATTAACTAGCAAACAAAATGATATCTAAAAAATGACATCTATATTTAACAACGAATTTAAATTGTACGAGTGTTATGTTTCAATAAATAATTTGTCATTTGTTTTCTTGAGCTCATCTTTGTTGTTGGTTTTGAAAATCTGTTTGAGTTTTTAGTCTCTCTTGATGTCATTGGGTATGATTGGATCTATGAGAACATGTTTGGATGTGTCAAACCCACTAAATGTTTAGCGATTCGTGTTGCTCTTATTTCAGGGGTGACCGTTTCAAAGTCTCATCATAGGATCATGGTCGTAGTTGTTGGAGTTTCAGTTGGTGTCAGTTTTATTTTCCTTTCACTTGATGTAATGATTCCGAATTTTTTGATATAAATAGAGGCCTGTTTTGATAATAAAAAAAATGACATCTATATGATGTCATGAGGTTGCTTTAATAAGATTTTTCTAAAGTATCAATCAAATAAATTTATAAGAACAATCAATTTACAAGAATAATATGAGCACAACTATTATCATATTAACCTTTCAAAGAAACTACTATTTATTCTTTAAAACTTTGTCAAATTTGACTTGATAAAGTTTTAAAAAGGCGAAGAGAGTATAATAGTTCAAGTTAGGTTGTGTTTTCTTTATTTTGATATCTTTTATTATTTACATACTTTATTTTATTATGATTGTTTCTTTCGTAGTACGGCGTACTCCTTGAGTCCCTACAACTTTATCACCTTTTCTTTTCTTTTATCCTAAAAACTTTGTCATTTTTTCTTTTAATCAATTAATTAATGGTTTCCATCATATTTTTTTCCTCTACACAAACTACAACTCCACATTTATACTTTATTATTCTTCGTATTGGTCAAACTTGGTCAAGTTTTAAAAGATGAAAAAGATATAATTTAGTGATAATTTTTCTATATAATGTAAATCTGAGTTATGACGACTCCACCAATTACCAATAGATAAGGTAAAATAGCTAATTGGGCAGGGCGCCCCATCTTTCACAAAGATGATTGGGTAGGGTGTCCCATCTTTCACATGGAAGGCCGATCAAAACTCATAAGACAACATCCCGTTATGTAGGGACGTCTAATGAATTTGGAGGCCCCAGTTCCAAACATAAAATCGAGGCCCAACATTTATATAAAAATTATAAACAATTCAATCTAAAATATTTATGCTCAAATCAATTGAGTACTTATTAAAAAATGTAATAAAAATATTCTCAAAGTTAATACTTGATTTAAAGCAAGGCAACTCCTTATCCAATAAATTTGAGTAAAAGAGAACTAAAAGGACTAATGATAAAAATGATGAACTTATATTTTTCTTCATTACTAACTATAATTTACTGATTAGTATTAATGTATAATATTACTACATACTATATAATACTAATGAATTTGTTAAAATGATGGGGGCATAAATTGAGGGCTCTGTTCTGAATAACCTATTTAACTTCCTTAAAAAACGGCCATGCCGTTACAGATCACAAGATGGGCCTATGTATTGCATAATTGTCCTACTTCGACTCATTTGAGATGTTTGGAAAATGGTGTTTCAGTAGAAAAATGTCAGTTTGACATCTTTTAGCGTCTTCAATAAGTGAAAATGCACTCTGTTTGATAAGTAGTTGTTCGGCCCTAACGGTGATTACTGAAATCGCTGAAATGAAAACGCTGCAAATGACATCATTTTGGATTAGCTTTTGAAATATGACATTTTTCTACTAATTGCTATAGCCAAACAGCTAAATTACCAAACATGTTTTTGCAAACCCGTCATCTTATTCCGCTAGTCAAACCTGCCGAATGACTCCACTATTAATAACTCGCTAACACTATCCCTTATCCGTTAACTAGTAAAGATTAAATGTCAAATACACTCATTGTCATGTCTACTGATTAACGGGTTAGTTTAGCAAGTACCCTCGTTACCTAACAAAACAAAAAACATTAATAGGAACTTAGATTCCACTGGATACCACCTGTCCCTACCTTGCCATCGTCTGCTTCCAATTTAAATAATCAACATCATCAATAACTAATAAATTAGCTACCTTCGTTGCATCTTCTATAAGACCATTACTTTATTAATTAAACAATTAATTAACAAGAAAGACAATCGAGCGTATCTTATTAGAAGATACGGTGGGGAAAATAAGTGATGGAATTCGATTGACAATACTTTAATACCCCGATTGAATACGTCAAGGACCAGAAAGAATTGAAGGGGGGAAGGGGTATAGGTAGTAAATATGGTCATATTTAGGGGACATATTGTGTGGTTAGTTGAAGTTAGATTGAATTTTTTGGCAATATTGAATGTTGGAGAGACTTGAGAGAGTGATATAAATTTGAATTGGCTCATCCAATCTATAGATAGATACGCGACCATTTAATTATGTATTTCTAAAAATTACCAAAAGATTCACAAAGAGTCGGTTTGGTGACCTCCTTTTTTGGCCTATCATGCTTATCAACCAGCTTTTTCATCAAACACGACTTTTGATTTCGCGCGCTGAAATGTGTAATAAGCAGATAAAGTAAGGTTGAACTTACTTTTTTGGCTGTATTGGCTGAGGTTACTGTAGAAGATCATTTTAGCTATTTTTCATATACTAGTAATTTTTTATTTTATTTATTAATAACAAATATTTTAAATATAATTTTTTTCATGAATCAGCAGAATCAGCCAATACAGCCACTTCAACCAAAACTTTATAAATTTCATCAGAATCAGCTAATACAACCAATTTTAGTGTTAACAAACGGGCTCAAACTAATGCGAAAAAAAGGTACTACGGATGATAATGAAAGGGATAAGGTTAGAGTGACTAATTTCTGAATTCATTATGATGCGTGTTAGCTTTAAATCATTGAGAAAATTAGCCTCGAATTCTTAATACTAAGTACGGAGTATAAATTATAAGTTTCTATAGTTGCTCCTAGGGATGTGTTCACTTATGACTTATGTACTGTAGTTTTCGAGTTTGGTTTGGAACTTAATTGATTGATTAACCGGAGTTTGAACTAAATCAATATTTGGTTTGGTTTGATTTGTTTATGTTTGGCTTGATTTTGAATTGGGCTAGTCTAGTAAGAGAGGTATAATTTTTATTTTTGTATTCACCAAGTATGATCAAGTGTGATCTCATCTAGTAAACTGGTCGATTGAAGTTTGGTTAGATTTGTTTAAATCAAATCTAGAGCCCGTTTGGTAGCAGGAAAATCGGCTGTTTTGACTGTTTCTGCTGAAATTTATGAAGTTCTGGCTGAAGTGGCTGTTTTGGCTGATTCTGCTGATTCTAGAAAAAATATTTTAAAAATATATTTTATTAATAAAATAAAGAAAAAATTACATGTAAAAATAGTTAAAATGGTCGTCTACAGTAACTTCAGCCAATACAGCCAGAAAAGTAACTCCAACCTTACTTTTTCTGCTTATTACACAATTCACCACGCGAAAGTAAAAATTACGTGTTTGGTGAAAAAGCTGACTGATAAGCCTGATAAGCCGAAAAAAGGGGTCTCCAAACGGGCTCCTAGTATGAGTCGAGATTTAAATCAATTCAAATAAAAGTATCCTATACAACTTATAAGTATGGGAAAACGGCAAATACTTTAATTACCTCAATAAAAATCATTAGTTTCATTTTCCAAAAATGTGACAAACTTTAACAGATTATTTAATTAATATAAACTTCTTTTAATTCCAATTCCTAGCTACCCAACTACCCACCCCTGCCTCTTATCCCACTGTTGCCTCCATAAAATACTATTGACGGCTACCGACGAAAAGTGCGTTGCTATCGTTGGTAGTCGTAATGTTTGTTTAGCTTTTTATAAATTTTTACTGAAAAAGTCATTAGATCAGATTTTTTTTTCAGTCACACTAATATGTTCCACGACGGCGGTGACACTGGTGGCCGTGACTGTGACATGGTGGCGACAATAGTGACATTGACAGTCACTGGTTGTGACATAATAAACTGACCGCTGCATTAGAAAAGTTGCTAGTGACTTACCAAACGGTTAGTGACATTATGATTATATTTTCCAATTGTAGTACTTGGTAACTTTTAATCACATTTTGTGTATGTATAAAGCAGTCACCTTTTTTAAAATTAACTTCTACTACAAAACAATTTAGGGAAACTCCTATAAATTCCCTTGGTCATTTTTCTATAATTAAACATAAATAACTTGTTGACTTTATTTTCAGTGTAATAAATCATTTTAGTTCACATCATCTTAACATCTTTCACACAATTTGTACTACGTATATAAATAAGTTCCCCTGAATATTTACCATAGCTTGCCACATTTATAGAAAACACAAGTCCACAACTCCATATCATTTAAACATAGTTTGGACTTTACATAAATATGATATAGATACAACCGCCGGTGCTTTTGTAAAAAGTTAAATCAACATTAGTATCATAGTTCATGTATAGTCATTGAAATAATCGAACCCCTAACCTATGTTATTGACTAGTTCAGTGGTCCATTTCCTACCCCAAAACCTTTAACTGTTTATTCTTTCTAAAAATCTTTTATTCTAATGTCTACCAATACAATTGTGTGATTTGTGTCATGCTGAAGAAGACGGCATTCTTGAATCACTTATAACTTTTTTTTGTCAATATAACTTTTATTCTATACGTTTAATACGACATAAACATAAAAACCATATCAAAGTAGATAAATGGGCTGATCAATTGATTGAACAATACATGACCACACGTAGTACATACATGTCACTATGAGCAAGATGGGTCAGATGGAAGAAATGTTAAACATTTCTCCTTTACCAAATTCATACAGGCTATAATATAATAAATCACTTTGTAAAATTATGTGTTACTCCTATTAGTTTAAACCTTTTAGGATGATCGGTAACGCCGTCATCCTTCCCGTCACACCGGTCTTAATGGATATAAATGTTGCATACCAAATCAAATGGGCCCCATTAGAGTATCAGACTATATGTACAAAAAACTAACAATAGACAAATAAAGATCGGAGCAGACCAGGCAGTGGCCCGGTGTGCACTTGCATATATATTAGAATCAGGAGTCTTTCTAAAAACATTGACCTTATCATATCAGTAATAGCTAACAATGTTACGTCAATACAAGAGATTGTTTAGTAACACCGATATTAGTTTAATCTATTAAATTTTTTGAAATATAATTCTAGTTAAACGGCTGAATTGATAGAAAATGTTGATTGAAGAGGATGATAAGCCGAAAAATCGAAAAAACAAGTTACTAAATGAGCTCCAATAGTGAAATAAATTCAATTTACAATGGACCAGGAGTTGTAATCATAAAAAACTAAAAGGCCTGGTGCCTGTGAGGAAGATAGGGACACATACAATAAGAACTTTTGGCATGATTGATGTTGGTAAGCAGTGAGGAAATGGACGTATATATGTATGTATAGTAGCTGCTCGCTCTATGATGAAGTCGTCCAAATGGGTGTCATCAGCGTGCGTGACCGGCCGGACTACTTTTGTTTACCTGTCTTACTTTACTTTTACCATTTTGGTAGACAAAAATATGACTAATTTGTACTAGGACAAAAAAGTGATTAAAGTATTTGAAAAGCCCAACCCAAAAAAGTTCTATTTTTATCTTGACAGATTTGATTTTATAGCCTTCTTTTCTTCAACAACAAGAGCCTTGGAAAATGATGACTTTTTTGGGGCAATAAAGTAACAAACCAAAGATTTTTCTATACTTTCGCTCTCTTTGTTTCTACCGTTGAGAGTTTTGGTGCGGCCTCTTCTTTTTCCGAGAGTTTTGCCCGCTTCAAGTGACTGTGAGGTATATATGTTCTTCTCCTAGCGATGTTTGGAGGTCGTGTGTTTCTCGTCGGTGTAATCGATCTTGTGAATTTTTGCTTTTATGGTTGACAAAGCCTTCTCAACCTTGTTGTGTTGAAACTTCAATTACTCGCCACCCACATGAACCACCACCCCGCTCTGGGAAAAAGAAAGTGCTCAATTTGATCTTCTTTTCAGTGATTGGTCAAACCTTGATTCAAACAATTCTGCTCGCGCGGTAATGTTTCCTTTGTTGGTTGCTGGTCAAATTGATTCGCCCTTTTCGGTGGTTGGTAAAGCCAGATCTTTATTTATAATTTTATATTTTTGTTTGGAGTAGCAAGTGCAACAAGATTGTTAAACTATATTACATTATTGTGGGGTTAGCGATTTGGAAGGATTCATGGAATTTTTTCGTTCTAAATCTCATCCCATTGTAGTCTTAGGTTATTCTGTCACTTGTTTCTTTCCTATCATTTAATGAATAAATTAGTTATTTGATTTTTTAAAAATAAATCTATTTCGGGAGTAAAGTGATACGTAACAATAATGACCCTGTTTATAAACTTTTTCCTTTTTTTAGTCTTGTTATCCAAGAGCAAACGAAGTTATTATACTGGTTAATTACTAAGGGTCTTATGAATATAATGAGGAAACTTCATGTCAGGCCGGCCTGAAGGGCTGCTCCGTCCGGCCGAGCCCGTTTGGGCACCTTCCCGGTGGAATTTTTTGATGAAAATTTTTGAGCATGTTCCTCATCAAGTCTAGTTTGTCTATACCAAATTTAAGCTCAAAATTCGATCGGGAAGACATTCAAATTATTTTTTGAAGTTGACTGCAGTTTTATATGTATATTTTGACGCAGTCAACTTCAAAAAATTATTCGAATGCCTTCCCGATCGAATTTTGAGCTGAAATTTGGTATGGACAAACTAGACTTGATGAGGAACATGTTCAAAACATTTCATCAAAAAATTCCACCGGGAAGGTGCCCAAACGGGCTTGGCCGGACGGAGCAGCCCGTCAGGCCGGCCTGACGAGAAGAGCACTCTGAATATAATAATCTACTACACAATAAATTTATAGACATAAACATATACATAGAAATATAATTACACGACCTAGTCATAGTTATGGCAGTGAAATTGCGAAATTTTGACTTCCAGTTTTCTATGCCACACTTTGTGTAATTGTGTTCATACTAAATTTATGAAATTATCAACTCATTTTGACTGCATTTTCATTTGACTTGACATTATTTTTTGAAACTATAATAAACTATGGTTGACAGAAGAGAAAGAATTAATATAAACGTTATCTTTTATCTAACAACAAGCCTGTTTTAAAAGAAAAGAATGAGAATAGTGGCGGAACCAGAACAAAAGTCGAGGGGGGCGAAAAAATACGAACGGTTGGTTGGAAAGATCTATAATTTGTACCGTTTTTTTTGGTTAAATATAAACATTTATTCAGTTTTACACTTGTTTTGTTAATGCCTAAACAAAATTACAGATTTTTTAATCAAACAAGTTTATTTTGATTTAATACACTACCCTTTTATTTTAGAATATAATAACAAGGTTTAAATAAAAATATAGCTAAACAAGTAGAGGAAGATGATTAAATTAATAATACATATAAGTTACTAACTTATCATGAAAATAATAATTTTATGATTCTCTTTCCAAATCAACGTTACTTGTAGGTTATTTTTTAAGAGGATCGATATTTGTTTATTTTATGCTAATGTATTACATAAATCTAATTATACTCATATAAAGTCAGATATTTCAAATATCAACCAGAATTTTGGCATATTTGTACTAAATCAAGGAATAAATAAATAGTTATGTTAAAATTGTAGTCGTTTTGAAAAATTTCTTGATAACTCTTTATAAAATGATATAGGTAAATGTTTGAAGAGTGAAGAACTAATTAAAAGTCATTTTTTACTGTTATTGTACTAAAAAGCAAACATATACTCCCTCCGTCCCGTTGGGATGTTCCCGTTCGGTTTACGATGCTTGACTGACGATAAAGCAACTCAATCCCTGTTCACACTCGGCTTATTTTTAGTAAATAAAATTTACATATTCAAAAACTACATTAAAACCGCTACAAAGCCTGATCAAGAAAAGTTCAATTTAATGAAAATTTGATATATAAAGTAAAAGATTAGGAGTGACCTAAGTTGACCAATGAATAGTGAACGGGAACATTCCAACGGGACGGAGGGAGTATAACATTTTTTTGGCAAAGTATATAACATGTTAATATTTGAAAAAATAAAAAATAAACAATTTTATTTTTAAAATAAAAATGTAACTTAAAAGTGAAAGAAATCTGGAAGTGGTAAGGAAAATATTAAAATTAAAACTAACTAATAACATCACAAAACTTAGGACACTGAAGTTTAATACGTACTATTATTAAAAATAACTTAAGCTAGAGGAGGTTTAATACTGAGGACATGGTTATAGAAAAGTACCCGATGGGATTTGAGTACCCGATGGGATTTGAACCCGGGTCTCCGGGGAAGAGAAATGCTCTTCAGCCATCCGTGCTACTATAATTGTTTGTTCAATTACGGGTCCTTTAATATTTATTACCAATCGTAAGACGGGGCTGGACATATACATATACATATATATACACTATAACCTCCGGCGAATGGGGGGCGGCAGCACCGGCTGACCAGGGCCGGTCCTAGGGGGGGTGCAATAGGGGCGACCACCCTAGGCCCGAAAAAATAGGAGAGAAAAATAGGCCCAAAATTTCGTCTTTATATATAGTGTGAGTAGACTTCTTTTTTGTATTTAAGCTCAAGTAATTAGGCCTAAGGTTTAATTTTGTTGAAAATTTAAAATTTTTAAAACAAATGTTAAAAGGCACGCGGCCGACCTCTTTGAGTAGTTAAGTCTCTTCACATCTCTATGGTTTATAATTCTTTTAATTACAAAATTACCAAAATATTTATTGTCTCTAACTCTTTATATAGCACATGTGTCTCCCAAACTCCCAATTCATAAATCACCCCATCCCACTAACCTAATTAATTCGCTGGACGGTGGTTTCCATGTTCCAATTAAACTCAATTATCTAAGAAACTAAAGGGTTAAGGTTTAATAAGGTTTTGACCGTCTACACAAGAGTAGACATTAGAGACCGCTGCAAGCATGCAAGTAGCCATTTGCCAAAGCGGTCAGCGGTGAGGAGCCCAAATAGCAGCCGGCGACTAGAACACATTCTCCTGTCAAGGCTTCAAACAATCTGACAACGACCAGTAAATTATTCTTAATCTATTAGCTATGAATAATAAATCCACTAAATGTTCTTTTAATTTATGAATTATGATTAATGATTTATATGATGCATTTTTAGTGTCTTGGTAAATTCATATTTGTGTGGTAGTGTGCAATTTTGAAATGGAATTCCTTTATTTAGTTTTACTATTGTGAAGGTGCTTGATAAAATGGGTGAATCTGGTTGGGAAAAAGAGAAAAACAGAAAAATATTAGAAAATGCAGCCTTAAGTAAGAAGGGGACAATGGAAAATTTTGTGTTTTGTTAATAAATTGATTTCCGAAAACTCTTTTCAAGTTGAATCACTGCTAAATTCTTTTGCGAATGAAAACCATAACATGCTTGGAAATAGTGATATAAGTGCAGAAGCCGCAAATAATGAAATTGAGCCAGATAAATGTAATTTAGATGAAGAGAATAAACAAGTGGTGGGTCCTGTTTCGTTGATCAATATTGAGAGATTACTTTGTGTCTTAAACATAGGCCCAAGATAATATTTCGCCCATAGGCCAGAAAATCGACAGGACCGGCCCTGACCGGCTCGCCCCCTAGTTCCGCCACTGAATGAGAATAAAGTGAGTGGTAATGTTTTTCTCTTTATATACGTAGTACTTCGTATAACCTAAAAAATCACCATCTACTATACCAACTTCAGCCCATAGATCAGATTATCGTTTTCCTTTTAAATACGTAGTATTTCAACTTTGTAGTTTTTTTAAAAGTGGAGAAGTAAGTCCATTCACCAATGTAATCACTGCCTCATTTCTTATAAAACAAATATTTTTCACGCTGTCACGAACGCTTCGACCTTCCCAAAAAATGGTTAGCTAGGAGCGGGTTGGTAAATTGTAATGACTTTCAAGCACAATAAGTCGATGAAGTTGCAGAAACAATAAGAATGCGGTTATTGATAACCATGAAAGATATTTGTTGCACTACGTCTCCACAACTACCCGCTTATGCCTGGACTCGGGCCGGTTCGGGCCCGGTTCGGGCCTGGGCCCGGCCGGGCCTCGGGCCAGCAAAGGGAGGCCCGAGCCCGAACCGCCGGTGGCCGGTTCCGGTCCCGGTTCCGGGCCAAACCGGGCCGGGCCGAACCGGCCCAATAATTTTTTTTTTGTTCTCCTATTTAATCCCCTACCCCTCCCCCTCAACCCCAAACCATCCCAAACCACCTCAAATGGCCCAAAATACCTAATCCAACCTAAAACTTAAAAAAATTTCAAAAAAAAAAAAATTAAAATCCGGCCCGGACCGGGCCCGAACCGGCCGGGCCGGTTCACCAAAACCTGGGCCCGGCCCCGAACCGCCCAACAGCCGGGCCGGGCCGAACCGAACCGAGGGACCCACCGGGCCCCGGGCCGGGCCAAACAGTAACCGGGCCGGGCCGGTTCCGTACCGGGCCGCCCGACCCGAGTCCAGCACTATACCCGCTTGATCCATATTACGGAATACTACCTTCCTTCCCACTAACATTGACACATGATAAGTGGTGTGATTATTAAGAAAAGTGAATTTATGTGTTTGATATTGAACTCATAAAGTAAGAATAAAGTAAGAATGATATTTGGGGTTTTTTCTTGGATATTACTAATTTTGAACCAATTACTCAAAAAGTGATCACTTTTAAAAATGGGCAAAAAAGTGATCAAAAAGGTCATATATGTGCAATTAGAAAACATCATGTAACTGCAAAACTTTTATGTCACTGCGTGTTCATTTTTTTTGTAACTACAGCCACCACCCATGTCACTACAACCACCGTCCATGTCACTGTAGCCGTCGCTCATGTCACTATAGCCGCCGTCCGTGGCACTGCAGCCACCGCCTGTGTCACTGTAGCCACCGTTCATGTCGCTGTCACCACTCGTGTCACTATAGCCTCCGCGCGTGTCACTGACGCCATGAAACATGTCACGCCATTCAACTTTTTTCACAGTGACATTGTCGTGTGACATTGTCACGGGGTGTCACTGCTCCCGTGAAACTACCTCCATGCCGGTAATGTCACTGACCATCATCGCCGTCGGGCCGCCGGCCGCCACGGCGGTAACTTTCACCTCAACAGTGACCTTCCCCGGAGCTCAGCCACTCCAAAATCGCAAAATCGCTGCAAAACCGCACCACCACCACAACCAGCCCCCAGCCCCTGCAACTGCCACATCACTCCACCACAACCAGTCCACCACCGCCCACCTCCTCATCCCCAGCCACTGCCACATCCCTCCACCACAATCAGTCTACCACGGCCCACCTCATCATCCCCAGCCACTTCCCCATCCCCAGCCCCCATCCCCAGCACCCTGCTCTGGCCCCAGCCACCTTCCCCAACTCCAGATCTGACCAAACTCAACCCAGCCCCTGCCTAGCCCCACTCCTAGTTCCCCGGCCCCCAGCCCACCTCCCCTGGTCCCGCCCCTATCATCCGGTCCTCCCACAGGCCATTCTCCGGCCAGTTCGCCAGAAACCGTAGCCATAACACCACCGCACCACCATGGACCGACCTTGTCCCACCCCACCAGCAACGACGCCCCAAATCAGAAGCTCGAATTCGTCCAATCCCTGTGAGAGACAAATTCAAAATCAACCCCTGAATCCCTGATACACAACATCGATGACGAATCAACAACACTACCGCCCCTAGAACCACCTTCGAAGCTCGAATTCGCTACTTAGCGTTCTGAATCAGCTACCTCTGTTCCGTATGTCGTCACAGAGAAAGAGAAGAAAAGGAAGGGCGGCGGAGTGCAGAAAGATGGTGCATCATCGAAGATGACGACGGTGTTGCTGCTGCGGAGTTGCTGCGAAGGCTATGGTGCAATGGCCGATCGAAAAGTTCTTGATGATATAGATCTGGTTTGATTCTCTGGGATGCTGCGAAGTAGCTGCGTGTGGGATATGTCGAGGATATCAGTTTTGTGTCCAGGTCAATTTTAGTGATATATATTTGCAGGGTCGGTCCTGTCGATTTTCTGGCCTATGGGCGAAATATTATCTTGAGCCTATGTTTAAGACACAAAGTAATCTCTCAATATTGATCAACGAAACAGGACCCACCACTTGTTTATTCTTTTCATCTAAATTACATTTATCTGGCTCAATTTCATTATTTGCGGCTTCTGCACTTATATCACTATTTCCAAGCATGTTATGGTTTTCATTCGCAAAAGAATTTAGCAGCGATTCAACTTGAAAAGAGTTTTCGGAAATCAATTTATTAACAAAACACAAAATTTTCCATTGTCCCCTTCTTACTTAAGGCTGCATTTTCTAATATTTTTCTGTTTTTCTCTTTTTCCCAACCAGATTCACCCATTTTATCAAGCACCTTCACAATAGTAAAACTAAATAAAGGAATTCCATTTCAAAATTGCACACTACCACACAAATATGAATTTACCAAGACACTAAAAATGCATCATATAAATCATTAATCATAATTCATAAATTAAAAGAACATTTAGTGGATTTATTATTCATAGCTAATAGATTAAGAATAATTTACTGGTCGTTGTCAGATTGTTTGAAGCCTTGACAGGAGAATGTGTTCTAGTCGTCGGCTGCTATTTGGGCTCCTCACCGCTGACCGCTTTGGCAAATGGCTACTTGCATGCTTGCAGCGGTCTCTAATGTCTACTCTTGTGTAGACGGTCAAAACCTTATTAAACCTTAACCCTTTAGTTTCTTAGATAATTGAGTTTAATTGGAACATGGAAACCACCGTCCAACGAATTAATTAGGTTAGTGGGATGGGGTGATTTATGAATTGGGAGTTTGGGAGACACATGTGCTATATAAAGAGTTAGAGACAATAAATATTTTGATAATTTTGTAATTAAAAGAATTATAAACCATAGAGATGTGAAGAGACTTAACTACTCAAAGAGGTCGGCCGCGTGCCTTTTAACATTTGTTTTAAAAATTTTAAATTTTCAACAAAATTAAACCTTAGACCTAATTACTTGAGCTTAAATACAAAAAAGAAGTCTACTCACACTATATATAAAGACGAAATTTTGGGCCTATTTTTCTCTGCTATTTTTTCAGGCCTAGGGTGGTCGCCCCTGTTGCACCCCCCTAGGACCGGCCCTGTATATTTGCCTAGTGAAAGATGGCTACTAATATCTGTGCCATTCTTTCATGATATTTGTCACATGACTATATGATTAAAACGTTTATTTAATCTATTTGCCAATTTGTCTCAATTTTTCGATTTTTTGTTTGAAGTGCTAGTACACATAACGTATGAATGGGGCTGTTAATGTGGCGAGGGAAGCATCACCGTGACATGTAACATTTGGTTCGAGTATCTGTCTTGTCTCAATGGATCTCTCAACTCTAATCATATCTATGTACTATGTAATTTTCATTTGCTCCAAAGGACACCGGTTTTTTATTTTAATTTAGTATAATGCATCCAAATGTCAAAAAATTCAAAATTATCTAAGCTACCAAGCTAACCTAAAATAGTATCTACCGTATCCCCCACCATACGGTGGGGGCAAGGAGAAGGACGCAAGATATATCACAACACACTGCAAAAATGTACCAAGTAAAAAAAAAACTTCATTGAAACAGCATTAGCAATTTTTCTGAAGTTTGTGATACACAATTCTCAAACCTCTCCTTCAAGTAAAAATCTCAAACCTCAAGTCTACTCAAATATGTCATGTCTTCCAAAAGTCTTTTTAAGGAGTTCATGTGAAACATTTTCGTAAATGGAATCTTATAAATCTTGCATGAAACCCAAATAAATAACATAGTAACATTTTGGCACTTAGAAATACGGCAGTTTAATATGTGCAAAAAACATGGGCTCTCTGTAATTTCTCATGTAGTTAGAGTGAAAAATCTGATGAAAGTTTTGTCACTAAAGTACATACTGACATAGTTGGGCTTAAAGTGATGACTGTGCAAGATAAGGATTTTGCCTTTTAACTTCTTCACGTGCAATTTACAATTAATTAAAGCCTCCAATTTCTGGATTTAAAATAATTGCAAGATTGAAATTTCTCCAGGAATTTTGAGTAGTAATCAAAGTTTTTCTCCCCAGATTCTAGGCTTCTAACCAGTTTGTTAATATAATAATACAACAAATGGAATGAAATCTACTTGAGATAACTAAAACAGCTGTGTTCATCGCTCGCTTAGCATTTTAGCATTTAAAGGGATTTCCGTGTATGATTGGACTTTCTTTGCTGCTTGCCTTGAGGGTCGACTTAGAGATGATAGCATCAAATCCTTCGCTTCATTTTGAAAGGGATCTTTTTCAACATTTTCCAGGACAGGATTATAATCACTTTTAGGATGAACTGACAACTGAGTATCATCATCATCATCTATCTGAAACCATTCTTCTTCCTCTTTGATTTCTTCATGCTTAAGCCTACCAGATAGCTTTCTTACTGAAAGCCTGCAAAAATATCATTCGTGAAACCTCTGATTTCTTAAGGAATCAAGTTCGCATCATTTATTCATTTACTTATCTTAAATTGTAGAAAAACCTTTTTATATCGGTGTTGACACGTGGCTGAACTTGATGATTGGATGGTGCTGAACCTAAATCGAAAAAATGAAAAAGAAGTTACTCAAGCTAAATTGTACTGCAGTGGCAATAGATAATTTTAAGAACAAAAGAAACACTGACTCTTTGACTGTCTTCTCCTTTTAGACTTTTGAAACCCACTATAATCTTTATCTGCATCTCCATTTAAGTCATCCACTATGTCCTCCTCCTCCATTCTAATAGGTTGCGCCTGGAGAGGGTGAATCAGAGAGGTAAAGATGCAAAAGAATACCAACACTGTTTTGGAAATTTTGAAAAGAAATATATAAATTTAGACTATACCTCAGGTATTGTATTTAGGAATATCTCTCTATGTGGGGTTACTTTCTTAGGCTGTTCAAGAAACAAAAGCAGTGACAAGTATGGAAGTTTTATTAAAAAAAGAATGAAATAAAACTATACCACACCAACCTCAGCTTCTAACTTCATAGCCTTGAGCATTCCATTTTTGCATCCAAGGTCGTGTTGTAATGTTTTCATCTAATATCAATTAAAATTTCAAATATATTATATCAAGGAAAATAGGATTCCATGATTTTATATGTTTACTCAACGATTCAAGGCAACAATGCTTACCTGCTGTCTGCATAATTTTAGTTCCTGCAATACGAAAGTAAAACATCACATATAAGTCAGAATTTCGGATTCATAAGTATTTTGACTAATTTTAACACGGGTAAATCAGAACAAACTGCAAGCTTCTGTGTATTTGATTGTGCTAGTTGAAGGTTCTGGTGCTGCATTTTCTGCAGATAAGCCCTCAGTCTCTGTATTTCGTTTCCAGTCATTTCAATAAGTTTACTATTGGACAACGATTACGGAAAACTTCATGATTAGAATAACTCAAACCTCTGAGACACTGAGTCAGATTAACAAATAACAACTCAATGACTTTTTCTATATTTCACAAAATAAAGCATGAGAGAAACATGCCAACAACTTCTATTATAAAGAATATTAGGATACACTCTTTCTAGTAGAGCATTCGTCAATGCCTTATTTCCCTGCACACCAAAATATTAAAATAATTTTTACAACAATAAAACTTTACAACTTTAAAAACAAAAAGGTATTTACCATTTCATATTTTTCAATGATCTGTTGCATCTCCATTGCAACACCTTTCTGATTTTCTTTAGGTAGATTTATTTGTTGTTGCAAGTTACTAATTTCTGCAACATTTCGCGTAGCTGCACAGGCACAGCTGAGAATAGTTTTTACTGTTTCTGATACCTTGTGGTTTCCTTAAATGTAAAAAAGATGTGAATCATACCGACATAAAGGAGAAAGCCCAAAACAGTTTTTATAGCTTCCTATTTTGGAACTACTAAAGGAATGCATTTAATAATCTTCATTTCGGAAACTCAACAATTTTCTGAGTTCAAACATAGCTAAAAAGTCATTTCTAAAATAGTCAAAAGTATATAAAGTATAAACATACATAATGCTGGAACATTAATGCCTCAAATAAAAAGATAATCAACCGAGATGCCTGCTACAGGTAATTATTTTGGAGGGGGCTTTCCCAAAATATTACTATACAGATCATAACTTTTTAGGAATACGCTCATTCCAGTTGATGAAACAGCTCATTGAAAAGCAAGAAACGGTAAAATACTTTGCATTTATAAAACTCTTCACCTAATTTATCATTTATTTGTATTTTTTTTACCCACGACCACTCCATGATGAATGCTCTACTGGAAAGAACGCATCCCTAATATTCTTAGTAAAATGGTCAATAAATAATACGGAGTATATTTTTCATTATTTCTATTGCAAATTCTATAGGAGTATCATGAACTTCAGAACCTGCGAATTGTTCACCCATCCACTCAAATTCACGATTCTTGTAAAAAATTATTTAATTTGAAAGGGAAACAAATAGGCGAAGCAATGACTAAACCATACCTGAAATAGCTCAATAACACTCAAAGTTGCACAAAGAATCACATGGAGTTCAACAGAAAAATTGAACTCAAAGAAACTCGAACCAGAAACGAAGTAGCGACTTGAAAACAATTCGGCTCAAATTAGTTTTAAGATGTACTTTATGATAGTTTTACCTCCTCCGTTTTCCGGTACTTTCCAAATTCGCCAAACCTTGAATCTTGATCAGTTAGTAAACCTAAACTGAGCTACGCCGGAAGGAGGTCCGGTCAGAGCGCGACTTTGCCAAATCCTAGGCAATTTGAAATTTGTAAGGCCTGTATATGTAAATTTGTAAACAGGCCTAACATTTAGTTCACTTTTGGGCTTTTCTTACCTAAACTAGATAGTGGAAATGTTCTATTCAGTCTATAATGACTAGGGCTGAGCAAAACCCGAAGTTTTTCGGATATTATCCGAACCGAAATGGATATCCGACCCGAAAAACCCGAAACCGAAAATCCGATTAGTATTGGCCCTAGATCGGGTGGCGGGTAGGGTTTGTATAATCCCAACCCGACCCGCCCGAATATCCGAAATATATTAAATAATTTAGTGTGTACTTTGAATATGTTAAATTAATACTTGTGTTCAATTATTTGTGTAATTATTTGTGCAATTTGTGTTAAATTATTTTTGTAATTTGAATGCGTAGTGCACTAGCGTATACATTTTTTTGTCAAAGTGACATTCCAACACTTTAATTATCCAATTATAATATGTTTTAATATAACCGAAATATTCGAAATATATTAAATTATGTAGTGTGTACTTTGAATATGTTAAATTAATACTTGTGTTCAATTATTTATGCAATTTGTATTAAATTATTTGTGTAATTTGAATGTTTAGTGCACTAGTTTGTAGAATTTTTGTCTAACTGACATTCAAACACTTTAATTATCCAATTATATTTTTTTTAATATAACCAAAATATCTGAAACCCGATCCGATATCCAATAATATCCGACTTACAAATATCCGAAAAACCCGATTTGAAATATCAAAGGGTCAGGCCTAGTATTTAACTTAAAAAACCCAAACGGGTTTAAAGTACGCAGACCCGACCCGTCCGAACCCGACCCGTGCTCAGCCCTAATAATGAGCCCGTTTAGTAGCACGAAAATCGGCTGTTTTGTCTGATTATGCTGAAATTTATGAAGTTCTGGCCGAAGTGGCTGCATTGGCTGATTATGCTGATATAAGAAAAAATTATTTTTAAAATATATTTTATTAATGAAATAAAGAAAAAGTTATATGTAAAAATAGCTAAAATGGTCATCTACAATGGGGATGTTTGGCAATCAGCTGTTAGCCGTTGGCGATTAGTGGATTATGTTAGCGGATTGCTAACGGCGGATTGTGTTAGCGGATTTGACCAGCGGATTCATTTAGCGGATTGTAAAAAGATGTTTAGTAAAACAGCTGTTTGATCCTAGCGATTAATAGATAAAAAGACATATAAGGACATTAACAAATATTTATTAGTTTCTTTAATCATCGAATCCTTATCATTTAACTGACATTCATATTATTGTGATCATCTATACGAACTTACTGGAAAAGGACATTCATATACGAATTCAAACCACAATTATACTTCGTATATTCGTTGTAGTTTTTTTATGTTTTAACCTATTATTTTCTCACTCAAAGCAGAGTACACGGTCGATTAAAAGCACCAGTACAAATCAAAATGATATCTACGCCAACGACCCAAGTAGGGCTGGCAATATCACCTGCGCCCACGGATACCCGGTCAACCCGAACCGAAAAAATGGATGAAAACCCGAAAAAGTATGGATGAAAAATGGATGACGGGTGGATTGAAATACGGGTTGGATCGGGTGTGGATGAACACTCATCCAACCCATCACCCGACCCGTCATCTGCTCCATCCACCCACCCGCTAACCCGCATATATAAATATATATAATATCTATTTAATACTCCCTCCGTCCCGAAAACAACTTCCCACTTTCCTTAAATGGATGTCCCAAAATTAACTTCACACTTCAATACTTTCCTTATTTGGCAAATTATCTACATAAAAAAAAGTGATAAACAGTGCCAAACAGTGTTTAAACAGTGCCAAACAGTGTTTAAACAGTGTCACACAGTGTTTAAACAGTGCCAAACAGTGTTTAAACAGTGCAAAACAGTGCATTCTACAGTAAAGTCAAATTTATTTCCTTAAAGTGTGTGAAAGTCCAACCGGGAAGTTGTTTTCGGGACGGAGGGAGTATTATATATAATAGACAATATTAATATATGAATAGATATATGTGGAGAAGACAGTATGTTTATAGATATTAATATGTTAATAGATGTTAATATATATAGATATTAATATATTAATAGATATTAATATATATAATTATTAATATATTAATAGATATATAATATATAATATATAATATATAATATATAATATATAATATATAATATATAATATATAATATATAATATATAATATATAATATATAATATATAATATATAGTATATATTAATATATTAATATATATAATATCTATTTAATACTACGTAGTATATATAAATAAAGAAGTTGAACTGCAAAATAGTTTGTGTACCAATGCAGAAATGTAAAATTTGACAGTTTGAAGAAGTTTTATGTGTTTTTTTTTTACAATTAGTTCTTTCTTTATCGATAGTCAATTAATGACTATAATATACTTCATTGCTCAAGTTTTTGTTGTTAATATTCAATGAATTCTGAATTTTTGGTTTTTAAATGTCACGATTTCTACTTATAATTTATTTATTTTATCTTTTAAATTGGACAATTTGTATTCACCCGTTACTCACCCGATCCACCCGATAACCCGCTCATGATGAATGGGTTGGATGTGGATGTAATTTTTAATGGATGATGGACGGGTAGGTGGAATATAAAAAATTAACGGGTGGACGTGGATGAGCCTTCACCCGTTATATATCCGACCCGCTGCCACCCCTAGACCCAAGAGAGTGTTCGAGTTCTAGAGGAGAAAAAATCAGCCACCAAAAGCACCGACGCACCGTACATGTGTTTTCCATAGGAAATCAGCCAAAACGCTAGGGAAAAAATTCTTACAGGGAACATTCAACCGGTGCTTTAAGAAAAATTCTTCCTTGAAGCTCTGTTTAGCATGTGTCTTCCGCAGCAAATCAGCCACTAAAAGCATTGTACCCTAGATGGATAGACTTCACGTATCTGCAGCAAGAACAAATCCAGTGAAGATGAGAGGGCACGATTGCGAATCCAGTGATTAATTGAAAACGCCAAATCTAAACGCTCCTATCTCTGGCGTTTTAGTTTTTGGCGGAATCACCCCAAACGCTAAGTTTAATCGCTCTTTGCCAAACAATAAGAAGCAGCGATTTCAACCGTTGAAAACGCCAAATTGGTCAAATCCTCCGATTTTCAGGCTGAAACGCCAATTCCCAAACGCAGCCAATAACTTTAGTCAATACAGCCATAAAAGTAACTCCAGCCTTACTTTTTCTGCTTATTACACAATCCAGCGCGCGAAATCAAAACTTACGTGTTTGGTGAAAAAGTTGGCTGATAGGCCTGTTAAGCCAAAAAATAGGGTTGCCAAACAGGCTCAATATTCTAATTGTATTTCATTTATGTGACATAATTATATATTTTTCATTTACAAACTTTCGTTTGTTGAGGCTCAACTTGTTAACTTCAAAAACGGAAATTGTCGAATAGATCCTTCTATTTTTGCGAAAAAATCAATTGAGTACTCATACTTTTAAATGATTTAATTAAATCCTCTAAGTATTAAAAAGCGGTCAAGTTAGTTGTTTAGCCAATCGGATACAGGTTATGCCGGTTATTGCTGAGCTGGGTGTCCGCATGTCAATAATTTTTATTTTTTATTGTTTCTTTTATTTTTTCTTCTCTTTCTCTTTTTCTTCTTTGAGTTTTTTACACAAATATTACTAAAATAAAACTTATTTACACAAATATAACTATAAATTACTACAATGTAGTCTGATAGTAACTTAAGTTTAAAAATTGGACATAAATTACTATGATTTCATTAGTTTTAGTCACTACTCACTAGTCACATTTTTATGTAATCATTTCTTTTTCTTTCCCTACTAACTTCTTCTTCCCTATGTTTCCATTCGACCGGTGCTTCTTGGACTCTTTCCTTTCTTTCTTTGCTATTCCCTTTCTTTCCATATCAATCATCGTGGGTCGTAGCCCATAAGTTCACGGATTTCATCCCACACCACCCTTCGCCCATTACATCCCCATCCATTTTACTTTGGGAATTTTTCCCAACTAGACCAAAAAACAAAAATAATATCACTTTTTTCAGTTTTCAAGTTTCCTTTCAAAAATAGATTTGGGGAACGTTTGTTTTCATAAATAGACTTAACTCCTACGAAACGGTCGAAACTCGCTTAAAGGCCAGACTGCCAGAGGACGGAGGTCTAATCCTCAATTCCTCACCACTGCACGTGCTATGTACATGGATTTTGAATATTAACTTCAGATTCCTAAACACTCGGTATAGCTATTACTGAATGTCTTGTTCTTATATACGTAGTAAAAAAATTGTTAAAAGTTACTCCGTATTAAAATTTAAAATATTATAATAATTCAGAAACAATAAAATCCAGAAAACTAAAAATTGAAATCTAATTTAAAAAGGAAAGAAAACATCAAACTCATAAAATAAAAACTCAATAAATGCATAATAAAAATGAAAATTTTGAAACTTGTAAATCAATTTTTAAATACAAAAAAATGTAATTTATGTTTTGAAAAATAAATAAGAAAAATAACGAGTAGAAAAATAAGTAGTTAGAAATTTAGAGTTAGTCTCAAATGTGGGAAAACTACAAAAAAAATGTCATAATTTTTTCAAATAGTTAAATACTCCGTAAATTATATCAAAATATAAACTCTCAAAAATATAAATAAATCAAAATTTTAATAATAGGGTCTAACTATGGTTAAATACCCTAAAAACCTAAAAAATATAAGGAAAAAAATGTAAAATAAGGAAAACGTGTTTTAGAACTATTAAAATAAAAAAAACTTAGTATAACCAAAAATGTTTTAAAATATAAAACATGTTAGGTTTGTAATGTATTTTTCAAAAATGTTTCTTTTTGTAGCATATTGTTTCTTTGTGTTTCTTTTTGTTGATAACTTTTATAGTGTTGTTTTTTGTTGTTTCTCCATGCTTGTTGTTGTTGCTAATTAATACGAAGTACGTAGTATTCAAAAACCAAAATTTATGATTATATATGTGTGTGACTGTGTGAGTGTTACTTTTTGTAGCATATTGTTTCTTTGTGTTTCTTTTTGTTGATAACTTTTTTGTTGTTTCTCCATGTTTCTTGTTGTTGATAATAGTCATAAAAAGTGACCAAGATATATATAAACCTAAATAAACAACAAAAGAAATAATAAGCAACACGATGCAACAATATGCAACACGATGCAACAAAAAATGACAACTACAAGACATAAAAAAGAAACAAGAAAACAACATACAAGTATAAAAATGTCACAATAATTGTATAATACAATCTGTTAACTCGATTTATTACATTTATCTACTATGTATTACAGAGTAGATTATCTGGCTTTGATGCTTCATTTGTTCTTCCTTTTATGCTTTTTATAACACACAATCCATCATATTTGTCTCTTTATCTTCATTTCCTTGTTGATCTTCTTAACCTTACTATCATCTCAATGTACTTTTATTATGCACCTGCAATTAGATAGAAATCTAAAACCAATTATTATCCACCTGCAATTACACCTGAATAATTGATGCACCAAAATATATCCACAAAATATGATGCCATGATGGTAGGAATTTTAAGGCATCAAAATATGATGGCAGGAATACAACATGTTTATGTGACGAGTTACTCTGTTTGGCGCCAAGATCTAAACCATGTTTCAATAAATTGTGCAAAGATTTCAATTTTTGAATAATTGACTAAGCAAAATATCAGAAGCTTGTTACGTTGTTGTGCAAAGAGAAAATATCTTACCCGTGAACTGCAGAAGAGATACAAGTTAGGTGGATTCATAAACATATATATTTGCAGATGTAAATCAATTGCTTGAGGTTTACCAAATCGGTAGTATAACGAGAGGAATACAAAAACAATCAAACAAGGCAACCATATGGAACTTACAGATACAGAAGAAATTAACATTACCATAACATCATACCATGCAATTTATGTTTATGTACAAAAAACTCAGATCAATGGAGAGTCAAAAGGCAGAAAACTAAAATTGACGAGCAAAATCATTTAGCAAATTGACTTTGAAAATCAAACAAAAAAAATCCATCAAATTGAACGGGGAATCCAAAAATCAAACAGAAAAATCCATCAAAGGCGGCTGACTTACCAGAGCGGCGGCTGCCTCTCTCCACCCGGCCGCCTGCTACAGAGGGAGATTTCAACATAGAATTCGAAGATTCCGTCCTTGAAAGCCATCATCGTAACGGACATACGCGTTCAAGACCTGTATTTCTGCGTACAGGCATTGAAACTTAAAATCCTTGCAGAAATCAATGGAGTTCAACTTCGATTGACCTAGAGCCGGGCATATTGGTGATCCAGGCTTTGTAGCGCCGATGTCGACCCTTAGTCGGATTATAGCCGCCAGGGGACGCCGAGTCAAGATCTCCTTCAGAGTGTAAACCACATATAGATGACAGGACGGAGGACGGAGGACGGAGCGCAAAGCCGTACAGGACGGATAACGGCGCGCGGAGCAGCCGCACAAGACGGAGGGCAGAGCGCGTAGGCTGGAGGCGCAGCAAGAGCCGAGCAGGTGGAGAACAGCTGTACACGCTTCTGCTTCAGGCCGGATCTCCAACGATCGATCTTCTCCCTTGAGACTACGGAGTATTAGTTTTGATTTAGCTAGGTTATTTTTGAAATAAAAAATTAAAAGTGAAAAGATAAAAGTTTAAAATTGAAAACTAAATATTTAAGTGACATAAATGATATGCAATTAACAAAAGTGAACTGAACGCGATATTTCCACTTTTACTTTTCCAATGTTTTTTAACATTGGCTAAATAGCTAATGTTAAATCAAGTTCTTTGCATAAATCATGAGAAAAAATCAATCCAGCTATTTCAGACAGAACATGATAAATTTCAGCATGATCAACCAATACAACCGATTTGAGTATTACACTATTATGAGTATTATCAAACAAGCTCTAAATATAAATTAATTTAAAGGTGAACGTTACTAAAAAGAAGAAAAAGAAAAACACATTTGTCAAAAAAATTAATTATTTAATTTTTACTTTAGTAAAACACAAATTAAAGCAAAATTTTGTTGACCAGGAGATTTAAATTTCATCGCTTAATATGTCCTCGACTTGGGATGCGTAACAGCTCAGGCCCTCCATCTCTCTTTTTAAAAGGTGATTCAGATCCAGCAAAAATCGTACTCCCTGACCTCATACTTCATGACTTCGTCCCGCCTAGCGAAATTCAACAAATTTAGCTAAAAGTTTTACTGTGTATTCAATTTGCAAAAGAAAATTGAATATGATAAATAAACTTAATATAAAATCAGTGATTAAAATATATTTGATAAAATTGTGAAATATTCTAAAAGTACGAAACTGTTGAAAATGAGAAAAGCCTCAAGTAAAAGTGAGATGAACATAATATATTAGCATGCATGTCTCTTACATTGAATATACGAATTACACACATATATATTACAAGCAAATGATATGGGAAAGGGGGTGGAAGTGGTGCATGGGCCATATGTATGACATGCAACCACGTATGTCTATCTTATCAACACCAAACATTACATATTCAATAATGAAAAATAAAGGCTAATAATTTAGCTAATTAATAATATCTCAATACTCCCCCTCAAGGTGGAGTGTGAAGATTACGAACACCCAACTTGCTTCGGAGAAATTGAAAACGATCAGTGCCAAGTGCTTTTGTGAAAATGTCAGCTACTTGATTGGTTGTGGAGATAGATACCGGCTGAATCTCTTTACTAGCAACTCTCTCTCTTACAAAATAACAATCCATTTCTACGTGTTTTGTGCGTTCATGGAAAACAGGATTTAGTGCAATGTGCCTTGCTGCTTGATTGTCACAATAAAGAGGCGTGGGTCCTATTTGGTCAACTGTAAGGTCATGTAGTAACCAACGCAACCATAATATTTCACTAACTGTGACTGCCATGGCGCGATATTCGGCTTCGGCAGAAGAGCGTGAAACAACTGACTGCTTCTTTGTTCGCCAAGAGATAGGTGAATTTCCAAGAGAAATGAAATATCCAGTGCTAGAGCGACGGGTGAAGGAGCAGCCAGCCCAATCTGCATCACAATAACCTTCTAAGTTGAAATTGCTATCAGATGATAAAAATATTCCTTGACCAGGTGTCTGTTTTAGATAACGTAACACACGGATGGCGGCGTCGAGATGACTTTGTCGAGGATGACAAAGGAATTGGCTGAGCTGACTCACAGAATAAACAATATCTGGACGAGTTACAGTGAGGTACAATAGGCGCCCGATCAGTCTGCGATAGGAAGACGCATCTACTGGTTGGCTATCATCGTCCGGACGAAGTTTTAGATTTTGTTCCATGGGAAACAAACTGGGACGGCCCGCTAGAAACCCACTTTCTTCCAAGATATCAAGAGTATACTTTCGTTGGCTTAAGACAAAACCCTCTGGAGAACGAGCAACTTCAATGCCAAGGAAGTATTTTAATTTACCCAAGTCTTTGATGCTAAACTTGTTGTTTAAATACTCTTTAATGGTAGAAATGTGAGAACCATCATTTCCGGCTAGGAGCACATCATCAACATAGATGAGGGCAAACGTTGTGACGAGACCTTGTCGAAAAATAAATAAAGAGTGATCCGCTCGCGATTGGCGAAAACCTATTCCATTAAGAGCTTGAGTAAATTTTTGATACCAATTGCGAGAAGCCTGCCGTAATCCATATAGGGATTTTTGTAATTTGCAAACACGATTATCACCCTTTTTCACGAATCCCTGGGGAATGCGCATATAGACGTCCTCGGAGAGATCACCGTGGAGAAAAGCATTATTCACATCTAGTTGGTGTACAATCCAATTACGCTTAGCTGCGACGGCTAGCATGCATCGCACCGTGACAAGCTTAGCAACCGGTGCAAAAGTCTCGTGAAAATCAATTCCTTCAACTTGAGTGAAACCCCGGGCTACCAATCTAGCCTTGTAACGTTCTACTTCACCATTGGGTTTATATTTGATTTTGTAAACCCATTTGGAATCCACGATTCTTTTCCCAGGTGGTAAATCGACTAAAGTCCAAGTGTTATTTTCTTCCAGGGCATTAATCTCTTTTTGCATGGCCTCTCTCCACAAAGGATCCTGTACGGCATGTGAAAAATATTTGGGCTCATCACGTGAGGTGATGGCCGCTAGATAGGCTTTATGAGTGGGTGTAAATTTATCATAATTAATGAAATGAGAAATAGGATATACCGTTGAGTTAGCTGAATTGGCGGTGGTTGACCGTGAGTGATCAAGTGAAGGTGGTATGTCAGTCTCATAATCCTCTAAATGTTTGGGAAATCTCCGAGTTCTCTCTCCTCGTTTTAGTCCATCCTGTGGTGCAATGTATTCAGTCACTATTGACGGTTGTTCGTGCCTATTTTCCTCGATGCATGCCTGTGATTTTGAGATGGGGTCATTCAGTTTTGGAGGATTTGCATGTGGACCGGGAAGGTGACTCCCGTCCAAATCATTTCTGTCTCTTTGAGTAAACTGTTCATTGGGGTCCCATTGCTCAAAAGAGTTTTGTGTGGTGGCTATATCATTTGTATGCAGCAACCCACTAGATAGATAATTGCTTGAATTATCCATGCAATCAATGCAAATGGGTGGCTGTCCAGTGGGGTCCTTTGGTGCTGCTCCTGCTTGGTTTTCAATGGCCCTTCCAAGAAGTGGAGATTGTTGTGTCGGTCTATTATCATCACATGCATCCAAAATAATTGTGCTCCCATCTTTTTCTTTTGGAATGCATTGACTTTTAACTGAAATGACCGGCTCTCCCTCCTTTTGAATAAACAAACGCCCTTCTTCGTCGTTGGAGCTCGGACGAAAAAAATCACCATTGAGGTGTTTATTTTGGACGACTGTAGATCCCTGTTTCAATACTTCTTGAAGTACTTGATCAATAAGATTCCCGAAATCAAGCTCTTGGTTTTTAATCATTTTAAACGGAAAAACTTCTTCAAAAAATGTCACATCCCGAGAGCTATACACAGAGTGTTTTTGCAAGTCAAAAACTCGGTAAGCCTTTTGACCGTATGGATACCCAATAAATATACAAGGACTCCCCCTTTCGCTAAATTTGTCTTTTCGTTTGTTATCATGGGCATATACCAAACACCCAAACACCCGCAAATGATCATAGCTAGGAGTTTTTCCAAATAACATTTCATAAGGGCTTTTGTTAAAAATAACTGGTGAAGGTAGCCTATTTATAATGTAAACTGCTGTCAATATGCACTCTCCCCAAAAATCATTAGGCAAACCAGATTGGAAACGTAGGGCCCTCGCAATTTCCAATATGTGTCTATGCTTACGCTCTACAACTCCATTTTGTTGGGGTGTGTCTGTGCAAGAGGTTTCTAATAGTATCCCAGAGCGACGGTAATAATCAAATAAATGATTGCTTTGAAATTCTATACCATTATCTGCCCGTATTCGTTTGACCTTTTTCTCAAATTGGGTATCAACCATGTTGCAAAATTGAATTAAAAATTGAGCAACTTCAGACTTATTTTTCATTAAATAAACCCACACACCTCTAGTAAAGTCGTCAACAATAGATAAAAAATACCGTGCTCCGGAAATTGAATCACACCTGTAGCCTCCCCAAATGTCACAGTGTATTAATTCGAAACTACGAGTTGTCTTGATTTTGCTTGTAGGGAAAGAAAGTCTAGTCTGCTTTGCCCGCACGCAGGGATCACAAAAATTACCACTTCGTTGAAAACCTTTGAGAGAACTAATGTGTTGTAATTTTCCATCAGATGCATGTCCCAGACGTTGATGCCATAAATCGGAGGTAATAGAGACTGACATTGCCACCCTTTCACTTCTCAAAGGCTCCAAGTAATAGAGCCCATCACGAGATTTACCCACACCAATTAGCTTTCTCGAGGGTACGTCCTGAAAAATACAGAAATCTGAAAAAAATGTCAGTGTACAATTTAGATCGCTTGTTAAGCGACTGACAGAAAGTAAATTGCACTGAAATTTTGGAATGTATAAAACACGTTCAAGACAGATCCCATTGGGTAAGTATAAGCTTCCGACAGCATGAACTGGAATTGATTCGCCGTTAGGAATTTTGACCGATGATTCCGCCGCGTGACTAATAATATTAAAAAGATTAATATCACTACAAGTGATATGCTCAGTAGCCCCGGAATCAATTATCCAAGGATAAACATGCGTGGATGTGCATGCTATATTTGCTTGAGCAGTAGAAGAAAAACAACCCATATTTTCATATATGGGCTTAATGATGACATCACCAACCTCCATAGCCTAATACGGATATAGGAGAATTATTTGAACGTAAGGAATGAAAAGTTAGAATTCTTTCCAGGATTTCGTCTCTGATACCATGATGAAATTGTGAAATATTCTAAAAGTACGAAACTGTTGAAAATGAGAAAAGCCTCAAGTAAAAGTGAGATGAACATAATATATTAGCATGCATGTCTCTTACATTGAATATACGAATTACACACATATATATTACAAGCAAATGATATGGGAAAGGGGGTGGAAGTGGTGCATGGGCCATATGTATGACATGCAACCACGTATGTCTATCTTATCAACACCAAACATTACATATTCAATAATGAAAAATAAAGGCTAATAATTTAGCTAATTAATAATATCTCAATAATATTCAAATGATTGAGTGAGTAATAATACTCCGTGTATGATAAATATATCTTTTGTTAAACATTTTATTTTTTCCAAAATTGGGAAATGTATAATACTCTATGTATGTTTATAAAAGCGGCATACATCATTATTGTGAATAGTGAAAAAATAATGTTCATGTGTTGATATAGATGGCAAGGTGTGGTGATGAATGCTACACTTCTGGTATGTTGTGGCAACTGATTGGAGCCATGTACGCTCTTCTGGTTGTGCAATTGATGTTTCTCTGAATTTATACTATTATACGAAGTGATACTGGTACCAATCGGAGACTCATATTTTTATTTTACTTCACATTGTATGGTCTTTATTTTCTTTATTGTTGTGTTTATTGGTATAATGGTATGCGATAAAAGGGGCGAATTAGAATATGTGGTTTATGTGGGTGGTTAAGAGTGTTTATATTTGAACGGTTATTTGAACGAGCAACCGTTTGAGCACTCAAACGATTGTTCCGGCGAACTAGAACAAGTATGAACACGAGGGGAAGTTTTCAGAATGCTGTGAGGTGTTTTTCGTGAGCTAAAGTGTTAGGACTTTTTCTGGTGTCCAATCTAGTTAGATGTCTTTGTATTTGTGTAGTTGTTAGTTAAATGTGTAATATGGGTCACAATTGAATATTAGCCCATTAGCCTCTATTGTAAGTCATAAGTTAGTCATCCTCTCCTATAAAAGGAGGCTAACTTATGAGAAAACCAAGCGAAGGCATTAGAGCATAGAGGCAGATTAGAATAGAATAGTTTTAGGCTGCTCTCTCTCTCTAGAGGGAGAGCGCGGTCATTACACGATGTACCAAATTTCCGTTCAATGTATCTGCTTCTTCTTTCATTCTTATGATTGTTTGATTGTTAGAATAGGGATCAACATAAAGAAACGTGCAGTTCGTTTGTGAGAGTGATCTATGTTGCAAACCACCTGCAGCCATTTATAGGAAAGATTTGATGGTGTGTGTTAATGTTGTGAACGTTGGACATCAATGTCCAGCATGGCTGGCATTGATTCGTCCAAAATGTCCACATGAACGTTGGGCACTAAGGCTCATGGACGTTGGCAATTAATTGGTGTAACGTCTGTTGTGGACGTTCAACGTGCATGGAGAAAAAAATAAAATAGGAACGTACCGGAAGACCAAAATTGACGTTTCTTTAGAAGATAGATTTTCGGACAGCATTCGTGTGTGCAGGTTGCCCGCACACGCAAGTCGCACTTTTTTTCTTCGGTTTTGGGATTTGATTCGCACCCCCTGCGCGCGAGAGAGAGCCTTTACCCTTAGGAATTTAACTCCTTAAGGGGGGTTTCCCTTTATAAAGGACTCAAATTCCCTTGTGATTTTTGGTGTGGGAAAAAACCACACTAGATTCCCTTGTGATAAGTTAATCCGGCTATTGAAAATTTTCTCATATTATATGTAGTTTTTTGTTGTCTAAGACTAGCTAACAATTGAGCGGGAATTTTCTCTCTCCCATATGTAGTGCTTTTAGATACTCTCTCCGTCCATAATAACTTTGTCAAGTTTGACCGGCACGGAGATTAATAAAGTAAAAACGTACTGTGTGGTTGAGGTTTGTGCAGAGGGAAAATTAATTAGAACCACAAATTCTTTACTTAAAATGGAAAGTGACAAAGTTAACGGGACATCCAAAAAAGGTAAGTTGACAAAGTTATAAGGGACGAAGAGAGTATAACATAAGTGGGCTAACAATTTAAGTGATACTTTTCTCTCTCATATGCAATGTTTCTAGATATAACAAGATAAGTTTTCTAATCATTACACGGGAAAATTTTGTCTCTTATATGTAGTCTCTTATGTATTAGAATATAAACATGTTAACAATTGAGCTAAGAAATTATCATATAAGTAGTTCTTTTAAATAAAGATAAGGAGACTAACAATTAAGCAGTAGAGTTTGGTCTCTCATATGTAGTGTTTTTAGGTATAAGTTAATCCGACTAACATTTGAGTGGAAAATTTTCTCTCATATATAGTTCTTTTTTGTATAAAACTAGCTAGCAATTGAGCGGATTTTTTTTGCTCCCATATATGTGTTTTTACGTATAACATAAGTCGGCTCCTGGCATTTGCCCCACCGAATATGGTGGTTTGCCTTCCGGGGTAAAAAAAAAACATAAGTCGGCTAACAATTGAACGATATTTCTCTCTCTCTCTCATATGTAGTGACTTTAGATATAACAAGATAAGTTTGCTAATAATTGAGCAGAAAATTCATCTCTTATATGTAGTTTTTTTTATGTATTAGAAGATAAAGTTGCTAACAATTGAGCGGGAAAATTCTCATATAAGTAGTTCTTTTAAGTATAAGACAAGTCGGTTAACAATTAAGCAATAGAGTTTGGTTTCTCATACGTAATGCTTTTATAAGTTAATCCAGCAAACAATTGAGCGAAAAAAATTCTATCATATGTAGTTCTTTTTGTATAAGATACGCTCCTGACTAAGAATCGAACAATATAATTTTCTTTCTCATATGCTAGCACTAATTTAACTAATGAGTTGCAAGTTATTATTTAGCTGATACGTAGTATTCGTTAATTTCAATATTTATTGTATTCACTTTTTTAGAATAGTATTAAATTTTAAAATTAATTTAATCATGAAAATTAATAAGTACAAACTCTAATGCTTTATATTGAATATTTTAATATTTAATTATATAATAAGTGAAAATATATGCACCGACCGTTTTTCCCGTGCGTATGCACGGGGACTATACTAGTTAATACATAAAAATTAAAAAAAAACGTCCTAGCATGATCAATTAACATAAATATAAAATCAAACTGTCAAATATTGGATTTAACAATTGCCCTCCTACGAGAAGTTAAGACATACGGGTGTACATGTTAAGTAGCAATTTTTCGATATTTGGAAAGAACTTGTACTTTACATATTTGATTATTGCGGGTATCCATATGTCATCCAACTTTTTGTTATGAATTATGATGATAACTACTTTTCCCGAACCAAGAATTATACAACAGATCCTATTTTAGAACAAATATCTGAGTTGTCTAAATTTTGGTGAAAACCCACGTCTTAATCCCATAATAAAAAGCATTTTTCAGTTCTTAATTATGATGATAAAAAAAGTTCTTGATTGTGCAATATAGTGATAAGTTAATTTATTTGTCATCATTAAATATCGGGGTTTTGTCATGAATCTTTATATTATATAAAGTAGCAAAGTCTGCTACAAGTTTTGGAAGCAAAATTGCCGCCCAAAATGAGGGGTAAAAATGTAAAAATGAGGGGATTAAATGTAATGTCTTGCCATCCATTATCTACGTTGAAATGTATTAAATGTAATGTGTAATTTATTGTTGTTGTACGTTGAAAGTTTATAAATTGCAAAGACATTTATTTCCCTTATTCCCTTATATATGCCTCAATTAAATCTCCAATAAATTGCATGAACTTGCCAATTATAGGGTTTAACACGTGTGTAAACAAACATCTACATAATATGTTAGGAACCTTTATTTGATAACATAAAGTGTCACCCATGAAAATAAAGTGGAATAAGTAGACATGCACTATTTTAGCTTTAAAGTGTCATCCATGAAAATTTAATTAGAATTGAATCTTAACATAAATCCAATCTAATACACTAATTAATAATAATTATTTTTAATAATAATAATTTAATACTTTCTCATGTGCCGCCCAAAACATCTTTATCTTTACATAATACTACCCGTGTTCCCCTAAGTTTGAGACAAGAGAAGGTAACACGGTTATTAATAAAAGTAGGTTGATGTGGTTGATATTGAATTGATAAAATAAGTATAAAGTAAGAATGATTTAGAATCACACAAATTTTACCAAATTTGGTATGCGACAATGTTAGTGGAATTTTCCGAAAAGGTAAATTATGATACAATCTTAGCGGGACGGAGAGAGTATAAAATAGCAGTGTTGCTATAGTAATTGGAGGGAGATTTGCCGCCCAAAATAAGGACTATAATGTAAATTTGTTTTTCATAAAAAACAATCCCGTTAAATAAACTGTGAATACTTAGGTAAATAAACTATGTAACTAATGCCCACTAAAAGTGCCTAAACTATTTTCCATACAAATTGCTACTTTACTTACGTATAGTTATGGCTCCATATTTGCTATCAAATGAATTGGTAAGTTATTATTGTGGTAATAAATTAATTAAATTCCATTTTTTAGAACCGATAAATTAAATTCCATTTAATGCACAATCATATATACATATTTCATATATCAAGCATATGTATGCAACGAACATTATGAGTCGGGACATTATGAGTCGGGAGAGTCTGGAGAGATAAACAAGCTATTCCCAAACATACAATGGTCATACACATATTTTTTGCTAAGAAAATTAATTTAATCTCTACAGATACAGATACAAAGTAAAAAATTGCTACATTTTTTACTCCTAAATTTCGGCTTAGAATATATATCTTAATTGTACAAGGGTAGATATCAAACTTAATTAGTAATATACTCCTATTTTCCTTTCAATAATAATAGTAATAATAGTAGGAACTAAGAAGTAACAATAACAATATAACAATAACAACAATGACGGCGACGATGACGATGATGAAGATAATGATGACGATAATGTTGTTGAGATTTGTGCAGATAGGAGAGAGAAATGAACAGAGTCGTAGTTTCATTTTGCACTACAAAAAAACTTTAGGATTGATAGAGATTTTTTGCAAGGATTTGAAAAAATTAATTAAGGATTTGGCAGGGATATGTCAAATTCGTGCCAAAAACAATTTAGCACGAGTTATTTAGCACGGAATCATCGATCAATTCATGTCAAATATGTTTCAATCCGATAATTTTTTGTAGTGTTGCTTCTATTTTTACGAGTGATTTATTTTATTTGTACTGTGAGAAGCAATTGATAATAAAATTCGGAATAATAAAATTAAAATAGTGTTTGAATGAAAATTTATTTGAAAAAAAGATATAGCATTCAGTCTCAGACCAGACTACAATTAATTAGACTATATTAGATTATACTTCAACAATTTCAAAATACACAAAAAGTAGAAATCTGTCAAACCATTTGGATCAATTCAGACCAGACTATACTACACCATAAAATTTCTGTCAAATTCAAAACATTCTAAACCACAACAGTAATAACTAAAATATCACAACACATACCAATTGAATAATTATATTTTACGATATTATTAGACCACAACTCTATTTTAAATATCTTTTATATTTACACCCCATTATTCAATATGAATTATTTGGGCTGGATTGAAACCACAAAAATTACATTAATATATGATTGTTCTCCATATTTTGAGTGAATTGGATGCAACCTCTTATTGGCATAGTGTTTTACTATATATTCTCCATATTTTTAATATAATATACGTATCATGGATTACATGCACCTTAATAATATAAATGGATGTTAACTTTGTATTTATTTGTAAACTATCTAATATAAATAAATGTTAACTTTGTATTTATTTGTAAATTATCTAATATATTTTCAAATGTTGCAAACATGGAACGATTCTTTGCATCGAAACATAGTTTGACGAATGAAAATGAATTCTCACTCACACTACTAATCATAAATGTGTTTTGGAGGCGAAAATTATATCCGGCAAAAGTATCCAGCAAAATTCCTCTCAAATTTTAACACTCGAATTTCCTAATCATCGTTTCATTTCCCATGAGTCCATGACAAAACAACACTCAAAGATAATGTCTATACCCAAAGTGGCATAGGCATGTATTCAAAATCCATTTTTATGCATGGCCAGTTGTATTTTTTGTTTACCCAGAAGGCAAACCACCAAAATCAGTGGGGTAAAATCCTGCATGGTCAGTTGTATGTTGTCATGCAAAATGCCACCTCAATGGGTAGATTAGAGATTCGTAGATTTGATGACGAGGGTCATGCTATCAACACCTGTGGCCTACAATTTTTTTTTTTTAAATCTATGATAGTTTTTGTACATTATCAAGATATATGATTACTCTTTTTATACAGTTTCATGTGACCCACTAATAATTGTACTACATTGCTATTCCATTGTAACATAGAGATTATTCTTACACTTTATCAATAATTTTAACTTTACTTACAATTTTTCATACACTCCAAGTTTCATTTCCTTACATCCTAAGTAGTTTACTCGCTACTCGGTAGCAACTCGGTCAAGGGCCGAGTAGCGAGTAGGACCGATTACTCGGGATTACTCGGTGATTACTCGGCCTTGTATTAATTAAATATAATAATATAGATGCCCGAGATTATAGAAATATAAGTCTTAAAATAGTCTTTAAATTGTCTTAAAATGCATAGAAGTGAATAAAAGGATAGAAATCCTATTATCCTAATGATGGAGTAGCAAAATCCTATAATGGTTGTCCACTTTCAATTTGGCACGATTATTAATAAAGTTGTTGAAAAGTAAAAGTTTTGGTTGAGATTTGAGTAGACATTCATTTTGGGACAACTCGAAAAGGAAAGTAGGACAACCAAAATGGGACGGAGGGAGTAGTATAAAAGGAACTTAATGCCTCAGGTATTTAATAACTAAGAAACTTAGCAACTTGGAATTCAATGGTCAAAAATTACGGCTGCAACAGTTTGGATAAATGAGATGGAATTAATAATCCCATGATTGATTTAATTTTTTTAACAAGAGGAAAGAATTGAAGAAACGAGGGAAAGACTTATCCGTTGATGTCACAAGCGCAGCTCCTCGCAGTAGCACTGTAGCACTCACAGCTCGTACTAATAGCTGTCGGAGCTCCTGGAAGTAGCACTCGCAGCTCCAAACGATGTAGCATCAGTAGTCGATGCTCCAAATGATGACCCATAGCGATTATATGTCTAGGTTTTGTAAGCGCATGCTCTTTTTTATATATACCGAGTAATAGCGAGTACTCGCCAATTTGACCAACTCGCCGAGTTGACTAACTCGCTGAGTACTCGGCGAGTAACTCGGAAAATTAACTCGGGCCGAGTTAAGGTGCTACTCTGCAAGGTAGGAGGCCGAGTAGAGAGTACTCGGCGAGTACTCGCCGAGTACTCACCGAGTAGATAACCCAGCTTACATCTTCTATTATATAATCAAATTTAAAAAAATATAAGCTAATGTGTTTTTTATTTAGCAAAATTACATACTACGTATTATGTACCACTTAATAAAATATAATTTTAAATAATATGTTACTTTATTACATTCTAGATATACCCCGTGCATCGCACGGGTACTTTGTCTAGTATTAGTAAAAAGTAAAAAGTAGATGATTGACAAAAAAGAGACCTTCTTTCCTAATTTCCAATCATGGGACTAATAAACACCGACTTGTCTAAACTACCCTTCCTAAATGTTCAAAACTGCATATGCATTACTTTGCTCCGTAAGATTATCCGAATTATTTTACTCCGTAACAGTCCCAGGCTGCCCAGTTTGCTGTACTCTCTCTGTAAAAAAGCAACATTATTTCCCTAACAATAATGCTCCTTATGATTTTAATGCGTAGTTTTATGGAATCATAGGCGCACACCTTAAGTATTTAATTTATTACATTAAAATTTGTGGAAAAAATTTCCCAATTAATATTGTTTTAGTGACCTCAGTACCATTTATTACTGCTCAATGATCACTGTCTTTGTTACTATCGCTCTAGTGATCAAAACTAAGTTACTATCACAATAGTTATCACCGTCTCAGTTACAGCTACTTTCTCTAGTGACCATTCCACCATCTCAGTTACTACCGTCTCAGTTACTACCGTCTCAGTTACTGCCGATCCAGTGACCATCACTCAATTACTACTGCTCCAGTGACCATCGCTCAGTTACTACCGCTCTAGTGACCACCTTTCAGTTACTAACATGATAGTTACCACCGTCCCAGTTACAACCAACTCCTGTGACCACCATCTTAGTTATTATCGTTCCAGTAACCATCGTCGCAGTTACTACCCTAATAGTGACGACAGCCACAATTACTACCTCTCCAGCGACCACTATCGCAGATATCATCAATCATCGATTTGTGAACATTTTTTCCGATAGCCTACCACTCCAGCGACCAAAAATTTTATCAAGTGACCAACGTTCGTTCACACGTTCAGTTACCCGTTATCCCGTCAAATGATCAATGTTTGCCTGTCCAGTTACAGTTATCTAATCCGTCCAGTTACCAAAAAATCCATCAGTGACCAAAAACCGTCAGTGACCTAAAATCCGCCACCGACCCGCCGTCACGAGATATAGTTACACAACTTGTCAGTTATAGTTACTTGATCGCTAGTTACAATTACCTGACCCCAATCAGTTATAGTTACTCAACCCGACCAGTTACAGTTACTTGACACGCCAGTTACAGTTTTCAGATCCACCTTATGCGATGGCCAATTAAAATTACGCTATTCATCAGTTACATTTGTCTGACGAGCCAGTTATAGTTACTCAATTTGATCAATAAATTAGATTTATCAAATCCAACCAATTACCATTACCAGGTACGGCCATTTAGAGTTATGTGTGCCGACCACCACCCCAGCCACCGTCAGCAATCACCGCCACCAGCGATCACCACCGTCGGCCACCACCACCAACAACGTCACATCCCAGCCAAATGCCTCACCCAACCCTTGCTTCACCCATCTTCCTCCCGCCACGTCACCCCAGCCACCTGGCTCACACAGCCCCTCCATGCCTCACCCCAACCCCAACCCTACCTCACCCAAGCCCCCTGTCCGACCTCCCCTCAACTTCCTCAACCCAGCCTAGCCCCTACCCAGCCACCACCCCAGCCTCACCGCTGTAATATCCTCACATTTGTTCCAACACCGGCCAACCATCAGTAGCGGACTTAGCATTCTCATTTTGGATGTTCAAAAGCTTTTACAATTAGAACTTTAATGAACACTAAATAATGACATTAAATTTAGGTAGTTTCTATGGTACTCATAAGGTACCATACCTTTGTCCACATGGACCAATGAAAAGGTAGCAGTTGGATTAAATAAATCTAAATTAAAATTGATAAAGTGATGTGGTCCAATCAAATGAATGCTAGGTAAGGTACCCCTGTTTTTAGAAAGGTACCGGAGTTGTCACCTTAAATTTATTGGTGTATATTCTTACATTTTTAAAACTTTGAGTGTTCAAGGGAACACTTTGGATCAAGAGTAGATCCGCCCATGCCAACCATCGACCACCGCCCAACCCTAATCAACCCTTAGCAGCCGGAATGCGCAGATCTGGAATGTAACCGCAGCATCTAAGACTTGTCCTCCGTGAACAGAACCCTAGACTAGACGACCGCAGCGAACTGAATTATGATCGAACAGAAAAGAGATGAAACAAAAGATCGGTGAGGGATGGCGTCACGGTGGTGGCGGCGCGCAATGAAGACTGTCCCTCGGTGGTTCAGTGCGGCGGGAGAAGATTGTAGAGCAGGCGACGGTGGCGCACTGGGAGGATGGAGAAGACAAGATGCAACACGCATTTGGAGATGATCGGTGCATGGTTTAAACAAATTAGACCAAGGGTATTTTAGAACATCCCGTAATCTCTTGTCTCTTTTTGTCCAAAAATAAAAGTAGGCATACTTTTGTCTTATGATCGAGAAGCTGGGAGTATTATTGCCGTCATTGTTTCTTAAATATCAACTGATCTGATCGTTCTATATATTAGTGGTAGCGGTTATTATTCTATATATATTATATATAATGCTAATAATAGAGTTCTCCCTATATACATGGTATTTGGTCCAATTGGTCGGCAAATGCACATTATCTATGACAACACCTGCTGAAGAAGTGCTATGAAAATTCTCTTGAAAGTCAATAATTGCTTGCGGGAAGATAGAGGCATAGAGCAACGTATATACGGAGTATATCAATTTATTTAATACGCAGTATACTTTTGTATTATTTTTGTTTAGATATTTGAGATTTTAAAATATTAAAACGTTTGACCATGAATTAATTATGAGCATTGTCGTTTGGTTGGACCACTTGGACGTTGTATTTGATTACACATTTACACACATGTAATTCGACACAATCTATGAGTCACCATTTGGTTCGAAATTTGTTTTATGAGAAGAAAATGATGTCTCCGAATGTTAAGTTTGTGGATTATGAGTGTATGGCATGAATTGCCATTGAATTAGACTACGCCAATGAGGTCTAACAGTCCATTTGGTGAGTCAAATAAGTGCTAAATTTCGTGTAATGTAAAAGGTAGGGATTAGTCCATTTAAAGGTGTGTGAAAAACTTCAAAAAAATTGTGAGTATCCTTTTAGATTGTCCTTATATAAATTATAAATACCATTTGTAACACACAATTACACATGTGAATAAGTTTTCTACAAGATAAGAAAGTTACTCCATAGCGTTTTCTTTCAACTACTTTACTCATAAATTTAGTACACGTATACTGTATACATTAATACATGGTAATACTGAAGTTGACAAATATGTTGAAGTCTAAATTCATGATTGAAATGATTAAATTAAGTGAATTTGATCAATTATAAAGTAGAAATATTTAAAATAATTTTCTTAAAACTAAAACTCCCTTTCTTAGCTTTCAAGTGAATTTAACCAGATAAGAGCTTACTTATTAATACGTAACATGCATATTTGTTATACTGGGTTATGTACTTGTATATAATTGTATACATAAATAAAAGACTAAAGAAGTGAAGATGACATTTTAATTTAAATGAATTGCATTTTGTAAGTTGTGTCATCCTCATTTAAAGGTCATTTATGAGCTGAGAAAGGCTAATGAAGACTGGCCGGTATCTATTCCTAACATTCCTTATATTTTTACTTACAACTTATATTTATAGAGGTCATAAATATTGTATTATATCATGGGCTAATAATAACTAGGCAACATATAAAAGAAAATTAAAATTGAAGTATGTATACGTCCTAAAATATTCACTCAAAAGCTAATTAAGTAATATAAGGTCTTGACTGCGTAAAGTACACGTGCATAATAGAATCTAACATTTTAATTTAGTGGTAACAAAATTTGAAATGGGTCACCGTTAAAGCATTTGTCCCACACCGAAAATCTATAAAACAATTAAATACTATATAAGTCTTTGAGATACTCCTCCTATCAAGTTTACCTTTTAGGATGGATACCCGAGTCTTAACATGGTATCAGAGCCTATTCCGGTTGTGATTTGATGGCTTGTTCAGCACCCATGATTAAGGGTAGCTTGTTAAGGGTTTGTTTGGCCCGTTTATACACCCCGATATTGTCCAGCTCGATTCGGGCTGAGGGGGCATGTTAAAGCATTTGTCTCACACCGAAAATTTATAAAACAATTAAATACTATATAAGATTTTGGGCTCCTCCTCCTATCAAGTTGACCTTTTAGGATGGATACCCGAGTCTTAACAATTACAAAAAGATTTTGCACTAGAAAAGTTAACAAAACACACACATGGTAAATCGTGGACAAAATGGGGGAATTGAGAAAAGTGGGGGTTCAGATACATCCTTACTAAAGTTAACGATGTCCGGCCTTTTATTGATGAAGTGATGTTGTACGTACTTGTCCTCAACAAGTTTGGTTATTCGCTAGGTTGGTTTTACTGCATGCCATGTTATCATTTTTTTGCTGACACTTGAGATTTGTGGCTATAAGCATTGGGTAATTGAGGGCAAATGTATGGGAAGATCCTCGATCTTCATAGAGAGCGTTTAGGACTATTGAAGGATAATGTGTGTTTTAGCCAAATTAAGCTAAATTCTGAATAATGATTGTACGGGAATCGAGCAACTAAATAGTAATAATAATAGATTACTATTCCAATAAAAGCTTCCTGCTTCTTTGTAATCGTTTTTTTTATAATAGATTACTAGAGTTCAAAAGTGGGGTTTTTTTTATCATAGTTGATCGTGTATTTAAGCCCTCCCCCTTGATCCATACACAGTATATTAATTAATACATGATTTTCTTTCCTTGGATGTTTAAATCATCCCAAGTCTTGGACTTCCTTTCTTCAAGTATTCTTTCCGTTTTTAGTTGGATTGTGCGTTGACCACTCCGTTGGGCTCTTCGTTGCTGCCTAGAAAATACGTTGGCCCAAATTTGTTTGGTAATTTCTGGGCTTTACAGTGTGCATTATGCCATTATCTTTGGATAGGCAATATGCATCTATCTAAAGATTTATATACCCTCAAAACATACAACACGTTAATGTGTGTAGTGGGAGGTCAGAGGTGTACATTTTTTGTTTGTCAAAGGAGATATCAGATGTTTAAGACCATTGCCTTTGTGAGCACCATTTTAGAGGGAATGTAAGAGACCGCGCCAATTTATGGTAATACACACCAAGTTGAGGAGATGATTATGGAAAACAAATGTTTAGAGAAGTTATTGCGTAGTACGGAGTATATCATTGAGAAGTTTTAGTGCGTGCATGTTAGGGTTTCAACAATACCACCATCATTGATGTCAATGGGGTAGAGTTTCAAAGGGTTAAACAAATAACAATATTAATGAAGTTGAAATAAAGTAGATAAAGCCCGGAGCGTAAAATCATATTCACAACTTGAAGCTTTATAGCTCATGCATTAAATTATTTATGGTGGTCGACATCGAGCCAAATGATTCTATATTCTAAAATGTTGCAAGTCACGGGCTCACGGTGACTTAGTTAGCTCAATGGTGATAGACTGTGTACCCGTGTGCGTCAGAGATCCAATCCAACATGCATGAGTTAAGCTCCACATGACCGCTGCGAGTCTTGATCTTTGGTCAATCTTCCAATTCAACTTTGCTACCATTCAACCAACTAAGCAACCCATGCGGATAAAAATTAATACGTGCGGAAATAGTAGAGCTCTATTCTAAACTGCTGAACCAGCAACCCTTATGAGAGTGAGAAAATATTTATGGGTGAGAAGAAACAATAGATCAAGATCATACTCATGTATGTTTGTCATTTGTCTAACAAAACGGAAGCAATTTCATTAATAGTCAACTCTATCATAAGTATTCTAAGCTGTTCCCTGATGCATAGGAGATTACGAGCACTAATGCAAAAAATCATACGGAGTATATATCAAATTGAGTGATAGCAAGCCCTCATGTTGCATTATAACTCCACACTTTTGCATACTTAAAATCAAAAGTAATTAAAAAGTATTGTTTGCTCACTACTATCTTAAAGATAAAATAGTTTGTTCACAACTATCATAAGGCAGTGTCAGGCTTGTGCTGGTAAGGCTCCATTGAATCGTGGGCTATCATGCTTGGTTGATGGTTAGTGTTGGATACCAAGTTATCAATTGTTGGATTATACACTAATTTAGTTGACATATGACATATCCATAAATCGAAATGAAACACTAGGTAACTAATATACTATCGAAATAAGCAATGATTCGGGATATGTGGATATGTGTGATAAGAACATAAAAGTAAAATCAACGGGGTGAACCGTTGCCCAGATAATTAACGATAAATTAATACCGTTGCCCAGAGCTTAAAGGCTAAACCAAACTTTTATTCCAAGATGATAAGAATGAACCCTGGCGAGGGGTATAAATCCTACTAAGTACTCTACTAAGTAGGCCCATACTACTCTACTAAGTACTCTACTAATAAAAGGCCCAAACCAAAACATAACATTAACTTAAAATAATACTCCCTCCGTAACTTTGAAATCTTCTCATTTCAAAAGTAGGTAGATTAAGAATAGTGAAAGATGATATGAATTATTGAGGGTATGATGGGAAAATTGTGGAATAATGTGGTGGAATGTAGGATAAATCCAAAAAAAGTAGTTGTAATAGTGTATTATTTTAGAAATTATTGAGGGTATGATGGGAAGATTTAGAAATGAGAAGATTTTTTTGTTACGGACGAAAAAGGAAAGTGGGAAGATTTTTAAGTTACGGAGGGAGTAATAAATAATTATACAGACAGCCCGTAACCGGCCCACGGAAGTGGGCCCAAGCCCGGTCACGCCACAAGCTCTTCCCGCTTCATATCAATGTGCTACTCCCTCCGTCCCTAAATAAAAGGCATTGTTTCCTTCTTCTTCTATTTTACTTTTTTATTTTTAATTTTGTTTTTTACTCCAGGGGGGTCTGGGGTTGGGGGCCCCTGGAGTAATCAGGGCTGAAATTCACTCCATTGAGTTTCGAACTCTTATGTGCCTAGCGGGTTTCGAACACGAGACCTCCCACTAGACACGGTAACCTCACAATCAGCTGGACTGGAATGCTTAGTTTAAAAGGCATTGTTTCCTTTTTGGGTTGTCCCAATATAAAAGGCTCATTTTCCTTTTTGGCAAACAAAACCGTGCAAAACAGTGTCAAACAATATCATACAATGTTCAAACAGTGCCAAACTGTATTCCTTCTTAGGTTGTGTGTCAGTCAAATTATGCATTTATATAAAGACGGAGGGAGTATAAATTTGTTAGAGAAAAGACTCTAAAAATGGTGATAGAGAGCTCTTCCCCACTAAAAAAGTTCCTACTTTAAAGTTTGACAAGAGGCATAGATTAAAAGAATACAATTAATTACTCCTTCTGTCCATTAAAACTTTATCAAATTTGACCGACATGAGAATTAATAAAGTAAAAATTATGTGGTAGAAGTTTGTACAGAGGAGACAGAATTAAATGGAACCACAAATTCTTTATTTAAAATGGAAAGTGACAAAGTTAGTAAAATTTTAAGGGTCGGAGGTTCTGTACTACATAATTTAAGAATAGAATTTGAAATATAAAATAATTTAAGAGGAGAGTTTGAATTCAACAGAAAATATGAATCTCCTTAAAAAAAGAGAAAATATGAATCACATAATTTAAGAAAATGAAATATAGAATTATTTATTTTTTGAAACGAAATAAACAATCACATAGAGACAACTAACCAAATGCCCTTTTTAGACTCCGGTCCACTCCCATTCAAGCTAATTCTTCTTTTCAGGAACATTGCAACTCTGACTGTTCTTTTCCAAACACACACAGAACAAATCGAGCAAAGACGTCCCTCGCCGCCGTCACCGGCGTTTCTCCGGAACAAGTAACTACTCTCAGTGCCCAAGCACAAGAACACCAGTCAAATAGTAGTTGCTCCTCCAAGGATGTTTCTCTCAAGCTCCACCAGCATTTTCATCTTCTATTTCTTAATCCCTTCATTGTCTCCGCTGGTAATTGCTTCTACCTTCAATCTCACCCTTCCTCATCAACACCCCTACCCTGAAGATGTGGTTCAGGAAGTGCAGAGGTAAATGGAACCATTATTAACCAGTTATTTGAGTGAATCTCGGTTTAAGAGCTCTCCTTTAAGTTTTCGATCTGGGTCTTTTCAAAAAAAAAAAACAAAAGATTTCACCTTTATTTCCCCAATTTCTATCACTTGAAAAGTGGAGTATGAGACTAATGGGAGTACGAGACTACCCTGTTTTTTTTTGTTCTGGCATTTTGACGAACACTTCCTCTTCAATGTGCAGGAGAGTTCATAAATCCTTTACCGGGAGAGTTTTGCTCTCGACGACGGGAAACGACCAGTGTTTGACCGGAAACCCAATCGACGACTGCTGGCGGTGCGACCAGAACTGGGCCAACAACCGGCAGCGTCTAGCGGACTGCGGCATTGGGTTCGGGCAGTCGGCGATGGGCGGCAAAGGCGGCGAGATCTACGTGGTCTCGGACTCCTCCGACGACGACACGGTGGAGCCGAAGCAGGGCACGCTCCGGCACGCGGTGATCCAGACGGAGCCGCTCTGGATCGTGTTCGCCGCCGACATGACCATAAAGCTGAAGCACGAGCTGATATTCAACAGCCACAAGACCGTCGACGGGCGCGGCGCGAACGTGCACATCACCGGCGGCGGCTGCATCACGCTGCAGTACATCAGCAACGTCATCATCCACAACGTGCACATTTACGATTGTGTCCCGACGGGGAACACTAACATACGGTCGACCCCAACGCACGTCGGGTGGAGAAGCAAATCGGACGGCGATGCGATATCCGTGTTCGGGTCAAGGAATATCTGGATCGACCACTGCGCTTTGTCTCACTGTACAGATGGCTTGGTTGATGTCATAATGGGGTCCACCGCCATCACGATCTCCAATAGCTTCTTTTCCCACCACGATGAGGTTATGCTTTTGGGACATGACGATAAATACTTGCCTGACACCGGTATGCAGGTGATTTACTATTTTGCCCTTTATCGTCTTCCTTTTGAATCTTTTGGATTTAACTTGACAGCAACAAAGGGAATCTGATTACCGAAACAAACTGGTCCATAGTACAAGGAGGGTTTGAATTTGATTCTAAAACCGTTTTTGCTCTTTAAGGAAGTAGAAGTTGAGTGTTTGAGTGAAAAAACAATGCACTAATTTACTTTTAAAAACTGACTCTGAGGGGTTGCTTGGAACCAATTCTGCTTCTACTTCTTTTTTAAAGCAGAAACAAAATCAGAATCAGTTTTCAAAAGCTGGTCTCCACCAGCTTCTTAAAAAATTGATTCTAGAAGTAAATTAGAGCACCAGAAGTACTTCTACACTTTCATCCTAACACTCCAACTTTTGTTTTGCTCCCTAAAGGAACAGAAGCAGTTTTAAGAATCATATCCAAACACCCCTTTTTTTTTGAAAGATATCCAAACACCCCTGATTCTGCTTCTACTATAAAAAAGAAGTAGATCCAGAATCAATTCCAAAACAGCCCCTAAAAATGCAAAAGTTTTTGTTGGATACTCTATTTTTGTACACATTGTTATTACTTATTAGGGGTGGACATGATGGGTTAATCGGATTTCGGTTGACGGAGATATCAGTTACCGAATTTTATACGTAATACGGAGTGGACATAACATGATTTGCTTTCAAATCAGATATATGTACCATAACATTGGTTAATCGGGTGCCGGTTAACTAATATTTCGTTTAAACATTAACGCTTAATCAATAAATTATAAAATCATGAAAAGAGAAGATGAAGTTGTCAATATTTTCGGTTCACAGGTTAACCAAAAAATACATTGATTTTTTAATTTGTTTAATGGGTTACTGTTTTTTGCCCACTCTTAATTGCTACACATATCTGATGTTTGTGAATAACCTCTGAACAAGCTATTCCCATAAAAAATAGGAAAATAGTCTTCTAATGGACTTGTGTACTAATATGTTAAAAAAGTGTATATATAAATAGTTTTGCTTTCTTTTTTATTCAAGAAAAGGTCAAAGACTTTTCTTCCCTGTGAGAAAAGAGTCCAACTGTATTACCACATTTTTTTGTTGTTATTACGAAAAAGAGTCACTTGTATTTAAAGGGGCTTTATTTGAATTTGATGTCCGTTAGAGGCTCTCAAATCATGAATTTTGATTTTAGTTAACTTAAATGAAGAAAATTCTATATTTCATAACATTGGAAATGAAGAAAATATGTGGTAAATGTTGGGATAGGTTACAATTGCATTCAATTACTTTGGAGAAGGGCTGGTACAAAGAATGCCTAGATGCAGAAGAGGGTATATACACGTGGTCAACAACGATTTCACGGAATGGCAAATGTATGCCATCGGCGGCAGCGCTAACCCCACCATCAACAGCCAGGCCAACCGCTACGCCGCCCCCGCCAACCCCAGCGCCAAGGAGGTCCATTCCATTCCTCTATTTTATTCTTCTCTTCTCCCCAATTTGGCTTTAGGTCTAAAAAGGGGGTGCTCGTGTGGAACACGCGCCGCCGTGGGGTCGGGAGCTGACTAGTGTGGTTGTTGTGTGGGAGACAGGTCACGAAGCGCGTGGATATCGTGGACGAGGGAGAATGGAGTGACTGGAACTGGAGGACAGACGGGGACATAATGGTGAATGGAGCGTTTTTCGTGCCTTCCGGCGACGGGCAGAGGCTGACAACTCAATATGCCAAGGCGTCAAGCCTGGAGCCGAAGTCAGCGGAGCTCGTTGACCGGCTCACCATGAACGCTGGTTGCCTCGGAGGATCCAGGTACGGTTGTATTATAGACAATGCTCTTTATTTTTTGTTTATTTATTTATTTGGAGCTACTAAGTACAAGTTAAAGCAAAAGTTAACATGTTTTTAGTTGGATCAAATTTTCTAATTTGATCTGGTCTAGTCTTGACTGAATTGATCTAGTATATTGTACACGTCTATGTAATTGTGTTATATTTATTGGTTAGTCTAATATGGCGTGAGACTTGCTTAAACAAGTCCAACTAATGTGTTAAAAGTTATTGAAAAAGTTCGGTGTACTAACCATTCTATTTTTTTGTTGGCCACAACGGTATCTTCACTTATTAGTAGGTATATTTTCTCATTTCCATTAAAATTGTCTCATTCTTCTTTTTCATATCTTCATTAAAATTTTCACATACCAAATTTGGTAATATTTGTGTAGTTTTAAAGTATTTTTATTTATTTTTTAGTTTATTGATTCAATAGCAACCAAACTAACTCATTTTATTTTTCTTAGTAAGCACCACTTCCTCATATTTTACTCGTAATTGTTAAAAAAAGGATGACACCCCATCCTGGAGGGCCCCCAACACCGACCGGACAGCACGATGGGAGGATGTAAGTTGGACTATAATCACAACCTGACAGATGGAGAGTGGGGCTCCGTCCCCAGTACTTACAGAGGCCCTACGCATTTTTCAGCATAGTAACCTCTTAGCGCAGTTGCCAGGATTCGAACCCGAGACCTAACCCTCGTGGCACTCTCTCGCTACCAGTGTTACTCGTAATTGTTAGTGTGACCGGAGGTATATTACTACAACTTTTTCGGCGGAAACGACTGTGAAAATGATTAGGTGAGGTGTGAAGCGAGGCAGGTAGGACCTAGTAAAAACTTTTCTTAACTTTTTAAGGTTCGGGTCCCCATCTTTGCCAGAATGAGAAATGGATGATTGACTACTGTAGGCTAGTAATGTGTGAGAGTAGAAACAAAACTTGGGGAAGGGAATAGTTGAATGAGCTGAAAGTAAGCCAGCTGATCCACGTGATCAATGGAGAAGTTAGTCTGACAGTGCACACTACCAACGAATCTTTCACCATCTCCTTCGTTTTACCAGCTCTGATGTTATTCCAATATGATTGAATAAAAAATGAATGAACCTGTAAAAATGAAAAAAGGTGATTGAGATAGGGATACATTTGCTATAATTGTACCAAAAGTCTACTTACACAGAAAAATGTGAGTTCTACATAAAAAACATTAAAGGGTCATGTAGGAAACTCAACACAATTAAAGCATGTTTGGTAAATACTCAAAATTGGTGTTATGGGTGATTTTGCTGAAATTTATGAAGTTCTGACCGGAGTGGCTAGATTGGCTGATCATGGTGATTTATGAAAAAATTATTATTAATAGAATAAAGAAAAATATATAAAAAACAGCTAAAATGATCATCAACTGTGGTTTTAGTCAATGCAACCAGAAAAGTATGTTCAACCTTACTTTGTCTTATTATTACACATTTCAACGAGCCAAATAAAAAACTACGTGCTTGGTGAAAAAGTTGGTTGATAAGCTGAATAACAGGATCACCAAACCAGCTCTATATAGCAAGACTACGGCCTTGTTTGGTAATCGGCTGTTAGCTGGTTAAATTAGCTGTTTTGACCGGCTGATTGTTTTAGCTGTTTTGACCGGCGGTTGGGTTAGCTGATTCTCTTTAAGTGTTTGGTAAAATTAGATGTCTGGTAAATATAATGTATGAACTTATCCAACTTCTATGAAATTTTATTAAAATTATTTACTCCCTCCGTCCCATTTATATTGTCCCGTTTTACCTTTTCGGGAGGTCCCACTTAAATTGTCTCATACCATATTTGGCAAAGTTTGTGTGACTCTAAATCATTCTTACTTTATTCTTACTTTATCAATTAATATTAACCACACAAACCCACTTTTCTTAATAACCGTGTCACCCTCTTCCGGGACAATATAAATGGGATGGAGGTAGTAGTTTGAGTGGTATATTTCATTTTATTGAAGGAAGTAATTCTTAGAAAAATCAAATTTTAAATACAAATAATTGCTTTACTAAAAAATTATTTAGTTTTATAAATTAACTTTATTATTAATTTATTTACTTATTTATGTATTTATTTATTTATTGATCTATATATTTATTTATTTACATACTTATATTTTTATTTATTTATTTATTTTCCACCTTGATTTAATAATCATCTTCTAAATGATATAGATGTACCTATAATAGGAATAACAAATTATTTGAAAGGAAAAACAATGGAGGACTAAGAAAAAGAAAAGAAAACACCAAATGTTAGCCACGTAACTTTGTTCAGAACAAAGAATCATACACGGAGTAGGATAATCTGATCCCAAACGCTGCTCACAGCAGCTTCTTCAAACTTGGCGTTTCGAATGAAAAAGCCGACTTAAAAATCTGTTTTACAAACGTTTATTTTGGTTGGTCAATTAGTCAAACCAGCTAAATATGGTCAAACCAGCTAAAAAATGGCTGATAAGCCATTTACTAAACATGGCCTACGTGGTTAGAGAATTTGAGATTTGGCTTATATCTTTTGAGTTTTGACATTTTCAGTCTTATTACCCTACTCTAATGAGAGATAATGTAAAGTGAGAAAAGTCATTCCCAACTTTGAAAAGCTCTTCATTTAGATTGAAACTCACTCGTTTTGTCGGATTTGAACCGGTTTAATTGTGTTATTATCTAATCAGATTTTATACTAGTTTAGTAAATGTGTACTTTACTATTATCTAAGTTTTTATGTGGTCTGAATTGCGTTGGGTTCTGACTAAAATAAGTTGAAGCAATGACGATTTCTTTCTCTCTATTTTTCATTTTCCAGATTTAAGTCATCTATTTAAAAAAAATGATTAGGGAAGACTAAAGGCTATTTCATTTAAACCTGAAATGTATTAGTGCGGTCTGAATTGTTACATTTTTAATGTTATATTTGATTTAATCTGATCTATTTAAATCTGAACAAATCCTAAAATTAGCCGTCCAGACCCTATAGGTACTTTCTTTATGTGTCCCACCAATATTCCCAGACAGGATTGCTGATATAAAAATAATGGTTTATGACAATTCATTCCAAGGGCGGGTGTCTGTCTATACAAGAGATGAGGTTACAAACTTAAGACCGGGTCATGTTAGGTTTGTACACATACATATATTTGAAGTGGTTGATTAGACTCTGCTGCTTCATACATATATACCTTTTCGTTTTCTCTATAATAATTGCTTGAGGCAGTGGGACCCACTCATTCCATCATACAACTAACTTATAGGCTAATTGCTTGTGCCACTAGTATTATTTAGTAGATCAAGTTGTATTAATAATGTATTACTCCATAACATATTAGTTGATCAAGTTGTATTAATAATTATCTTTACTACTATCTCCCTCCCTTAAAATTTTATCATCTCTATAGCTTGGGACCATGATTTTGAGTAATATAATATGGAGTATTATACTCTCTAGAAGTTATGTATTTTGTACGTTTATGAAAGTATTTTTAACAAATAAATTTTCAATAAAAATATATACTTGTCAAAGTTAGATAAAGTTTTATACGTAGTAGGAGAGAAGGAATGAGTATTATGTATCGAGTCCCGTTCTTGTCTAGCCGGCCTGACGGGAACCGCCGTCCGGCCGAGGGCATTTCAGGCACTTTCCGATCGAATTTTTTGATGAAATTTTTTGAGCATGTTCTTCATCAAGTCTAGTTTATCCATACCAAATTTCAGCTCAAAATTCGATCGGGAAGGCATTGAAATAATTTTTTGAAGTTGACTGCGTCAAAATATACATATAAAAACGCAGTCAACTTCAAAAAATGATTTGAATGCCTTCCCGATCGAATTTTGAGCTGAAATTTGGTATGGATAAACTAGACTTGATGAAGAACGTGCTAAAAAAATTTCATCAAAAAATTCGATCGGGAAGTGCCCGAAATGTCCTCGGCCGGAGGGCGGTTCCCATCAGGCCGGCTGGACATCAAGTTTTCTCTTATGTATCATCATGACAAGCCAAACACTACAATAAACCCTTTATGGCCTTTTGTGGGTCAGATATAGCAAGCATCCTATGTCTCTACCAATTGCAAATTTCATCCACGGAATTTCCCATTTTCCCCTCTTGTGCTCAAAGGCAGGACACTAACATGTACTCATTCTTTAGCTATTTGATAAATCTAGTCTCTATAAGCATTTTAAAACTGCAATTTATACTTAAGAGGAGATAAAATTAATTCAAATTAAAAAACTCAAATCAATCACTTCCCTTATATAGAGTCAATTATTTTTTCTATTTCAGTATTAATATTTAGTAAATATAAATCTGGAATCGGCTGAATTTGCTGAAATTGATGAAGTTTTGGCAGAATATATTGAATTAAGAAAAAATCAATCTAAATTATAATTTGTAAGGAAATAAAGAAAAGGTTATGAAAAAGTGCTAAAATGACATTTTAGAGTAAATTTAGTCAATTTAATTATAAAAGTAATTCCGGTCTTACTTATTTTGATCGCGAGGTACGAAGTAGTATTATACAATCTAGCCCGTAAAATCAAAAGTTATGAAAAAATTGGCGGATAAACCGCAAACATAGTCCACAAACCGGTTTTAGAACTTCACCCACTTGGCCTTGTTTAGACCAAATTTGAATACACAGTTCCAGACCACACTTGATTAAAATAAAATGGACAATCAGACCAAATCTTTAGACCAATCGGATCTGAAAATTTTATTCCAAGTGGAGACTTTTTTTATTCCTAAATTAATATTTGTTCGAATGAGTATTCACTTTGTGATATTTAAGGAATATTCCCTATTAATTAAATAAACTGCCACCCCAGCTAGTACTCTATGAATGCATCACTATCAACTCCCCTGTTTGTTAGCCTGTCATTATTCTTATCAAAATGAAATTTATTTTATTACATTTCTTGACAAAATGTTTGGTCTATTGCTAATGTAGCTATCTATGTATACAAACGTATACATTTCTGTGGCCACCCCAACCTTACCCCATCTATTTTCTCCAAACCCCTTTTTATTCAATAGTAACAAGAGAGAAATAAGTAACTCCTATAATTATCTCAGTTTTGTGTGGCTTCAAAGTAGTGCATGATGATGATTAATTGGGTAGTTTAGTTGGTTCGAATAGTGAAATTCTCAAACAATAATTTCTTGGTTGTTATTCTCAAAGTCAGAGGCTTCTTGCGCGCAATGGATACAGGTCAAGCGCGGAGCCAGGGTACTGGGTCGGTATAAAAAATATTTTAGGAAATTAAGATTTTTTAAATTTAGGGTGGATCGAAGCTTAGGTAGGTCGCCCATCAGCCCATGGGTCAAGAAGCCTTTTGAGTCAAATGAGTCACCATGATTTAATTTATCCATCTCGAACAGGGGCTTGACGGCTCCTAAGTTGGAGATACCACCTTTGGAACAACAATGGTTCCATGGAGGCTTGGAGCAAAGAGGATGGAAGCAGTGTTTTTTTATCTTTCGAACTTCCATAATTTTGATATTCACATAATTCTGAGTTATTATGGATTGCCAAAAAGAAAACTATGATTATGAAAAGGGAATGGAGGATGTAATTGTTATGATCCTTTGGTAGTAATTGATTTCTGAAGTCTCAACTCAACACAATAACAATACAATTGATATCATTGATTGGTGTATGGTGCTACGCAGGGATAACAAGTTCGGTGGGGGGACAACCAGCAGCGGCTCAAGCCAGCCCGGCACCGGCGATGGCAACTTCTTTGAAATGATATTTGGGAGCGGGACTCGAGCATCATCAACCCCTACTCCGACCACCACCTTTTTTCTCTCTCTTTTAATTTTAAGTTTGTACATTAGCTTCAGTGGAGCTGGGCAACTATGATGTACACTGATTATTTATGTAGAAGAAGAAATCAAGTAAAAAGAATGATTACCCCATTTTTGAAGAAATGATGAAAGAAAATTGGTGGCATCATACATTTCACCCTGTCTCACACTCTCACCCTTCTGTGCATATAATATTGTGCAAACTTCCTATGGACCTGTAATCTGACTCAATAACCTAGCAAAACTGAATCTCCATTCCATTAAGTGATTACTTTGAGTAAAGCTATGTGCAAGCAAAGGTTCACGGAATGCTCAATTTAACCCCAATAAGAGGATGGGTGAAGGTAGGGGTGCTGGTCTAGCGGGTTGCACTGTAACCCCGACTGTTAATACTGGTCCAGCTTCACGTTGGGTAAAACTGTAGAAGTGTAGAACTGAATAAGTGATGACCAGTTAACTATCTTGTCCAAGGACCAATTGGACCATTTGGTTTTCCACTTAAAACACCAACTGGTCCTAAACCTGGAATATGTCCAGTCCTAGGGGAAGGTAGTTCTCTCACCATTGCTTCAAGAGTATATTTGTCAAATGCATCGCATTCCAAGAACCTTTCTAGCAAATGTCACTGGCTTAGAAGAATCACTTCATGAGCGAAATAAAACTGTCAAAATTACTCGACCAGGCTAAAGGAAAATGGTTACATTTCAAATCATCACTGAGGGGGAACTGATACTCATCCCTTTGATGACATATCAGCGATTGGGGTCAATCACATAATTATTTTTGTCCAAAAGTGTTAAAGAATGCTACAAGACACTGAAGAAGAAATTTTTTCATGAAGGTCATGGGCGGTTGATAAAAACAATATCCATACCTTCCAGAAGTAGTATAACTATGAGAATGGAAGAAAAAAGATTGAGCTCAACCCGAAAAAAATAAAAAAGAAAGCAAAATTATTGTTGTTATCCCTCGGCGGCCTGTTTAGCAGCATCTTCTTCCAATCTCTTCCATTTTTGCTCACGCTTCTCTAACAAGTCCCCAGCAATGGCTTCTTTTTCATCATACTCACGTTGACACTCCTCAAATAGCTCAGCATCCATCTCCAAGAACATTTTCCGGACATTGGAAGTCAGGCCATGGACTGCTTGGTTCCAGTGAGACTTCATATTTCTCTCTAATGCTTGAAAGATGATTGGTAAAATAGCATGCCGGTTCAGTGCAATCAGTTCTACTATATGCTCATTGTTCCATAAGAACAGAGCCCTCTCCGCAACCTGTCATTTTCCAAGTTCCAAGTATAGCCTTAGTGTTCAAATCTTTCTAAGAATTTACTATGAAACATTAAACAGCCATTTATCAAAGATCAATTACTAATGATGGAAACTGTCATGCCTAATTTCCTCAGTTTACATTTGAAAGTTGAAACCTTTTCCACTTTTCTAGTTTTTTCTTAATCTCTTTCAAATCATGAAGGGTTCACTTTATGATTGTAGTCTAGTTTCTTTCTAAAATTACTTTCTTTTAAGATGTTCCTTTGAAAGAACTCAGACATGGCAAACTACATCTCAGATTTCTTCCTGCTACATCACACCAACTAAATATGCACTGGAGACCATTAAGCTCAACATTCAACAAGGACAACAAATACACAATTATGATTTCACAACTTATGTCAAGTTTTTTATCTTATTGGCCCGTACTTCTAACTCCCTCTGTCCATAAAAAGAGTCATGTTTGGTCAAGGTACAGTTTTTTTAAAGAGAAGGCACGACCGTTATTAAAACTGAAAAGTAATGTAGTCAGATATAAATAATTTTTTCCGCTTGATGAACAAGACTCTTCTTAGACCAGAAAAGATATTAAAACAGGATTCTGTTATTGGATAGCAAGGATCATTTAATTAATATTATCAATAAGATAAAAGTAATCGATACAGTATGACACATAATGAGACATACGTAGTAAAAAGAAAGTCAAGATATTTCAAATCGACAATGACATGGGTGAGTGATTGGTCAGTGTGGCAAGTGGGTAGGAAATACTAAACTAATACGAAGTACTCCGTATTCTGTTTTAATTTTGCTTATTTTTTTCTTGTTTCCTCCAGGACTTTAGAATTTCTAAATTCTTTTTCTGTCTATAGTTTATGCTTTATAGAAATAAATAAAACATAAATTATTTTTTAGTTAAAGTTTAAAAATCCTCTGCTACATTAAAAAATGAGATTCCAAGTGGACAATTGAAAATATCTAGATAGTATACATATATTGGTATATAAACACATATGTACATATATACACATCTTTTTGAAAGAATGAAGAGCAACCCCTCCCCCTTCATTACAAGGGGGGCTTAGCCCCTGAATAAGGCCATGATGGGCATCGTCTCGCAAAGCAAATGCTTACCTTCTTGGTTTATCACAATCTATTGCACATTACCATTTCATGTTCTTTTTTTATACTTTCACACTTGTGCAGTTGTGCATAAACACTTTTGCAAATGAAATATGAAAAGCTATACTACTGGGTCACTAATGTAATGTTGCTTTGCTTTTATGCAAGACAAGTTTACCACTTCACTCAAATTTCAAAGCTGAATTCCTGGATATGCAACTCAAAAGCCTCAACAAATACTTCGGGAGTATATTACTCCATCAACATGTGCATGTGGGTATAAATATTTTTGAAGGGTATATACTAAGTAATATATTCTCAAACCTGGAAATGGGAACTATTAAGGCTACGTCCAATTTGTTTGAAAAGAGGAACCATACAACGATGAAACTCAGCAGGCTGTGTAGCTTCAAGAACTTCTTCAAGCTCCCCAATGAACAGAACCTCCTTCCCGCAATTAGTAACCGGCCAGTACTTAAGCAGTCCCTTAATAACCACACCTGCCAACCTATAATCTTTCTCAACATACTGTACAGTGCAATAAGCCAACTGGTGATGATAGTCAGACATGCATTTAGCCTTGTGGAGTGGAATTAACGCTCGGATAAGAAACAACTTGTGCTCTTCTTTCATAGGAACCGCAAATCCGTTTATTATACTCCCAAGAATCTCCAACAGCTCGCCAATCCCGTTATGCCTCTCTGTCTCAAATATAAACTTGTAGAAGATATTGTTTATGGCCTTTCTTATGAAGGGGCGGTGGACCATGAACTTGCCGTATATACGATGAAGAACAGTCTTCAAATACTCCCGTTCTCTGGTGTCTTCAGAGTCAAACAAGTCGATCAGCTTAAGAAGAAACGTGTGGTCCAGATATCGTTTGGCGATCTTGGTGTCGATATCGGTTGACAACACATATCTCAATAGAAGCTCATACACAAGTTGCAAATGAGGCCATGAAGGGTCCTGGAACATGTCATCCTCCTCGGGGTCACCTCCACCCTCACCCCCAGCACCCTGGTGAGGTGCAGGGGGGAAGCAGCGGAAAATGTTGGACGAAATCATAGAAACCATATCCTCCTGCATAAGCTCAGTCATCTTACACGATCCGGTGTGGACTAAATCAATGAGCTCTGAGAGGGTTTGCCGTTTGATCTCCTTTTCGCGGGCGGATTTCATGGTGTCCGTGAAGTTGAATTGCAAGCAACAGATTTGGAGCTTGCGGATGAAGAGGGCATGGCGTTGGGAGGGCGGGACCTCCTTCAACATTGGCAGGATTTCAACCCCAGGGTTAGGAGGAGCATTTGCCAAGCGCGGCACAGCCTGCGACGGCGAGTCAGCCAATCCAGAAGCGGCGTTATTGACTGCCGCGGAATCAGAAGCAATACGGGAAGCGTGATTGCAGACCACATCTGGGGATGCGCCGGAGGAGGGTATTGAATTATCGGCCGCATCCGATTTCGAAGAACCCTTCTTCCCTCTTTTAATGATCCTGAACATGATTCGAATTTAGGGAAACGGTGGATTTTCCCACTCTCTGTAACGATCCTTCATAACAATTTCCTAATGATAATTATGGAGAGAAAATCGTTTATAGAAAATGGAAAATCTTTCCGAAGACATTAAAAGTGGAAATAGAGAATGAGTAGCATTAAATCCTATCTGAGTGTAGATACGGTAACTAATGAAGGAATAAGTTCCAGAGAAATAAACAAATCATCATCATCATTACATAAAAGTGAGGGAAAAGTGGGTGTGTTTCAGTAAGCGAAACGAGAAAGATGAAAAAAATGAAGAGAAAATGAAGGAAGACGACAAGGAATGATGGATACCTCGTGAAGAACAAAGGAATGCGAGATCCGATAAGGGAGGAGCGGAGCGGAGAAGAAGCAGCAGCCACCAGCCGGCAGCTACATGTGTGTGTTTTTCAGACTGATGCATTTGTATTTTATAATTTATACGGAGTAATTTATACGAAGTACAAGTTTTTTTTGAAATATACTCCCTCCGTGCCTATTATATCTTGCAAATAGGTTTGTCACAGAGTTTAAGATAGTGGGTATTGTGTGGTGGAGAGTTGTGCAGAGGAGAGAGAAATGTGTAAGAATTGATGTGAACCACAAATTCTGGCCAAAAAAGGAAAGTGAAAGTTTTAATTGGGACGGACGAAAAAGGAAAGTTGGAAGTTTATTTAGGGACGGAGGGAGTACTACGTATAATTTATACGGAGTACAAGTTATTAGTACAAATGAATGCTTCAGGGATGGCAATGGGTTTGGGGCGTCGGGTACACTCATTCATCCCCGCTCCATCCCTCGTTACTCTCAAACCCGGCCCATCCCCACCCCACCCCGTTGTCCCCCACGGATATCCATGGGTGTCCCCATTTCGATTTAATTTATCGTATTTTCATTTATAGGGTGCAATTCAATTCGAACGATATTTAATGTGAGAATGTGAGAACAGTCACATTTAATCCAATGTGATACACAATAGAGCCCTTCTGGTGCACATTTGGATTTTGCTCAATACAAGCTAATATAAATAACACTGAGGCACTTTTATAAATATTATGCTTACTACGAAAAAGTGTGATGTATGAGTCTCATTGTGCATCACATTGAGTTAAATGTGATGTTCTCACGTTTTCACATTTTTCATTGTTCTCATTTAATGCTACACAGACACATACCGCTAATTTTAATAATTATTCAATTTGAATAAGTTCTGTGAATTGTAGACAATAGAAGTAAAATTATAAGTAACATATTATCATCATGTATGCCATTACAACTTTCTCAACAATTATAATTGATGGATAGTCTACCCGGGGAGTATCTTATCCGAGGGGTTATTACGGGAATAACTTAGAGAGAAGTCAGAGCAAATAGGAGGAGAGAGAGTCGATTTATTAAATGAACTCAGCGTGGTTTACAAGGAGAATAAGGGCTGCTATTTATAGTAGCAATAAATGCGATGAGAGGACACGTGTCAGTAATCCAACGGCCGAAGGGTCACATCAGCCGGTTGGCACCGGCAGTGGTACGTCCACCGCATTGATTGCGGTTGGCGGATGTGACGTGGCATTAAATGCGGTGGTTGGCTGTCTCTAAAAGGAATCTTCGATGATTGAACATGTTTGGCCGAAGGCTCCTTGTGTAGCCGAGGGCTCCATGTAACCAAGAACCCCCGTGTAGCCGAAGGCGTTGTGTGACCGAAGGCTTGGTTCAGCCGAAGGCCCCTCCGTTGCCGAGGGCTTGATAGTGCCGAAGGCTCATGTTTTTCGCCGCTTTCTCCCAGTAGCTTCTTATGCCAGAGAAGGTTATCCCGTGAGTTTTGGAGCCTCCGGCCAATGAGGCCGAAGGCACCCCAGTGTGTATTCTGGGCCACTTTGAGGCTTGGGCCGCTGTATTTGGGCCTGAGTTGTTTCCTGAGCTCAATGGACTTGTGTAGGAGAAATAGGAGTCTATGGGCCGGGGGTTCCTGGGCCATATACTCCATCATGAGTCCCTCACTCCTTTTGCCGAAAGGTACTTGAGGGAAAAGGAGTAGATGTGTTGATTCTTCCGGGGGCTTCATCGCCTGTCTGGGTGCCTTTGTTTGAGAACTTGTCTTCCGTTGATTGCCGAAGGCTTCCCTCAGTCCCTCACATGTCGAGGGTTTTCTGAGGGAAGGTATTCGTAACCTTCGCATGTTCGCCGGGGGCTCCCCTCAGTCCCTCACACGTCGAGGGTTTTCTGAGGAAAGCATAGATGTATTGTCTGCATGTATTGTGATGAGGGGTTGCACTGTGATGTTTGCCCGGAGGCCGTATGCGTCAATTGTAAATTGTTGCATGAAGAAATTTTTGTTGTGTATGATCCCCGAGGGGTGTATCCCAGTCCCCCACTCCTTTAGGCCGAAGGCGAGCTCGGGCTGAAGGAGTTATGATGAGTTGATGAGCCCCCGAGGGTTGATAACATTGATAAGCCAAAGGCTTATGCCGCTACGGGCTCGAAGGCGTTTGGTGGAATTCGTTGCCTGAAGGCTGCGGTGAGTGAGTAACCGGAGGCTATCATTCGGGGGCATCCCAGTGTTGCCGAAATATAGTCGTTGTAATATAGCCGTTGGGAGAGGGGCACACGTGGCATGCTCCCGTTGGTTGAAGGTGGGCGGGTGCCATCCATTGGTTGAACCGGCGGCCCGTAATGATGGCCTTTTCAAGTCGAGGCCCAGTTCTCGAGGCTGAAAGCCTATATATACCCCAACTCCGAACTCATTTGGTTTGTGCGTTTTAGAATTGAAGCGAAGCTCTGCCAAAATTTCTAGAGAGATAAAGTATTTCCTCCGATCAAACCCTAAGCCACAAGGTCAGTTCTTGCTCCGTTCCTTACTTCCTTAGCATATTTTGCTTCTTTCTCCTTTGATCTTGTGTTTAGAGGTGTTAGGATAGCCTTCGGTAGGAACACTTAGGTAGTCTCCCTCAGTCACACTTCTCCTCCTTCAAAGTCATGTCCTCTCAAAGCGATTCCCAAGATATCTCGGGGGAGCCGTCGGCACAACAGGAAAGCTACTCGGACGTGGAGTCCTCGAGTGCGCAGTCCTCGGCGAACAATGATTCAGCGGTTGCCGAGGAAGTCCAAAATAACCTTCGTACTGAGCTGGAGGCGGAGGAGTTTGAGCAGGTGGTAGAGGATGAAGAAATGGCCCTCGCGCTGCAGGTAGCGGAAGAAGAGGAGGAGAAGGAGAGGCAAGAAGTCACTGTCGCCGTCCTCCCCCTTCGCGGTTCTGGTGAGGCGAGCACCTCCCGGCCATTAGATCTGGAGCCCCTCAATGTTGCAGTAGGGAAGAAGAGGAAGAAGACGAAGGCTCCCAAGAAAGGCAAGCAAACCGCCGTGGACTGCGGGAAACCCGTAGGTATACCCGAGGGGCACTCATGGCTGAACACTGCGGCCCTCGCGCTGAGATCGAAGGCTGATAGGGCAGAATGCTATGTCACGCAGTTGCATGTCGGCCCTTCGGCGACTGTAATCGAACCGGGACCCGATGATCTCCTGTTGCGGGCTCCGGAGGGTTGTTTTGCGGTCCATGTGCTGTCGGTTGCCATGGGCCTCCGGTTCCCGCTTCACCCGTTCCTTCTGGAGTACCTTAGGTACGTGGGGTTAGCCCCCTGCCAGCTAACCCCCAACAGCCATTCTTACATAACCGGCTTCCTTCAGCTTTGCCGGGCTCGGGGGGTAACCGCGACTCTGGACTTGTTCTTTCAAAGCTTCAACCTGTGCCGAGGGGGCCACTCCAACTCCGAGGGGTTTGCAAATCTTCAACAGCTCGCCCCCTGGAGGCTTTTCGATGACGTTCCTTCGTCCCACAAAGGATGGAAGGATCGCTTCTGCTACATTAAGATGGCGGAAAATCCATTTCCGAGGGAGTTGCGGAATCACTTCAGGAGGCACCCGAAGGTGGGAAGCGCCGCACTCCAGAAGGAGGGGAAGAAGATTGCGGCTTTGCTGCCGGGGGCCACAAAGCATGTGACGGTCAAGGACTCTACTCTCCCCGAAGACTTGCTGGCCCTAGGCTTCCGGCGGTACCGCTTTCTGGGCGAAAAGGATGACCAATACCCAGTCCTCGAGAGAGCCTTCGGTGGCAGTGGAGGTAGTTACCGGAGGATCCGCTTTATTGTACTTAGGATATTTGCATGCTCTTATTTCTCTTCTTTTGTTGTAATTGACCCCTCCGGTTTGACTTCTTTGCAGGTATCAGCATGGATGTCTCCAACTTTGCCGCATTGAAGAAGAAGCTGGCCAAGGAGCCGAAGAAGAAGAAAGAGACGGGGGTTCAGAAATCCGTCGATGAATTCTTCGAGAGAGAGGGGGCCACTCGGGTCCCGGAGGGTGAGGGACCCTCAAAAGCTGTTGGTGCTGGCGCCGGCGCCGGGGGAGCCCAGGCGGAGCCCAAGAGAAAAAATGCTGGGAAGGGCGTGATGCCTCCGGAGAAGAAGAAAAAGAAGGGGGCCCCCGAGAAGACGGACGCCCCCGTTGTTATTGTCAAAGAACACTCTTCCTCCTCCCCCGCAGAAAATGTCCTCCCTCCTCCCGGGGGCCAAGATAACAGTCTGGCTTGGCCCCGGGATGATGTGCAGTTCTCTATCACCAAGGGAACTGCCATCATGCATGGCACCCTCAACCCGAGGGAGTTCCTAAAGGGTGCCACGCCCCCGACTGATAAGTCGGTGCTGTCGAGGGCTAAGGATGATGCCCTCAGCGCCAAGGTGCTCCAAGCCTCTGTCACTGTAAGTCTTTCCCTTAGCTTTTGTTTGATTGATGGTTCTGGCATATATTTTTTTTCTTAAGCTGATCACTGCTGTATGGCGGTTCTGATCTGCAGGCTGCCCTCGGTCTTGGGGAGCTGCTCCAGAGGATGGAGCAATATCAGGCGCAGAAGCGCCAGGCTGATGAGGCCCTGGCGGAGTCCCGACGGCAACTCCAGGAGGCTCAAGAGACCCTCCGGCTGGAGAAGATGGCGTTCAATTCCATTCTTGAAAATAATAAAGTGATCGCCAGAGCCGAGGGGAAGGCCGACGCAGAGAGGGCCGCTGCCGAAGCCGCCAAGGTTGCCGCCGAGGAGGCCGAGGCAGCCAAGAAGGAAGCTGTCGCCGAGGCTGAGAAGAACGCCATCGCCGCCTTTGCTGCTGAGGGCTGGAGGGCCGAAGACCGGAAAGGATGGGTGGCCTCGGTCATAGAGCAGGGGGTGGATGCCTGGGTGAAAGGTCCTGGAGCCGAATGGTTAGCCCGAAAGGGCAAAGACTATTATGATGGTGGCGAGTTTTTTACTCAAAACCTTATCTACCGGAGGCTCTCCAGGCACCTCAAGATTGATCCCAAGAAGTTCGACCCAACGGCATATGGCCTCCCCCTTCTGCAGCCAGATGTAAGAGTCCCCCTTCCCGAAGGAGAAGAAAGGCCGGATCTAGAGGATTCCGAGCTGATGGGTGAAGGCGGTGGCGAAGAAGTCGAGGATGATACTGCTTCCAAGCCGAGGGATGATGCGGGTCAAGAAACTCAAACTTAGGAATTTATTGATGTATTTTTGTAATAGCCTGTAGCTTCCGACTTCTGCCATTGTAATGAACATCTTTTGCACCTTTGCCCCCGGGCTTTTGATATGAATGTTTCCGATTACTTTTGTAATGTCTTCGTTTCTTTCCTTTATGAATGTATGTCTTCCTTATACTTTGTGTATCTTCTCGAAGGCCTTAGAAATTTTTTCTAAGTGAAAACTCCTCGCCAGCCTCTGGCCGCAGTGTTGGATTACCGGGGGGTTGTTGTTGTGGACTTAGAAAATTTTTCTAAGTGAAAACCATTGCCATATTTCCCAAAAGCCTCCGGATAAGTAGTAGTTCGTCGGATGCTTTCGTTGGTGTTGCCTCCGGGATTGTAGGATCGACGGGGGATCGTTGTTTCGGGTCATAGGCCCTCCGTCATGTATTGCGGTTGCCGGGGGTCTGTTGTTTGTGGACTTAGAAAATTTTCTAAGTAAGAACCTTTGTCGTGAACCCTCGGCTGTGACGTAGCCTCCGTCTGTAGTGTAGCATTAGGTCGTTGCCAAGTAGATTGGGGGGCCATCGGCTGTACGAAGGTTGGTGAAGATAGTGTCCCGGTTTGCCCCCGAAGGGCTCCCCCATCGTGGACTTAGGCAGATTTCCATAAAGCTTCAGTAGGTGCCGTAGTGGACCTTCTGGCGAGAGAGTTGCTTGGGCCCCCGGTGTGTACAGTTGCCGAGGGGTTCGAGATTATGGACTTAGTGAAATTCTGAGATGTGTTTCCAACAGATCTTGTGAATAGCCCTTGGTTGATGGCCATTAGCAAAGTTGCCATAAGTGTTATTGACCCTTTGGTTGCCATAAGGTTTGACCCCTCGGTGAACCCTCCAGCTCATGGTTTGTGTAGATTTGTATTGCCTTAGGACTTCGTGTAGCTTTCGGCATGGAACATAGCTGGCTTTGATTCAGCTGAATCTCGGACTTAGCCAAATTTAGCTGAAGTTTTGCTAGTGAGCCTTCATCTTGGGCTTCCGGGGAAACCGTTGTACTCCAAGGCTTTATGTAGGGGAGCCTTCGGCTATGTAGCCAGATGACTTGTTGCAGAGAGATTTTCTTGTGCCTTTGTAGGAGCCTTCGGGAATGTATATCCGAAGTGTTGAGCCTCCGGGGAAAATAGTATCCGGGGAGTTCCTTCCCCCCTACACATCTTTTTCTTTTTTCTTTTTTTTTTTTTTTTAGATGGTGTAGGAGAGGCATCTAGAAACTTGGTTTCTAGGGAAGGCTTGGCCTATGTGGGAGGCAACGGAACAAACCGTTGGCTCCCCCTTCGGGAATGACCTTCCGATATCCCGAAGGGTTTGAGGGTCGTTTCCTCGGCCCGAGACATCGTCTGTTGCCTGCTTCCCCTTGGGAGATAGCACGGAAAGCGCCTCGGTTTTGAAAGTCGTCCCCTCAGCCCGAGACATGGTCTGTTGCCTGCTTCCCCTTGGGGGATAGCGCGGGGAGCGTTTCGTTTGTGGAAGTCGAATCCTGGGCCCGGGACATGGTCCGTTGCCTGCCTCCCCTTGGGGGATGGCGCGGAAAGCGTTCCTGGGAAGGGTTTTATTTGTGTGTGGGACACAAATAGCCGGGAGCACTTGGTGCCAGCCGGAGCCGAGGGGTGTTGCACCCCCCGGTTTTTTTTTTTTTTTTTTTTTTTTTTTAGGAGAGTATGTAAAAGTTTGAGAAAACACTTGGTGTTTTCAAAGAGTGATGGGGGTGACCCCTACACTTGGTACTTGGTACCTAAATTGTTGTTCCCCCTCATGAGAGGGAGAGGCCTTGGGCCTATTTTGGTGAAGCGATGAGGGCTTGGCCACTCATTTGTAGGAGAGAAGGGGGGGCCTTGGGCCGCTTGTACAATATGTAGGTGATGAAGGCTTGGCCTTTTGATTATTCTTCAGAAACAGATGGGGCCTTGGGCCATTGATGTTTACACTTGCTCAGGATGAGGGCTTGGCCGCTCAAGCCTTATTGATAGAATTTGACAAGGTGGTGCACATTCCAATGTCTAGGGACCTCCGTCCCATTGGGACGTTTAAGCTTGTATGTCCCTGGTTTGATGATGGCTGAGATGATGTAGGGGCCTTCAAACTTGGGTGCCATCTTTCCTCCCTCGGTGGGTAGACTGGCCTCCCTTCGTCGGAGGACGTAGTCCCCCACCTGAAATTCCCGGGAGCGGACCTTGGCGTCGATGTAGCCTTTGACTTGTCTCCCATAGTTTTCAGCCCTGAGAAAGGCTTGCTCTCGGCGTTCTGAGATGAGATGAAGGTCGAGGGCCATGTTGGCTTCGTTGACCTCGGGCTCATATTGTTCCACCCTTCGGGTGGGAAGGGTCACTTCTGTTGGAGCCTTTGCCTCAAAGCCATAGCATAGGGAGAAAGGGGTCTCACCTGTTGCACGCCGAGGGGTGGTGCGGTAGGCCCATAGGATGTTATGAAGCTCTTCTACCCAGCCTCCCCCTTCGGCTTCCAGCTTTTTCTTCAACCCTTCAAGTAGGGTTCGGTTGGCGTTCTCTACTTGCCCGTTGCCCTGAGGGTAGGCAACGGAAGAGAATGTGTGCTTGATGCCCCAAGCTTCAAGGAGGGCGCAGAAGGGGGCTGCCTCGAATTGAGTCCCGTTGTCGGAGATGATTTGTTGGGGGACGCCAAACCTTGTGAGAATGTTCTTGAGGACGAAGTGACGGCACCGGGCCTCCGTGATGCTGGCGAGGGGTTCGGCCTCTACCCATTTGGTGAAGTAGTCAATGGCCACAATGATGTACCTGTTGTTGGAGGTACCCCTCGGTAGAGGTCCCACTAAATCGATCCCCCATCTGGAGAAGGGTATAGCGGTGCTGATGGGGGCATAGTTGACCGCTGGCCTGCCGGGGGCCTTCTGAAAGTGTTGGCAAGCGGTGCATCTTCGGGCTAGATCAGCACAATCTCTAGCCATCGAGGGCCAGAAGTAGCCCTGAACTATGAGCCTTCGGGACATGGAGAAAGGTCCCTGGTGAGCTGAGCAAGTGCCACTGTGCACTTCCTCCATGGCGACTTCGGCCTCATCTTGATGAAGGCACCGAAGCAGGGTGCCGTTGTAAGATCTCTTGTAAAGCCTCCCGTTTTCGATGGCGTAGCTGGGAGCCCTCAATTTTGCTAACTTGGCACGGGCTTCGTTTTGGGGCAATTGCCCTGTGGTGATGAAGTTGATGATGTCGGAGATCCAATCCTCCGGTCTCAGGTTAATATTCATGACGGGGCTCGCGTGGATGCTTGAGAGGTTGAGTTCCTCAATTCTTGCAATTTTGGAGAGGTGCTCGGGGGATTCATCCGAAAGCTTGGATAGGATGTCGGCCTCGGAGTTTTGAGCCCTCGGTATCTGGGTGAGGGAGTGTGCTTCAAATACCTTGAGCAACTCCTTAGCCGCTTCTTTGTATTGTTTCATCCTCCCTTCTTTGGCTTCGTACTCCCCAGAAATTTGACCCACGACAAGCTTGGAGTCACACTTGACGTGGATCATCCTGGCCTTCAGATTTGCTGCCAGCCGAAGGCCACATAGGAGGGCTTCGTACTCGGCCTCGTTGTTGGAGACCTTGAAGGAGAAGCGGATGGCGTAATAGGCGCGGAAACCTTCGGGTGTGATCAGAACTACTCCCCCTCCGCATGCTTTGGTGGCCGAGGAGCCATCGGTGTAGAGGGTCCACCACTCATCGAGGGGTGCCGAGGGCTCCTCGTCAGCTGTTGATCTTGCGGTGCATTCCGTTACGAAGTCCGCCAGGGCTTGGCCCTTGATGGCAGGCCTCGGACGGATGTCAATGTTGTACTGGCTGAGGAAGATGGCCCATTTCACCATCCGAGAGGAGCTAGTGGGACTCCTCATGAGGGCGCCGAGGGGTTGATGAGTGAGCACTTGGACCGGATGAGCTTGGAAGTAGTGGCCAAGCTTCTTGACGGTCCACACGATGGCTAGCACCGTCTTCTCGACGGGAGAATACCTGAGTTCGGCCTCCCGGAGGGTTTTGCTGACGTAGAAGATGGCATGTTGGATGTCGTCTTCCTCTCGGATTAGTACTGAGCTGATAGCCGCAGGGCTAACACCGAAATATAAGTATAACGTCTCCCCCACCTTTGGTTTGGAGAGCACTGGAGGAGAGGAGAGGTACTTTTTGAGTTCGTCGAAGGCCTCTTGACATTCAGATGTCCATTGAAAACCCGCCGTCTTCCTCATGATTTGGAAGAAGGGAAGGGCCCTCTCGGCTGACTTAGAGAGGAATCGGTTGAGGGCCGCCAGGCGACCCGTCAGCCGTTGAACTTCTTTGACGTTGCGTGGAGGCTCCATGTTGATGATGGCCTGGATCTTCTCGGGGTTGGCCTCAATACCCCTTCGGCTGACCATGTAGCCCAAGAACTTCCCTCCTTGGACGCCGAAGGTGCACTTCTTCGGATTTAGCCGGAGGTTAAATTTTTGCATGATGGCAAAAATTTCCCGGAGGTCGTCGGCGTGAGTGCTTGTCTTCTTACTTTTGACGATCATATCGTCAACGTAAGCCTCCATGGTGCGTCCTAGGACAGCTTGAAAAACCCTAGCCACCATGTGTGTGTAGGTGGCGCCTGAATTTTTGAGGCCGAAGGCCATAACAAGATAACAGAAGATGCCTTCGGGTGTCATGAAGGCAGTTTTTTCAGCGTCTTCCTCATGCATGTAGATTTGATGATATCCGCGGAATGCGTCGAGGAATGACATGATCTCGCATCCCGCGGTCTCATCCACTAGTTGATCAATGTTTGGCAGAGGGAAGGGGTCCATAGGGCATGCCTTATTCAGATCCGTGTAATCCACGCACATGCGGAAAGTAGGAGGCTTGTGTGCGAGGACTACGTTTGCCAACCAAGAAGGGTATTTCACCTCCTTGATGTGTTTGATGGAGAGGAGCATGGATACCTCCTTCTTCACGAACTCCCTTCTCTCGGCCGAGAGGGGTCTTCTTCGTTGCTGCACTGGTCTGGCCGAAGGGTCCACCGCCAGGCGGTGGGTGATAACCCTTCGGTCAATTCCTGGCATATCCTCCGGCCCCCATGCAAAAACAATGGAGTAGGCGCGGAGGGCCTTGGTGATGCCAGCCTTCAAGTCTTCGGGGAGCTTGGCTCCAATCTTCAGGACTCTCTCCGGCTTGGCCGGATCGAGTATCAAGTCTTCAGTCTCCTCGGCAGGCTCAGCCCTCGGCCTGCCTTCTTCTTCCTCTAGGGCCTTGGTGGTGATGGTGTCAACTCGAAATTCAGTTTTGCTAACCTTCTTGGTAAGCTGAAGGTAGCAGGCCCTGGAGAGTTTCTGATTCCCCCTTGTGTAGCCGATGCCGGTGGGTGTGGGGAATTTGAGACAGAGGTGCCTCATAGAGATGACGGCCTCCAAGTCCTCGAGGGCAGGCCGGCCGAGGATGATGTTGTGCGCGCAGTCGAGGTTGACGACGACGAATTCCACTTCGAGCTTGGCTCTATGGGATCCGTCGCCGAATTCAACCATGAGGGTGATGACGCCCTCGGCGTCTATGTTGTCCCCCGTAAATCCGGAGAGGGGGGTGTTGATGTGTCGAAGGGACCCCCTGTCGAGTCCCAACTCTTGAAAAGTGCTGAGATACATGACGTTGACCGAACTCCCTGTGTCGACATAAGTCCGGTGGATGATGGCGTCATTGATCTCAGTGCGGATGACGAGGGCATCCCTATGCGGCAGAGAACCCGAGGGGAGGTCCGCGTCTGTGAAGAAAATTGGATCCGCCCTCGGCCGTTTAGTTGGGGGCATGTGATTGACTTCTCCAATGTAAAGGGACTGTGCCCACTTCTTCCGTTGGCTGGTGGAGTCTCCACCAGTGTTGCCGCCGTTAATCATGTGAATGTGGCGCTTGTATTGCTGGTGGGAGCCTTCTCCCTCATCTTCGAGGCCCCCAATTTCTCGCTTCTTCCCCTGTGGGTTTCCCAAGGGGATGGTGTTGGGGTTCACCCATTTATTTGCCTTCGGCGGAGGCCCTTGATGATGAGGGGGGCCCTGGAGAGGAGGGCCCCTGATGAACTGAGATAAGTGGCCCGCCTGTATCAGCCTCTCGATGGCGTTCTTCAGCTGATGGCAGTCGTCGGTCTTGTGTCCATGGTGGCGGTGGAAGCAGCAATAAGGCTCATCAGGGCCGATGGCATAGATCTCGAGGGGTGTGCGGGAGTCCCGCTCAACGAGCCCCCGCTCTTCCGCATGGTCAAGAATGACGCTGACGGGGTGCGTCAAGGGAGTGCGTGGGTGCTCCAGGAGGACGGGTTGCGCCCATGCCTTCGGATTATTCTTGTAACTGCCCCCCGGGTCTGGCTTGGCCACCTCGGGAACGATAATTGTAATGGGGCTCTCGGTTGGCCGGAGGGGGAGGCCCCCCGGGCCGATTCCTGCCCTCATTCTTCTGAGAAGGATCCGTGTTGCGGCGGTCCTTCTCGATCTCCTCCGCTTCAGCGTATCGGTCCCCCCGCTGAAGGGCCTTGGTATAGTCGCGGGGGGGATCGGTGATGAGACTCCTGGAGAAGTTACCGTTGCGGAGGACGGTGTGGAAGAGGGCCATCAGGGTCCTGTCATCGGCGCCCTCAACCTCGAGGGAGGCCTGCCTCCAGCGTTCTAGGAAACTCCGAAGGGTTTCCTCCTTCTGTTGTCTCACGTTTAGGAGGTGGGAGAAGTGTTTCTTTGAGCGGTGCCTCCCTGCAAATTGTGTAAGGAAGCGGTGGGCAAGTTCTTGCCAAGAATCAATGCTGCCTTCGGGTAACCGGTTGAACCACTCATACGCTGGTCCCTCCAAGGTGGAAAGGAACCAACGGCATAAGTATTCGTCCGACGCCCCCATCATCATCATGCTGTTTTGATAACGGCTATAGTGTTCTTGGGGATCCGTCTTCCCCTCATACGGCTTGATAGGTTGCCCCCGATATTTGTGGGGGATTTTGGCCGCCAATACCCTTGGGGTGAAGGGCGTCCTAGTGCGGAGTTGAATGAGGGGCTCGCCTGAGCCTTCGGCGAGCTTACGCTTCATTTCCTCCACCTGTGCCCGGAGGTCAGCGTACTCCGGATCTGGCCTTGCTGTGGAAGCCGTCGGGGGAGCCTGACGATTCTCCTCAAGTTGACGGAGGAGGGCTTCGATGATTTCGTCCTTAGGATCCTTCGGGGCCACCCCTTGGGAGTTGGCCCGGAAGGATTGCGCCTGATTGATTTGGTGCCTGGCGTCATCGGCATGGAGGAGGGCTTTGCCCTTGCTCCGGGGTGGAGGTATGCCCTCGGCTCCCGAAGCGGAGGCTCCACTTTCCTGGGGCCTGCTGAATGCTTGTTTCCCGAGGCGGTCTTGGACCCCTCGGTGCCCGGGAGCTCCCCCAAGCCTTTCAAGTACAGAGGTTCGGGGTTTCTCTTTCATCATGGGGCGCTTGTCCCTGGATTGGGCCTCTTGGGAGGCGGTATCCTGTGCTATGACCCCTTCGGCGTTCCCAATCCCCTGGGGAGGATTGTTGAACAGAGGAGGGAGCGGTGGTAATTGAATAACATTCCCTCCAGCGTAGGGCTGGAGGGGTGCCTGAGAGGCGAGGGCTCCGGAATTGAGAGCCATTTTCTGAACAAAGGCCGCAAAGGCAGCCTGAAGATCGATGGCCGGGGCCGGAGGGGGAACTTGGTTCTCACTCCGATCCCTCCTTCGATTATCAAGGCCAATGCGGGCATCGGGGGCGTTCTTCTGTAGTTGCTGACGGAGGTCAGCAGTAGCCTGCTCCAACTCAAGGATGATACCACCCTCGGGTACTAAGAGCCTGTTGGAGGCCTCAGCCCCGTTAGTCTCGCCGGGGGCTACGTGGTTCTCCTCGAGGGTTTTGGATTGGGCACGGGTGGTTCTTCCCATTTTTGGCGAGTGTTTTGTGTATTTGGTAGAGGGGGAGGGTTTCTTACTTGATAGTTCAGACCTCTCAACGAGAGCACCAAATGATGGATAGTCTACCCGGGGAGTATCTTATCCGAGGGGTTATTACGGGAATAACTTAGAGAGAAGTCAGAGCAAATAGGAGGAGAGAGAGTCGATTTATTAAATGAACTCAGCGTGGTTTACAAGGAGAATAAGGGCTGCTATTTATAGTAGCAATAAATGCGATGAGAGGACACGTGTCAGTAATCCAACGGCCGAAGGGTCACATCAGCCGGTTGGCACCGGCAGTGGTACGTCCACCGCATTGATTGCGGTTGGCGGATGTGACGTGGCATTAAATGCGGTGGTTGGCTGTCTCTAAAAGGAATCTTCGATGATTGAACATGTTTGGCCGAAGGCTCCTTGTGTAGCCGAGGGCTCCATGTAACCAAGGACCCCCGTGTAGCCGAAGGCGTTGTGTGACCGAACGCTTGGTTCAGCCGAAGGCCCCTCCGTTGCCGAGGGCTTGATAGTGCCGAAGGCTCATGTTTTTCGCCGCTTTCTCCCAGTAGCTTCTTATGCCAGAGAAGGTTATCCCGTGAGTTTTGGAGCCTCCGGCCAATGAGGCCGAAGGCACCCCAGTGTGTATTCTGGGCCACTTTGAGGCTTGGGCCGCTGTATTTGGGCCTGAGTTGTTTCCTGAGCTCAATGGACTTGTGTAGGAGAAATAGGAGTCTATGGGCCGGGGGTTCCTGGGCCATATACTCCATCAATAATACAATTATTTACATATTACATATAAATGTGTGTATTTATTTACTCAATTTCTCACTCTTAAAACTCATATAATATTTATGATAAATATTTTTAATCATTACTCATTATTATTCTAATATAGTATGCATTAACTCATTAACCATGACTAAAACATAGGAAAAATTGACAAGAATAATCCCATCTTTCACTGGTCTTCTCGTAATAATCTCACATTTACGTAATCCAAGAATAATCTCACATTTGCACCTCATCTTCTTTCATTGGACTCTGACCTATTGATGACCTACAAAGATATAAGATTTTAAAAAAAAAGTCCAATGAAAGAAGATGGCGTGGAAATGTGGAATTATTCTGGGATTATGTAAAGGTGGGATTATTATGAAAAGACTAGTGAAATGTGAGATTATTCTTATCAATTTTTTCTTAAAACATATACAATTATGCATCTGTATATGTGTGTGTGTGTGTGTAATAGAGATCAAATACAAATCATGCTTAATTTACAAAGTACGAACTTATCTTGGTCATCAGATTAAAGGATATAAAGGCAAGGTGACATTTTTGTAATAAAACCTAACTTTTCTATGGTGCAACTCGTTGAACGTTAATGTGCAACTGCTATTTTATGACTATATAATATGCAACACTTTGAACCTCAATATGCAATGCAAATAACGTCAAGGTGCATCGTACGAACATTTGCACAATAAGCACAGTTTGTACTTGATCTCCCCCCTATATATATGTGTGTGTTTGTGTGTGTGTATGTGTGTGTGTGTTGGGCAGAGTTAATATATATAATTTAAGTTAATATGTTTGTACATTGTTTATATATGTGTATATGTATGTTTGAAAATATATTTATAATGGGGACAGGGTGGGTGTAGCAATTCCCGTCCCCCGTCCCATATTTTAACGGGGTAAAAATTTCTCATCCATCCCCACCCTGCCCCAAGCCCCGCCCCATCCTCCCCCCACGGGGCGGTTCCCCACGGGTCCCCACCCCCATTGCCATCCTTACCTCCTCCTCATTATTATAGTAATTATTATTGATATTATTAATTAAAATATAAAAATGAGTGTTAAGTTATACTCCCCTCCGTCCCATAAAATTTTTCAAATTTCCTTTTTAGTCGTCGCAAAAAAATCTTCTCATTTATCATTTTTGGACAATTTGTGTGACTCACAAATTGTACTTTTTCATTTTATTTCATTTCCTTAATATGCGTGTCAAGTTAAAGTTGGAAGCTTTTATTGGAATGGAGGGAGTAATTTTTATTATTAGATTAATATTTTAATGTATTACTTGAGAATGTTTCTGAATTGTTGTACTTTAAAGTTTAAATAGTACTCTGTTTTATTTTCATACAAAAATCCTGTTTGTGGTTCATTTTGAAACAAGTAGTAAGGGTGTAATGATTAAAAATGAAGTATCTATTTTAGAAGGCTTTCAAATACGATCCTGGAGTTTGGGTTTTAATGGGGTTATTATTATTATTATTATTAATAATTTATTATAAATAAAGCTTGCTGCTTCTCTTTTTAATACGGTCAAGGTGTGAAGTGTGAACATGGAAATGAAAACTAACCCGCATGAGTAGCTCAGAGTGACTTTGACACTTACTTACTCTTTCACCATCCTGTCGAGTCGGGGTGTGGGGGCTCATGGGGTGGTAGATTCCACTTTTGGTTCAATGGAAATGAAAAGTAAATACTCTGTACTACAGTTGCATTTAGCCCATTTTCAAATTTTTTTGTTTAAAAAACAAAGTCAGATTTTATGATTATTCTTACTTATCTCTCATTTGAACAACACTCAATCATGCAATTTTTAATTTTCTCATTCCACATTTAACACAAACTTGACAATAAAATTACCAATTCTCCTAGGTGTTCCTAGATTAATAAATCCATAAGCAACATTATGAACTTGTACCCAAAATTTAGTCTCATTTAGGCTAATCTTGATAGGAATTTCCACCGGCCTGATTTCTTTGACAATCGCAAATTTCTCTCAAACAACCACGAACCATCTTCTAAAACATGCCTCATGTCCATAATGCGATAAAAAGTAAAAATATACATCTTCTCGCCAATCTCTTTTATTGACACACGTTTGACTGGTCTCCATAGGGAGGCCATAAGCTCCTTAAAGGTCTGGAATTTGATCTTCTGATTCGTAAGTACCATGCCAACCACCGAAAAGGTCACCTTACCATTGCGTGTCACCCCTTCCTCTCCTTCATCATCATCGAAGTTCAGTTCCTCGCTTTCCTCGCCAATTGCCATGTTTTGTACTGGTTAACTATACCTTTCATCAAACAAACCGCACTAACACCTTCGATTCAGATTCCCTCCCTGAGTTCCTCGTCCTGAGTCTCAATTGTGCACGTAAGCAGTAAAGCCGCTGGCCTTCAGCAAGTCCTCTTCCCACCCGTTGTCTCAGTTCCGCCTCCCGACAGCCGCTCCTCAGTAGAGCCCATAGCGGGGGGAAACCCTAGCGGCGGAGAATCTCCCTAGAGAAAGAAATTAATAACAACTTCCATATACGTATAAAATTGTTATCTTTTTTTTTGTAATATATGTTTCAGTTATTTGATTCACTAATATGTTTGTGTAGTTTCTTAGATGCGAATTTCATGTATGCAAACTAATTTGATAAAAGAGTGTTGGTGTAAAAAGTAGCCACAAAATTAATACTGAAACCTTATTTTGATATCTACACTTGAGATAAAAATGTTATAATTTAGGAGTTTTTTTATGCTATAATTTAGGAGTTCTTAAGGCGAAAAGGGTATTCTATGATATAGGTTTAAATGGTACTAGTCATGGACCCGGGCCGGGTCGGGCTCGGGCCGGGCCTAGGCCCGGTCGGGCCTCAGGTTTTTTGAAGGAGGCCCGGGACCGGCCCGTGCTATGGTCGGTGCCGGTTCAGGCCGGGCCACCCGCCTGGGTCACGGGTCGGGCCACCCGCCAGGCCGGGCCGGGTCAGCTTAATTTTTTTATACTTTATAGTTTATACAAACGTTTATTAAAAAACGTTCAATTGCATTTATTTGAAATAGGAACTACGTTTGAGAATTGAGGAAAAGATTAAAACGTGAAATACATTTTATAATAAATTGTAAAATACTAATCAATCGGAATCTCCGGCATAGGTAGAGCCACCATCGGTTGTTGAGTCATCCATAAAGTCTTGGGAGGGGATGATGCTCATTTATTTGAGTTCTACGTGCCGCCTTCAACCAATCGTGGTAGCATATAAGCGTTTCAAGAGAGTGTGCGCTCAATCTCGATCTAGATGTCGTTAGGACGTTGCTTACCGAACTAAATTCTTGTTCTACGGCAACTGTTGAAACCGGCATTAATAGCACTTGCTTAGCCATCCGTGCTAAAATCGGGAACATTCTTTCTTTTGACTTCCACCACTTTAGAACGTCAAAGTCATCATTTTCTTCAAATTCAACTTCATATATGTTAAATACAAAGTAATCTCATTTATTGCGCTTTGTTCAGTAGCGTGAATTGTTTTAGTTTTTTCATAAGATTGCCGAATGCAGATTTAAAAATTGATTTTCCTTTAAATGAAGATGTTCGTGTTGGGGGAGCGGGCACGTTGCCATATTGTGCATGAAACTCATTAAATAAGGCATAAAATAAAGTACTAACCTCGTTGTATTCCATTTTCGGATCTATGGCCTTATCATTATACATTGGAAATGCACCAAAAGTAGAAATATAATAGAAGTTGAAACAATCTTCCAAATTAGCTAGTCTAAAATGAGGATCGGGAATAAATGCAATACCATAAATATGCGGAATATGTGCATAATATTTTAAAAACTTTTCCTTCATAAAATCACAAAAATAACTCACGTAAACGGCATTCTCAAATTCTTTAAAAGCACCGGCGAGATTAACAGTTTCACGAATAAATTGGTTTGCGGTAGGTTTATAAACATGACTAAATGTTTCAGTTACACTAAAAAATATATCTGTTGAGGTATATTATCTCGGTCTACTACTGTTCAAGGATCCAAGATATTACCCCAGTTCAATGCTCGGATGGCGGAGGCCATTCCAAGCCTATTAGGCATGTTTCGGTCTTTGGGCCCATTTCGGCCCATTTGGCCCATTAGGGTAGGTTTTACCCTACTCCCTTTCCCCTATAAATATAGGGCTTTCCCACATGTTTAGGGAGGCTTTTTTCCTTGGCTTATTGTTCTTCCTTCTCTCTAGCTAGCTTACAATACTCCATGAATGGGAGTTCAATACCTTGTACCTTGTAATGGTGAGGAGAGATTAATGAGAATGAGAGGACTTGGACATTAGCCTAAAAAGTCCCGTGGTTTTCTCCCATTCGGGTTTCCACGTAAAAAGAGCTTGTTCATACATATTTATACATATATTTACTATATCGAGTTGGATTAAACTCAACAATATCAAAACATTACAAATTCTTTTACAAGTGTCGATCTCAGCCGAGTTTATAATATAGTTATCATGTTGTTTTAAAAAACAGGAAAATGGTCTTTATATCTAAGAACAACTTTAAGTAATTTATAAGTACTATTCCAACGAATAGCCACATCTTTAGGAAAAGCAACATATCTCACACCTCTTTCAGTTAAATAATTTTGTCATTTTAATTTAAGTTGGCCACTACCCCAAATACGTCTACCCCCCCCCCCCCCCCCCCCGACTACCTCCATAGTATCTCCCAACGCTTTTAGACCGTCTTGCACATATAAATTTGTAACATGGCATGCACACCGTTGATGAAAAAATTTACTCATCAAAGTATTGGCACCACACAATTCACGCAATCTAGGTATAGCAACAGTATTATTAGTAGCATTATTGAAACCAATAGCAAACATCTTATCAATCGAATTATACTCAATTAAAATACGCTCAATCAAAATATAAATATGTTCAGCGGTGTGACAATCATTAAATTTACGAAAAGCAAGAACACATTTGTGCATATTCCAATCTCCATCAATATAATGTGCAGTCAGGCCCAAATAATTTAAATGATGAAAATCATCCTCCCATATGTCAGAACAAATAGTAATACGCCCAGATGAAGATGGAGATGATTAGAGAGTAAGATTTAAGAAGAGTTGGAGAAGAGATATAGAAAAATGTTTATAATTAGGAGTACTTAAAGTTTTTTTTACCCCACATCACCCCCCACCCTCCCCCCTCCCCCCAAAAGGCCCGGACCCCCCCCCCCCCACACACAACCCACCCAACGGCTATATAGCCGTTTGGGAAGTGGGTGCCCAGCCAAACGGCTCTTTTGCCCCAAAAAAAAAAAAAATAGCTGTTGTGACTCGGACCCAACCCGACCGGGCCGGGTCACCTTTTATTGGAACCTAGCCCCCCCCCCCCCCCCCCCCCGGTTCGGGTCAACACCCAATCCCGGACCGCTGGACCGGGCCGGTCCCGGGCCCGCACAGTATCAGGCCGAGCTTGTGACCGGGTCACAAGCCGGGTGGCCCGAACCAAATCCACCATTAAATGATACGGAGTAATACATTTTCTTTTTCAATGCAAGAATATACTCCCTCCGTCCCGTTGGAATGTTCCCGGTTTGACCTACACACATATTAAGGAAATAAACTTACCAGGGGGTAATTTTTACTGTTTGGACACTGTTTGGACACTGTTTGACATTGTTTGACACTGTTTTGCACTGTTTGACACTGTTTTGATGTAGGATAACTTTCCATTTAGGGAAATGAGAACTTTCCATTGGGACATCCAAAAAAGGAAAGTGGGAACATTCCAACTGGACGGAGGTAGTATCTGTTTAGTAGTTTCGATATATCCAATCTTAAAACTAAATTAAAATTAATACTACTCAACCAGATTAGATGCCAAGGCAGGAGCATATAAAAAAATATGTGTTAAAAAAAGTATTTCTATTCAAAAAAAAAATTGTAAAATAGTTTCAATAACCCAAAATATTGTGGTTAGATCTGCAGTTGGACTTGACTGAACCTAAAGACATGACAAGCTTAAGATTAGGCTACTAATCTTAGATAGGTCATAACTCATTATCATATCAAATCACACAAAAAAAAAACATCTTAAATGATACAACGTGTCACATAGATGTTAAGCACACTTGTATACAACTTATACAAGTACAATTTGCTGCCATACAAATAAAACCGTCTTCAAAAAACACTTGTCTCTGTCTCTGATGTTATCTACTTTAATTGATTTTTATGTCAAACCAAAAAATTTCAATCCAATTAAAAGCATTCTAAAAACTTCTTTAATTGTTTCATATTTTCTGTTTTTTTATGTTAGGCTGAACCGCTGAACGGTTGTACCAAGCAATTGAGGTACACCAAGCCAAGAGACCCGATCTGGATAAGTGAACACACACACACATAAATGTTGCGTGGAACAGTAAAAAGAAAAACCACAGCTTCATTGTGACTTGTAACAAACAACCAGTCAACCACTGCTAGTAGCTGAGCTTAAAACTTGTGGTTTGAATCTAGTGAATGAAAGCAAATCACGATTGACTCAAACCAAATAAAGTAATGTTGGACAGCAGCTTTGGACGACATAGTAATGCAGAAAGGCTTCCCTTTAAATGATGGATAACACATCAAACGTCAAAAGTAGGGTTTTTATGTCAACCTCACAAGGGATATCACATTCTAACTCCAACATTATTATTACAAAGGCTGGAAACACTACACTTATGTGGGAAGACACAAACTCGTCTGATCTAAGAAGACACCCCCATCCATACAAGTAGTAGAAGCAATTAGAGCACCCTGCAGGAAAAGAGAATAGAGGGTGTAATTATAATTAAAAACACATCATTGCTGCTTTAGAAAAAAGTAAATTGAGCACAATAATAAAATTCTATCATGATTCATGAACAACCAAACCATGCAAAAGCAGATGAACACAACAGGTTCAAATAAAGGACTCACATATCATGTTTGTCACTGTCTCACTCACAGTATGAACTAAATTTTACCTCCCCAGCACCCCTCAAATTAAAAGAAAATTCAAACTCTTTTAGTTCCGAAAAATAGTCCAGTTGTAAAAGCCAACATTGATTCATAAGTAAACTTCCATGTAAAGCAAAGCACCAAGCGGGGTTTCAGTCAATTCCACAACAAGCTTTGGAAATAATTTATAGGGGTATAAAAGACCATTCTTAACTTATAACAGCTTGTACTTTGAAAGCTGATTAAAAAAATTGTACATTAAATACTTGATTGTTTTAAGAGGTAAATACATATAAAAAGTTTACCTCTGAGCTGGTCATGTTCACCACCCTCCCTTGCTAGCTCCTCCATTACTCTCTTTGCCACCCCATGAGGTAGATGATGATGCCTTACCCCACGCATCAGCAGCAGCCCCAGCGCCTTCTTTGGGTTTTATAGATTCGGATGTGTTGCCCCAGGATGATGCCTTACTGGCACCACCATCTGCATCACCGCCAGCACTATTCCAACTTCCCCCCTTATTAGTATTATTATCGTCACTGGTAGCTTTCCAGCCACTGCCACCACCATCCCCAGAATTCCAACTGCTCGGTGGCTTGCTATCGCCACTAAAATCACTCGTGTTCTTCTGCTGCTCACCACCACCTGATTGCCACTGGCCTTTCCCAATTCCACCTTCGTTCCAACTATTTCCTTTATTACTATCACTGGAAGCTTTCCAGCCACTGCCTGCATCACCGCCTGACCCATTATTCCAACTACTCAGCTTATTCCCATCACCTGTGGACCAACTCTGTGAATTGCCACTTCCATTCCAACTTCCCTTGTTCTCATTAGCTTTCCAGCTGCTGCCGCCATCACCACTTGACCCATTGCCCCAACTGCTCTGCTTATTGCCATCACCGCTGAAATCATTTCTACTGTTATTGTTCCATTCATCGGTCTGATCTCTTCTACCACGTCCTCTCCCCCCAAAACCACCGCTGCCCCTATCAAAACCACCACCCCTACCTCGAAATCCACCGCCACCCCTTTCAGATCCACCACCTCTGCCCTGATAACCTCCTCCCCTATCATAGCCACCTCTTCCACGATATCCTCCCCCCCTATCGAATCCACCTCCACGGCCACCCCTCCACCCACCTCTTCCTCCCCGTTCATTGGAGCTGTCATCTTGATGTTCATTCCCGCCGCCAAAGCCACTGCCTCCTGAGTTCCAGTTACTTTCACTCTTCCACCCAGATGACTGGTTTCCACTACTCCCCCAACCAACTGCCGAACTCTCATTGGAACTTTTATTGTTCCATCCTGACGACTGTTTTGTTTCAGAACCACTTCCTTTACCTGTTGCATTCCACCCACCACCAACTTCATTGGTATCATCTGTTCCTTTGTCCACAATTGGTTTCTTGGTCCAACTAGATGGCTGGCTTTCACCAGCAGAAGGTTTGGCAGCATTCCATCCTCCTCCACTCTGCCAATCAGCTTGTTTATTATTACAAGCAGCACCATCTTTGTTATCATCGGGTTTTTCAGATTGGTCACTTTTCCAACCCAAGCTTGATCCTGCTTTGCTGTTCCATTTCTCACCTGCTACATCTTGTTTACTACCCCAATCATCTGTTTTGTTTTCATCAGTTGATTTTACCTTTCCCCAAGAGCTTTCTTGGGAGCTCTTCCAACTGCATTCTCCAGCGGCAGCAGAACCCCATCCTTCCTGCTTTTCTGATTGGCTTTTCCAGCTTGAACCACCACATTCAGCATCTTTCACTACACCCCAACCTTGGGGATTCTTTCCAGAGCTATTATCATCCCTGCTAGATGCATTTAGATTCCCCCAATCATCCTTTTTGCTTCCATCAGATGTCTTACCCCAAGAACTTTCACTCTTCCAACTATTCGATGGCAGCCCCCCAGCAGCAGCAAATCCTGACCCGAAATTACCTTCAGTGTCCTTACCCCAGCTATTTGACTCACCTCCATGATCAAAAGACCTTCCTCTACCTCCACCCCTACCAAAACTGTCTCGTCCCCTGCCCCTTCCTCTTCTTCCACCACCACGGCCCCCATCAGAAGCCCCCCCACCGCTCCCCCAACTTCCTTGTTGATGTGGTCCATCACCAGAAGATTGACCTTCTTGTTTACTCCATGAGCCACCACCATCCTGCTTTCCCCAAGAGTATCCGCCGCCGTCTTGTTTACTCCATGAGCCACCACCATCCTGCTTTCCAAAAGAGGATCCACCACCGTCTTGTTTACTCCAAGAGCCGCCACCATCCTGCTTTCCCCAAGTGGATCCGCCACCGTCTTGTTTACTCCATGAGCCGCCACCATCCTGCTTTCCAAAAGAGGATCCACCACCGTCTTGTTTACTCCAAGAGCTGCCACCATCCTGCTTTCCCCAAGAGGATCCGCCACTGTCTTGTTTACTCCATGAGCCGCCACCATCCTGCTTTCCAAAAGAGGATCCACCACCGTCTTGTTTATTCCATGAGCCACCACCATCCTGCTTTCCCCAAGAGGATCCGCCCCCAACAGAACTACTATTATGTGCCTCCTTACTGTCTTGTTGACCCCAGGAAGATCCTCCGCCTTGCTTTCCCCATGAGGATTTATCTTCCTTATTATTCCAGGAAGATCCCACATCTTGTTTTCCTACCGAACCACCGCCATTCTTTTTTCCCCAAGATGACCCACCATCCTCACCTCCACCAGAAATATTGGGTACCTTACTCTCCTGTTGGCCCCAAGATGATCCTCCTTGTTTTCCCCAGGAGGATTTCTCCTCCTTGCTGGACCAAGCAGATCCCACATCTTGCCCCTTACCATCATGTTGGCCCAAAGATGACCCTCCACCCTGTGCTGCCCATGATGATTCATCTTCCTTCTTATTGCCCCAAGAAGATCCCACATCTTGCTGTACCTTATTATCTTGTTTCCCCCATTGGGATCCACCGTCCTGCGAAATGCCTGCACTACCCCATCCACCGCTTTCACTCACTGGACCAGGTAAAGAGCTAGAAGCTGCTCCCTTACTGACCCAAGCATCATTGTTTGCAACGGTAGTGCCTTTACCTTGAGAACTCGCAGAATTTCCCCAACTAGGCCCATCATTTCTTTCGCTCTGCACTTTGTTGCCCCATCCTTCGCTTTGGCCTTCATTCTTTGCTGCAGCACCCCAGCTGGAACCATCATTCTTGACTATGCTTCCCTCACATGCTTCAGAAGTTTTACCCCAACTGTCAGAACCAGAGGTTCCAGCCACTGAAGTAGAAGCAACTTTTTTCCAACTATCACTTCCTCCCCAGCCACTACCTTGCCCAGCATCTTTACTTTGACTTGTCCCTATTTCCCAAGCAGAACTCCCAGTATCTTCTATCCAAATAACATAAAGTAAAAAAAAAACGAGGTAAGAGTATAATAAATATACAGATGGGAAATAATTTCATTTTGCATGTCGCTGAAATAACATGGATCCAAAATAAAAATTGAGTTCAAGTGTTCAACACATCAAAATCAAACACGTAGTCACGTATGCAAATAGGAGTTTTACAGTTTCAGATAAAAACAACCAAACTGGCTTCACATAGCGCAGCCTGGATACTTGTTTCAATTCTTGTCTAGTTTGGTAACTGTCAAAACAGTTGCATGTAAATCATACCTTTATTAACATCAACTGCAGTGAGAGAACTGGTATTAGGGTCTTGTACAGTCTGTAAAATGCAGACGCTTTACCATGACGTATTCATACAAACTAGAACCTATGGCAAATAAAGTAAGATGGAAAATGAAAACATCAAGATTGGAACTTGTACATACTGGTAAGCTCGATGAAGGGAAAGAAGGCCAGGAGTTCCTGCAAAAGTAAGCACAAAATTACTGTATGATATGTTTTCAAAACTGTTATACCAACTGGGGAGTAAGAAACAGAAATATAAGTAACAAGCAGTGAAGGGATACGTAACTTTTTTTGTGTGTGTAGGTTGAAAGGATACATATATATGCTACAAAGATAAATTACTGGCAACACACTTCAAAAAGTTAAAGGAGTAGTGAACTTCAACTGTAGTTAGTAGTTACTACTTACTATGGGTAATAAACAAAATAAAAACACACCAATACTATCAATCTTAAGCATATTTATAGAAAAAAAAATGAAAAGGAAACTCATTAGGTCTAAATGAAAAGAAAAAGATTGAAAAGATAAGTAATTGCAAAATAACTCAGCTTCCACCTTGGGCAAGGAAATGTCTATCAGTTCCACCTAGCACACAAGCAGAATTATCACTCCAAAATATCGATCATACTATTAATGAACAAAGGACATCTGTTTATACTGGTTTAAGTGTCTTGGTAGACAGGTATTAGAGTAAACATATACCTGTTACAATATCTCTACTAGAAAGTAGGAATTATTAACTAAAATAGACTTCTAATGCTAGTCGGAAACTACTATTAGTCTATTACTAATAACCATAGGAAACTATTAATAATAGATATAAAAAAATTAAAGACAATATATATAATATTAATAACAACAATAATAATAGGCTTTTTCCGTCTATATCACCCTAGTTTAACATTGCACCAGAATGTGGACTCTTATCACTTCTAAATTTGTAATCTAATCTTTTCTTGTTAGGTACCAACAGCTGAAGGCTACTACATGAATACAAGTGAGTTATTGTTTGATAACAACTTTATAACATCAAAAGCAAATGATTGATAATGAATTTGCACTCCATCAGTCCATCCCAAAATTTTCTGCAGGGCAATCAACTAAAAAATATAGAAATGCAAAATAACTGATCAAACATAGGTTTTATCGCATAGGCTAAGGAGGATAACCTTCCATTAGATGATAATCCTGCATTCCAACTATCATCTTGTGCCGCTTGAATCCCACCATCAGCCCAATCTTCAAATGAAATGAGACAATTATTACATGATAGAGGTAATAAAAATTCTCGAAAGGAAAGTGTTAGAGATGCAGTGTAAACACAAACATACATGCATGCAGACAAACGCCTAAGGTACAGGGAAAGATGTTTGATAAAAAGGGTAGCCTCGATACATAGGGAAGATATCTACACTATTGTTAGACCATACTTCTTCCATTTTTATCAATTGCTCAAATATTGTTTTCATGAAGCTCAAGAAAAACATAGTACAGGTACTGCATAGTAGGAAAGAGAAGATCATCATTATCATTACCCTTACCACAGTAGGGTAAGGGGGGTCGGATGTACGCAGTCTTACCTCTGTACTAAAGCACAAAAAGACTGTTTCCGGATGACCCATATTGAAAATCACATCCAAAATTGCATGGACTGACTACTGCTTCATAACAAAGAAGCGCAGACAGTTTAGTGAGCCATTTTACTTTATTCCATCTTATTCTCAAGCCAAAAAAAATAGTGAACTTTTGGCTCCATTGCAAATGATGGAAAAGTAAAAACAGTAGGAAATAGAAAATGAAAACAGTAGGAAATAGAAAATGATGAAGGGTAAAAGTAAAGGTAAAACAAGCCCAATTAGTGAAACAGAAGCCTCGTGTATAGAGTAATATACACGAAAATTATTATAAATCTTTCCAAATATAATGTACTATACCATACTTCTTCCATTTTTATCAATTGCTCAAATATTGTTTTCATGAAGCTCAAGAAAACATAGTACGGGTACTGCATAGTAAGAAAGAGAAGATGAAAAGGTAAAACCAGTAGGAAATAGAAAATGATGAAGGGTAAAAGTAAAGGTAAAACAAGCCAAATTAGTGAAACAGGAGCCTCATGTATAGAGTAATATACACAAAAATTATTATAAATCTTTCCAAATACAATGTACTATAATCTAAAAAATGAAAACAGGAGTATTATGCAGTATATCAATTTAAACAAGTACTCCCTCGGTCCCACAAAATTCTTCCCAGTTTGACTTGGCACGGAGATTAAGAAAGTGGAATAAAGTGGAAATGTATGATTGTGGTTGTGTAAGAAAAAGGTGAAATGAATGTGAACCACACAAATTGTTCAAATATGGTAAGTGGGAAGAATTTTGTGGGACGGCCCAAAAAGGAAAATGGGAAGAATTTTGCGGGACGGAGGGAGTATACCAGTATAACACCAATAAAGCTCTGACAAAACTCACAATATCATATGATCCGATGAAAAGTAAACAAAAAAGAAAGCAATAGCCAAACAGAGCTGCTGAACAAAATCAACTTCAAAGCTACACTCTCCAGGTTAACATATTTGAGCTTAGTTGACCAGATACACAAGTCACTAGTACCTCTTGAACCATCTTGTGCTCCAAACAGATCAAATGGTCTAGAACCCTCTGGATCAGTGCTACTGCAAGTAGTCAGTAATTAACAGAGAACTAAAGATGTACAATCCAAAAGGAAACGAGTTAAAAGAATCTTGTTTGAGTAGATCTGTAGATGTAACAGTACCTCAAAGAAATGTTAGAAGACTTTCCGTGAACCTCAGACAGGTGCTCACTTTTAACTACAAATACATGGAAAAGTTTGAGTAATGGTGTAGCACCCAAGTGACCCAAAACATAACACTGAAAGTAATCAGATTAAGCCATCATACCTGTAAGAATCTGTTGCCGAGAATCAAGTTTCACAGTCACATCAGTTTGGCGTACAGCTAAGACGCGGCAGATGTAACCCTTCAAAGGACCTACTCGTATTCTTACCGACTGGCCAACAGAGAACAGTCCATCTTTATCCTCGCGATGAACTGTACCATTACATCACATATGCATGTCAGTTTCTCAATCTAGCCAATTAAAATGGATGCAGCATAATCTTTGAAAACATACAATTGCTGTTAACATCCCTCCCCCGGCAAGGTTTCTTAGGAGACAAAGGAGTATTTGGAGATGATGGAGAATCATCAAAAGCAGATGATGGCCCGGCCTCATTTTCCTATGGATTTAGAAATGAGAATGAGTGAAGCTTGTGTCACTTGTAAAAAGGGGTACTATCATTGCATATAAACGACCCGAAGGGGAACAACAAACCTTGCCAGACAATAAAACATCATTGCAGGAAATTTTTTCACACATCTGAGCTTTAACGCAGACATAGCGATTATGTTCCTCGCCCAACTCATCATACAAAAAGATGACTCCTTTATAGATTTGTTTGACAGTTCCTTGTCTATCCTGTAAATTATTGATAGATTCACAAAATCATTAGCTTCACGATGGTAATGCATGCCCAAAGGAAGAAGTGAAACTCCTGGAATTTTTTGAAAAAGAAGCAAACCTTTGATGGACCATCCAAAACCCGTACAACATTATTTATGGAGATTGTATTCTGATTTCGGTCTTTTACAGTAAACAACTTTCTATCGAAGCATGCGGCTCTTAGTTCACGAAGTTGAAGGGTTACAAGTGCTGGCCCCTCTGAACCTTCTTTGATGATCTGAGTAAAAAAAAACTTGATGAGAAACCACTGCCTGTGTGAGAGAAGAAGAGAGCAGGAAAAGGGGCACAAAGAGTGTAAATACTTTATACACATTCTCCTTCTCAGTGCCAACAATGATGCCAAAATCCTTACGGCTGCAGTAACCAGGGGAAAAGGATAAACATAAGACAAGATATGAATTACGCACATGACAAGATCCCTGGCAAAAGCAATATAAAACCAGCACACTTACCCAAAGAACACTAGATCGTCTACTTCAAAACTGTTTAAGTTGCCAGAGCTCGATGAACCCTCTCCCTTCTCACCGCCTTTCCCAGACCCTTTGTCATTCTTAATTTTCTGCTTTCTCGTGCTCTCGCCATATAGCTGGGAAAGCCACTCGGTGTCCTGTGGCACATTTTTCTTAGGAGGTTCAAACTTCAGGAGCTCAGCTTCAGAAGGCATTACACCCCAAAGGCACAAAGAGTCAACAGACATCTTCTTATATAAATAGCCTTCTTTAAGCATCTTTCCATCAAGAACTTCATACATCTCATTTGTATCACGATCCTTACGGTATGTGATGAGAGGGCGGAAATCCCTGCAATTATAATAAGGGAAGAAGTTTCTTATACTGTTGATCACGAGTGTAAAGAACAAATATATTATTTAAAAGGCAAATATTACTCAAGCTCAGTAGAACTGATAAATCTTGCTGTTGGAATGGAAGCCTTCTTGGCAGCAACTCCCCCGCCCTGTAAATATTTATTAAAAATAAAAAATTGTTTTTGATAAGAGCATTTGCAGTTATAGAACACATAATGAATTCACTTGAAGTATTGATTTTATGATTCTATCACCCACTTAATGTTGCACACTGCGATGTTATTCAAATATTGAATTACCATAGACCTCCGTTAAATGTCTACTTATTTCAAATACCGATAGCCTTTACGAAATAAACTAAAATTACAAGGCCTTTCTAAATCTATGGCATGCTGAAACTACATAAAAACTGAAAGCAAGCAATTCAGAATTACAGAGGGCATTAATGAGAAAAAAATATTACAAATTTATCAGCCAGTGCTTGCAAGTCTATTCTTGGAATCAATTTCACAGTGACAGTGACTTTTGCCTGTCTGTCACTCACTGCAACAACCTAAACATTCACAACTGAAACAATTAGCATTTTTGAAATAAAGGTGCATGTCACTTTGACTACCAAAATTGTAATAAAGAAATGGATACATATAAATGCAAAAACGAATATAGAGCACTGACATTGAATTCAACTAACACTCCCCACAAAGAAAAAATTTTGAAAGTACCTGCGCTAGATCTCCTTTATACCTTCCGCTCTTGACACGAGCCCACATGCCCTTAGAAATTCCATGGCACTTGCTCCGTACAGAGAAGAGTTGAGAGATTTCATTCCTTGGAACTTGAGCCATCCGACTGCAATATATACTAGCAAGCCCTTTACAAGCCTGTACACAAACAATTCCATAAATAAAAAAACAAATTAAATACTCACACGTAACACTTCTTAAACCATACCCCCCCCCCAATTCACCAATGATCATCAACCAAAAAAGCATAGCATAAAAGTATCACAGAGACTAGGAAGTGTGCCTCGATAACATCACGCTGTTTCTCAGCTTCAATATAAACAAAGCCCTTCACGTGATCAGGAGCATAAACAGAGATTGTCTGAATTTTTGTTCCCAGAGCATGCAAGTCTACATATTTCTGCATAAGGCAGAAAGCTGAATGCCTTTCACGTCCAACCTACATTTTACAATTAATTAGCACAAACACCGCACAAGAGAATCAGAAGTGGATGGGAACATAACTAGCAATGTTGAGTTTTTATTACAAAGTTTGTTATCAAAAAATGTTTACCGTGCATTTGACTTTCCAAATAGTAGGGTCCGTGGAGGAGGGAACAGATATGTCCTCATCGATAAATCCTTTCCTTTCATAGCCATCTTCTGCATATCTAACAAAACTAGAACTAGGCTTGTAACGCTCTCTCAACATTTTCTCTAGCTCCTCTTCATCCATCTCCTCTTCTTTAGGTACTAGAGGGAAAACAGGGCGCTTAACATGTTCATTCTGGACTCCCTCATCAACACCTAAATCTTCTTGGATAAAATCTGAAGTGTCAAAAAATGGCAAACGAATATCATTTGAACACATAAATCAATGTGTGTGCATGGCCATGCATGCTCAGTCGCTCACACAGCCAAGTTATTATCTTTTTCTGAACAAGAACTTTCCAAAATAACTTTTTGGCATTTCAGAGGCTCCAGAATAGATACATCTCATGAAATTAAAGACCTACAGGTATCTGCATGGCTATTAAATTGTAGAGATATAAATGAAACAAAATTAAAATGTCAACCATATTTTGTTCACTAACCAATGCACGTATCTTATGCTCCTACAAAGAATTCAAGTAAACGATACTGAAACTTTGTGTATAAGCAGACTAGCAGAGTCATGACTTAGGTCTCATGTTTTAACTAACTAGATCAAAGAGAGGCTCATGATTAAAATACATTAATTTAAGAATAAACTCAGGCAACTCCTTAATACCTTATAAACCACAACAAAGTCAGGAATAGACTAAGCAAATATCTTAAGTTTCAAAAGAACCCGAAGGTCCCAACCCCAAAAACCAAAAAATGGAAAATAAAAACATAACACAAAATGAATCGCCAATTAGAAAGTTGTCACATCCCCAATTTTCATACTCGTATTTCTGATCAACTGCAACGAAAATCCCCAGTTCTTCAACATCTCAATGCAGAAAGAATACCAAAAATAGGAAACAGCGACTGGAGCCCTAATTTGGGTAGCCATTGCCAAAAAAGTCAAAAACAAAATGCAGAGGCGGAAACAGAAAAAACGAGGGCAGCAAATATTTGTGATCTATATACCATCGACGTTGAAATCAGAATCGTCACTGAAGTCGTCGTCGTCGTCTCCGACCTCGTGCGCACTGTCTTCGAAGAACTGCAGCACATCACGCTTGTGCCTTTTGCCGGTCTTGTCATCATCCTTTCCCCTGCCGGGATCAGCCTTCCGCTTTCCCGCCGAGCCCTTGTCGCCGGCGGAAACCTTCTCCTTGCCCTTAGCTGAGACCATTTTACGACCACCAACAAAATGACAGACACTATTGCAAATAGTGAGTGTGGTGCAGTCGTATATAGGACTTGGGGCGAGGCACCTGGCAGGCTATCACGCTTCGCGACACCACTGCCTGGATGTTACACAACTGCCCTCGAAGCTGACCGAAATCCCCTTCCTGTCCTCGGCACAACTGATTATAATTATATACTCCCTCCGTTCCAGAAAATTGTTCCCGCATTGACTTGGATCGGAGTTTAAGAAAGTGGGGATAAAGTAAAAAGTATATGATTGTAGTTGTGTAATAAAAAGGTAAATGAATGTGAGCCACACAAAACTTTCCAAAAGGGGAAAGTGGAACATTTTTTTGGGACGGCCCAAAAAGGAAACCGGGAACAATTTTTCGGGACGGAGGGAGTAAAAAAAGATGACATCTCATCCCCGAGGGCCACCCACCGCCGACCGGACGGTACAATGGGATGATATAAATTGGACTATAATCTCAATCTGACAGATAAAGAGTGGGGTTCTGTCCCCGGTACTTGTAGAGGTCCTTTGTTGAGTAACCTCTCATCGCAATACCGGGAGTTGAACCCGAAACCTAACCCTGTGGCACTCCCTCGCTACCAGTTGAGTTACGCACACCGGTGTACAAACTGATTTATACAATATATGGTGTTAGTCACATGGATATTATGTCTACTTAAAAAAGGATGTGACATCCTATCTTTGAGGGCTCCTAGCATCGACCAGACAGCTAGTTGGGATGATGTAAATTGAGTTTTGATCTCATTCTAATAGAAAGAGAGTGCGGCTTCATCTCAAGTCATTGCTTGGAGTTGAACTTAAGACCTCTCTCTTGTGGCACTCTCTTCCTACCAGGTGAGCTATGCCCCCTCGGTGATATTGTGTCTACTTAAAAAAATGACGGAGATGAGTCACAATAGCCCATGTGACTCCATAAGAGAGTCACATCTATTTAAAAAAATTGTTAGTTCAAATTTGTGGTTCCAGTTTTAGGAATTGAGAATAGAAACGCAAAACTCGAATGAGTCGAATTTGTTTCAGTTAACTTCGATTTATAATGAGGATTGACCTGCTCAACTTGAGTCAGTTTTGATTCGATAAATTTCGATAGGTACGGTTTATAGTGGTTATAATTTGTTTTAACAAGTTTTGATTGATTTTTATTGGTGAATTTCGGTTCAATAGATTTTTAATTAATAGTGTAAACTATAAATCAAACTGCCGATGAACTAGTCAATTTTAATTGGTTTCAAATTCATTTAGTTTGTTTTTTATTAGTTTAATTTTGCTTCATTTGTAGAACAACTTCCGTTATAAATATGTCAAATTTCCTTTTGTAAATGTTAGGTTCTAAGCTTTGGATTATGGTTCTCAGCAAGGTTGTTAAAATCTCGATTTAAATCGTAAAATCGTACGATTTTACGATTCTACATTAGTAAAGCGATTCAAATCGCAGGTAAAATCGTAAAATCATAAAATCGTACAAAATCGTAAAAAAATCGTCCTAAATTCGTGTAGAATCGTATAAAATCGTAGCAAAATCGTTATAAATTGTTTTTGGTGAAAATGGTTCAAATTTATTAAAATTAACAACTACAAATTGATACATAATTCCAATAATAATAATATGAATCGTTTATTTATAAAAGTAATGGATTCTTGTGTTACTTAATTATTTTTATGTTTTACACATGTTTAATGTTATTATTCAATACATTTACATTATAAAAACAGTTTATAAATCCTGCTTTTGACATTTTAGGTATAGTTTTATGTAATGAAATGATATAATATCATTAACTTGCAACTTAATTTTAATATTTATTTATTTTATAATTATTAAAATATGTTTGGTAAAATCTTACGATTTGCGATTCGATTTTACGATTCGATTTTTAAAAACATCTACCGATTCGATTCATAAATACGATTTTAACAACCTTGGTTCTCAGCCATAACAATGTCAAATTTCCAATGGTAAATGTTGTAGCCTTTGAATAATGGTCCCTGATCACAACAGTAACCCAACAATATACTCTTGATCTTTAGGTCGAGAGTCAGATATACCCATTGATTTCAAATAAATAATCAAAAATAAATTAATGAATTATATTGAGGTCGGAAAACGAAAAATAAATTTTTTTTTGAAAATTGTGTTGTATGCTTTCTTATTTTTTAAATCAAAAGTTAATATGTTAACATAAAAGGATGCATTGAGCACAAAATGACATTTTAGAGTTTTAAGTTTTCAAAACATTTTGCAATAATCATAATTATATGTTTTAGTTCTAAAATATTGTTTTTGTATGTTAACTATATTAAATTGATATTACAGTCAAAAAAATATTAAATTGATATTGAAAAATAAAAGAAAGCATTCAACAAAAAAAAAATAACTTTTTAGTTTTCAATATCCCAACTTGATATAATCACTAATCTATCTATTTCGGTACTTTTAAATATATATTTTTATTTATTTAAAGCTAAAAATGCAAATTTGTTCTTAAATGTGAATTCTGGAGATAATTTTTCAAATTTCAAAACTTTAGGGGTATATGTATCCGCACGTGAAGTTAAACATCATGGATATTTTTTCACATATTCGCTTTAAAACCCCACTTTTCAACTTCAAAAAAGATTGAAAAATGTGTTTCAAACCGGTGCTTTTATTTGAATGTAGACAGTTTAAAGTCAAAATTGAAAAACAATGAGATGGTTAAATGTTTTTCACTTTTTATATTACACGAAAAAAACCACTATTCCACCAAAAACTATAACCTTACCTTTTCGAATCCATTTTTCAAACATTATCAACTTTGACTATCAATCATATATTCATATCTATATAATCTCTAATAAAATAATCATTTATCAAAAGTCAACTAAAATGAAACAATCACTTAATCGCTTAATTCATTATAAAATGAGGACAATAAACTACTAAGCATTTGTTTAGTTGATGACAAACTAAAAGTTCATTAACATATCACACTAAAAATGCTCAGGATGATCAAAACAATTTGTTATATCATAATGAAACCTACCAAAATGTACATATTTGATAATAATTCTCAAAATGTATACCACTTTAAAAACAAATGTTTCCTCCGTTCTGAATTGAATTGCAATTTGCGGTTTTAAGGTTGACTGACGACAAAGTTAAATCATCTATGTGGACGATCTAATTAGTTTTAGTAATTAAAATTGACGTGCATATTTGATACTAGTAGTTGATACTACACCAAAAGTTCTATAAAGTCAGGAAGTCCAAATTAAAATATAATAAAAAATGATATGCTAAATAAATAGATAAGGTGGAATTATGTTGACCAAGAAAAATTTACTTTGTAAATCATTTGGGATGGAGTGAGTATATTGTCTGAAATGTCTCTTATTCATTCAAGTTGGCTTTAATATGACATTAACTGTTGTGAATTTCATTGAAAGGTATCTCTAAGCGGGTGACAACTGACAACTAGTCATAGTTTTTACTCTCACATCTCTCGGTGAAATCTATCGAGTGATACAAATGTACATGAAAGAGGTCATCACATAAAAACTATCACTCGGAATGAAAAAGTGTCTACTTGTCAAATGAAAAATAAATCTAGAATTACATATATTTGTAAAATAATGTTAATATATTTCTTAATACCATGTTTACTCATATTTGTTCCTTAATATATTTGTTTACTCGAAAAGTGCAACAGATAAGATTTATCCAAAAGAGAAGATAAGATTTATCCAAAAGTGCAGTAGATCAAGGTTATTATGCATCAGATTAACAGATTGGACGGCTGAGATTAATTTTTATTTTTACACGTTAATATGTCTTCTCACTTGAGCTCAACCTTACACACACAGGTTTTGGTTCAAATAAGAACATGATCTTTAGGAGAGAAATGAGAATGAATTTGGAGCGTTAGATTTGCTTTAAGTGAAATTCAATGTGCATTAGATGAAACTGTAATGTGCATTAGGTGAAATTAAAATGAACAACACAAATGGTACAATACAGTGGCATTATGTGAAGCTGAATTGTGCATTAGGTGAAATTGAAATGTGCATTAGGTGAAACTGAAATATGCAGAATAAAAGGTACGAAGTGGTGTTATTTTTATACATTTTATTCTGCACATTTCAGTTTCACCTAATGCACACTTGAGCATTATTCATTTTCACCTAAATATTTATTCTGCACATTTCAATATCATCTAATGCACATTTCAGTTTCACCAAATGCACAATTCAAACGGTCCAGATTCATTCTCATTTCTCTCATGAGAATCCGCTCTTACCGGAACCGCACCCTATATATATATATATATATATATATATATATATATATATATAATCAATATAATTAATTAATTAAAATCAATATACATACTCTAAAAATGCGATGATATTAAATCACATAAAATGAATTCAAAAATAACATTTACGGAGTATTTATCATATAAAATTATGGATTAACAGAGAGTTGAGTTAAGTATTTATCATATAAAATTATGGATTAACAGAGAGTTGAGTTAATTGCTTGAATCGTGCAAATCTTAAACTCAAGCAAAGTTGGTATCAAGCAAGACATTCGATAACCAATAATTCAACATTCGTTGAGAATACATTTAAGTTCTAAATAAAGAATATTAGAACACCTTTATCCAATGACTTTCTTTACAAGGATGTGTGTGTTTTGGCACAAAGTTTGACAGACATTTTAAATTAAACGCATTATGAGAGGCTTTAATGGGAAAACTTTTGTGTCAATTGTCAGATCATGTGATCATTTTAATTTTTACGATTATGATTGATGCATCAAAAGAGTGCCACATATTAATATTTTATCAACTATATATACCATCTCTTAATATCCTTGCTCAAAAAATTATGCGATTAAAAGTCCAAATTATGAGATCAAATTATTAAGAATAAGCTCTAAAATTTTGCATGTCATTAAAATATTGGAAACACCCAGATACTCACGTTCTTATACAAATGACTTTGTTGAACCATTGATGAGGTGATTACAACTAATTAATACTCCGTAAAAAACACTAGTGATGAGGTGTAAAATACCATCATCTATTTGGGGCACATTATATTGCATGCACCGTATTTGATTAAAATAATTGCAAATACAAGTATTTAAGTGTGTTGCATATGTTCAATGCTTGATCTCGTTGTCCAAAAACAAGGTTCAAAAGAAGGTTTGAAATCATGTTGATTTTGGGTCATCCTCAGTTGCAAAAAATCTCAAACCAATGAGTAGAAATATACTTGCAACATGATTCACATATTGTCATTTTAACAATTATCGCAGCTGGAAATTTTACATTAAGTGAAGTCCCGAATTTCATTGTCCATGCCAGAGCATGAGAAAAAGCCAATCACAAAGACTACAAAAAAAAAGTTTCTTCAGTTATAATTTGGTCAAAGGGAAAAGGTGCAAATAGGCCTATATACTAACTAAAAAAAGTCAAATAAGCCCTTATTTAGGAGGCTCTGTCCGGCCGTCGTCATTTGGGGTGGTTCCCAGTGGAATTTTTGATGAAAGTTTTTGAGCATCTTATTCATCAAGTCTAGTTTACTCATACCAAATTTCAACTAAACCTTCCATCGGGAAGGCATTCAAATGAATTCTTGAAGATAACTGCGCAGTTATTTTCAAGAATTCATTTGAATGCCTTCCCGATTGAAGTTTTAGTTGAAATTTGATATGAGTAAACTAGACTTAATGAATAAGATGCTCAAAAAATTTCATCAAAAAAATCCACTGGGAACCACCCCAAATGGCGACAGCCGGACAGAGTCTCCTAAATAAGGGCTTATTTGACCTTTTTTTATTAGTACATGGGCCTATTTACACCTTTTCCCTTTGGTCAAATGAAAGTAGTTGTATTATGCAATAGATGAAGTACAATTCATCAAGTAAAGAACCAAGTTTAACACGCCCCAACCAAACATATCAATGTGTGGTACCCTTTCAAGTGAGAAATAATTATAATGTCACTATAGCTACACTTTTTCAATTCTCAACCGTCCCTTTGGATTAAATAATCTTTATGTGTTCCACATTTTAAAAAGTTTCTCAATTTTAAAACTTGTTATCTCAAGTTTCTTTTTATGTTAAGTGATCTCAACATGGGAGCACATCTGCTCCCCCAAGGTGAATTCTCACTGCCTGTTTTAGCTACACGAATACGATATGTCCCAAAGGTGATGATTCTTGAGTTGTTGATTCATATACATTTGGGTTGTGTATTCATATACACCGTGAAGATAATTTGGACGGATGAAAAAAATCATGAGGTGATAAAGCTCACTGCTCTTTTCAAACATAATGTTAGTCCATATCCTTGAATCATCTTAGTGGAGTACTGGAGTTGTAGTATCCCAAAATACAAACCTCTTAATGAGAGTGAGAGTTGGAATTTGTTTCTCCATTTCAAATTTGTAGTGCGAACCATTCCCCTATTTGAACATTTGTATATTCTAATGAGAGTGAGAGTTGGAATTTGCCAAGTATTCAAGGAAAGCCTTCACACCTGAAGTCCAGACTTTCATCAAAAGGACCAAGTTCTATTGCTCCAGCAATCCAAAAGCTGGATACTGCCGCTCCAGGAGATAAAATGTTACACAAAAGGGGGCTCAAATGCTGAAAATGGATTTGCAGTCATGTCACATCTTCAAACTCCGGTCCAAACTTACACAGAACAGTCATAAATGTATGTGTGGGCAAGCTTTTTTTTCATACCATTTGAAAGCATAAAAGACACCAGAGCAATAAAACTTCTCCCAAAACAAATTCTCTCCTGGGAGCTTTTGAAATCTCTTTACACAAACCAGTCAAGGCACGAATCGTAGAACTAAAATAGATCTTTCCCAGGGCATAAAGTGCACTGTTGAATAGAGCATTGGAATATAGGAATACAAAACAGTACTCCTCAAATTATATGATAAGTCTAGTAGGATTTGAGCATATCAATCATCAATTTAATGAAACCATTTGATAATTGAAATATGTTCATTCCATTAAAAATTTAAAATTTATTCAAAAGCATGTTATAGCAGCTACAATTAACCACAAAACAAGAAAGCTAACTTAGTGTTCCTAAATGGTAACATTGTTTTTTGGCTTAACAACCATTTTTACCACACACTAATATTCTGATTTCACACATGGAATTGGTTAATAATGAAGAGTAAAATTGAATACTTCTTAGCTGAATTGCTAACTTAGTTAACTTTGCGGAAATCACTGAAGTTGTCGGTGAATTGGCTAAATTTGCTTAAATATGAAAAAAAGTTCTACTCCCTCCGTTTCGCAATCAAAGTCACACTTTCCTTTTTTGGATGTTTCAAAAACAAAGTCACACTTCCCTTATTTAGTTATTTCCTTATTTGGCAAAGAAATCTGCATCAAAACAGTGTCAAACAGTGTCAAAAAATGTTCTCTACAGTGAAGTCAAACTGTGACTTTGATTGTGAAATGGAGGGAGTATATAAAATCTACTTTATAATAATGAAGTGAAAAAAGCTAAGGCTTAACTAATTCTGACAAAGGCTTTCATATTAATTTCACTCGGAACCTTTAGGTGGATAGTGTATCGTGGATTTAAAAAGATTCAAAAAAATTGTTTAAAGTCAACTTACCACCAGCTGAAATGAATTTACGTAAATAAACTGCTACATTGATCTCTACAATCTGCTGGATATAAAGGAGCACCCAAATAAAAGACAGGAAGTGTGTGATACCTGAAGCAAGTGATGTCTGCAAAATTTGTTATTAATGATGAGGCAGATGGTTTACAAAATGATGTCTGCAAATTTGTTGTTAATGATGAGGCAGATGGTTTACAAAAATTGATTTTAGTATGAATGATAATTTGCCCATTAACTCCTGTAGTATCTAGTAGCTACATAAATTATTACTCCGTATCATAATTCATAATATTGATAAAATGTTACCAGATTCTTTAAAACATGGCTTACAAAAGCAGAAACATAAACATTACGCAGATCCTAATCTTGATTTTCTTCAAGTTCCTGAAATAACCTTTTATAAGAATGAGCATCAATGAGGTCCTTCTCACGCAGATCCTTCAAAAAATCCATAGCATCATGTAGACAATGTTTCCTGCAGACTTCATCAACCACCGTCCTGTAGGTAATGAAATCAACTGATCGTTTGTTTTCATTCATCTCCCGCAAAAACATCACCGCACTTTCCACCTCTCCACCCAAGGCTAGAGCATTCACCAGAGAGTTGTACGATTTGCTACTTGGGGAGAACCCTTTCTTTTTCATCTCATCACATAGCTCCTTGGCATTCTTTGTCCTCCCTTGTGCACACAATCCATGGATCAGATAATCATAAGAAAAAGAATTTGGATGACACTTATAGACAACACCCATCTGGTGAAATATCCTAAGAGCATCATTTACGTGGAGTGAAAGAACGTATCCCTTTATCATAGAATTCAAAGCAAATACGTCTGGTTCAATCATATCCTTGATCATCTGTTTAAATAGGCTACGAGCAGTCTCCATATACATGTGATTTATATAAGAATTCCTTCCCCTACTCAACAGGGCAGCAAAAAGAATATTATAAGTCCTGATTGACGGCCTGCAATCCAATTTCTTACTATTCTGCATATGCTTGAATATATTAACGGCTCTAATCAACTTCCTAGCCTCTATGAAGTAATGTATCATAGTATTAAAAAGTGCCTCAGAACCAATTGAGGGAAGAGCAAGAACTTGATTAACAATGTCATCCATCTCCTTATACATTTTGGCCGCACCAAGCTTTTGTATGGTTACGTGAAAGGTGATGACATCATGTCTGAACCTGTGCTGAGTTGACGCCCAGTTGAACAGTTCCAAACACACCAATGGGTCTTCCTCTACACTCATGATACTGTAAAGATCTTCAGGGGTGAAGCGAGGTGGGAGTTGTGAGATTGCCCTTTGAACACGAGATTCATCAAGAACAGGTTTTGAGGCAGCCAGAGCTCTTTTCCGCATTCTTCTTCTCAGTGACCTTGTTGGGGGACCCCTCAGGTGTCGGATTGCAGTAGAAGAATAGAAAGAAACCATCATAAGTTTTTGCCTAGATACATTTAAACGTTCTTTTTCCAAAAGTGACATGGATTTTGTCGAATTGTGTGATTGAATATGAAAGAGGAATATACCATTGGAACGGGAATGGATAAATAAACTAAAACATTTGGAGATTAAGGAGGAACATGTAATTGGATAATTTGGTATTAACGGAGAGTGACACATGGTTGTTACATTTAAGCACGAGGACTGCATATAACGCTTACATATTAACAACATATCAAAATGATATATTGATATTCAGAAAGAAAGAAAGTTTTTTCCCTTCATCTGGGAGTTGGATGAAACTCCACCACAATAGATAATTTCATCTAGGAGTTGGATGAAATTCCACCTCAAAAGATCAATCTTAGATACTATTGTTGTGAAAGGTAAATCAGATTCAATCTGTCCATCTGTAAAATCTAAACTTTTGAAGTTTTACTGGAAAGCTAGCAACGGATATGGATTACAAAATCAGTAGCTTCAGTCAATAAGAACTTCTCAAGCTCACCAAATTAAAAGGAATCTGCAAAATTTAAGAATATCAAATAAATTAGAGCATAAAATGAACCTGGAATGAAAATGCTTCTGCAGCATTACATTTATCAATGAATAGGATACAGAAATGAAATTATACAGCTGCAAAAATTAAGAACTGTTTATCATTAACATCGTCATTCAGGCGATGAAAGGTTGAGCAGACGGTACAAGAACTGTCACCAGGAAAAATATGCTTGAGAAACATTAAAATAAAGACTACAGTTGAAAAATACTCAACTTTTTTTTAAAACTGTCTGATAAGAATGGAAGTTGAAGCACCCAAAAATGTGGGAGGTACGCAGGAGCGGATCTAGCATTTTAAGTTAGTGTGGGCCAAAAATGTAATGCATATATGATAATAACTTCAATTGCTTCTTCTTCAATAGGTTTAAAGTGGATCTTTAAACCTTATCTTTATTACCTTCTTTAACTCTAGTACATGTTTTAAATTTACGGTAAACGTGATGCATAAATTTATCAAATGTTCTGGGAATTAAATACTCAATTGAAAATTTGATTTATTCAAGATTACTATCGTATTAAATTTCTTTGAAAAGGGTCAGAATGAGACACCTCAATTCTGCAAAGCCAGACTCGCTGCCTTAAAGGCTGAAGACGAAACTCGCCAACTCTTCAAGTGCCTGAATCGGGATCTTCTATGTATTGACGCCTGCAGCGGGAGGCGATGGGGACGCCGGAATGCGTAGGGCAGACGAAAGCTTAGTGAGGAAGTCGCAGAACGACGATTTCGTTGGGTATTTGTTTTTTTTTTTTGATGGAAGATTTCGTTGGGTAATTCTGTAGTGTTTTAGGCTTTATTTGCAAACGCAAAAACAAGTGTTTTTTAACTTTTGGTTTAAAAACACTTTTCAGATTTTCACTCAAAAAAATTAAAAAAAGTATTTTCAAGTGACAACTTCTACTTGAAAAAAACTTTCTCAATTTTTGTGCAAAAGTGTTTTTTACTTTTTTTATTACACAAAAAACATTTATTTTATCACACACTACCAACTTTTACTTTTCAAAATCACCCTTTTCTCAAACACTACCAGCTTTTACTATTAATTACTTTTCCCCAAATCACTTTAAAAAGTTAAAAGCACTTGGAGTAGTGTTTGCTAATAAGCCCTTATTAGCTTATGACCTTTTACTTTTTTTAATCAAATAAGTAATTATTTATTAAACGATAGCAAAGATACAAGAGAATGAATAGTTTAAAGCTACAATGGGATGAGACATGGAAGTATAGAACGGAACAGATCCAATGAATCCTTCCAGATCGATAACCCCGCAATAATGTAGTCTAATCTAACAGTCTTGCTGCTCTTCTTGCTACTCCAAAGAGAAAATAAAAAATTACAACTAAAAGATCCGATTTCACCGGCCACCAGAAAGAGAGAATTGGTTTGACCAGCAACCAACAAAGGATGATCATTCAAGCAGAAATTTTCTGAAGCATCGGTTTGACCAGCCACCGAAAAGGAGATCCAATTGATCATCTTCTTCTTCCCAGAGTGAGGCGGTGGTTCAGGTGGTGGACGAGTATTTGAAACATCAGAACAACAAGGTTGAACAAGTTTTACCAACCATGAACAACGAAAAATCACCATATTGGTTACACTGATTAGAAACATACAACCTCTAAACATTGCTAGAAGAATAACATACCACAAGCTCACTTGAAGCGGACAAAATTCTCGGCCAATAAAGAAACCGGACCAAAATCCTTGAAAACGGAAATTAAAAAAGAGCGGAAGCATTGAAAAACTTTTGATTCGATCTCTCACTGCATAGAGAATGACACCTTCTTCCAAAACTTTTTGCTGATTGAAAAGAAAACGATTGAAAAATCAAATCTTGAATTAGGCTGGGGATGGCCGCATAGAGTTTCCCCTAGGGTCGGCTCTCCAAAAAACACCCAGTTAAAAACACAACCTTTTGATTTTTGTATATTACTTAGGTTATGTTTAGCATAACGAGCTGCAACTGGAGACTGAAGTCTGAATTGGGGGTTATTGAATGAATTAGAAACTATTGTCTGAAACTGTATTATGATGTGATGAATCTGAACTATTAGCTAAATGGAGTATACCCGTTTGACAAAAAAAACTGAAGTGTGACTGGAAAATGTAAAATTACATTTGCGGGCATAAAATATACTCCTATTATTAAAAAATATACGGAGTATATTATACTAGTATATTTTAATATTTATTAAAATATTAAAATATTTTGCAGGAAATTAGCAAAGCTGATTGGTAATCATTTTCCTGCATTTGAGGAACCATGAAGGGCGGATCGGATATTTTGATTGAGTTATCATCGATTGGAGTGGCCGGCTGTTAGTGCTTTCTTCCCATAGTGTTTTTTTTCTATTTTTTTTATTCTCTAATTTTCTTCCTTCAAGCGTTTGTCTTCGTTATAATATTTTTAAAAAAATTCGGTTGGTTATTAAAAAAGAAAAACATAGTAGTTTAATAACATATTTTAGCTGAAAAAATAATTATATATTTACTTTTTTAGCTAATAATATGGATGTTTTTACTTGGACTGTAATTTGTCCTAAACCAAACCAAACAGACCATATCAGACTTGGATAGTTATAAAAATTCAAAGAGACCAGACCAGTTCAGACCAGATCAGAACAGACCATACCAACAAATTACAGTCAAAGTAAAAACATCATAAAACTAACCAAATCAATCAATTCAATGGTGTCACTACTTATTGCAATTAAAGTTTCATTTAGTCTTATTTGGAGAATTTGAGAACTTCCCAAAAGAAGGATGTGTGAATTCAACACAGCAATTTGCTCCAAAGCAATTTTAGTAAACTCGGACAATTTACTCCACAGCAAATTGTCTTGCTCCAAAGCAACAGATAATATGAACACACAATTTAAACTTTACAGGAAATCTCACAAGAATAAAAAGCGTCACAATATGAGCACTAGATCTCAGTCCAGAAATTTCCCTTGAGACTAGTTTCACATCTCTTTTACTTTTCTTACTGTTTTTTTCTTTTTACTTCTTTCTCGCACTATATTGTTCCTTCTTCTATTAATAAAATCCCTTTTTCTTTTAAAAAAAAAATACACATGAACTCAAAATTTTGCACCTACTAAAAATAGAGGAAGTATATATATTATTATAAATATTATAAATATATAAATATTATAAATATAGTAATTGATGGAGTTAAATCCAACTACGAGAGCTAAATATACGTAGATATGAGAATAATATGGCAGCGTAAGGCAGTTTACTCTTTATTCCGGAGAACTAGCAATAGTCTAGCCTCGGTTCTGAATCTTATCGGGGGTTTGATTTCGGGGGGAACCCCTTCATAGGGTGTTTACATCAAGTATTTATAGAGATTATGAAGTAGAATCATGGGAGGAATCTAATACAATAAATGCTCAATTAATGAACTATATTCTTGCTCGAAATAGAACTCTTCGATGCTTGACTCCCACACGATTGCTTTCCCTTTTTAGTCGGTGTCCTCCGGATGAGTTCTGCGGTTCTGCCTGTTGCCAAATATCTATCAATGAGTGATAGCTTGCCACGTAAGCCCTAGGAATATCTTGGCCTCACTAGAACTCCGCCCAGGCTCGAGGTCCGCTGTCCAGCCCGGCCTGGTTGTGGGTTCCTATCGTGGGCCTAATTCCTAATGGGCTAAGCGGCTTTCAACCATGAATCCCGTTTATGGGCTAATCCTGTAATTAGGCTGGTCCCATTAATGGTCGATCCCGTCTATGGGCTAATCCTGTAATTAGGCTGGTCCCGTCAAGAGCCGATCCTGTCTATGGGCTGGACTACGTAATTGGGTCATGGTCTTAATACATGGTACCATCGGTAATTAATAATGTTGAGGTATATTACCCCGATCTGTTACTGTTCAGGAGCCCAAGGCATCGCCCCAGCTTGGAACCCGAATGACAAGGTCCATTTCAGCCTATTAGGCATGTTTCGGACCTTTGGGCCCATTTTGGGCTTACTTGGCCCATTAGGTTAGGTTTCCCCCTTTCCCTTACCCCTATAAATATGGGGCTTTCCCACATGTTAGGGATCTTTTTCTTCTTCCTCCTTCTCACTAGAATAGCTTAGAACTCCATTAATGGGAGCTTCAATACTTGTACTATGTAATGGTGAGGAGAGTCCTAATGAGAATGAGAGGGCTTGGACATTAGCCTAAAAAGTCCCGTGGTTTTCTCCCTTTCGGGTTTCCACGTAAAAATAGTTTGTTCATACACACTTATACATATATTTAGGGAAATTTACTAGAATATGACTAAAACTCAATGAGTTTCTCGATCTATGACCTAACTAGTTTTTATACCTTTGTATGACCAAAAATCCAAAAATAAATAGGAAATTCGTTTATATTTAAATGTTGAATGACAAAAACACCCTTATTTAAAATATGTGCATTTTGCACTAATTTTGTCCAATTAAAATTACTGCACTTTATATTGCCGTTAATGCACAAATTTAATGCATGACTTTACTGCACATCCGGTAATAATCACTGCACTTCCCCTAAAATTAAATTTCTTCTCATTCACTTTAGGAAATTATTTATAGGTTTATTTTTAATTTTTTTTTAGTTTTAATAATTTTAGTATTTTACGTCTAATTAAGCATATTGGGTTTCATGTCGAAATTACTGCACTCCCGATCATAATCACTGCACAACAAACTTCATTAATGCATTCATTCACTGTCATGTACAACATATGTATATCATATTTACTGTCGTACCCAACAATATCTATTATGATGTTCACTGCGCATATTCACTGCCTCAATTTAATGCCCACAAACCCTAATTTTAGAAACTCTTAATTTCAAAAGCAAAAAAAGCAAAAATGAGAATGAAAAGAAAAAATAGAAAAGAAATTAAAAAGTAAAGCAGTGCCGCACTCGGCACTTCACCAAATTGAAAACCCTATTTCGCTCATGTGTCACAAAACACAAACCCATCATCTCTTAAAACTCCTCCAGCGCCGCACAAATTAGCCATCGTAACCAAAATTCATCACTTGCGCCACACTGTCCATTCTTCCTACTAGGTTTTGGAAATACTCCGGCGGTTGAGGTAGGCACATGGGACAGAGGCGGGAGGCGGCGCTCATGGATCGAGACGGCGGCGGGGCTGGTGGCGTCGGCCATAACGATGGTTGCAGTGAACATATGGCTAGGGTGGCCGGGCAAGCAACCGACTGGATGGATATGTGGCCGGCGATCGTGCTCCTGGACGGTGACGGACATCAGGCCATGGGCGGCGGCATACAGCGGACCATGGGGCGGCGCCGACAGTGACGTGCGGCTGCAAGGACCTATGGAGAAGAGAATGGAGGCTAGGGTCGGAGAAAAGAGCTGGGGTTTAGGCTTTTATAGATATAATCTAAAGGGTATAATTGTCCAACTAAATTATTTATTTATTTATTTATTCCGAATTTTGATTAATTATTATGAGTTTTAGTATTATTTTGGTATAAAAACTAGTTAGGTCATAGATTGGAAAAGTGAAGAAGTTTTAGTTATAACTAAGGTAATTATCTCATATATTTACTATATCGTGTTGGATTAAACTCAACACTGGCGCCGTCTGTGGGAATCTGTCCAAAAAGATTACATGTGTTCTTCAGTTGTTCTGCAAAGATTCATACGAAAATGACTGATTTCAAACAAAAAAAACAAAAACAAAAATGCTCGAAGCACCCAGATCTAGAGATAATCGGAAGAAGCAAGAAGCTGTGAAGCCCAGAACTGGATTCTTTCGTGGTCTTGTCCAGGGTCGCCGGAGCCACCGTCCCCGCTGCCGTGGCTACCACGGTGAGGTTTATCCACACCGGACAAAGCTCTCCGAAGGGCCTCCATCCGAAGCAAGCCGGAGGACGACGGGAGGAATTCTTACCAAGACATGTTGCAAGGAGAATATATATGTTGTGGGGTCCAAGGGCATTCGATCAAGCTCCTCCGATCAATCATCTGCAAAGGAGGCAGACAATGATTTGATAGGTGGGCCACGGTTGACTACTGTGACCAAGTGGGATCAGACGCTCGGCCGTAGGCTACCACTCGGCCTCTCAGACGCACCCCGAGGGAAGTTAGGACACCTTATAGGCTGGCCGCCTGGTTTTCCCCAGCCATGCCGGTGCTCGACGCCGCTCGGCTCAACTGCCGTTGGTTTGCAGCCCGGCGCGTATCCCTGCTCAGCTCTTATCACCCCAGGTTAATCCCTTAACGGCAGCAGGGGAGGAAGTGTCCAGTTCCCGTCCAGAGCAACTGCTCTCACCGCTTGGCTTATGGTCGGAGCCCGCACGACCCCATTGCCGCCCGGTTTCCCACACTTCGGGGGCCAGCTTGGGCACCATGTTGCTCGCCGCCCGGCTTCCGAGATGCTGCCCGACGGTGAATGTAGCTCGGTTAGAGATACACTAACAGCCCTGGAGCACACAGTGCAATTTGCTTTCCATTTCAACACAACACCCGGCACAGCCCGACGATCAACGACTACAATGTACCACCCTGGTTGGCTCACCCCTGTAGCTTCAAGTTCAGAGTCAGTTTTCTGTGGCGACGTTCGGCCTCAAACCGTCTCAGTTCAGTAACCACCTCGATCGCGAGCTGCACCTTGTAAGCTCGAAGCCGAGGCTGGTTGTTGCTACAGCTTGTAAGATCATTGCTACTCTTCCAGCCTTGATCGTGGGAGGAAGCTGCCAGCTTGCAGGTTTGTGGCAGCATGCAGTAAGTCAGATATATTGCCCAAAAAATGGGTGAACGTACAGAGCATATACTTCATATGTATGTATGGACGGCCACACCAAGGAGAAGTAATGCACTCCGCCTCAATGGTTCGGAAAGCATTGATGAGCTTTAAACACTAAATTGGTTATGGCGATGGGATTGGGTGTACAGAACTAACATGATACTTGCAGCGCTTGCAGCTACTCCATACGTACTCCGTATGGTGGTTAATTAATTTTCTATTTTGACCTGGTCAATCCCCTTCCAAATGAAAGAGGGAGGAAGGGAGAAGCACGGCTCCTACTCACTCACCGCTCGTCCGAAGCTAAATCTTCACTGAACGTCCGCAGAGATGAAGCCACCCTTGCTGCCGTTCTTGTCTCTGAACGTCGACGTCTCTTCCTCCCAGAGGGCCCAAGGGGGAGGATGCTGGGGACGTGCTGGCTTGAAAAAATGAATTGGGAAAAACTCAATGATAGTGAGGACGAACCTCCTGATCAGGCGAGCAGATGCCATAGGAAACATTGGACCAGCCCCGCCGCTCGGCCTATGGCTGGCCGCCGCGGCTTACGGCAGGCCGCCGCTCGGCTTATGGTTGACCGCCACCTGGCCTATGGCTGGCCGCCGCTCGCTCCTAATACCGCAAGTTGCAGGCCTCCACGCTCGTCTCCGGATGATGCCATCCTTAATACGTTCGTCTTGGGGCCAAGCTTATCTAAAAAAGTGTGCTTCGTATTTCAGCTGCCACGTCCGCGAGATTTGGACCAAGTATAAGCCTGATTTCCTTTAAGAGTTTTGACCAAGGCAAGGTTGGGGAGTTCCAATAAACCGAAGCCCTCTTGGCTCAGCTTGGACGTACGTATACTTGGAATTGAAGTTAAGAGCAGCTGAGTAATTGAAGACTTTTGATGAGCAAGGATGCTTAAAATTTTGACCAAGTCAAAATTGCAAAAAGAAACCAAAGCAAGCTTCAAAAAATTCCTAGCTGGTCGAGCGTCTCCTTCTCCAAAAGCTAAGTCTCATATCCCAAATTGGTACAATTAATTTAATTGCTAATAATAGTATTCTCACTATTATTTTCATTACCATTGGTTAAAAAAATCCCAAAATTAAATAAGGCCGATCGAAGCTCGGGGATGAGCTTCCACCGACATTTTAATGATTAAGGGACGAGCCGAGGGTCACACCCGGAAGAGCCCCAAATCAAAATTAAAAAAAAAAAAAAGAGGTGTGCACATATACATATTGTCTGGCCATTTGGCCGCGTTACCATGTTCATTGTGCAGATAAAAGATTATAATCGGGATGACCGATAATAGATGATGCTAAAAAAGAACCTTGGCATCAAGAGCTTGGAGACGAGCATCTTCCACCCCCAAGAGCCAAGGGCCGTGGACGATCATCTCCTCCTCAGAGGCTGAGCGTCTAAAGAAGACCACCAAAGGCCAAGGGCTTGGAGACGAACATCTTCCACCCCAAGAGCCAAGGGTCGTGGACGAGCATCTTTCACCCCGGATGTCGAGGGCCCGAAGACGATCATCTATCGTCCAGTGGCCTAGGCCCGGGGACGAGCATCTTTCACCCCGGATGCCGAGGGCCCGAAGACGGTCATCTATCGTCCAGTGGCCTAGGCCCGGGGACGAGCATCTTTCACCCCGGATGCCGAGGGCCCGAAGACGATCATCTATCGTCCAGTGGCCTAGGCCCGGGGACGAGCATCTTTCACCCCGGATGCCGAGGGCCCGAAGACGGTCATCTATCGTCCAGTGGCCTAGGCCCGGGGACGAGCATCTTCCACCCGGAGGCCGAGGATCTAAAGAAGACCATCAAGAGCCAAGGGCCGTGGACGAGCATCTTTCACCCCGGATGCCGAGGGCCCGAAGACGATCATCTATCGTCCAGTGGCCTAGGCCCGGGGACGAGCATCTTCCACCCGGAGGCCGAGGATCTAAAGAAGACCATCAAAAGCCAAGGGCCGTGGACGAGCATCTTTCACCCCGGATGCCGAGGGCCCGAAGACAATCATCTATCGTCCAGTGGCCTAGGCCCGGGGATGAGCATCTTCCACCCGGAGGCCGAGGATCTAAGGAAGACCATCAAAAGCCAAGGGCCGTGGACGAGCATCTTTCACCCCGGATGCCGAGGGCCCGAAGACGATCATCTATCGTCTAGTGGCCTAGGCCCGGGGACGAGCATCTTCCACCCGGAGGCCGAGGATCTAAAGAAGACCATCAAGAGACAAGGGCCGTGGACGAGCATCTTTCACCCCGGATGCCGAGGGCCCGAAGACGATCATCTATCGTCCAGTGGCCTAGGCCCGGGGACGAGCATCCTCCACCCCAGAAGCCGAGCGTCTAAAAGAAGACCACCAAAGGCCAAGGGCTTGGAGACGAGCATCTTCTCACCCCGGATACCGAGGGCCCGAAGACGATCATCTATCGTCCAGTGGCCTAGGCCCGGGGACAAACATCCATCACCCGGAGCCCAAAGCCCGGGGACGATCATCCATCACCCGAAGGCCAGAGCTCAGGGACGATCATCCATCACCTGGAGGCCAAAGCCTGGGGACGAACATCTTTCACGCCGGAGGCCGAGGGTCGGGAGACGAGCTTCTCCACCCTAGAGGCCGAGGGCTTTGAGATGCGCAACACATCCTGAGACCGAGCATGCCCAGGCTAAGCATGTTGAGGTAGAAATGTCCCGAGGAGACCCAACCTAGCAACTGGAGGTCGAATGTCTCTAGGAATAGGCCGAGGATTGTTGCTGTATGACGACTCCGAGGTCTGCTACCGGGTCGTGCATCAAAAGCAAAGACACGTCTAGGCCGAGTTTCTAGGGATGAACGTCCAAAGGAAGTTGGGTCGGGTTTCTAGGGACTAATCTTCCTAAACATGTCGGGCCGAGCATCCAGAAGGAAAATCCCAGAGCCCCAACAACGAGGGATCGAGCGGGCTGACCGTCAAGGGGCCGAACGTCCAAGGAAGCCCAACCTAGCATCTGGAGGTCGAACGTCTCTAGGAATAGGCCGAGGATTGTCGCTGTATGACGACTCCGAGGTCTGCTACCCGGGTCGTGCATCAAGAGCAAGGACACATCTAGGCCGAGTTCCTAAGGGTCGAACGTCCAAAGGAAGTCGGGTCGGGCATCCGTGGGCCGAACGCCCCAATCCCTCGCACCCAGGCCAAGGCATTGAATTAAGCCTTTGCTCCGAAAGCCGGGGTCATGTGCAAAGAAGGCAGAGGAAGAGCGTAAGCAAGAGTATACTTTCTCGAGCAGATTCACACGCTCACTACTCAAGAAACTGGGGGACTTGTGTTGAGGTATATTACCCCGATCTGTTACTGTTCAGGAGCCCAAGGCATCGCCCCAGCTTGGAACCCGAATGACAAGGTCCATTTCAGCCTATTAGGCATGTTTCGGACCTTTGGGCCCATTTTGGGCTTACTTGGCCCATTAGGTTAGGTTTCCCCCTTTCCCTTACCCCTATAAATATGGGGCTTTCCCACATGTTAGGGATCTTTTTCTTCTTCCTCCTTCTCACTAGAATAGCTTAGAACTCCATTAATGGGAGCTTCAATACTTGTACTATGTAATGGTGAGGAGAGTCCTAATGAGAATGAGAGGGCTTGGACATTAGCCTAAAAAGTCCCGTGGTTTTCTCCCTTTCGGGTTTCCACGTAAAAATAGTTTGTTCATACACACTTATACATATATTTACTATATCGTGTTGGATTAAACTCAACAAATAATAATAATAATAATAAAAAGACAACAACACGAAGTACATTTTGTCAATGTATTACCTCTAGCTTCCTTAGAAGATCATTGCAACTCAAGACTTTTGAGACAATAAAGAAGAACTTTTTGACTAGGCAATGAGATAAAAACTGATCCTCAATAGTCAATACGGTATACGTAGTATATGAAGAACAATGAGTTGCCTTTTGTTGAATATTTGACCAACATTGATTATATTGAAGTAAAAAAACCAATGATATACTCCGTAACAAGGAACTACTCTCTCGATCAAGTAGACTGAAGTACGTACGTAGCTAGTCACCATCAACAATGGTTGAGCTAGTCAAATAATTTTCCGAAATGTACGGCGTTGTTTAACTTCACAGTTATCTTCAAAAACTCATTTGACTACCTTCCCGGTTGAGTTTTTAGCTGAAATTTGGTATGGGTAAACTAGACTTAATGAGGAAGATGCTCAAAAAATTTTATCAAAAAATTCCATCGGGAACCGCCCCAAATGGCGTCGGCCAGACAGAGCATCCGAAATATGACCTTATTTGACATTTTTTTTCGAGTTCGAGGCCTATCTGACCCTTATCCCAACTTTTTTCTCATTTCCATCATACACAAGAGTTCAACTCTACCCTTTATCCTTATAATTGTTGACGAGTTCAATAGCACGAAGGGATCACTATACAAGTGTACTAATTAAAATGCTCACATGGAGTTTTAATTTTCACAATTAATTAAAGGGGGTTTAACAAAAATATTATTAAAATAACATATATTTATACAAATATGACTAATAGTTACTACAATATAATTCTATTTTCACTTGAATTTAAAATTTGAACATAAGTTACTATAAATTAGTTACTACTATATTCACTAGTCACATTTTTTTAAAATCTTTATTTTAGTCATTAATGTGTAATTATTAATTACTTCTTATTCGTATATTCACGTTCAATGTCAATTTTTTTATTATGTGAAATGTGATAGAACTAGGGGTGGGCAAAAATACCGAAATATCGGTATACCGCACTTACCGTACCGAAAAATACCGGAAAATACCGAAATATTGGTATACCGTCATTTTCGGTACGGTATCATACCGTACCGGTCTATTTCGGTACGGTAACGGTACATGTTTTCAAATACCGCGGTATACCGGTATAATACCGTACCGACTCCCTACTCAACAATTACTTTTAATTCTAATATATTGTAGAAATCCATTACAATTTTGAAGCCCAAAATTAATATTTAAGTTGGTTACAAATACAAAAATACAAAAATAAAGGTCCAATTTCTCAAACCCACTATAACCTTATAGGCTTCTACTACGCTAACCTGAAATAACTAATGAGTAATGTACAAATGTCAAGAAACAAGTCCATCTTGTTCCAAGAGCTTGCAAGTCGTGATGGTTGGGCCGCTAAGTAGCTGACGAGTGAAGATATATACACTTATGTGACAAGTGTATCTACATAGGGATTCAGCGAGTCGAGACACACAACTTTGTCCGAAAGTCTTATTCAATTTTTAAAAAATTATAAATGATTTTATATCCATGTTGTTTGAATAGTTTTATTTATTTTTGTTAGAGATCACTATTGATTTAATTATATCTATATTGTTCAAGTTATTTTAGGAGAATGTGTTACTTTTTAATATGTGGTATGTTGAACTGCTTAAATATACTAATAATAATTATTGTTCAATATTGATTTGACATCAATAGATTATTAATTGTATTTCGTAACATTTTAATAATAGATTTAATATGTCGCTAGTAATAACGATTTAGTATATTTCGTTAGTCTATGATAATTTTCTGTATTGGGAGACATGCACGGTAATTTACCGATACCGTACCGTTACCGAACCGAAACTTCGGTATACCGAAATGCGGTATACCGAAACTTCGGTAAGGTAAAGGTATGCAAATTTTGCATACCGAAAGTTTTGGTATGGCAAAGGTATGAGAAAAAATATAAGATATACTGTACCGAACCACCCCTAGATAGAACTAATAAAATCATTTACAATTAAACCAATGGAATAGAAAAATGCGTCTTCCTTAGACAGTATGTTATAACACTAAATTAATTAAGTTTAGACTTTCATTCAAATAGACTAATTTGAAAGTTAGTATAATTATTCGACCATTACTAAATCTAAAACATAGTATACTCACATATGTGTTGCAAGGCATGCATTATGCACATATTTTAAAGTAACCAGCTTGTTGCAAGGCTTTTGCTCATGCTCTGGCATTATATGTGTCCATGCTAAGAAATACACACACATAACACACACATGTGTGTATAAAATTATGATTTGATCACGAATTGATGATTATCCATGTCACGGGTTTACATTAAGCACTAATTTGAAAGTTAGTATAATTATTCGACCATTACTTAAGCACTTTTCAGTCGGGTTTGCATTATACACAGCTTATTAAAAGTAACCATTGATGATTTGATCGATGAAGAATATATACAAAGTAGAGAATAAAAATATTCAATTTTAGAATTACTATGGCTTTAAGAGGAGTTCTCATAACAAAACTCATATACTCCCATGGAATACCAATTGGTTTTTCATTATAATGCCAACAAAGCATTGGACAACCAATGCAACATGAACTGCCAAACATTTGTTAAGTGTTCTTTGCATGCATCATTGTATTATATTCCTCCGATCCCACAACAACCCCACATTTTCCATTTCGGGTAGATTCAAAATAAACTTCACACTTATTCCGTATATTTGACAACTTTTCAATATAAAGTTACTCTTATATTCTTACTTTATTACCTACTTTACACCAACTTCCACTACACTTTATTTACCTTTTGGGGGGCATAATGAGAAAGTCAAAACAAAAAAATCCACTTTCTTAAAAATCGTAAACTTAAACAATGATATTTTTGGGACCGGAGGGAGCATACATTTTTTCGTGGGGGTCTGGGGGGTCTGGAGTAAATTGAGATCAAACACACTCCATTGAGTGTTGAATCCAAGAGTTCTCATAAAGTAGAGTGAGTCGACAACCAACTGAGCTTGACTGCTCCTTCTATTATATACGTAATTATGAATACTAAATTAAGTACAAAAGGTCTGGATTCATCTTAATCATATATGTTAATCAAAAGGCGAAATCACAAACCGGGTACGTATTTACTTATGGTAACACTGCAATCTCGTGGAGATCTATGAAGCAGACATTGACAACTACATCGTCAAATCGTTCGGAAATAATTGCACTGTATGAAACCGGGAGAGAATGTGTGTGGCTGCAATCTATGATTCAACACATCCAAAATGAATCTGGTATGAAGCATATTACTTGTCACCCGACTGTGATCTACGAAGACAACGTAACACTGCGTGCGTAGCTCAAATTCAAGAAGGATACATCAAAGGAGACAGAACGAAACACATATCACCAAAATTCTTCTCTACTCATGATCTAGAGAAAGAAGGGACGATCAACATTCAACAAATCAGATCAAGTGAAGATCCAGCCGATCTCTTCACAAAATCTTTACCCCCAAAGAAGTTCATAGAACTTGTACAGAAAATCGGCATGTGTCGCCTTCAGAATTTATGTTAATTTCAGGGGGGAGTATTCGAATGCGCTGTACTCTTTTTACCTTCATCAGATTTTTATCCCACTGGGGTTTCCTGATAAGGTTTTTAACGAGACAGTACATTCAAATACAATGACATTATAAGTCATAATTTTTATCCCTTAATTTTCACACTAATTTTCACAATAAGTTTTTAAAACATAAATAATTATTCAAGGATGAACATTCAAGGGGGAGTGTTGTAAAATCCTGGAAATGACAAGTGTAAATTATTCATCCTTGTCATCATCCTTGTAATAAGAACATTAAGCTTCATTCCATCCTTGTAATCATAGATAGACGGATGGCTAGCTTTAATTAATGTTGCCATCAAAATGTGTAGAGTTACTCTTTGATGATTCATCACTAAGCTCAACTAGTATAAATAGGACTTGGTCAATCACTTGTAAATTCATTCATAAAAATTCAGAAAATCTTGATATTTAAGAAGTAATCTAGAGCTTATTAATAATGAGGGTGTTTGGCAATTGGCTATTGGTTGTTAGCTGTTGGTCGATTCTGTTGGCTGATTGGTAATAGCGGATTCTGTTGGTTGTTTTGATTAGCAGATAGTATTAACTGTTTGTAAAATAGTGTTTGGTTAAACGACGATTTAGAATCGGCTGTTAACTTGTTAAATTACTTTTAAGGACATCATTTACTTTGTTTTGTATACTAACTACTATTATACTCCGTATATATTTCACCCATTTTGATAATATTATGTGATAACTACTTAATCCATTTTTATTTAATTAAAATAAAATTTTACTAACACTAATAACAATTCGTTCCAACATTATTTACCGAGAGGAGTATAACACGTACAAAATCTCAACAACTAATATTGAAATCTACATATTTTTGCTTTACTTCTAAGAGCCCGCTCCTTCTCTGGTTGCCCTGCGGAAGAGGGCAGCCATCTTTTTCAAGCTTGGCTCTAGTTTTTCCTTTTTCTTGCGGCTGCTAATCTGCTATATCTCCCCCTCAGCTTGGATCTATATATATGAAATACAAGCAAGTTCTCTGTGGCTTGCGTTATGAATACTCCAACCTTAAACATCAAAACAATGATTGGCATCATAGTATGGATTTGCGGTTTAAAAGGCTTCGTTTCATTTGTTTCATAATTGCTGATTTCTCATATTGAAAAAGATAAATCCAATGGAAAATTAATGTGAAGGGAGAACTATACATTGGCAGTGAAATTTCAATAGTTTGGTGTAGGAGAAGCATCTCATGTTGAAGAAGGCTTTGCTCCCCTGTTTTGTTTTTGCGTAAGGTAGTGTGGAAGACGACAAGCAAGAAGAGAAGGGATATAGTGCAGTGCGCAGTTCGGATAAAATAGGAATTTGCAATAGAAATTCCAACGGCCAACCCCTATGTTGATTAGCTTTTTTAAATTTGACTGTTAAGAATAAAAAGCTATATGAAAAGATCTATTAACCAAACACCATTATTAGCGGTTTATCTGGTCAAAAAGCCAAATAACAGTCAAATCAGCCAAAAAATGGCTACATGCGGCTAACCAAACACCTCCAATATATACTACGTATCTATCTTTTAATTATAATAATTTAAGTACAAAAGGTATGGATTCATCTTAATCATATATGTTAATCATAATTTTTTACACTCCATAATATTGAAATATTCTTTTAATATTTAAACAAAAAAGTAGATCAAAATAGAATATGAAAACAAGTAAAACAGAGATAGACGACAACTCTTTCCCATTCTACCCCTTAGGGGCGTCATTCTTTGGGACTACACGGCCGTGTCCGGTGCTAACCGGCAACTCTGTTTCTCCGGCAACCGTGGCTTCCTCGCGAAACTTCTTATAAATGTCACCCCTGTAAAACTTTCTAGTCCTAACTGCCAAGACGGCGGAAACGGCGGCGCCAAAGACCGTGACGGCGGCGATGATAATGAAACCCAATTTGAAACACTCAACCCCCACACAATCCAATTCCACCCCTGCTTTCCTCTTCGTCCCAAAAGCTCTTTTTTGTCTCTCCGCCTCTCTGTCATACAAATGCCCCACCACCCTCACGTTCAGCAAGTACGACCCGATCGGGCTCGCCACCGACCCGAAGTTGTACAGAGTGGAATAATACTTCAGCCCAAAGAGCTCGGAGATTATGGCGAAAAGCAGAGGCCACTGAGCTCCGAAGCAGAACCCGATGATCACCGACGCGACGTAGAGACCGCCTCGGACGTCGAAGGCGATCAGAAGGTGGCCGGCGCATGATATTACGAGGATGATCGTGAGCATCAGCGGTCTTGGGAATCTGTACTTGGTCAGAATATGTTCGGAGACATAGCCGGAGAAAACCCGGCCGGCGTAGTTCCAGATGCTCACCAGAGACACAAATGTGCTGATGCTCTGTTTCGGGTACCCGAGGGACGCCCCGATCTGTCCGAGGTTGTCGATCGCCGTCAATGTCCCTCCCACGCCGCATATCGTGGCCACCAGGATGATCAGCATGTCGATGCTGAAAAGGGCTTGGAGTATAGTGAAGTCCTCCCCTGTTTCCGGCGGCCGGAACGCCGTCCTCCAGCAAGATGCCTCCTTTTCTTCTGATACAGCGACACCCGTCACGCCGCTGACCAGCGACGGGTGTGGGTGTTGGTGCGGGCGCGGGCGCGACGGTGGATCCTCCACCGCCGTGACAGCCGCCACTTTCTTAGCCTTCCAAATCCCAATTTCCTCCTTGATGACAATTCCGAGGGGCAAAAAGAGGAAAATAACAACCGCGGTGGCACTAAGGCTATATTCAATTCTAGTGAAATCGAAATTCTTTTGGAGTATGATAATGATCATCAAAAATCCGGCTAACCCAAGAGATATGTAGAGAAACTTATAGAACACTTTGATCTCATGAGCGATCCTAATAACCTTCATAATCCTCACCGTCCGGAGAAAAAAGGCTGAAACCACCGCCGGCAGCCACCCGATCAACAAAAGCAGAGACTTGGAATCGTTACCGTAGATTGTGTGGTAGATTTGAGTAAAAATTGCGCCGCTTAATCCGACGAAGCCTTTCAGCAGCCCAAGAACGGCGCCGCGGCTCTCCGGGAAGTTCTTGACACAGGTGACCAGAGCTCCGGTGTTGGCGAAGGACTGGGAATTTGCTCCGACGCAAATGTACAGACACATCTGCCATACTTTGGGCTTCGGGATTTTCTTGGTGACGGCCAGCCACATCATGAAGTAGCCGAAGAAGTTGAGGACGGCGCCGATGAGGAGGACCACCCACGGCGGCATCACCTCGTTGATCAGGCCGGAGAGAATGCCGACGTTGGCGCCTAAGTCCTTGAAGAAGCTGAGTAGGTTGAGGGTGGTTTGGTCGTAGGCCAGGGCGGTTTTTATGTCGCCGGAGTAGAGGCCGAACATGTAGGTGGCGCCGGCGACGGAGAGGATGAGAATGGAGGCGAAGAGCATGAACCACCGGCCCCTGAGGGTTTGCGTGGTTAGGCTGCCCATGTTTGCGCAGCTGCTTCCTCCGGCTGACTCCATTTTCTCCGAATCAGCAAAAAAAAAAACAGAGTTTTGATGAATGCTGATTAGTTGCAGTAGAGTTGTTTATGCTTGGAAGACAGTCTCACGAGTTCTTCATGCCCCTGTAAGCTCGCTTATACGGAGTATGAAAAATAGACCGATACACGAATGCAAGGATTTGACTTTACACAATATGTCCCAAAGAAAATATGGTGTTTGTCTAATTCCCTATTTCCCTCTAGTTGTTGGAGTTTAAATAGAGAAAAAAGGAGGACATCCCATCTAAAGGACCGCATGACCAAGCAATGCATTTTTATATAGTAATCTCTCATTGTTGTTGTCGGGATTTAAATCCAAAACTATTTAAATTTGAGACTTACACCTTGTGCCACCCCTATCAGTTGAACTACGCCTCCTCACATTGTTTAAATGGATATGGTAATGAGCGTGTCTTGGACTCTAGGGGACTATTATCTGCATATATTTGTAATCACTCTCTAACTGTTTCATTATTCAATGGATATTCTTTTCTGAACCATAACGTTGTAGGTAACTGTTTCTTTTAGGGTATGTTGGGGCTTGGGTTTTGGAGGGGAGAGGGTGGTTGACAAGGATTTATGAGCCCTTTTATGTTTGAGAGTTAAACAAATATGGAGGTGATGGTTTTGGAGGACTTTTGTATCCCTCCAAATTTTTTCAAATGCTTAATCTTCAAGTTCCCCCAAATTGAGGATTGTGAATGACAACTAATTAAACAACAACTTTAGCTCAATTTTAAATAAATATAAACTCAATTATTTGAATTCGTTATATATATGAAGTGATTTTAATTAGGTGAGAACTCCGGTACCCATTTAAAAAATTGGGTACCGTACCTATCATTCACTTGATTGGTCCAAATAGATATATCATTTTTAATTCAGACTTAAATAATTCAACTGCAACATTCTGATTGATCCATATGGACAAAGGTATGGTACCTTATGAGTACCATAGAATCTACCTTTTAATTATAATTTAACCAAAACCTTTAGGGCCTGTTTACTAACAGAAATATTTTCCAGTTTTCCAGAAAACTGGAAAACTGGAAAACAGAAAACAGGAAACGTGTTTACCAAAGAAATTCCTGGAAAACTGGAGAAAGGAAAAAAGAAAAACGTGTTTACCAAATCGTTTTCCAAAACGGAAAAAATGAAACATGTCTCTCTTTTCCTTAATGATTTGGAGAAGTGACTTTTACTAGTTTTCCAAATTTGGAAAACGCAGATGCTACAGTGCCTTTGCAATGAATTTGCATACTTACACCTAGTGGTGGGTCCGGTCCCGCTCCGATGTCGATTCCATTCCAGTACCTCCATCCTCATACCTTACCCCTTACCCCTACCCTACCCTACCCACCAAACCCCCACCCCGCATACCCATTTTTCCCTATAATGACCTTACCCCACCCCCACCACATGCCCCGACCTCGGCCCCCACACCGATCCACCCCACCCTACTGCCACCCCCTACCAACTCGACCCCACCTCGATCCACCCTACCCTACCGCCACCCCCCTACCACCCCACCCCCACCCCTCGTGTATTACCACTTACCCCTACCTTATCCCTTACCACATGCCTCCTACCTCGGCCCCACCCCACTGCCATCCTACCCCCACCCTCGTACCACCATCCTACCCCCCACCCTCGTACCGCCATCCTACCCCCACCCCCACCCGGATCCCGGGCCCACCCTACCACCATCCTATCCCAACTCCCTACCCTACCCCTACCCTACCCACTACCCCCACCCTACCCCCACCCTACCCCTTCTTTACCCCGACCCCACCTCTGGTCCCGACCCCACCCTACCGCCATCCTATCCCAACTCCCTACCCTACCCCTACATTACCCCAACCCCAAACCCTACCCACTACCCCCACCCTTACCGCCATCCTACCCCCCACCCTACCCCTTCCTTACCCCGGCCCCACCCTGTTCCCGACCCCACCCTACCGCCATCATATCCCAACTCCCTACCCTACCCCTACCTTAGCCCAACCCTTAACCCTAACCACGACCCTAACCCGCCCACTACCCCCACCCAACCCCCTACCCCTAGACCTTACCACCACATCCCGACCATACCCCTTACCCCACCCCACCCATAACTTCCCTACCCCGACCCCTACGAGTAGGTATGGGTGGGCATGAAGGGTTGTGGTGGAATATGGGAAGAGTGTAAGATCGTGGTAAGGGTAGAGGTAGGGCTCAAGGGTGTGGAATTGGAGAATTGTGTGAAAAAATTGATGAACATGTTTTCAAATTTGAAAATGGAAAACTAAAAATTAGAAACAGAAAATTGGAGATAGAAAAACTAAAAAATAAAAACAGAAAATTGGAGAACGAAAAACAGAAGTAGAAAACAGGAAAATATCTCTGTTAGTAAACAGGCCCTTATCTTTTCAAACTTGTTACTCCCAAACAAAAAGAAGAGTTTCCAACTTTTTCCCTCCCTTTTCCTTCCAATGACTAACCTTCAAAACTCTTTCCTCCACTTCCCTTCAAACTCCCAAACATACCGTTAAGCGGTATGTATTACTTTAATATATTAGTATAAAAATCAATATTTCTAAAGGATGGAGAATGACATAACCTAAACGTCTCTAAACGTGATTTGTCACCTAAAAGTCTCGTGCGCCTACAAAGTGAGAAAAAGGGCGACCCAAATTAATTTGAACGTGAAAATATTTATACTGAAAAAGTTAATTAAACAAGAAAAATATCGGATAATAACCAAACAATATCAGACAATAATAACAAAAATATTGTCATTATAATGGACTTTCTTTCATACGGAGTACATTTTAGTGAGCATGTACAAAGCCGTAATCACCCCCATTACACGTAAAAATAGAACGGCTATTCCCCGCACCGTATCTGTTACCCAGTAAATGCAATTTTCCCCATTTTGACTGGTGGGTTTCGGTTCGGAGATCCATCGGATCGATCACAATGTCATCCCTAGTTTTAAATTAGAGAAATTGTCCTTATATAATTATAGTGGATGATAATTCCCAAAATATAATTAGACATTATTATTTCCCAAAATATGACCAAACATATCAATTGAAATAAGAATAATAATTTGTCTGATAATGTGCACACTGCACACATGACATATGTGATCATATTAAATATGAAAAAGATGTGAGTCATATTTTTAAAAACACATAATGTTTTAGTCATACTAGAACTAATTTCCAGTTAATTTTCTCTTTAAACTAGCCAATGAAGTGTGATTGAATTAATTTCTAAAGTTTAATTACACTACAGTCAATTTTTAAGGAATAGTTACTAAGTGAGGACATTACAATAAATTAAGCAGATACGTAATAATTATACTACAATTTAGAAAAAATCTTCTTACACACCTGTGTATATGCCCTATTTCATCTGTGCCACTGACAATTTATTTCGTTTCAAGATGAATTGCATGTGATACCAATAAAAATTGTGAAAAAGTTAAAATTATTTGTGACAAGACAATATAATCTTATGAGTGGGCATATCATGTTTTCTAATATAAGAGTCTCTTTTTTTATAACTTCACACGTTTACTCTAAAGATTTGTAGGACATTCTTTTTTCTTGGTTCACACTTTAATTTCACTAATTAAGGAGGCAGTTCAATCAATAGACTTTAGGTAAATTTTACCACTTTCAAAACTCAAAATAAAGTATGGTAAATTTAGGGTGATATTACCACTAGTCCACTATGGTTTCTATATGTGAATTTATACTTCCAATCACACTGCTTGTTTGATATGACATATATGTGACAATTTTAATAACTAAATTATACTATGTACATATTAGGAAACTATATTGATAACTCTGGTACGTTTGGAAAGCAGCAGATTACCCAACCCGCTATTCCTTTTACGCTTAGAAACGCTGCAAAATGCAGCAGGTGAGTACCAATCGGCCTTAAACCAGATGAGGCCTATAAGATCGGTAAATGCAAATTACAATATACGGAGTAAAAAATAGATATTCTAAACAAGTGAATAAGACCAAAATTGTATTGATAGAAGGAAATTAAACTTTACACGTCATTTTGTGAGAGGAAAATAGGTGTCAATTGTTACCCATTCTCTCTATGAGAAGGAACCGAGTAATCCTAACTGAAAATCGGTGAAGTCAAATTAGACCTCTCTAAAACTTTAATTTAATTGGGGAGATGAAAATATTAAATGATGTTTTAATGTGTTTAAACCTCTCTAAAACTTTAATTTAGACCGAGACGAATAGGATATATCAATTCCTACCAGTTCAATTATTAGGTGTAGTTAACGCGGAGTTAACGATTTCAACTTCTTTGTAATGAAAACTTACTACCTCCATCCCATTTATATCGTGTCGGAGGAGGGTGACACGGTTATTAACAAAAGTGGATTTGTGTGGTTGATATTAATTGATAAAGTAAGAATAAAGTATGAATGATTTAGAACCATACAAACTTTGCCAAATATGATATGAGACGATTTAAATGGACTTACTGAAAAGGTAAAACGTGACAATATAAATGAGACGGAGAGAGTAATAAATAGATGTCAACAGCTCATTCGAATCTACGTCAGGGGCGATGTAACATTGCAGGATTTGCAGCCCACTTTTTGTAATGCATTTTTCTACTCTTTGAATAAATGGATCACTCTGTACTGGATTTCGTTGGTACTCCTCACTTTTGGGTGAATTTTGTTCACTTTTTGAATAATTGGTCACATTGTCTTGAATTCAAGTTTGGTAAGTTTTGTTTGGTGTCTTTGTCTTGGTCTCCACGGGGAGGTTCAATTCGGTTTAACCTTTTGGCCGGAATATTACTAAAAAAAGATAAAAGAAAGAAAAGTGATTTCTTTTCTAAAATTCCAAAAATGTGATTGACACCACAATTAAATCCTACAATGCAAAGTGACTGCCGCCACACTAACTCCGCCGTCATAGTGACTCCGACAAAAGTGACTCCTCCGCCAAAGTGACTCCGGCGACCCACTACAGTCACCGCCGCTAGCCATTGACCGCCGCCGACTGCCATCGGTCAGAGTGATATCTCCGTAAGGACTGACCATAGTTACTTCTACCACATCGTTCATCCAATTCGATAGTGACCACCACCAGAAACCACCACCAGCCCCCTTCTCCAACACCAAACCCAACCCTCTCTTTGGCCTACCCCAGCCCCTAGCCCCACTTCCACCGCCGGCCACTGCTATCCCGGTACCGCCGCCATCCTCCATCACCTATGCCCATCGCTCTCTCCCAACTCCCAGCCCCATCCTTTACACAATCACTGCCCCACCACCTCATCACATCCCTCCCCAACTTCCCACACGTTTAGAGCAGATCCAGCCCTTCGCAACCCTCGCACACCTATGAGACACCCTACAAGAAAGAATTACGTTCGACTACCAAACGTGAACCCTAGCGCCAATGGTGCCTATTGTTGCCGAAAATTGATGATATTCGTACTTAGTTGAACGCCCTCGTCAATTTTCTTCGTAATCCCCGCTCGCCATCGGCAGATCTCCACCATCGCCAGACCACCGCCATTGATAGGTTGTCGTCGTCGAAGAACAAGAGAGAAGAAAAAAGAAGAGTGAAATACATGCGATGTCCGTGCAGCTTGGAGACGACGACGTGAAGATGGCGACAACGTGGAGAAAGTGATGGCCTATGATGGAGAAGATGGCCTGGGATGCTGGCGATTATAAGAAGAAGGAAGCAAACAACGTTTTGCCTAAGTGACGAGAGAGAAAAGAAGGAAGTGAATTAGGGTCGCAGGGGCATTAAAGTCAATGCATATATTTTCAGCAATATTTTTGTCCAAACGGGTTTCTAGTCATATATTTGTCTTTAATAAGTCTATGGGGCTGTTTATTTATTTTTTTTCTATTAAGTTTTGAATGGATTACGACGTTTGTCTGTATTAAGCTGTGTGTCATAATAAATTATTTACTAAGTGTGCTGAAGAGAAGACTGAATCATGTCAAATGACGAAATAGCCTTAATGTGTGAAACAAGTGCTAAATGTTTATTTTGTATTTACTTTGTCTACCCCATTGTGCTCTATGTACTTCTTCTCCAATATCTCCAATACTTCTTCTATGATGTCATTATCCATTCATTGAAAAATTCATTGTCAATATTAGATTTTCTAACAAAATTATAAACAACAAAACAAGTAATCACCACATTTGTTTTTATAAAAAACATATTTTCAGTCGAATCCTAGTAATCAACACCTAGCTTACATAATTTCTGGAGATCCTAAAGTAAGATAAGGCTTCTGGCCGGAGTGAAATAATATGCCACTATGAAATAATAAGACCTCAATAAGTCGGAATTATTAAAAATCAAAATTAATTAATAATAGGAAAAAATAATTAAAATCCCCCAAACTATGAAAGGGTGAAATAAGCATTTCAAACTTGCATATTAATTTAAATACCTCAACCTTTATATAAAATGTTATTTTAACACCATGATCATGTATCATTTCTTTCAAAAAAGTAAATTTATGATGTTAGTTGCATAATTTAAAATATCAAATTGAAAACTTTGCAATTATATAGAGTGAGGATAATACTATTTATTTTACTATGAAAGCTTAGAAGGTTAATTGTATCTTCATGAATGCTAAAATATGTTAAATTATGAAATTAACATAAAAAATGGACATTTTTGAAAATAAATAATACATGAATAGGGTGCTAAAATAATTATTTATATAAAGTTTGGGATATTTAAATTACTTATGCAAATTTGGGGTGCTTACTTCACACCTATTCAAAATTTAGGATATTTTAATTATTTTTTCCTTAATAATATGCCACTGTATATGAAATAAGACTTCTGGCCGGTGTACTGTAAGTTATGGAAATGGGTTTGTCTATGGTTTCTATTTCAATAGAATTGAGGCAGCTGTGAAGGTTAATAAGTGGATTGTTTGGAAGTTTTCATCTGGTTCGAATTTGACCGACATAGCACATACCGTATTTTGAGCAGAGCATATCATAATGGAATTGTATATTGTTCGAGCGCAGATGGCCGACTTTGCTTTCTTTCGTCCGTGAATAGAGAAGTCGTTTGTCAGCGGCTGATAAAAGAAACTAAAAGCGAGAGACGAGTCTGTTCGTGTGTCTGGAGCTGGAGGAGTGCATTTTTTTAGCTGAACGAATAATTCCAGTTTTGTCCGACGAAATAGGGATGTTTTCTTTTGGACCGTTTTCAGTCCCAGACCAGACTTCCGTAGTTATAAAATACATAGAGACCAGACGTTTACCAGACCAGACCAGACCAACAAATTTCAGTCCAAAAGAAAACATCCAAATTTCAGTCCAACAAAAGATCTTATTTATTAAGTTCTAAATAAAAACAATTTAGGGGTTTTGGAATGTTTGGATGAAAGTGCAGAAGTGATTGTGGTGCTCTAATTTACTCTTAGAATCAACTTTTTTAGAAGCTGAGGAAGACCATCTTCTGAAAACTGATTCTAATTCTGCTTTTGCTTTTATAAAGAAACTGAAACAGGATCAGTTCCAGACACAGATAAAGTCTCCAATTCCATTAAGTCCATAAAGTACCAAGGGAGTGTTTGTGATTGCTTGTGCTTTTTAAAAGTGATTTTTTTAAGAGATTATTGGAAAAGTGATTTGTAGTCAAAGTTGATAGTGTTTGAAAATAGAAGTGATTTTAATTAAAATGTAAAAATTGGAGTGTTTGATAAAAAAAGTGATTTATTATGTAATATTTTATTAAAGTACAAATCTATCCTTTTGTAAATTAAATGAATTGGGCCATCCCACCTCCCTCTTTTGCTAACCAATATTATTACCCGTCATCACCATGGAGCTCTTGGTGAGGAGAGGCATCCCACCTCCCTGTTTTGTCAAATCTTTGTCTTCTCCCTATTTTTTCTTTCTTCGTGAAAACCCAATTTGATTCTTCATGTTTTTCTTTTGCCTAGAAATTGATAATAGAAATGCAAATATGTATCTTTAAATTATGGCTTGACTCTTGAGATGTCAAGTTTTGGAGATAAGAATCTTTGCTTGCGGTTGCAGAGATATATATTGTGAAGGTAGAGTGTTGTGGCCTGTGGGTGAAGCTACGGGAATGGCGAAACTGATTGCAACAGGTCATGAGTGTTTTGGGTTTGACCTAAAATGTTTGCCATTATAATCATCCAAGGAGTTCATTTTAATTACAAAAATACCTAAAAGCAGTTACAAGTTGGCATATACTGACTTCCAGCTTTTAGCTTTAAAATGCTTTTTTAATTAGAAGTTGGTTTTTGCAAACACCCTTTTCTTCTTTTTTTAAAGTTAAAAGCAAAAACGTGCTTTTTTAAGCTCATGCAAACACTCCTTAAATAAACAACCCTTAAATAAACAACCCGTGAGACTGATACGTATGCCATTTTAAGCTCATGCAAACACTCCTTAAATAAACAACCCTTAAATAAACAACTCGTGAGACTGATACGTATGCCATTTTAAGCTCATGCAAACACTCCTTAAATAAACAACCCTTAAATAAACAACTCGTGAGACTGATATGTATGCCATTTTAAGCTCATACAAACACTCCTTAAATAAACAACCCTTAAATAAACAACCCGTGAGACTGATACATATGCCAATTTTTCATTTGGTGCACTTTGAATCACTGTTTCAAAAGTCGGGTTCTTCACATATTTGGGACACCATATTCAGCTAAACGTGATTGAACTCATTGAAGTTGATATAATCCTACATTCGTACTATCAGTCATTATAATGTAACTTAAATATAATTATAATCAATAAAATTATTATTATTATTATCACTTTCTTTTCGGAGTTACCAAAGTAAGTGAGACAAATGTCGGGAAACACTTTCCATTAAAATGATTGTCCTAAATAGGACTAAAACATAGATAAAAACCTCAAATTAGGACTTAGTATGTTTTATTCCCAATATAGGAGTCATTCGCTCCTAGCCTCCTATTATCCGTTTTTACGTTTTCTGCAAAGTCTAAAATGTCCTTGTGTGATCCTTGTCCTGCCTCCAACATGGATCTTCTTCTTCTTCTATGTCATGCTCTTCTCCTACAACTCCAACATCAATCCTCTCATCCTGCAACTTAAAATCAACACTCTCCCATGCAATTCGAGTAGCGATCATCTTCTCCTGCACCTCAACAATCGATCCTTCTCTGTCATGTCCAGTCCAGAACTCCATATTGTTTTACTACTCCCCTTCTATTCTCCGTCTCTCTTCCCTTTTCTCTCTTCTCTTTACATTCAAACATTATCTCCCAAATTCCTCTTCCTAATCTGATTTATTCTTCTTACTCTATTTTGTAAAAAATGTCATCTTGTTATCAAAATGTCATGACATTTGCATATATCACTTGGAAATCGTGGGAGATGTCAAGCCGATGTCATTTTTACTCTTTAGAAATGTCAAACAAAAACTGTCATCTTGATAAATATAATATCAAGACAAAGACATTTTTTTTAAATCAGTGTTCAATAATATAGCAATTATGCCATTTTCAGGTCTGAATGCTGAGAAACATAGTATGAACGATTTAAAGAAAATTAGATGAAATTTATATAAAAAAACTAAATATTCAAAAGAGGCGAAAAGAGATTAAAAGTGGAAGAAATAAAATAGAGAAGCTTGAAAGAAGAGGAATAGAAAGACGAAGATGATGAGGAAAAGGAAGAGGAAGAAGAGGAGCTTAACTGGGAAAGTTGCAGAGGCCAACTTTGCAGAGTCATCCTTCAGCGCAAGCTTTACAAGTTGCGAACGGAAGAAAAGTGACTTTGCAGGGCAGTTTTGGTATTCCATCTATATTTTAGTCCGGATAAGTGATAGTCTTATGATGGGGTTTTTCATAAGTTTTAGTACTATTTAGGAAAATCTCTCTTTCCATTAACATTATTATAATCACTAATATCAACAACATACCAGATGTGATGAAAGCACCGGGAAGTGTTGAATAATGTTTTCCCTTAATTTTTTACAAAATGTTTTTCCCTAAATATTACTAAGTTGAAGTCAATTTTAAAAAATGTGATTACTTTTTAAAATTGACAAACATGTGAGTAAGTAGTGATTAACAAGGTCATATATCATAAAACCATGATGTCACTACAAAAAATTATGTCACTGTGATTTTTTCATGTCACTAAGTAGTCACTGTCATATTTTCATATCACTTATGCGTGTCATTGTCGCTGTTAAACATGTCACCGTCACCTTCAACAAAAAATCCAACGACTTTTTCCGGTGACTTTTCCAACGACATTGTGACTATCCCACCCAGCCCCAACCGCGTGCGTCTAACGGTGGTGATGTTTAGGCTAAAAGCAACATCAACATCTTTTGGCCACCTGCCGCTGCCGCACAAACTCCAGCTGCCGTCGTAACAATCAGGCCGCCACCATCCCCCCTCCCATGTCCCCTCCCTAGCTTCCCTTGCCAAAATCCCATCCCAGCCCCGTGAGAAACTGAGAAATCCTAGCCGTCGCAATCCCGACCAACCTGCCAGCCATCTTTCTAAGTTCTAACCCCCTCACCTTACCGGCCAACCCCCCCTCTAGTAACATCATCGGACTCTCAACCTCACTCCCCTGCGCTAGAAGGGATGTCAGGAGATTGATGGCCATCACTGCACTTGGAGGATGCTGAGAGATCAATCGGCCATCGTTGTGCTTCAGTATGGATGCTCCCTTTATGGGTTGGTCTCCAAATCTGTTTTAAATAGTGGTCACTTTTTTGGAAAATGAAAAAAAGTAATAATTCAGAATTGGGAAGTGCAATGGTAATATAGTTTTTCTTAGAGAAAAATACCCTATAGACGACTAAAGGAGTGTTTGCAAAAAAAAACTAAAAAAAAACGCTTCACAGCTTTTGGATTTAAAAAGGCTGAAATTGGTGTTTTTAAGTGATAACTTCTGCTCAAATTAATCACTTAAAAGCTAAAAGTTGGAAGCAGATTGGGGGTGCTTTAAATTTCTTTTCACTTTTTCTATTTCACAGAAAACACTTATTTTATCAAACACTACTAGCTTTCACTTTTACAGAATCACTTTTTTTAAGCACTGCTAACTTTTACTATTAACCGTTTTTTTCAAAATCACTTTAAAAAATCGCCTTTTTAAGTAGAAGCAATCCCAAACACCTTCTAAATCTAATCCACTTCCCAATCTATGACCTCATTAATTTTTCCCCAAAATAATATTTAGAGTTGCAGTAATAATTAATCAATAAATAAATAAATAAATAAATAAATTTTATGAACTAATATGCCCTTAAATTGATATTATGAAACTTTAACTTCCTATTCATTTTCTAACATACATGGTCATAAGCCTGTCGCAGCGGCATCCGCGCCCGCTGCCTCCATGCCGCGCCGCCGCCAAGGTGACACCTTATTATTATTATTATTATTATTATTATTATTATTATTATTATTATTATTATTATTATTATTATTATTATTATTATTATTATTATTATTATTATTATTATTATTATTATTATTATTATTATTATTATTATTATTATTATTATTATTATTATTATTATTATTATTATTATTATTATTATTATTATTATTATTATTATTATTATTATTATTATTATTATTATTATTATTATTATTATTATTATTATTATTATTATTATTATTATTATTATTATTATTATTATTATTATTATTATTATTATTATTATTATTATTATTATTATTATTATTATTATTATTATTATTATTATTATTATTATTATTATTATTATTATTATTATTATTATTATTATTATTATTATTATTATTATTATTATTATTATTATTATTATTATTATTATTATTATTATTATTATTATTATTATTATTATTAATAATGAAATTAGGGTTTGTGATTTTGGGTTTGTGAACATGGGCATTGAACATAGACACTGAAAATGACAATATATAGTGTTGAATATGAGCAATTAGCATGACATGAGATAGTGTTGTACATGAGCAGTAAATGAATGCATTGATGATTTTTCTTGTGCAGCAAATCGAAGGAAATAGGGCAATAATGACGACACAGAATGTAATATATTTTTGTGGATGTAAAATACTAATTTAAAGTTATTACATTTTAAAATAAATAATAAAAAATAAAGAACTACAAATAAATTCCTAATGTGGATGAGAAGAGAACTAATGTTGGTGGCACATTTAGTAATTCTTACCAAATGTACAACAATGTCGTGCAGTAACTGCAGTATCTTTAATTGGACGAAAATAGTGTAAAATGCACATTTTTTAAATAAGAGTAATTTGGTCATTAAGCATTTTTATATGAACGAACTTTTCTTTTTATTTTTACTTTTTAGTCATACGAATATCTAAAAACATGGGTAGTCATATTTAGGGAAACTCAATATGTTCTAGTTTATCACAGGAAATTCCCTTTTATTACAAAGTCTCCCCTTGTATTAATCTTATGTCTACACAAAAAAAAATCTTATGTCCAGAGTTCATTTATTAAAAAATATTTAATAACATGATTTATTAAAAAACATGATATTAACAAGAAACATACTCCGTAGAAGTCTTAAATTAATTTTATGATTTTAAAGAAAACTAGATTTTCGTGTAACGGCGATCGTCTCCCTCTCTAGGGTTTGCGTTTTTCCCGTTGTCATCTTTGACGAAGAGCGGCGCAAGTGAGTTTTGATGGTAGCGGCTCGGCGGTTTGGGCCTCGGTCGAGCAAAAAGGTGGTAGTGTGTCGGATTGTTTATTTGCGTAGCAAGACCCGGATGCAGAGCGATTCCGAGCAATGTAAAGGGTGTGAAGCGGGGAGGGGGGTCTCGATTTGATTTAACAAGAAAAGCTGTTCAATGGAGGATATTGTTAATCAGTACAACAATATGACTATGGGAGGGGACAGAGAGGAACTGGATTTCGATGATGATGAAGTCGGAGAGGAAGAGGCGGACTAACGGCGGGCGATATTCCTGGTGGTTGGCAACCTGCTCACTGATCGGAAGATCAAATTTCAGATTTTCAAGGATCTCATGGCCGCACTTTGGCGTCAAGGAAAAGGGGTTTGAATAAAAGAAATTGACGAAAAGAAGTATCGATTCATTTTTACCACATTGTGGACATGAGACGTGTATTAGAAAGTGGCATGTGATTATTTGAAAGGAATTTGTTGATTCTCAAGGAAGTGAGGCCAGAGGATATTCCTCTTAAGGTTAGCCTAAATGAGGCTGAGAGCCAATTTGATAGAAAGTAGGATGCAGATTAGGATTTTTACGGATATTAGAAAACCCCTGAAAAGGGGAACAACTCTTAGGAAACTGGGTAGATTTCAAGTACGAACACCTCCCCAACTTTTACTTTATTTGTGGGGTCATTGGCCATTCTGATAAATTTTGTCCTTTGACATATGAGAGGGATAATATGGTGTTAGGGAAAACTTACGGGGTGGAACTTAGAGTTGGGGAGGGGGGAGACTAGTCCTACAGGAGCGAACAAGTAGCTAGTTGAAGGCACAACTAGCACTGGAATGTGGAAGCAACATAAAAGTGTTTTTCAAGGCGGAGTGGAAGCAGGAGGGCAAGGATGGATTGTGACTACAGTGGATCTAGGCAAGAGCACAACTAAGGAAAGAGACTTAGTGAGCACTGAGAAGATGCCGAGAGAGCAGAAGCGCAGAAGGCTCTGGGAGGAGCAGGAACAAGAGGATCCAAATGGAGATAGCATGGCTCGGGAGAATCCAAAAAACGAGAAGGCGGAGGGTCCTGGAATCCAGACCCACCGGAATATATGAAGTATGTCTGCTGGTCGGGAGCATGAGTGGAAATTGTACTCTTGAAGATGAAGCAACATTTTAATTTTATTGTTAACCTGCTATTTATTTTTCATAATCGGACTTTTTATGTTTCCATTGACTATTTTTATTGTTGTAAGACTCTTGCATTAGGATTGGGTGACGGGAAGCTCGCTTTATCCCGTGTTGGCTCAGTTATGAACATTATAGGATCATCTACCTTCATTTTAGTTATATATGCATCATTGTTTCTAACTTTTATCTTTACACATACCTACTTTAGCGCCAATGTTTATTATCAAATGCGAATTTTTGATGGATTATTACAAAAAAGAACTCCAATATTTGAAGACGTGCATATAAGAGAGTAGTCCATAGCGTCAATGGGGAAATCATAGCCGCCACCTCTTCTTTTTTCTATTTTTTTTAATTTCAATCTTTTTTGGCTCCAATCATGAAAAATGTTTTTTAATCAATACTTTCAATTCTATATTATGGGACGAGCGAGTATATTATATATAATATATGTAGTATATTATATACTACGTATATGAAAAACAAACTACATACTACGTATATATAATGCTTTGAGTATGAATAGTAATTAAATTAAATGTTTTGTTTAGAGAATAAAAGAAAAATGGTCTCCATTGGAGATGAAATACGAATGTAATAGTTTGTGCGTCCACATTAGCTTCATGGACTGTTTATATAGATCAAGTGTGCTTTTTTATGACGTCGAATTCATATCCCTACTGGAGATGTTCTTGTTATTGTTTTCTCATCCATTTGTTATGTTTTAGTATTTTACTTATTTTATCTCTAAATTTACTTTTAAAAATTCTATGTTAAATTACATGCACCAGTCAATCAACATTTCTTTTGGCAGGTGATGGCAAATATTCTTCCAACAATAGATGAGCTGAGAAAACGGAAGGTGGAGATATTGGGTGGTTGTAAGCTATGTAACGAGGAAGACGAGATTGTGACTCATCTTTTTAAGGATTGTTAGGTTGTAGCTGCAATTTGGGAAAATTTTGGGCTTGGCTTCTTACGGCCTGCGTCTTCTTGGCAGGAGTGGGTGGAGAAACTGTTCAGTACTTTGACAGTGGAGAATCTATGCACATTTATTGCTCTCCTGTGGGGCATATGGAAGGAACGTAACGAGATGGTATGAAATAATCAGTGTTTTAATGCTTTACAAGTGATAAATATGGGAGTTTCTGTACTTCTAGGATGGCGGGCTAAACAGGACTTCGTGGGGACAAGTAGAGCAACAACGGTAGTTGAGACCCGTTGGACCAAACGGATCGCTGGAACCATCAAGATCAATGTTCATAGAGACCACAGTAGCGAGTTTATTCGAGGTGGGTGGGAATCTCAAACGGTGGACTGGTCGACAAGCATTCCAGAGGCACTTGGTGTTCGAGCAGCACTCATATGGGCAAGGAATCAAGGATGGAATCAGATTGTGTTAGGGATAGATGCAAACAACTGATCATGACAAGGTTGGAGGAAAGCTCGGGATTTTCTTATTTAGATACTATAATTGATGATATTAGACATTCTGATCATGACAACTGATCATGACAAGGCATGAAGATGCTAGGTTTGTTGTCCAGTTCTGTATACGATCCGCAAATTATGTGGCCCACAAGCTTGCTAGGGCCGCATTATTCAATGCGGGTAGTGGTTCTTTTGATGTTTTTTTGCCTTGTATTTCGAGCCAGTTGGTGAATGATTATTTGAATTAATATATGAAGTTTCTTCTTTTTAAAAAATGCACTGGTTAAGCTGTTTTAAAAATCGACATACACGCGAGCACACATATACATACATGTATATGTCTCTGTATATGATCAAATAAGTAGATGTTTCATTTATACCATGTGATATCTAGGCATGAAAAGACGTTTTTATTAACGGTATATAAACAAAAGCAATAAATATTCATGAATATATATTGCTTTGAGCACATTTTTAATTCTTTCCATGAATATATGATGTTTGAAGGTAAAAAATTAAGAGAAGCGGAATATAGTCTTACCTTTTACTATATCATAAATAGCATGTTTATATATGTATATTTTTAACAAGGTAGTTCATGATATACAAATATTTAAGAATCTTTCGCCTTTCCACGCCCATATATGTTTCTCTTTTTGTGTCTATATTTAGAGTGTCTCCAATTTCACAATGTGCATGATGCATATGTGGCATGAAGGAGATAGACAAATAAATATTCTAAGCAAAATATCTCTTTCCTTAAACGCTAGTAAGTGTTTTTTGTAACTTTTTGTCCACAATGTCAAGAAGTGCATTTAGATGTAGGCAATAGATATTATCGTTGACAATGTTGACATAAACTTATCACAAATATATAAAATTGTGGAAAGAAATAGAGAAAAATGGCATTGATTTATGTTTAGATGTTTTTCTCTCTCACATCACATGTGCATATTGATGCATTGAAGATATTCCTATATTCTCTCTCATGCCTTAGATTATCAACTATTGAATTGATATCTTTTCCGTACACACATATCATGTGTAGCATGTCCTTGCCGCATTGCGGATTCACGTCTTCACACCATCATTTAATGCCTTTTAGAATTATTTTTTTAATTAGGCTTAGAACTATATATTACTTGGTATGAGTTAGGTGAGTATGTACGTACCTTATTTAAACTTTTGTTCGTGAGAGTCTTGCGTATGAATCTAAAAAAGCACTATTGACTATTTTTTGCTTGAATTCATCAGGTACCAATTTTTATCTTGGACCACTTTTCTACCCAAATCTCAACAATAGTTTTTTTATGTGTTCAATAAATTTGTTAAGAGTCTTAACAAACAAAAAAAGATAATTATTTTTAAACTGAGTGGCTGGTCTTTCAGAAAAGGCCATTTTCATTGTTCCCAAACATTTCCATTCGTGTGCAAGGTCTACATTCTGCCACCCTTGATGATAACACCCCCTAATCTTCTATCACTCATATTTCAAAACGTGATTGGAAACTATAGTAAGATGCAACCCACCCACTAGCGGTCAAAAAATCGGCATGCAAAATGGGATTGATGTGACATTTAATTACTATGACAACCTAGATACCTATATGTTGTTTCATAATTTCATAATTTAACCGATTAATATGTATGGTAGTATTTAATGTTATACTCTTGAGTAATGTTTCCATTTAATTGAACATATAGTGACAATGAATTCTATTTAATACATACTCTTAACTACTATTTCATACATGATAAACTTATAGATCGTGTTTGATAGCGTACACATTAATTTTTATGCACGAAATGATTACAAGTAAAGTTTGGGGTTGTAATTACTTTGCATGTAAAATAAAATTACATTGTTTAGTTATGTTAGTAATCTACTTTAAAATTACACATGAACTCCTCAAATTGTTTGTTCGAAAAATAATTGTGATGCAAAGTTCTTAGAAAAGGACTACATACATTGTCCTCTCAACCTTTGATCATCAACACAATATCCAACACATTCACCAGTATCAACTAAAATTGAAACTTATTAACATGATAATCCCATTCAAAACTAAATCCCACAACCTTAATTTCTACCCACTCAAAAACATCTCAAAATAATTCATGCCATTAAATTAAAAAAGAAACTAGAAGCTCATCTGTCGGAATATGCAATTGGTCTATGATTTGCTATTGTTATATTGGAGAGCAAATTAGCTTAAGTTTTCGTCAAAGTTAGGGTCAGATTGTAAAAGTTTAAATCAGGTACTTTATGTTTACCATGTAAAGTAGTTTAGCACCCTCCGACATGTAAATATTTCATAGGGAAAAACACAAAAAAGGTACTTGTGGTTGGACCCGTTTTCAGATAGGGTCATGTGTTTCATTCTTTATCAAAGTGGTTAATGTGTTTTAATTTCGTTATCACAAGAGGGTCATGTCGTTAAAACATCTGAAAACACCCTTAAACGTAACTCCGATTTGTTTGAATTATTTTTTAAAAATGATTTCAATAATATCACTTTTCGTGACAAGGGTGCTGAAAATAAAAAAGAAAGATGGCCCATCGGTTGTCTTATTGAGGCGCACCTTCCGGTATTTTTCTTTTAATTTTTTGGGCACTTTTGAAAACCGGAGTTACTTTTAACGATCTTTTTCAGACGTTTTTAACGGCGTGACCCTTTTGTGATAATGGAATTCAAACACATGAACCACTTTGGTAAAGAATGAAACACATGACTCTATCTGAAAGCGGGCTCAACCACAAGTACCTTTTGCGTACTTTTTCCTATTTCATATGGTACTCTGTAAAATGTTTAAAAAGTAGCATATACTGCAACTGGAATTGTCACGATCCTCCCAAGTCTGAATGTTTTCAAACATATCTTGCTTCATCGTATCTTCATTTTGCCTGCTATTTTCTTCAATAGGACGGTTAACACCATCCATTGATTTAGTTAGGCCCGATCCACGTTCAAATTTCTTATCCAATGAATTATCCCCCCACATTTCCATAATTATTGCCCCTTGTTTTTGGCATGAAAATACAATAGAAAATACACAGTTTATATCAAATAATTGAAATAAATGGTATAAAGTGATTATGTTCCTAAACTTTGCATGCAAAGAGTCTACTTTATATCATACCAAATGAGCCCATATATCTATTTATAATACTACATAATGAATAAGAAATAATTACATATATATGACTAGAATCAAGATGGTTTACAAAAATGTGACTAGTGACTAGAGTAGTAATAAAATCATAGTAACTTATGTTCACCTTTTAATCTTAAGTTATCATGACACCACATCGTAGTAACTATTAATCATATCTATGTAAATAAGTTTTATTTTAGTGATATATTTGAAAAAAATCTCAATTAATAAACTACTGCATATTGGTATTTACATTTTACATATTATATTGAAAAAAGTTATTGATGATAATGAAAAATTATTTTTTCTATAATCAGATTGTTTAAATATAGATAACAATCTTCAATTTATAATATCCGGCAAGGAAAGAATAGCGGCCATCTCACCCTTACGTAGGGTTTACTTTCAACAAAGAATCTTGTTTTAGCAAAGGTGTTTCCATCACAGAGGTTATTGACAATTGGCATGTATTTACATTTTACCGTGAAACTGATATGCGTCGTGAGCTCTAAAATGACTTCTGTTTATATGATCAGAATCTTGTGGTTCGATATGAATTAAAGCTGATGAGTTCCCCTTGAAAGTCCCTCACTATTTTTCGGAGTCCCGCATTCAAGTCCACCATTTATGGAGGGGTTGCCTGAGAATTCGTGTATGTCTTAATGTCGGAACACCCCTTGAAAAGAACATGAAGATAAAAAAAAGGACAAGTACTCGATGTGAGTCCATTTTATATGAAAAATTCCTCTATTTTTGTTTCTCATGTGGTACAATTGATCATGGGAACAAGAGTTGACTACTAGATCTTGGATGGGTTTGAGGCTCAAAGAAAACCAAGCCTTATGGCCCATAGTTGAGGACGAGCAATGTGGGGGATGTGGTTAGTGTTCGAAAAGGGGAGGAAACATGGCATTAACAATGATCCAAATATGGGCATATCCCCAACAGAGAAAGACTTACATGGAAATATGTGAGACATCATTTTATGCAAAGCTAATTGCTAGAACTTTTTGTTATGCACGTGAACCCAGAATTACAGGAAGCGGGTGGAAAAGACACTAGTGGCAGAACAAAAGTGTCATCGGGTGGAATAGGAAAAGATAGAAAGCCGGGTAATTTGATGATCCATCATTTATCCCTGCATTTTTATTTACTTCCTCTTTTGTTTAGGTTGTTAATAGGAGGCGGGGAGTTTATTGGTGGCTTAGGTGATAGGAACATCAGTTATGGTCACTATAGGCTTAAAGTTTCAGTTTTGAGGTTAGTGAAGCTATTGCACTTATATATTTGAGAGCAAATGACTCCATGTCCAATTGTAGAACTTGTGATTGAATTGAATGTGTATGTTATGATGAGGGTGTTTTCGTGATCTTAATATAAACCTTTTTCATATTTTAAAGATAGTGTTTAAATATAAACAAATTAATTATATTTTAACTATATATTCATGATTAGAAAGTCACCAATCACCATCATTATCACGAATATTATAATTGTGTGATTCACGGTTAGATTCTAATCTAGAGGAAATTACATTTTCTCATATAAATGTGAATCTTCTCTTTGGTTATTACTTACATTTTTTTTTTTCTTTTTTACAACATTTTTGTTAAGTGTTCATAATGTATTTTCTCTATCTAATTTCTGTTAATTATACTTTTGTATGAGAGAAAACATTTTTGTAATAATGTTTTTATGTAAGAAAACATTTTTCGACTCGTATAGTCATATATGCAAAAATTTTAAAGAGCACGCAGCGTGCTCATTTAAATGAGCACGTAAATTTATCCGCACTCCATAACATAGTACTCCCTCCGTTCTTTAATAAAAGTCTTTCTTTCCTTTTTGGGACGTTTTTTTTATTTGTCCTCCTTTCCATTTAAGGAAAGTTTTTACTTTAAATATACCTTTATACCCTCACTTTTATTACCATTACCCATTTCTCTTTCCTACTTTTTCATTTACCCACTACTCATTACACCTTTTACACTACCCCTACTATTTTCTTCTTAAAACCCGTGCCAAAGCCTAAGAGGACTTATATTAAAGAACGGAGGGAGTACTTCGTAGCAATTCAACGTAATTCTCTCAAAAAATAACAAATGATTTAATGTATATCTATATGAAAAACGAAATTCCGCATATGACACTCCATTACCTCCCATTTGGCCTTCTCGATGGGTAGCAAAGAAAATTATCTCAAAGAAAACTAAAATTGCATAGAATTTTGAATTAATAAATGAATTGGAAAGGGTTTTTTTTACCAATATTATTGTATAAAACTTGCTTACAAAAATAGAGTATCACTTACAATTAGGGTATGTTTAACACTACTAGCTGAAAAGATACTTTTATGAGCTTTTCATTAACTGTTAGCTTTTACTGATTGAAAACATCTTAAAGAAAAGGTGATAGTTTGGTGAAAAGATGACTGTTTGATTTAGTTTTGTTTGATATACAAGCTGTTAGGCCTAATTAGTACTAAAAGTCACGGGCTTTTCTTTTCTAAAAGCTCTTAAAAAATTTCATGTCAAACATACAACTAGAAGTTTTTAGAGACTTTTTAAACAGTGCAGAAGCTAGAAGGCAGAGACTTATGTCTGCCAAGCAAGCACTTAATATCATAGTGTAAGGTGAATTATGTGTGAAAATTAAACAAGATTATAATTACTATTATAAGCATTACACATAAAAGATGACATTTTTGTAAACAACTTTAATTTTAGTTATTAATATATAATTATTTCTTAAATGAAATTAAATGATTGTTCTAGTTGGACTAGTTTCAATCTATGGGTATGTTTGGCACAACTAGCAGAAAAGATACTTTTGTGAGTTTTTTAATAACTGTTAGCTTTTAGTGACTGAAAAGATCTTAAAAAGAAAAGATGGTAGCTTTTTGGTAAAAAGTTGACTGTTTGATTTAGTTTGATAGGTGTGTTTTACTATTATCTAAGTCAGACTCGATCTGGTGTAACCTGGTTTGTTTATTGTTTAATATGATAATATCATTTATTTAAATCTGGCTTCATCATAGACTGAAACTAGTCCAACTAGAACAATCATTAATTTCATTTAAGAAATAATTATATATTTATGACTAAAATATAAGTTGTTTACAAAAATGTGATCTCTTATGTGTAATGCTTATAATATTAATTATAATCATAGTAACATATGTTTAATTTTCACACATAATTAACCTGACACTATGATATTAACTATAAGTGACACTCCATATTTTTAAATAAGTTTTATTTAATAATATTTTTGAAAAGCCTTTTCATTTCATTTATTAATTCAAAATTCTATGCTTTTTTAAATTTTCTTTGAAATATTTTCTTACTCACCGAGAGGGGAGGTAATGGAGTGTGTCATCTGCGGATAGATTAATACGAAGTATTAGAGCCCGTTTGGAGAACATTGTTTTCGGCTTATCAGGCTTATCAGCCAGCTTTTTCACCAAACACGTAACTTTTACTTTCGCGCGCTGAATTCTGTAATAAGCCAAAAAAGTAAGGTTGGAGTTACTTTTCTGGCTGTATTGGCTGAAGTTACTGTAGAGGATCATTTTAGCTATTTTTACATATAATTTTTTCTTTAATTTATTAATAAAATATATTTTTAAAATATTTTTTTCTTAAATCAGCAGAATCAGCTAAAACAGCCACTCCAGCCAGAATATCATAAATTTCAGCAGAATCAGCCAAAACAGCCGATTTTGATGCTACCAAACGGGCTCTTAGATTATTTGTTATTTTTATGAGAGAATTATGTTGAATTGCTACGGATTACTATGTTACAGAGTGCAGATAAATTTACGTGCTAGTTTTAATGAGCACGTTGCGTGCTCTTTAAAATTTCTGGTCGTATATGTATTAATTAATCGTACATTATCCTACACATTGATCGACTAGCTTTCAAGCTCGTGCGATACACGGGCAGTATGTAATTTAGCTAATTTGAAATTTGATTTCTTTCGAATAATATGTAATGTGATTTAAAAGTAAAGAAAATTTAGTCTAATATATAGATTTAATTTAATCTACGGATTAATCAATTTCAGTTTAATCACATTATGTGTAAGTCAATTTCAATTTAATCACATTATGTGGAAGTAAATTTCAGTTTTATCATTAAATCGAAGTAAACTTAGTTTGATAATAATGTGATTTCTTTGGGATAATATGCACGTGAGCAAAAAATGCCTTATGTGGATTTCTACGGATTTTTGTTTACATATCAATATACAATCAAAAATAGAATCTGGCTAATAAAAACAGAAAGTATAAAAATAACTAAATAATTAATATATATAACGACATGCCAGGATTATGTAGCGCTTTGTATGCTCTTAAAAAATTCCTCTTATATATATATATATATATATATATATATATATATATATATATATATATATATATATATATATATATATATATATATATATATATATATATATATATATATATATATATATATATATATATATATATATATATATATATATATATACTATTGCCTCTGTCCCCTTAATATTGGGATAAAGGAGAATGGTGTGATTTTTAAGAAAAATAGAGTTATGTGGTTGATAATGAATTTTATAAAAATGAAATAAACTAAGAATTATTTAGAGACACAAATATTAATAAATATGGTATAAGACAAATTTAATGAGAGATGATAAAAAAATATGCGACCATTATAATGGTATTAAAGGAGTAAGAAGTTGTTCTCTTCACCTGATCTGAATGTTTCTGATCTGAATTTTTTAAGTTCTGATCTGATTTGAATCTTTCTGATCTAGTCTCAATCTTTCTGATCTGTTCTGATCTGAGCTGAATGTTTCTGATAATTATAACTATAGATACAATTATAATTGTAATTATATCTTTAATTGTAATTACTTATATAATGATAATTGTAAGTATAATTACAATATTTATTCTATAATTACAATATATGATGAGACATATTCTCCAGTAGTTGATGCTACAACATTAAGATTTTTAATTGGCATGTCAGTTTTTTAAAGTCTGCAAATGAGCCTAATGGATGTAGTGACTGCATATTTATACAATTCACTCGATAGAGACATATATATCAGGATTCCCGGAGGCTTTAAAATACTTGATGCTTATAGCTCGAAATCACGAGATTTATTTTCCATATAATTGCAAAAGTCATTGTATGAATTAAACAATCTGGACACATGTTGTATAGCCGTCTTAGTGAATATTTAATTAAAGAAGGATATAAAATTGATCCTATTAGTCCATATGTTTTTATTCGGCGATCCGAATCGGGATTCTCCATAATTGCAGTATATGTTAATGATTCAAACATTATTGGAAGTTGGAACTCCCAATATAATTGAAAATACTGCAAAATATCTATGAAAGAATTTGAAATGAAAGACCCTGGGAGAACAAAATTTTATCTCGTCATTCAAATTGAACATTTGGAATGATATTTTTATTCACCAATCAAATTATACCAAGAAACTTTTGATTCAGTTTTACATGGATAAAGCCACCCGCTCCATTCTTCAATGTTGTTTCAATATCTCAATATGAATGATGATTTTTCCGACCTTGTGAATATGATGAATAAATCCTTGGTTGTGAAATAATATATTTGAATACTATTGAAGCATTAATGTATTTGGCTAATATAATACTCGACTAGATATTGCTATCTTTTTCTGATCTTACGAGCCACTCTCTTCTACTCGTAGTCATGTTTGCTATTAGCAAGTTGTGTTGACAAGATCACTAGAATCGTCGATCTGCGACGATTAGCGAATCGCTAAGTGCATTAGAAAAAAGCATCGCCCAGTGTCAGGAACGAGAGGACTTTTTAAAAAATTAAGTTACGGCTTACGAAGATTTTTGAAGCCCAAGCTCCGTCAGATAAAAAAAATTAAATTACGATGTGTAAGATTCTTAAGCAACCTGTGTATTTACTTCATCTGTGTTTAAGTACATGTTTGAGTTAGTAAGCAGCTTTTTAAGCAACATGTGTATTTACTTCATCTGTGTTACTAACCTAATTGTGTTTTTTAGCATCAAAGTAAACGCATCCCTAGTTCTTGGGAGGCCAGGCACACTTGGTATGTAACTTTAGTGGGGGTGATGGCGGGTGGAGATATTTGGGGGGTGCGGGTGGAGATATTTGGGGAGATGACGAGGGTTAAAGTGATGAAGAAAAGAGATGGACAAGAAAGTATAGGGCATTAATTTCAGGAATCCACATATCTTTTATGGATTTCGGAAGGGAGAAAGATCACAATATATTTTGGACTTTTCATTTCATACGTTTTTTATGGAACTTTGGGATGTATAGATTCATTAATTTGATTAAATGAAATTAAAGAATTCAATTACCTTACGATAAATTTTCTTAATTAGAACCTCTAGTTATATATTATCTAATATAAATACACGAGTTAAGTTATTTTTATTTTTAGGTAAGAAACAAAGGAAAAAGAATGTTCATATCTTTCATTCACGAAATATGAAAATCCTAGGGCTGGTTTCCACAAAAAAACGTTAAGTTGGTGCTTAATTTTTCCTCATTGTAATTTGAGAGAATTCCCAAAATAGTAGTAAAAACCTTTTAAAATTCCAAATTAGGAGTATCATGTTTTTTATTCCCTGAATAGGAGTAAATTTTTGTCAAGTTTGGCATTACAAGGCTTTTAACATGACATTTTCTTCCAAACTTGGCAGATTACTCCTATTCAGGGAATAAAAAACATGATACTCCTATCTTGGAATTTCAAAACGTTTTTACTCCTATTTAGGGCAATTTCCGTTGTAATTTATATTCAATCTCTGCCTCAGCGCCCAGCCCACACCAGCCTAACTTTCGCCGTCGGGAACTGTTATTGACAATCGCTACCAGAAACCGTAGTCCGAAAATTTTGATGCTATTTGTTTTTTTTTTAAATTCACCAATATAAGTGACAAGATAGTTTTATGGCGGTCATAATGACATGTAATGACATGTTTAACGATGGTTGTGACATCTATAACCACGATCAATAACGTCGATATACTCCATAATTGTTAGTGACACAGAAAACATATAGTGGTATCATCTTTTTCCAAATTTTTATCTTGATAGACAACTTTGTCCATGTGTAAAAGTAATCATTTTTTAATGAGTTTCAATTTAAAATGTTTTTAATTAGACTGATATTTTCTGATCTGATCTACTATGATAAGGTCAAATTCATAAAAAAACTCGCAAAAATCAACAAACCCGGCAAAGATTTGGAATGAACCTTTGTCATGGATTTAGCAGGGACTATTTGTGCCTAAACATATTTAATAGAGATTTTTGGCAGGGATCCGTGTCAAATCCATGACAATATTCGTATCCAAACATAATTTTTAGTTGAATAATTATTTTAATTCAAATGTATGCATTAAAAAGTTTGTCCTATTGAAGGTTAAAGAAGGTAATTAAGCATGTTAAACTTTTAAATATCAATTATAAATGAAACACTAACATTTGAAAATTCTCACTCTTTAAAATTTAGTTGAGTCGATTGAAGTTATTTAGAAATTCTATAGGGTAAATTGAGTTTCTCTATCAAGACAATTTCTTATTATAAATCGATTTAAAAAAAGTAAACACAACGTGCAAGTTTCACAATATTAAAGTTGACTAAATTAATAAGTTAGATATTGGGATAAGGGTCAGATAGGGCCTCGAACTCGAAAAAAAATGTCAAATAAGGTCATATTTCGGATGCTCTGTCTGGCCGACGCCATTTGGGGCGGTTCCCGATGGAATTTTTTGATGAAATTTTTTGAGCATCTTCCTCATTAAGTCTAGTTTACCCATACCAAATTTCAGCTAAAAACTCAACCGGGAAGGTAGTCAAATGAATTTTTGAAGATAACTGTGAAGTTAAACAACGCCGTACATTTCGGAAAATTATTTGACTACCTTCCCGGTTGAATTTTTAGCTAAAATTTGGTATGAGTAAACTAGACTTAATGAGGAAGATGCTCAAAAAATTTCATCAAAAAATTCCATCGGGAACCGCCCCAAATGGCGTCGGCCAGACAGAGCATCCGAAATATGACCTTATTTGACATTTTTTTTCGAGTTCGAGGCCCTATCTGACCCTTATCCCTTAGATATTCGTATATGATATTTCATGAATTAAGTGGAGTACTTTATTATTTAAATAACTTAAAATTAAAAATCAAGCAACCATAAATCATAAAGTATAAACGGGTGGACAAGTCATAAATCATAAATTTTCATTTAAATACTTTACAAATGGGTACTTTACAAATGGGCGGAGAAGTCAAACGGCATTTCTTTTAGCTAACGGTAGTAGAAGGATATTTTTGATTATAAAAAATTATGCACATTAATTTTATAAAACAGTACAAGTATTAATGCATATAAGAGGATGACACAATTTAAGGTACTAATCTCTATTCATAGTTATAATGTTTTTAGATATAATTTCTTGCCCTAACAGGTAAGTATTGTGTTATAGGTTGATGCCCGAAGTCAAAAGGTTGACTTGTCCAGGAGATTTTTTCCCACTGTAAAAAAAGCTTTTTTCCCAACATTCACTTTCCAGTTTAAGTAGAGTGAACTGTAAAGTGATCGGCATTTGATCTTTCAATAATTCATAATTGAAGTGTTTCAAACTGATTTTGATTAATCGTAATGAAAGTAATTTTAGGTTATGTTTGTCACAGCATTCAGTTTAAATTTACTCCAACTATCCCAAAATAATCTACCAAGTCAACTTTCTTTGGTTAATACTAGACCTGCACAAAACCGGGCCGGCCCGACCAGCCCGCCCAACCGGCCCGCACAAATGGGCGGGCTTGGGCATATATATTTACCCACCGGCCCCGGCCCGGCCCGGCCCGCAATAACATATGGGCGGGCTTGGGTTAGGGTGTAGGCCCGTTCGGGCCGATAAGCCCGGCCCGCTACATTTAATATATAAATATAAATAAAATATATATATATGTATATATAAAATTTATTTATTTACATGTACATTTATATTTTCTAATATAATTTATCTTTATACATATTTATAGTTTATTATGTTTAAATTTAGGTTTTTAGATCTGAACCACTAGCCCAACTAATATAGTATCAATTTTTGTACTTAAAGATAATACTTTGTGCATTAATTTTAAATTTTAGATATAGTTTCTCATTATTATTTTTGTATGTGGTGAAAGACCTATAAACATTACACACATATTAACAATTTTTTAAATGTTGTAATATTAGTTTTAAAGTATTAAAAAAAATTCGAAAAATATAAAGGTTTTCCGGGCCCGGAGGCCCGGTGGACTACCCGGCCCGCTCTTATGGGCGGGTATGGACATGGGGTTAGGCCCGTTTTTGCGGGCCGGGCCGGGCCCGCCCACATATGATGGGCAAAAAAATTATAAAAAGCCCGGCCCGAGCCCGGCCCGAGCCCGGCCCGAGCCCGTTTTTGTGCAGGTCTAGTTAATACGGTTCACTTTATCTACTTATTGAACATATCAACTACGGAGTATTTATTATATTTGAATTTTGGGACTTTATAAAACTTTCAATATAGTTTTCGAATATGTAAATTTTATTTACCACAACTGATTTGAATATCCATAGAGATGATTTTAATTTATTGCCGTTCAAACTTAGAGCATCTCCAATGGTAAAATGTTAACGGTGCATACGTGGCATGGGAAATAACCAATTAAAAAACAATAAATACAATCCCTCTCTCCTTCTTTCCACGGTCTTATGTGTTTATGGTAAGTTTTTGTCTGCAATGTTTATCACAATGTCTACATCTAGACATTGTGCTTGACATTGTGAAGAAAAACTTACCAAAATGATGTAAGATCCTTCAAATAAGAAGAGAGATATTGTATTTATTGTTTTTTAATTGATTATTTCTCATGACACGTATGCACCGCTAACGTTTTAGCATTGGAGATGCTCTTAAATTTGGGGCAAGGAAGTATTAGTTCATTCCATAATAATACAAACAATTATCGACGGTGATTGTGGACAACGGGGCTACTGTCACTGTCGTGAGCAGTGTACTGCCTGATTCAAAACCTTAATCCTGTGATCTGGATTCCTTCAAGCATGTCCTAGAGATGGAGGTCATTCAATGATGTTGCCACACGATTACAAGCAATTGTGAATTTGCTCTTCCGGATTTTCATCACCGGTCGAGCTAATTTATGGTAGGGAGGGTGAGCGATGATTTGTGAACAAGAAGAAGGAGAAGAAGAAGATGTGAGGAGATACAGGAGTGGTGAGTTCCGAATTCAAGGTTGGAGGTAGTGGCTGCTTGTGGGCAAAAAAAAAGGAGAAGAAAAAGATGAGAGGAATTGCAACGGGGGTGGTGAAGAAGCGATAACGGCTGAGATAGTCGAGAAGCGACGGTGGTGGATAGTTGCGAGCCAGGGGCACCCTCTATGTGATGAGAGAGTGAGATATACATATAGAGTTAGCTTAGCATCCAATTACATATATGGGCTAAAACATGAGTTACAAAAAACAGGACTATATGATTTTAAATATCCCAGATAGGACGAATTATGTGTGTTTGGACAATTATACGTACCCCTGCCCCAAGTCATCTTCTCTAGCCTTGCCGCCGACGCCACTGATCTGACCCCGACCGCCGCTCTGCCTTTGCTATCACCGGAAACTAGTGAAGATTTTCAGAATGGATTTTCGGGTAGTTTTACGCCACTGAGACTCGTCGGAGCTCCGCCGGTCGCCACAAACAAACTGCCCTGCCACCGATAAATTGCAGTTACACAGGGAACTAAGGGGTGGCAAATTAGATTAATGATAGAAAATTAATGTTTAGTCCTATTAATGGGTTAGAGTTGAAGAATTAAAGTTATGTTAGGGTTTTTTGGGGGGATACATTCTTCTAAACCCATTATAGTATATTAGTATCTGCTCTTGTTAATGTCAACATTCTTGATTGGGATGAGACTCAAACCTGCGACCTCCGATCCTCCTTCCGAGATCAACAGTGATACCATGTAACCACAATGTATCTGACAGGTTATATTAGGTTTTAATTACATCAAATATGATTACTTTTTATTCTATTTTAAAGGTAGTCCTATATATTTGTGCAATGAAGAGTTGCAAGGTAATAACGGTTCATTTATCCATAAAGTTAATCACCCCTTAACATAGTTGAATTATATTTACCATATCTAATAATGTCTAAATTGGTTATAATTAAATTTTAGAAAGTTACATTAAGAATTATATTGAATTTAAAAAAAAAAACGAATATAATGAAATATGGAAAAATTGTCAATTTGGTCCTCGTTCTATTATGAAAAAATCAATTTGATCCTCGGACTTTAAAAGAAATCAATCTAATCCTCGAATTTTGAAAAATGTTCAATCGAGTCAATTGGTAGGTTACTCATCACATCAACAGGTCACCCGCTGACGTGGCACACATGTGCCAGACAACAACGACTTTGCTTACGTGGCGCACACGTGAAGCGCCGCATGTGCATTACGTCAACGGGTGACCTGCTGACATGGCATATAACATGATAATTGAGCCAATTGAAAGTTTTTATTCAAAATTCAAAGATTTGATTGATTTTTAAGTATAAAGACACAATTGACTTTTTCGTGATAGTACACGAACAAAAATGACAATTTTCTTATTAAATACTACGAGAGTGATGAAAAGTAAGGATGTTTTACTTGGACTGGAATTTGTTGATTTTATCCGAACTAGTATGATCTGATAAATGTCTGATCTTCGTGTATTTTATAAATGTCTGGTATGGGACCGTAAACGTCATAAAAAGTAGCACCAATAATTTTGATAAGAGAAAAGGGTCAAATAAGGCCTTCTACTATTATGAAATTGTCACATAAGGTCATGTACTCAATAAAGAGTCAAATAAATGCGTCTACTTGTAAAAAACAATCAAATAAGTCCTAATGACCTATTTACAACCTCTACTCTTGATTATAGTGTTCTTGAAACCATCTTTTTATAACAGATTATACGGCACACGTCGAATATTTACATAAGATTGGTTGAAATATAAGTCAAAAATTGACATGTAAGCTAAAATTGGAATTATGAGGTTGTAAATAGGTCATTAAAACTTATTTAATTATGTTTTACACTTTTACATATAGACGAATTTATATGACACTTTAAGGGTATGTTTGGTTCAAGGAATGTCAGATTACCATGAGAATATCAGATTGTTGGGTATGTTAGATTGATGGGAATGTATTCAATTTATTCCCACTTGTGTTTGGTTAACATCAAGGGAATGTCAGATTGCTGGGTATGTTAAATTGATGAATTACTTTTATGCCCTTTAAATATTTTCTCTTAACACAATAAATCTATTACAACATACATCTAAAGTGATTAAAATTAAAGAAAAAATGAATATCTTAATATTAAATAAAATCAAACCTAATTGAATTATTTTTAAGTAAAATATGTTTAATTGTAAAAAGTTGTAGATCCAATACAGAAATGAAAACAAACTTTGTTCAAATAGTAATATAAATATATTTATTATCATCTAAAAAAATTATATTTAAAAATGATCAAGTTAATCATAAAAGTTTTCAAAATAAAGAAAAAATGACCAACTTTGCTATTAAATTTTGAAATCCACTCATCAAAACTTAAATAATCTATAACTCTTATAAATACCTTAAAAAATTTAAATGATAAGGAAAAAATATGCAAATAACGAGAATAGACATTCGAATATAATCAATACTCCATCCGTCCCACCTAAAAGATTGTTACACAATTTATGATGTTCGACAAACCATGAAATTAAACTAACCGATCTCTGTCAATAATAAGATTATTTTTAGTAAATAAAATTTACATATTAAGACTACATTGAAAGTTTTATAAAGTCACAAAAAATCAAATTTGATAACAACTGAATATATAAAGAAATTAAATGAAAAGAGATCATTAATTGAGGGTATTTTCGGAAGAAAATTAGATCACCCCGGGAATGTGAGATAACCTAAGGCATGGACGGGATTAAGATTCCCATCCATATTACATTCCGATTTTTTTTCAAACTCGTGAACCAAACAAGGGTATCTAACATTCCGTGCATCACATTCCGGCCTTCATGTGATATCACCCCCAACCTAACGGACCCTAACGGCCTGTTTGGATGAGGTGTTGAAGGGTGTTAGTAATGGAAGTGTTGATGAGTGTTGGTCTTAACACCTGTTTGGCAGAATTTTTTTTAAACAAATGGAGTGTTAGTAAGTGTTTAAAAGTGTTAGAGAAAACCTTCCTAACACCTCAAAAACTGATTTTTTTAACACCCCAAATTGGAGTGTTTTGGAGTGCTGGACAAATCTTGCCCCTCTCATTATCGTCGTTCTGCCTTCACCGCTTCTTCCTGCAATTATTTTACACGAATCAGGTCTGCAACGTTGCATTTTCTCTCATCAAACTGGTCCCTTTTACAGGTCTCATCAGTCTCTCTATCAGCTGCCGCCCATGCCGTCGTCTTTCTTTCCTTCAACCATGTCAGCGATTGAGAAGCAGAGGTATTTCCAGAGCATTCAAAGGCACTCATTCGTCCCTGCTTCTCTGCCGGAAAATAGAGTAAAGCCAAAAGAAAAAGAAAAAAGTGATTCAAAAAGTATAGCTACGAAGTGATTCACTCTTCATCTCATCTGCTTTACGTAATAATTAATTGTTAATCAGTATGAGTAATAATGATCCATGTTGAGAAGGAACGATGAATTTCCAGAGCATTATTCAAAGGCAAAGCCACTCATTTGAAGGAGCGATGGCTCGAAAATGTCTGATGGACAATACTGCGTATATTAGTTTTAGGATTTAGATGAGGATATTATTGTCAATTTAATCGAAAACACTTCCGTTATTAACACTTCGTTTTTTTACTCTCCTAAACAAGGTAAGTTTATATTCTACACTTACACTTACTTTCCCGTCCGGGCCCATGTCAACACTTACTAACACTTCCGTTACTAACACCTTTCAACACTTCATCCAAACAGGGCGTAAAAATTTTAAAAGTTCTGTGGGCAATTAATAGCTAAATACTCTACGAGATACAAAACAAAACAATTACGCCCACCGTGGGGCTCGAACCCACGACCACAAGGTTAAGAGCCTTGCGCTCTACCAACTGAGCTAGACGGGCCGTTGTTCTAAACTATCAGAACTACGTTACAAGTACTAAAGCAAAGCCATGCTCAATTAGGAGGACAACTTAAGGTATGGATGATTCTATGTTTTACTGCATTGGGGTAACATTCTAAAATAATTAGACACTAAATTGTACTCATCACTCATTCTATATTTTGTATGATTGATTAATCAAGATAAAGTAGTATTTAAATGAGTTTAATTAGACATTTAAAAAAAAGTTTAATTACACATTTTATAAACGATAAGATATAAAACTTCGCTCTAGGGTTCGGCTTTGCCGCCTCCTAGTGCATCTCCGTCTTTCCCCAATTCGGTCGCCTCCATCGTAGCAGCAAGGCTGGGACGAAGGATCGAAGGTGGGTTCTGGTGTTTTTCTCGGCTATTTTCGAGAATTAATTTTCTCTCTAGAGTTTGGCTAGACTCTAGTGTAGTATCATTTTTCTCGTCGCTTCCGACTCGGTGTAGCAGCGCTTGTGACGTAGGGATGAAGAACGTGGCGGTGGGGCACAGATTCGAGGGCTGGTTTCGAAAACGCAGAAGCCAGGAGGAAGTGCTGGACCAATATAAGTGGATGGCCTTAGGAGGGGACAATTATAATCTCTACAGAGGAGACTTGGTAGAGAACAGGATGAAGAAGGGACAAGATAAGGCAGAATCTACAGTACGGCTGAAGCGTCCCCCTCCTGAACCGCCGCCATGGAGTGCCGAAGAATCTAGGGTTTGGCAGCAACTTTTTAATTTTACTTTTTTCTTGCGATTTATTTTCCAAGATCAGACTGTTTACTTTTTTGTTGGTTATTTTTATTATTGTAAGACTCTTGCATTAGGTTTGGGGGATGAGAGTTCTGCAGTAACCATTATTAGCTCAATTATGCCCAATTTCGGATCAGCGAGTTATATTGCTTTGTCAAAGGTGATTAACTCAGAGTCTGGCCCAAGGGCGGATGGTTGCTTGTGGTGCTTTTGTTATTTTTAATAGACTGATATATTTAGGAATCTGCCTAATATATATTTAGGAATCTGCTTATATCTATTTAGGAATATTTTGTATTTTGACAACTCTTCTATTATAAATATATCTGTCGGGACTCCTATTGGAGTACCTCTTTCCCATTATTTCACATGGTATCAAGAGTTCTAGGTTTGTAGATACAATTTTTTTTCTTTTTTTTTCGGTTCCCATGAACCTTATTATAGCCGCCGTCGCCGCCTCGGGGTTGACTGCCGCTACATTTACGGTAGTCTCCGATCCTTTGAAGATGAGCGCGGCTAATATGGCGCAGATCACCTCCTTCGCGTCGTTGAACACGATGCTTGCTTCCAGCGTGCCGTTGAGTTCGCCGCCTGCTGCTGCCTATGTCCGGCGCAGCCCACCTTTTCTGTGTCGCTGACCACGGTGCTTGCTTCAAGCACGCTGTTGAGTTCGCCGCTTGCTGCTGCAGACATATAATCTCATGGAGATCTTATTGTCAAAGATGTGCCTTCTAATCTTCCGCTCACGGGTATATTTACTAAGAATTTTTTTTAGTTTGCAATTTCATTTTTTAAAAGACAACATGCGCGTTGTATCTCCCGCACAGTTTGAGGGGGTGTAACAAACTAATATATTTAGGAATCTGCCTAATATATATTTAGGAATCTGCCTTATATCTATTTAGGAATATTTTGTATTTTGACAACTCTTCTATTATAAATATATCTGTCGGGACTCCTATTGGAGTACTTCTTTCCCATTATTTCACAATTTTAGCGCCTTTCTGAATGTTGTGATTTTCATTTAAACCCGTTTTGACGATAAAAAACGAAAAGATATCCCTAAGCACCTATTCTTAGAGAACCTATATATAGCCCAACCAAGATTAGACGTGAATTAAAAGAATACGAGCAGAACTAAAATATGTTGATACTCCCAGTTTTTTTTGTACCTTTGCATAATAATTGCATTAAATCTAGTAGTATTCAACCTATATGACTATGAGACTACGTCAAAAAAATTTATCGAGGATGTGGCTGTATATAATTTTTCTTAACACAAACGGAGTGTGCTTAAGAAGATTAATGTAGGATTGAATATGTGTATATGAGTTAAGGTTTTCACAAGGCTTCTAAGGATGTTTTCTTTTGGACCGTTTTCAGTCCCAGACCAGATCAGACCAGACTTGAATTTCGTTTATAAGTGGGTATGTATATATCAAAAATATGTGGATCAGACTTTTGATATGGCCTATGGGTCTGAATGTCTGATAAGCACAATTATATGACATAACTAATAAATGATATAAAAGCTTAGTTATAAACTAAGTTGTATATAAATGATATACTACGTATGTTGGATGTACATGCCCCCAAAGTCCAATAGTCACACGACCATATGTCCGAGCTCATATATTCTATCAAAGTGTATGGACAAGAAAAGAAAAAAGTTAATATTACCAAATAAAAAACTAGATTTTATTTGCAAGCGTTGATAATTCTATCGAAACTTTAAAAGAACAAAATTTTTGTATTCGCCGTAGAGTGAGTCAATCATTCAATCTCAAATGAGTATGGACAAGTTTAATCTACAACTCGCGCTACGATCAGGTGTTTTTATAGAAAAATTTGATCTTCCCATTACAATATATACTCCCTCTTTATTTGGTCACTACTCTTTCTTTCTAAGTCAGTTGGGCGAGAGGAAAAGGTCTTACACTTATTAAAATTAGGAGAAATTCGAATAATTCTTACTTTTAGACATCCTACTGGGAGTGTACATATGTACTCCAAAATATCATTATATGACTATTAGACTATAGGAGTATTATGTATTTATGTTATACGAATTACGAAGTACATGAAAATGGAGGGAATGGCCCAATTTTTTTTATTATCATCTGTTTTTCTCTCACTGAGTACGGTCTTACTCTATTGAATCTACATACCTCTTGCAGTTTTAATACACTAGAGAATGCCCGTAGTGATATACCGTATGTATAAGCTCTCTCCAATTAGGTATAGACCCGGGCCAGGTCGGGCCCGGTCCAGGTCGGGCCCGGGCCGGGCTTAGGCCCGGTGGGCCTTTGAATTTTAATGGGTAGACCCGGGACCGGCCCGGGTATCCACCGGGTCCGGGCCGGGTCGAATGTATTTTTTTTTTTGCTTTCCTAACTACCCCTCACCCCCAACCCCCCCAAAACACCCAGCCCAATCCGGTGGAAACCCAAAAATAATGAAAAAACAAAAAAAAGGAATTGGGCCCGAACTAGGCCCGGCCGGGTCCCCATTTGCCCTACCCGTGCCCGCCTCCCGCTATCCCACCGGTTCAGGTCACCACCCGATCCCAGACCGCCAGACCGGGCCGGTCCCAGGCCCGCACAGTAGCGGTCCGGGCCGGTTCACGGGCCGGGTGGCCCGAACCGGGCCCACCACTATCTCCAATGCCTACCTCCTCTTCTCTGTACTCTACTAGCAATACGGCAAGTACCTTGTGGTTTGATGGCATCAGATCTCCCAAAGAGGAGGTCGCAGGTTCGAGTCTCATCCCAATCAAGGATGTTGTCATTAACAAAACCAGATACTATAATAGGTTTAGAAAAATGTTCAAAAACAAACTTCTACGGCTACTTAAGCCAAACTTAACCTCATCAAACGGCCTTTGATTAATTCTGGTAATTTGGTAACTAAAAAACCAGTGAATGATCTAGGAATGCATTAAATAATAAAAGCTTTTACACAAATTTGGTACACATTTACATAACTGCATGTTGACATTGATCTATGAGACCATTTTGAATTATCACAATAGTGGAGGCCGAGCAGCGACAGCTCCAGTTATTTCATGAATGAATGAATGATACCGAAGTTATTTCACACTATAATTGAGGTTTAGAGTGGCTTCATAGAAGCCTTGTTTAGTCTTTGAGGAAGGATTTGCAGCCTGGGATTCAATTCTGTACCTGAATTTTCTACAGCCAATTGGTAACTCTGAACCAGCTTAACTTGCTTGGCTGCTATCTCAGAACGCCTCGGTAGAAGCTCCACCGCCTCTCCACCAGGTATCACTATGTACTCGATCACAAGCCGGACTTCCTATATATGTTGAGACAACAAAATTATACACAATCATATACTAAACTTTCTCAGTTTATAATTCATGTGGTCAACTTTTGGTTTCACGCATCCATAGAACATTTAGTGCAGTTTCTAAATATGTATATTTAAATAATAATAATAATATAAAGATCTCAGGTATGGTTAAACATTATCCTCAATCTTAGTAAATAGCAAGCGGCAAAATTTTAAGGAATGAAGGTAGTATTCTATTTTATACACTATTTTTTGACTAAATCCTAAGCACCAGCAGTGTAAAATCAAATGAAATGGTTTACATTGGTAGTAAATAAAAGAAATTACTCCACTTTTAGTTCCACAATTATTAGATCATATTCTCTTTCTTGCTACACTCGGTCTTTCTAACAACTTATCCGGCAAAAATTCAACACAAAACTGTGCAGATATAACTGGAATGACCAATACTAACAAAAAATCAACAGCATGCGCTAAAATGGAAGGGAAGGGAAATAGGGAATGAGTCGATGATGTGAAGTAAATATGACCGAAATACCTAATAGCCATGAAACCATAAGACGAATATTTTTTAATTTATGATATGATAAATGGTGAACGGTTAGAGGCACCACACCTCTAAGGCATCAATTTCCTCCAGACTTGCTTTTCTTTTTGGTGCATCATCTTCAATTTGAATACCAAAGGGACTTCTAAGTGATTGATTTGAACATTGACAAAGAATCATACGGACCGCCTTGACCATTTGTGCCATTGTATTTGACTGTAATGAACCAATGTCGTGAAGAAACAACAAAAAGAAGTAGAAGAAAAAAAGTACGAGGAAAAGAGGGGCACCTTAATGACAAAAACAGAAACTTGGTAAAATTTGGCAACACTGCGGATCCAAGGGTTCTGTTTCATCTCTGCACTCGAAACCAGTATGGCGTCTGCAGCACCTACATCATTAGTTGTATCTATTTCATCTTCAAGCCCCATAGCAGTTGCTACTTCTATTAAATCAGCTTCCTGAATCTGGAAGACAGCCACAGAGAAGTGAGATTCAATATCTCTAACATTTAGCCATACCAGATACATTATATACCATTTTCTAAAAGCAGATCAATCTAATAAATACACACAACAAAATAACACACTTGCATTTTATTACCAAAATATGGATCATAGAGATGATGTGGGTGGCCTAGTGCTGTTCGCTGGGGTTCAGGAGAATTTTTATTATTATTAGTTTCTTATTACTACATAGTAATTAGTACTCCCTCCGTCCTAATTTGATGTTCCCATTTTTTTGGGGCACAAAGATTAATGAGTACGAAATTTCCAAAATTGCCCTTATTTCTTTATCATTTTCTTTCGTCCCAGGACTCCCCACCTCTTTCTTTTCCATTTCCCTAATCCCATCGTCCCTCTTCTTCTCTACTAGGACTCCCGAATTGCACAAAACTGATATATCCGCAGAATTGACCTCTACTGAACAAAGCAAAAATAAGAGGGAGAGGGAACCAGTAAGATTACAAAGTTTCATCCACAGAGACTTGTAAATCTATATACTAAACCAATTCGACTTCTTTGTAGGCAAAAAAGAGTGAATTTAGCTAGTATTCTGAGAAAGACCTCGAATTTAGCTAAGTTCCTAATGTAATATATTAGGACCCTAAAACTTTCTCACCATGACTTTTGGAGCTAGTATAAATAGAAGTTTCCTATTCATTTATACTCCCTCCGTCCCAAATTATAAGATACTTTTCGGTTTACGATGTTTGACTGACGATAAAGCAAACGGATCCCTGTCTGCACTCAAATTATTTTTAGAAAAAAAAAAATACATATTCAGAAACATCATTAAACCCGCTACAAAACCTGCAAAAAATAATTCAAATTTCATAAAATTTTGATGTATAAAGTAAGAGATTAAGAGTGATTTGTGTTGACCAAGTGAATAGTAAAGGTATCTTATAAAATGGGACAGAGGGAGTAATATTGATTTTTTTGGAGTTCATTCATTTGTGTGTTCCGCGAGGATATCCACCAAAATTTCTTCTCTACCTACATAAAGAAAGAGCCATACTCTGCCAAGGGCTATTCGTTCATCTTATTCTTAGCTTTCATTATTTTTCAGTTCACTTTCTTTTGGCCAAGCTAGTAACAAAATGATGAAAGTTGAACCTTAGCCATATATTATAAATTAACCTACAAAAATACGTACTACTCCATCCTTATATCTTCTAGTTTGACTTTGTATGGTTTTTAATAAAGTAGAAACTGTGGGGTTCAATTGTTGAAATTTGTTTAGAGAGAAAAACGATATCAACCACGAATTCATTTCATAAAAGGAAGAGAGAGACCATTTAGGGATGAACAATAAAATAAGAATGAACAAAGAGAGACGGAGGGAGTGATATTTACCTTGTAGGTATATACATACAGAGGTGAGGTCCGCTTGCAAAGAGTTCCGTTTGTCGCCAACTTCTTGAACTTGGGATGATCTTCTTCGTCATCATCATTGGTCTCCGAATCAACATCTTTGTCTTCATTCTGGAAGTGCAGATAATAACCTCTGTCCACTTTATGAACTATACTGCTATCTTCTTTGTCAACTGGGCTGTTGGTCCGTTCAGATATATCAGTTGAAGAAGACTTCATTGATGTATTCACCTCCGTTTCCACCTGACGAATTTCAAAGATTGGAGATTTTCCTAGGTCCAGAAAGGAATCAACTCACCAGTCATTATAATCTTACAAAGCACAACCCACATCCAAATTACGTTAAGGGTATGTTTGGATCCATGAAAATGCTAAGGCTGGGAAGTAATTTCTTATGATTGATATTACATTAGAAAATGCAAAAGGAAAATAAATTATGCTTAAATTTTTAATTTTTCCTCATATATATAGACTTCTTGGTCTTTATACACCATATAAAAAAGAGAGTTTGAATAATGATCTAAATTAGTTTTATTAATTAATTTGAGAATATTATTTACTTTCTGACAAGTTATCTTTCCTTCTAATTTTCCTATCCATTGTCTTTCCTACACTTTCCATAGTATTTTTTGAGCTACAAACGGACCCTAAGCATACAATGAAAAATAAAAATAAAATGACGGGCGTAGTCCGTTAGTGCATAATTTACCTGCAAGAATGGCATCCACAGTTGCATCTAATCTATGGTGAACACGATACTCACTTCTAGATATCATTTCAATGGCACAGGTAAATGTAGGCGGTCCTTTTCTCTCAAGAATTGTTTTCTGCACTTTTCTTTTCTTTGCTTCTTCATCACCAAGAGTAACACTCTGTTATCAAATTAGAAAATTTGATGCACAACAGGGACATATGGTATTGATATCTGATATTTACCCGGAGTCAGGAGACAGGAAGAACAAATTAAAAGTAAAAAAAGAACAAGTGGTGCAAAGTTAAAGACTTAATTAATAGCATCTACCCCTACAGCCTACCTCCACCCCAAGGGTTTTGTAAAATTAACAATTATCCCTCTTGGTTTTTAAAACAATTAAATAAGCCCGTTGATTAGTTAAATCATCTAGAAATGAACTTTTTAACACTGAAAGTTACTAAGTTGATTATTGATATTAATAAGGGTTGTTTTGCGTGCATTTAACAGGAATCAGGATGAAATATTCAACGTTTTGTCCCAGAAAGAATCTTTGTGACAAACTTTGGGGGCAATTTAGTCAATTATTCCAAAAAAAGTATTTCTGCTAATACCATTACATCCTATCGTCGTTTCGTATCATTTGCAAAATAACTGGCTTGTCAAGGGACTTATATGTAATTTGAGAAAACTTGATGGTGGTTTTGAAATTTAAACAAACCTTGAAGGAGGTAGATGTAATTAACCCAAAGTGAACAAGGAAAAGAGGAGATGCACCTCTATGCCACCAACTAGAAGCTGTAAAGAGGGATTTTTCATAATGCTCTCTATTGTGGTTCCATGTGCAGTTCCAACAAGCTGTACACCTCTCTGAGCAATTGTGCTGGCGGCCAATGCTTCATGTTCTGTTCCTATTTCATCAATTATAATAACTTGAGGCATATGATTTTCCACTGCCTCAATCATAACCTGCTTGAACATAACCAGATGAGTAAGAGCCCATTTAGTAAGGGTGCTGATTTTCATGAAACTACCATCTATTCAACCAAATAAATACATCTAAGTATAGTTATTCAGCAGCTAAATATTGGTCCATTGTTCCACAAAGCAAAAGACATAAATTGAAAACTCACATCGTGTTGCAAGTTGACATTTGGAACCTGCATCCTTCTTGCAAGGCCAATCCCGTAATGAGGAACATCTCCATCACCCCCAATCTCATTCGATGTGTCAACTATAACAACACGTTTCTTTTGTTCATCGGCCAACATTCGAGCTATTTCTCTACAATTATATAACCCCATCAGCAATTATTGTTTGTATGGCTAATAGGGTTGTAAATGAATCAAATAATTTGTGCTCGATTCGCGATTCGAATTCGTATAAGACGATTTGAATTCGAAAAATTCAAATACAAATAAGAATAATAAATTTGATTCGAGTTGTTATCAAATACAAATAAGAATATAAGTGCATTCGATTCGAATATTAATCAAATATATTCAATTAATAATAATGGTAATATTAATATCAATATCAATATTAATAATAATAGTAATAACACTATAATAACTTTTAAAAGATAGCAATACCCTCGGAGTGTAGCCTATTACACATTTTTGCATACAGATTCCAAGCCCATTTGTAATAAACCAGAATATAAATACGAATACAAATCATTTTTTTGGTTCAAATGTCTTTCAAATACAATACAAATAATTATGTATCCGATTTGAAGAATAAAATTAGAGTTGTTTGACTTTGATATATACAATTATTAACTTATTTCACACATTATAAGTATAATTTCTAATATGTGTGTGTTAGTGTTTATTTCAAAAAGTTTGAAATAGATTTATATTTATTAATCATAAAATTAATTCACTTTAGTATATTGTGCACCATCTAAAATGCATTAGTCCATTAAATTTAAACTCTAAAAACACATATTAAGTCATAACATGCATTTACATAAAAAATACGGAGTGTAAGAAAAGTTATTTTAAAGTGATATTTGACTAATATTTAACCTATGCTCAAATCGATTCGATATTCATATATGATTCGTTAACTATACGTATTGTTAAACAAATACAAATACAAATCGAAATCAATATTCGTTTCATATTTGAATTCGTATTTGAAAAAATTAAACAAATACAAATACAAAATTTCATTATTTGAGTCAATTCGGTTCGTTTACAACCCTAATGGCTAATACAGAATCCGTTCTACAAAGTTCGCCTCATAGATTAAGCAATTAAGACTTTATATGTTGGTTTGTAGTTCAATATTTGGTTGACATTGAATGGCTTAATACGTTCAACAAATGGTGGCTTGTTAGAATAGACCAATCTTGAAATACGTGTAATGACACACCAATTTTGAAGCCAATGGGATCTTCTTTTAGGCTTTCTGGAACCGAATGGTTTCTTTGAACTTAATGGACTTAGGATTTCATTATAAAATAACTAACCTAACAAGAAAAATAACAATAATACTTTAGATAGTTGGTTTGTGAAATGAGAAGACTGCAGAGATTTTTAAAGAGATGCATAACAGTTACGGAGTATAATTTAAGAAAAAGTAACCATCAAAATGTTCTTGCCTTATTAACGTAGTCTTTCCAACTCCTGGAGGCCCAATAACTAATATGGAACCTCCTCCTTCAATCAAGTCTCTTATGATCTCAGCACCTCCTGATACAGCTCGACCGACTCGACATGTAAGGCCAATTATTTGCATTTTACGGTTACGTATAGCGCTTATGCGATGCAGTGTGTTATCAATTCCCGAACGATTGTCATCAGAAAAATCACCAACCTATAGAGTTGAACATTTTTTAAGATACTCATTGACCTTTGTATGTAAAAGTAGTAGCAAGCATACACATAACATGATACCTTTAAATAAGAGTAAAACATGACTGTTGTGCACAAATGAAAGTATTATTTAGGGTTAAAGAAAAACCTGTTTACTTATGATTATTTAAGTCGCATATGAGATATAAACAGACCAAACTAAACAAAATCAGATCAAATCAAAAAATAGTTTGATTATTACTAAACTTGGTTTGATATGGGTGATATTGAATTGGTAAACTATGAATACAGTAAGAATGGATTAAAACCACACACATATTATCAGAAAATTTAGTAAGGCGAACAGAAAAAGAGTAATAAGTACTACATAATATAGTGGGACAGAGGGAGTAACAAATTATACTACCACCTTTCCACTTAAATTTGAACATGTTGTTTTTATGTTGTATCATAACTTTTGTCACTTTCTTTGTTATCATTTACCTCTACTCTACATGAACCTCAACTCCTCAAGTATATCAGTATATGATTTTTACTCCACGTGGTGTCCTTCAACTATGAGAGTACATAATATCAAACTAAACTATTAGATTCAACTTGAAAATGACAGTGTTGTTTTAAAGTGTATTTCTCTCTAATTTTGTCAAAAGAATTTGGGGGATTTGCAAACTTATGGTTGCAACAGCTATTAATTCTGTAACGTTACTAACTTTCAAATTTGATCCTTTAACAAATAATGTGTCTATTTAAGAACTTTTCTACTGAAAGTATATACTTTACAGCAAAAAGATACAAGAAAAGACGCCGCCAAGGCGCCATGCGCCAACAACAGATTTTCTGTAGGGAAGTGTACTTTTTCAGCCTATTTGGTAGGAAATTTCTTTAAAGTTTAACTAAAATACGAGCCCAACCAAGACTGAGAGAGTGCATCTTATTGTTAAAAAAAAAAAAAATTTCAAATTTTAACTTTAAATGTAATAATAGTGTTTGAAAACACTGACCTTGGAGATGGCGTAGCGAAGATCCTCAAGCTTCACAGGCTGATCGGAGATCACCCAATCTCCCGAAGGAAACCGTGCGATCGGATTCCTACCCAGATCCATGACTATCTCAATTAGCTCCCGGATTTCTTCATGCCTAACAAGCGAATTCTTCATCCTTAAAGGCACTATTTGAAGGAACAAATCTAAGTCCGAGACAGGATCATCTAGAGAGCTCGGGGACGACCGCGAGTTTGTCGAAATTGACTTCCCTGGTCTTCTAATTTCCGGGGACTCAATCGAAGATAAGATTTTTCTCTGTCCACGACGTTTTCGACGAAAGGCCTCAGAGAGTGCGGCTGAGGCCGACTGAGATAGGCATGCAAATGTTGAAACCGGTGTCTGCTTAGCAGAGTAGCATGAGCTTTGAAGTTGAACAAAAACAGACTGAGAATTCAAATATCTCATACTGCCTTGCCTTGTCTTCTTCACACGTGTCTGTTTCAGTCAGCTGTGTAGATACATGTAGGAGATCTTGCTGGCATGTGCGTGTGACCTCAAGGATGGATTTTGAGGGAGAGATGATCTGCTTGGAGGGGAATGAAAGATTCGTTAGGAATCTCCTCTGCAGACTGCGATCGAAAAAAATCTGTTAACGACCTACCTGAAAGCAATCATAGAGAGTTAGAGACATTGAAGGCGGCCACGTGGTGGGCTGCGTTTCTGACCGCACGAAAATTGAATTTAAATTAATAGAAATAATTACATAAATATGAGCAAAATAAAAATGGTTTATAAAAATATGACTAGTTATTAGAGTAGTAATGAAATCATAATAATTCATGTTCAAATTTTGAACATGAATTACCACAACACTACGTTGTAGTAATGATTAGTAATATTCTTGTAAAAAAAACTCACTTAAAACACTTGCTAACAATGTTTTTAATTAGATTGGTCTCACTTCCTCAAAAAAAAAAAAATAGATTGGTTTCACATTCTCAATTTTAAATTAGACTTGACCAAATTAGATTATACTCCCTTCGTTTCATAAAGTGCTTCTCACGTTGACTTGACTCGCATATTAAGGAGGTGAGAGTAAAATGAAAATGTATAGTTGTATGTGTGTAAGTAAAAGGTAAAATGAATGTGAGTCACACAAATTGTCCCAAAATGGTAAGTTGGAAATTTTTATTGGAACGCCCCAAAAGGGAAAATTGGAAGAATTTTGTGGCCCGGAGGGAGTATCAAATTTAAATGTATTAGATTGGATCAATTAGATCACGTGAGATTTCGATAATAGTAACATACAATTAGAATGACATTTATTTTATTAGATCATAAAATTACAATCCAATTAAAAATATTTCAATTTGAGACAATTAAAAAAAGGATATTAATTATATTCATAGATATATTCCTTCGTATCGAAATAAATTTCATTTTCTTTTACGGCAAAAAAATCATGCTTCATATCTCTCTTCTTTTCAACTCACAACAATACTATTTTCATATGGACTAGTATAACTAAAATCGTAGTTCGTGTAATGCACATTGGGGTAATAAAACTAAACATGAGGTGTTTTCTTCCCCAGTGGTCTAGAGTTAGTACCGCCTTTCTTTCCGACCAGTCTGTTTGATTTTTACATCGACTCTTCCTGCTTTCGACTGCAAGGCAAGTCGGATGGAAGATATCCATACCTGTTTGAACTAAGAGAATGACGATCTAGATGAAATGGAAGTTGACGGCACTGTTCTACAAGGTTCGTTGACATGATCGATGTATTGTGTTGTTGGATGCATTCTCACAAATAAATCCATCAAATTTAACTTTTTTGTTGGGATGCAACAACGGACGTTTGGAGATCAGTGAGGGGGGTTCACATAAGGTAGGATGGAGAACGGAGATACATTACGAGAACAGTTTGTTGATTTTGCATAGACTGGATGAAGCTGATCGAGGACCCGATCTTTGTTTCATTATCCCATGAAATCTTTTGGATACGTATTTTTAGATTAGTGATGTGTTATTTTACTCGGGACATGGCTCAGATAATTTGTAACCGGGTGGGAAGTTTAGTTCAGGAAAATGCTAATAATTTGAAAGGGGGTCCAAGGGAAATCATGTGTATCCGAGAGAAACTTGATGTTAACAAGCCCTTGAAAAGTGGGCTAACATTGAAGACCAGATACTTTTGTGGTGGAAGTGAAGTAAGAGAGGCCACCGCACTTCTACTTCATATGCGGTCTTATGAGTCATGTTGAAAAACTCTGTGTTAGGGCGTTTCAAAGGTTTGGATGGAGATCAGAGGACACATTTTGGCACTGGGTTAAGGGTGGGGGGAAGAGGTGGTGTGGGGCGTGGCAGTAGGTGGCTCGCTGACGGTGAAGGTAACTTTCTGGGTGGGGCGGTGGCTATGAGTTTGCCTGGCAATGGCGGTGGGGAAGACACAATTGATCTTTCTCAAGCTATTGGGGGACTATTGAAGAAAAGGAAAGTTGTGGAGTTAGAGTCAAGACTTCATGACTCTAATGCATCTGCTGTGGTGATTTCTTTTACAAAAACAGAGGGGCGACGGGTCCTAGTTTCCCGACCCACCGAGAACAATGAGTTGCTTCAGTTGGAACTGTTGTGGACTAGACAATCTTGCGACACTTCAAGCATTGGTGGGTTTGGTCCACTTGAAGAGGCCAACATTAGTGTTTTTAATGGAGACGTTTTTCACTAGATCTCACGTGGAAGTTGTGATGAAAGTATGTCTGCAATCTTGTTTTGTAGTTGATAGGTTTTGGCATTACTTTGGGGGGAAAGGGTGCAAAGTTCAGATATAGGATTCTTCTCCCCATTTTATTGATGTCAGTGTTCAACTGGAGGTTGATGATCCTATGTGACAGTTTACTAGTTTCTACGGTTGCCCAAAGCAGAGTAAAAGGGGAGGGTCTGGGGCTCTCTTATAATCTTATGCTCATGTTTACCCCCCCCCCCCCCCCCCCGTGGATTGTTATGGGAGATTTGAATGATCTCATGATGGATTATGATTAACGTGGAAGAAGTGTTATACTTTGTGGTTGTTGAGGGGTTTTCATGACACAATCTGGGCTTGCGTTTTGCAAAAAAATTTGTTCCAAGGTTAATTATCGGTATACTTGGGAATGGTGGGGGGGGGGGGGCTCCATATTGAGTGGAGGAGAAATTGAATATAATTCTCGTTTCAGAGGATTGGCTGGATGTTTTCAGCAGCGTTGTGGTGGAATCGGTGGAGGGGGCGGGGCACCTACTCATCATTTGACTTTGTATATATAATTAATTCCTTCTCGTAGGTTTCATCGTTGCAATAGGTTCGAGTTTGAGAATCCATGGCTAAGGAATGAAGATTGTTGATCTCTAGTGGCCAGAAGCTAGATGTCGGGGGCTGGTTGCACGATAGTGGGTCAAATTATGGTTTGTGGTAAGTTAGTGGGTGAGTGGGACTAAACAAAAATTGGATCACTGGGCAAACAAATTAGCTTTTGCAGAAGTCGACTGGAATTTTAACGTAAATATTCTGGTGTGTGGAGTTTGGGGGCTTTTAAAGGGCCAAGTGAGAGTATCTTGACCTCTTAGAATAGGAGGATTTATTCTGGCGTCAGCGGGCAAATGAGTTTTGGTTTAAGGGATGTGACCTTAATACATGATTTTTCCATAATTCAGTGAAGCAACGTCGAAGGAAAAATAGGGTTGAGGGTTAAAATTGGTCGCCTACTAGGCGATTATTTTGCTAATATTTTTTCCTCTGTGCATAGTGAAGGTGATTTTGTTTTCAATTGTGTCCCATGGAAATTGGAAGCATCTCATAATGTTGATATATTGCGATCCATCAGAGGAGAAGAGGTTAAAGTGGCACTGTTTGATATGTTCCTGGATAAATCTCTTAGACCGGATGGGACAAGCCGAGGTTTCTTTCAACATTACTGGGATGTGGTGGGGCCAGATGTGATCAAATTTTGCGTTGATGTCTTTCAGTCAAGTAAACTTCCGGATAAGATAAATCATACTCATATTGTGTTAATCACTATAAAGGACAATCCGGGGTTATTGGGGAGTGGAGGCACATAGCTCTATGTAATGATATTTACAAGAACTTCTCTAATAAAGTACTCGCTAATAGGTTGAAAGTTGTTCCACGTTTGTCACCCATAATATACTCATATGTTCTCTAGCTTTTATAGTTGAAACGCTCAATCTTACACCAATTACTTATTTTATTTTGACTTGTATACTATTTACATATTATATTTTGACTATATTTTACGGAGTATTTATTGATGCATTACAGAATTAGTCAATATAAAATATTGTAAAATTTGTGTCAGATTTAAAAAATTTAAATTAAATATAAATGTATACTACATTCTTTTATTTGCTACACTTTCATTTTTGGAGAGTATTTTATCTTTTGCAACACTTTCTCTTTTCGGTAAATTTTTCTTTTAAAAAAATTCGAATTACGCTTACTTATTTACTTTTTCGATTTTTCAATTGTACTTTTTCACCATTACTTCAACATTTCATTTTACACTAGTCCATACTCTTTTTAGTCCGATGTATCTAAAAACATGCAATCTAGAGAGATTAATGTTTACCAATAGTCACCAAAGAATGTTAATGATCAAGTGTTTTTTGGAAAATTTCAAATAAAAGTACTACAAGTACATAGGCTAGTTCTAATATTATTTGTATCACAAATGGAAGATTAGAATGTTAATTACACCCTCATAGATTATTAGAGTATTTACATTATTTATTTAGCACCATAAATTTATATTTGTGAAAGAAAAATATATGGTCATAATGATAAGATAACACATTATATAAATTGGGAAAAATAATTAAAATACCCCAAACTTTGAAAAAGTGTGAGATAAACACCCCAAACTTTCATATGTAATTTAAATACCTCAAACTTTATATAAAAGTTATTTTAGGACCATGGCCATATATTATTTTTTTCAAAAATGTAGATTTATGGTGTTAATTGCATGATTTAAAATAGCAAATTAAAAATGATGCAATTATATAGAGTGAGGGTAGTATTATTTATTTTATAATGGAAATTTACAAAGTTAATTGTATCTTCATGAATGCTAAAATGTATTAATTTTTGAAATTAACACCAAAAACTAACATATGTTTTTTAAAGACATAATATATGACCATGGTGCTAAAATAACTTTTTATATAAAGTTTGGGGTATTTAAATTACATATGCTAGTTTGGGATGCTCACCTCACACCCTTTCAAAGTTTGGTGTATTTTAATTATTTTTCCCTATATAAATTTCAAGATATTTATATTACTTATTCAAGTTTTGAGAATTTAGCTCACACATATTTAAAGTTTGAAGTATTTTAATTACTTTTCCTAAAGACAATATCTCACGTGAGTTTTCCGTATGTGTCTTAAGATTACCAACCACAAAGCACGCTAGTGCTGGTCTAGTGCTGGTAAATCATGTCACGTCATAAGATTAGACATTGTGTATCTTGTACCATCTCCAAAGTTCAATTATTTACAAAAATGTCACCACGTGTTTTTTAAAATGTGCTTTTTTTACAAACGTGAACAAGTGCATTACCTGAATAGAAAAGTGCACATCAACGCTGCAAAGGTGAATATTTCGCATTTTACACGTTAAGACCTTTTTTATTTGATATGCACCCTATATACATATATATATATATATGTATGTATGTATGTATGTATGTATGTATGTATGTATGTATGTATGTATGTATGTATGTATGTATGTATGTATGTGACACCGCACCCGAATGTCCTTGGAAATTTGATTTGAATATTCAAAGCTTATGTATTGGATTTCTGATTCCCAAACATTTTGTAAAACGATCAATGTTCTACGTAGTGCATGGTTGAATATCGTACTGTTCAAACTCGTACATTAGTGTCGGGTTTCGCAAATACTTACTCGGGACTTATTAATAAATAAAAGAGCCCAACATTACCGAAATAGTGATACATAACCCTTCAAGACAATTTGAGGAAGGTCGGGCGGCCCAGACATTATTTTGGTCCCAACCTGCTAAAAATAGCAAGTATACGAGAATGACATTCTAAACCCACTCGGGAGTGACCCACACGGCTAGTAGCCCAATAATACGTATGACAAATGTCGAATAAGTGATTGAATGATTAAAGAAGAATACAAATGCCTATAACCCCACCTTTGGCCTTATTTAGCTAAATAATGGGAGTAAGATTTTCCTTCTATAATATCCATCAAGTAAATTATTGGGATGAGCCTACACATATTAGAGATCAATAATGTGATTTAGGAAGTTGACTTGTTCTAAATAAATTAGGATGAGTACAAAAAGACATCTTTGACAAAGATAAAACAATAGGACCCATCTTCCCATTTTTGGAAGTATTGGTAGATATTTTGGACCTCAAATTGATTGGGATTAATTGGGGGGCATCCCATGTGGCTTGAGTACCTGCAAGACAAGGAAAACATGTGAGAAGACTCACCTTGGCCGCACCACATGGAGAAGCATTGCCCATGACACAATTGGGATCAAATTTTGGGGCCACCACCACTGTTTTCGCACAAACAGGTGTGCTGTTTTGTCTCCCTTCATTTTGAGAGTTGTACTCGTCCAAATGGGGTGTATAAGGTGTCTTTGGATAGCTTTTGAAGTCTATTTTTACAATTGAGTGGCCTCAGTTCGATAGGAGAGAGTAATCATCCAAAAATCGATCTGGAACGAGCAGAGGTCTGTGAACTCGAGCTGTGAGAGTGCTGAGACTGTTTGGTTGATATCTCGAGTTTTACCAATCCAATTAAGGCGTGTGAGATACCAAAAGAAAGCTCTCAAGACGAGGAATCCGTGAAGGCTTGGTTTGCATCAATCGGAGTAGAGGAAGGCTTCCAAATCGTCCGATCAGAACGCGACCTCGCAGGAACGGATTTACTCTTCTAAGTGAGTTGTTAATCCCAAAACCTTTCCATTCATTTTCCAAATGATATGAACGATTGGTAGGACTATTATACACTACTAAAAGTGCATAAAACATCCCTATTAAGTTATTTTATTGATGTAAAGGTTAGATACTAACCTAGATGCAAATATTGGAAAACTAGGAATCGAGTTAGCCGGAAAACACCCGTTCTAGGGGCTGTTTTCGTATCAACGATTCGGGGTTGAAATAGCAACTTGAGGAGGCTGTTTAGCACCCATTTTCAAGCAAGGAACTAGTTCCCAATCTTCCTTGGCCAAGGCTTTGGTCATTGGATCGAGAAGGAAGGTTTTAAAGCTCATTTGAGGTGAGGACCGACATCTAGTTGCTTACAACTTGTAGGTTATGCATGAGATTACCTAAATGCTTGAGTCATGTTTTTGTGAATAAATATGCTTGAACATGATATGAATGATAAGTAATGGACTTGACCATGAATTGAAACCATATTGATGAATATGGAGTCATGTGAGATAAAAGTATGCTAATATGGTAAATTGACCTTCCAACTCATGTATGAATGTTATGTGTATGTAAATGTATAATTTCATGATGATGCTTAGCACATGGGAGGCTGCCACATATCTATTGATATGGAGGGGCTACCATTTATGATAAATGAGTTGTAGGAATAATCTTAATAGTAATGTGATGCTAGTTAAGGATTGTTCAAAATGTTGATAGAATCAAACTTAAGGTTTGAGTTGTTTGTGATGAACTTGAATAAGATTCAAGTGTCAAGTGTGATTGTATGAAGTAGGAGATCTATGGTGTGATTATATGAAGTAGGAGATCTATGGTGTGATTATATGAAGTAGGAGATCTATGGTGGGATTGTATGAAGTAGGAGATCTATGGGGTGAATACATGAAGTAGGAGATCTATGATATGATTATATGAAGTAGGAGATCTATGATGCGAGTGCATGATGATGTACTCGAGCCTAACTCTAGAAATGAGAAGTTATATTAGGGTTGGACCCTATGTATTGTCGTGACTATTAGTCACGGGGTTCGGGAAATGTTTTATAACAAACACGGGCCTTTGAGCCGACTACTTGACTTTATATAAAGTAAGTATGTATTTTGAAAGGGGTAATCTGGGATTACGGCCTATACTATATTATCACCCTATTTGAGGGTCTTGTGTGTGAAATACTTGTTGTATATCTATTAGATGCCTGCCACACCAGCACTTTATAGCCCTATAGAGTGCTGACCCCTTCGGGGGCGTCCCACCACCATTTTTCAGGTTGAGGCTAGAGCTTGCTTCCTGTGCTCGTTGCTCGAGAGATCATATAGGAGGGAAGACTTGGTTCGTGCTTCCTCCATTCTGTTTTTAAACCTTTCTAAACATGCTCATGGATATTTTACTATGGAGCCTGCGTGCTCATGAAATGCCTTGTGTGGCCCTTTTGTTTTAAACAATGTTTCCGCTGCGTTATGAATTACTTATTATGTTTGTTTATGGATGTATATGTGTGAATGATATTCAAGACGCCTTGTATAATATGAATGTGTTGGACTGCGGTTGACTATTCGTATTGTACGGCGGGTTGTTGACGTGTCCGGATAGGTCCGGGGCGTGACAATGTATGTATGTATGTATGTATGTATGTATGTATGTATGTGTATGTATGTATGTATGTATGTATGTATGTATGTATGTATGTATGGTCCGTCACAATATCTTCAATTATGTGCATATGAAGCCATATACTCTCAGCCTATGTACATGTATATATGTATGGATGAGATTGGATGTTCATGTATATAAAATATGATTCAATTTCACATGAATATTACATGCGCCGCTTTCAAATATTGTATGAAGGTAAAGAATTAATTTCATATGTAAATAGATGTTTATTATTATTTTAATTAAAATAAAAAACTCCACTTGAACATTTAAATTGCACTGAGCTGAGAGACTATATGTGAGGAGCCTTTTTATGTTTCAATGTCAAGTCACTTCACTACGTAGCATTTGAATCAGAAAATATTTTGTTTATTTGACATTTGGCACATTTTATTTGGATATAAATTCTATTATTGCGATTTGTGGATGCTCTATTCACATTTCCCAACGCAGGAGCTAATTCCGTTGCACAATTTCCCCCCTTCAAAAAACTACAGTAAATCATGCATGGGTTGCCCCAAATATTTACCTTCTCACATAGCGAAGTTCTAGTTGTTTCATCACTCCAAAAGGTTGAATCCCTTACATAAATCCCCCAAGTCTTGATCCGACAAATCATATAGTAAGTTGTAAATTAAGATGACATAGACAATCCCACGGTAATAGAAGTTATACTCGTGCACATAAGAGGTCAGCTCGACACACATAAAATTAAAATAATATTAACACGGTCCGATCCATGTGAGTTTTAATTATTATATTCTTCCAAATTTCTCACCGTTTGATCAGCTGAGCAACCCAAGTTGTAATTATTTTGTTATTTCAAGAAGCATTGCCCAATGTCTTTTGGTCAATCACATTTTGATTAAATTTTAAGTTTTAAAAACTACTAAATCACTTAAAACAAATGAAATAATGACTAACATTTGACTAAAAATAAACTCCGTATTTGAAACAAATATTAATATTTCTATACTCGTAATTTTTATTGTCACAAGCTATAAGAATAATATTGCTACAATCGTTTACTGTTGTAAAATGTTATAGTTTAGGTGGAACGTGTACGGGAGCGGTTCTGATGAGAATGGACTTCTAAGAAAGAAATGAGAATAATTAATTTGGACCATTTGGTTATATTATGTGAAATTGATTTGTGTATTTGGTGAAACTGAAATGTGTATCAAGTGAAATTGAAATGTACAGAATTAAAGGTAAAACTCAAATGTGCATTACGTAAAATTGAAATATGCAGAAAGACACAAAAATGTCATCACATTAAAGATTTTATCATGCACATTTCAATTTCACTGAATGAACATTCATTTTCACAAGATACAATCTCATGTGCACGTTCATTCTCATTTATCATTTCATCATTTCAACCTAATTCGAATGTGTACTGTGTAAGTCATATACTTTGGGCTTATATATATTAAGTGTTTTTTTTTGAGAATATGTTCGGTATATTCTTTGAAAACCCTAATAGCCCTCTGAGGTTAAAAAATATAATCAGATATTACATCCAACATGTTTCCATGAAAGCAGCGATCCCCATGTTTTATACATAGTGTATTAGTACTTCATATTTTATACTTTATACTCGTGATATACGGAGTATAAATTCTATATATTACCTTTTTGTGTGTGATCGAAGAAAATGACTTATATTAAAATAACAAAACTTAATTAAGATACAAAACGATCAAAAGACTTCTGTCCACCGTCTGACCTTGAATTAGACTTAGATCTATCACCTCCGTAGAAGCAATAAGCTTCATTGATTCTGTAATGGGCTTAACCGAGCCAGTGATAGGCAAATCAGACTTCTCACCACATGTCTTAAATTCTAAAGTTTTTCTGCTAGGAAATAAAAACACAAACAAAACAACATGTTGTTCAAAATAAACAAACAAAGTAAAATGAAATCAAAACAGAGTGTACTCCATGGCTCCATGGTAGCGGTTTAGGAGGGGGAGGAGCCAACAATATTGTAGCTTCTTCTTCACCCTGCCTCTTATTCATCATGTTCTCTGTCAAGCCTCCACTTTCGCCACCAAACAAAGGTGACCACAAACCGAGACCTGTTCCTGCCCTTACCCCCAAGCTTAGCGCATGACCTTCTGATCTCAGTCATGAACGACATCCTTGAAACTTTCCAGGCCACCTGCTACCAGGGGTGCATGACTTTCGACTGTCGAAGACCAAGCACCCATATTTTTTGCCCATGACCAACAATAAAGGAGATGATTTTGGCATCCATAGCTATGGAGATCTTGTTCTCTTCAACCAAACAAAAATCTAAAACTAAAAAACCAACGCCGCACCAACCCTTGGCTATGGCCAAGAGCGGCAGAATTGAGGGAAGACATACCGCTTTGTGTATATTACCTTTCATGATTTAGAACATGCGCCAAATTCTCTTGTATTATATTAAATCATGCGCATAATCCAATCGAAAAATAAATTTAATCGGCGAATGGCAGAAAAATGATTAGCATTTTTGTATAATTTAACGATATTGACAAATTTACTTGCATTCTCAATCATAACATAAACTCACATAACTTTCAAGATGTTAGGATGTTTTCACTTGGACTGAAGTTTTCTAGTCTGATTTGATAAATGTCTGATCTCTGCGTATGAAGTATTTCACAATTATCAAAGTCTAGTCTGTTCTGATCTGGCTTGATCTCATCTGTTCTGATCTGGTTTGAGATTGAAATAAAAACATTCATATTTCAACGATTACTTATAACACACGGTAGTAATGAAGTGATTAAGGATGGCAATGGGGGCGGGGACCTGTGGGGAACTGCCCCGCGGGGGGAAGGATGGGGCGGGGCGGGGCGGGGATGGGTGCGATATTTTTACCCCGTTAAAATATGGGGCGGGGGACGAGAATTGTTACACCCGCCCCGTCCCCGTTATAAATATGTATTCTAACATATATATACACATATATAAATAATATACAAACATATTAAATTAAATTATATGTAGTATGTAACAAACACATATGCATATACATATACAAATACATATACATATAGACATACACAATTGGATACTCGCGTTTTAGTCATTATTAATGAATTAATAGATACTCCGTATTATATTAGAGTAATAATAATAAGTAATGATTAATTTATTTATTTTTGAAAATCAAATAACCATTGCATTGATAATCAGATCTTAACAAGAAAGATAACAACTAAAGGCCGAAGCATTACTATCATAGCGTTCAATACTACACTAGGGTGAGACAAAAGAACAAAAACGCCATATAAAAGCACTCATGTTCGCTAACCCTGCAACAATGTAGACTCGCACCGCAGTGTGTCTGCTCATGCTACTCGAAATGGGTTCGGCTGGACCAGCCACCGAAAAGGAATTATTGAACTTGCCGGTTTTTCCAGCCACCGGGAAGGAGCCAAGTGCAGATATTGTCCCGATTTGACCAGCCACCGGAAAGAAAGGAACCCATCCAATGTCATCTTCCTGGATCGGCGGTGGTTCAAAAGGGGGGTGATCGGCCTCTATATCGATGCAGAAGAAATCTTGATTCATGATTGATAAAGAAGTCAATACAAACCTCTTACTAGCACACAAGAACACCCGACCGATGATGGCGGGGAATATAGATCTGGCGAGCGACACTTCGCCACCGAAAATAATATATATCTCTAGACAACGCTAGTAAATAAACGTATATATAGAACTGAAAGTACTGATTAAACGAAACTTTTCCATGATTGAAGTCAAAAGAAGAGAAGAAAAGAAGGAAGGAAGAGGAGGAGGCTAAGTGAGAAAGTGAGTAAATAAATACACACACACATTTATATGTAGTATGTAATTAATTGTATTATTATTGTTTAGAAATTTGGAACGACGTACATGATGATAATATGTTTACTTATATTTTTACTTTTACTGTCTTCAATTTACAGAACTTATTCAAATTGAAGAATTATTAAAATTGGTGATATTAACTTTTAACAAACACAATACCTGAGTGTTGCATGTGTGTGTGTGTGTGTGTAGATTTAGGATAAAATGAGAGCAATGCTTAACGTGAGAACATGAGAACACCACATTTACCCCAATGTGATGCACAATGAGGCTCGCACAATGCATTTTTTCGTATTAAGCATAATATTTACAACAGTATCACCGTGATTATTTATATTAGGTTGTATTGAGCAAAGTCCAAATGTGCATGCACTAGATGGGCTCTATTGTGTATCATATTGGATTAAATGTGAGCGTTTTCACGTTTTCATGTTAAGTACTACCTCCGTCCCATTTTATGTGTCTTCTTTGGTTTTGGCACAATTTTTAATAAAGTGGTTGAAAAGGTAAAAATTGTTGTTGAGATTTGAGTATATTAAAGTGAAATGTTGTAAACCACACATTTCTTTCCAAAAAGGAAAAGTGACACTTATTTTGAGACAACCTAAAAATGAAAGTAAGACAGATAAAATGGGACGGAAGGAGTATCATTCTCCTTGAAACCGCACCCTATATATGGTGGATTAATAATATATGCAAGTACGATAAATTAAATCTATATGGGGTCCCGCGGGCACCCGTGGGGAACAGCGGGGTGAGGCGGGGATGGGGCTGGTCTGGAAGTAACGGGGGATGGGGCGGGGATGGGGGGAACTTTTTAGACATGGGGCGGGGATGGGGGAGTGTACCCTCGCCCCAAACCCGCCCCATTGCCATCCCTAGAAGTGATTGATTAAGGGTCCGTTTACAACAACTTTTGTTTTACAAAAAGTGTTTTTTTTAATGAAATGAGGAGAAGTGATTAAATAAAAGTTGATAGTGTTTGAGAAAAAATGATTTTGAAAAGTAAAAGTTGGTAGTGTTTGGTAAAATAAGTGTTTTTGTGTAATAGAAAAAGTAAAAACACTTTTGATGCGAAAGCCGAGAAAAATAAAAGTTGATTGTGTTTAGTAAAATAAGTGTTTTTTAAGGCGAAAGCTGAGAAGTGTTTTTTTAAAGAGTATGTATATTATACAACCGGCTGTACGGTGAGCACCGTACAGCCGGCCCAGTAACAGACCCAAGGGAAAATTAGCAAAATAATTCGGTGGCGTTTTTGTAATTAATGTGAAAATCATGGTTTCTGCTAAATGAGCATCAGTGTACTTTTAATGAGCAATAGTCCAATTTTAATGAGTATTAAACATCCAATAAAGAGTACCGTGTTATTACAAGAAAACTGATATCACAACTAAAAAATGGTGGCATTTTCGTAATTTGAGTGAAAATCGCGGCTTTGGTTAGATGAACATTGATACACTTTTAATGAGCATAAAACGTATTCTACTGAGTATTGAGAGTCGAATAATGAGTATTGTGATATCAATTTCATATATTGTAATTCACTTTCTTTTTCTTATTTTATCCTTTACAAAAACTCATTAAATTATATCTATAATCAACTTCTATAAACTTCAATATGTGAATTTAATGTAGTATGGTACTTTAGAAATATGCATTGATATGTCATTTTAAAAATGAGCATAATATCATTATCAAATGAGCATACACAACTTTCAAAATGCGCATAAATATGAAAATCGTATGGTTTGTTAGTTGGGTATCATGACATTTACATTGAGCATCAAACTTCTTATATTGTGATGAAAATAACGGTTTATATTAAATGAGCATTAGTGAACTTTTAATTAGCACAAGACCTATTCTATTGATTATTAGGAGTCTAATATTGAGCATCGTAATCCCTGCTTCATATATTCTAATTCACTTTTTTTTTCATTTATAGAAATTTATTAAATTATATCTACAATCAAACCTTATGAAGTTCAATATGTGAATCAAATGTAATTCAATACTTTTGAAATATGTATTGATATCACATTTTAAAAATGAGCATAACATCAGTACCGATTGAGCATATGTAAGTTAGACAATAAGCATTAATATGAAAATAACAAGTTTTGTTATTTGAGCATCAAGATATTTTTATTTGAGCATTAAGCATCCCCTATTGAATATTGGAAACATGCAATTGACTATCATGATCTCTACTCTAGTCATCTAGTGTTTATAATCAGCTGTCATGCAAATCTAATGTAATATGATAGTTTTGAAATATGTTTTTGTTAAACTCCAGGGGGTCTGGGGGAGGGGGGCTGGGGGGCTGGGGGGCTAGAGTAATATGTATTGATATGACATTTTAAAATGAGCATAAAACAAATATTAGATGAGCATACATAATTTACAAGATGAGTGTCAAAAAATTCAAAAGCCCATGTGAACTCTTTAATGTGTTCAAATATTCATTTGTGTATGCTTATTTCTTTTAATAGTTATACCCATTCGATAATAACATAAACTCATTTCTATAATATGTATATCTAGTAGATTCGTTATTAAGAATTTAAGAAACTGTGATTATATAACAAAATGAGAATTATGAAATATTATATTAAAAATAAAATATAGTCTTTTGTTCTTGAATCACAAATATAATCATGTTGTTTTTATAATACTTATTCAAGGACGTTTATTTTACACGGTACTCATTTCAGTATAACACAAAACTCATGTTACTAATTAACACTCAATATTTAATTAACTAATAAATATTCATCTTAGAATTAGAAATAGAAAAAATAAAAAATTAATAACTAATTTTTTTTTTTGATAATAATAACTAAAATAACTAAAATATTTTATAAAGCACAAATTAAAAAATTTAAGTTAGAACATTGATTGGAAAAGGAGAAAATGAACTCCAACATTAAATTATACTTCGTATTTTACGTTATACATTCATAATAATTGAATAAAAAATAAAGCAAAAAGCTTGTCAAACAAAAATAAAGAAAAAAAAGGAAGACAACGATTAGGCTAACCGCAACCCAGCTCTGTCAATAAATTAAATTTCCCACTATTTTATACGTATTCAGTCTGTCAATTCAGTTTTGACTGCAATCCTGCACCGTCAATATATTCAATCATCAAAGTTTTTCTTTAATTAAAGCCATCCTTTTATTATTATAAATTAATTTTTGTTAATCATTTTTTGCGAATAATTATGTTATTAAAAGACGAACATTTCGATGTAAAAATAAATAAATTTGGAGTTTAATTTTTATTGTTAATTTATACCAATTTTTGAAAAAAAAAATAACCGAAAGATAGTAAGAACTTATTTTTGTCATGAGACCTTAATTTTAGCACTTAGTTCTACTTAAAACAATTAAACATAAATATCTCCAACTGATGAAACCTAATATAATTATTTTTTTAAATTTATATATATGATATTGGTGTCATATGAAAGATCATAAAAAATTATGAATTTTGATATATTTTTTTATAAAAAATGGAGTAAAAATAAAAAAGATATAATACATCTAAGAAATTTGGGGTTTATAATTTTCTTGACCCCACATTTTGGAATACATGTGGTATGCTGCTGGAGCAATTTCTCTCACCGTGAATCAACAACCTAATTCCCACTCTGTTGGTGCTATTCAACCAGTTTTAGCACCCATAAATACCTGGTTTGGAGCAAAAATAGGGGTGAAAACATTAAATTTGGCTTTTCACCTACGGGTTTGCGGGCAGCCTTAGCAAGTAAAACAACGCACAAAAAAACAAAACAAAAAAGAAGTAAAACTAAGCCAACAAACAACGAAGAGACGGACTCTCTTACGGAAAAGCAAACGCGCGGAGCCGGCGGAAAAACGGAAAACAGAATAGGAAGAATGGGAGCAGGCGAGCAGCAGCTTAACTAAAAACCTGCAATTAATTACAAAAAATGCCGGCTGTACCATGAGCATGGTACAGCCGGCTGTACCATATATTTTACCTTTTTTAAAGCAGTTGCAAACCAACCCTAAAGTCGTTCATTGTCGAAGTAATTTGAGGAGGTCAAACCAACCCTAAAGCCATTCATACTTTCATAGTCGAAGTAATTTGAGGCCAACGTTTTTCTCCAACTGTGTTGGTGGGAAGTGGACTAGTGGTTACTCACCTAATAAAGTTTTCCCACAGCGACAAGTCAATTAGGTCACACGCTCTTTTCCCCCTCAAAAAACTCCAGCGGCCAAATAAATGTACATTGCTCGAACTACCCTTCTCATCCACGCCTCAACAGCCGGGAGATACGGCAGAATGCAGAATTTGAGTCGCGCTGTTGAATGGCATTTTAGTCAATCCGATTCTTGTGTTCAAACAGTGTATCTTATCCGCATCAGATCCACGTCCGCTAGAAAGCGAGACTTCATACAGATAAGGGGTGTTTAGAACTGATTCTGATTCTGCTTCTTTTTTGAAGTTTTCTAAAAAACTGATTCTAGGAGCAAATTAGAGATACAGAATCACTTCTGCACTTTCACCCAAACACTCCAACTTCTGATTCTGCTCCCTAGAGGAGCAGAATCAATTTCTCCGGTGTAATATTTACTACTCCGTATAAAAGGTTTGCAATATTTCCGGTTAAGCTTTTGTAATAATTTCTCCCCCTTTTTGTAATTTATTTGGCAACATTTCTAAAAAGTCTCGAGACTCCTTTAAAAAAAGATACAAGCAATCTTAAGCGTGAAGTCTGTTACCTCATCTTCGGATGAAAACCATAACAGAAGTAAATTAGAAAAAGGACTACCACCCCTTTTATAGAGTGAAAATGTAAAATTGTATTCCTCGTCCGGTTAATATTGTCCCATTTTACTGTTTCAATCCGTCCCAAGATTGTTTCATACCAAATTCGGTAAAGTTTTTGTGACTCTAAATCATTCTTAATTTATTCTTACTTTAGCAATTCAATATCAACCACATAAACATTTTCTATTGATTTGCGTGTCACTCCTTCTTGTCCCATTGTTAGTGGGACGGAGGGAGTATTTGAGTATAAAATGTAACTGAATGTTCGTGACACAAAAATTTTCAAAAAGGGAAATGAGAAATATTTTTGGTACATTTCAAAAATGTGAGTGAGAAGAATTTCATACGACCAAGGGGTATTTTCTAAAGAGGAGATCACATTTTGAGTCCCATACTCTCATCCCAATCAAGATGTTGCCTATCAATTTATCATGAACAAATACTATAATATTCTAGAAGGATAATCCCAAAAAAGTACTTTCTCCATCTCATTTTAAAGTTCACACTTTCATTTTATAATGTTTGGACGTCTCATATAAAGGTTTTCATCATTATTATAGTAAACAATTAACACTCTTAAATGAAAATTTAACAGTCAAATATTAAAAATAATATATCTATAACATCAGAGTTATCATCAATGACTTCATCATATTATATATTCATCAAAATTATTTAACAAAATATACTCGATTTATTTTATTCAAATACTGTCTAAATAATTGTGTCACTTTGCAGGTAAAATGCATAAATGGTACCTATACTATTGATATTGTTGCATTTTGGTACCTTAACCCATAAATGAATCAAAGTAATACCTTAACTATACATAAATGTTTCAACTTGCAGTACTATTCAAATTTACGACCAAAAATCACACGTGACGGCCAAAATTCTATGTGCAAAGTCCACCTCACCTTATCTTTGTCTATGCGATCACTATATGGTGACTCTACACGTATGATTTTACTCCATCGGTGAAAATTAGTAGCATGATCAATTAGTACCTCCATGTGTAACGTCATCATATAGTGATCACATGAACAAGAATAAGGTGAAATGGACCTACACGTGGAATTCTAGCCACCGCGTATGATTTTTTGGCCGTAAATTTTAAAATTACCTGCAAGTGGAAACATTTATGTGTAGATAAGGTACTACTTTGATTCATTCAAAGGTTAAGGTATCAAAATGCAACAATATCAATTGTTTAGATACCATTTATGCATTTCACTCGTCACTTTGAAATGAGAACCTTTAACCAAACATTCTAGTTCAGGGGGTTGTGAGGTTGCTTGGGCTACGATCTTATCTGGTATGATAGATGTTTGGCTTATGTGTGTCTTACAAGTGACAAAGTTTGATGCGCTTTGTCTAAATCTGATTTGGACTACAACTCTTTATAATCTACATTAATATAAAAATTTTCGCGGATCTTACATAAGACTCCAAATTAACTACTATACTCACTAAAGATGTTTTTACTTGGACTGTAATTTGATGGTTTGGTCTGATCTGTTTAATTCTAGTCTGATCTGGTCTGGTCTGAACTAGTTTGGTTTGGTCTGGTAAAAGTCTGGTCTCTGTGTATTTTATAATTACGAAAGTAACGTCTGGTATGGTCTGTTTAAGTCTGATCTGGTCTGAACTAGTCTGGTCTGATAAACGTATGGTCTCTGTGTATTTTAAAACTACGAAAGTCAAGTCTGGTCTGTTTAAGTCTGATCTGGTCTGATTTGATCGGTTTAAGTTTGATGGGACTGAAAACAATCTAGATTCGTACAATCATACACATGTAAAATGCTCACGAATCTTCCTCTCATTACACATAGAAAAGATCGACAATTTATACATGTAAATTGCTCACCAATAAGCTCGTAGGATTATAAAGTTAACCTACATACATTTTAAGTATGTGTTGAATGATTACACTAAATTAATACGGAGTATGCGTCAAAATCATATTTTTAAATCGAATTGATAAAAGATTTTAAATATTGAATCATTAAGTCGAATCATAAATCGTTAAGATTCTAGCAAACATAAATATTAATAATTACTCCATATAAGTAAATAAATATTAAAAAAGCAAGTTAATAATACTATGTCATCTCATTACATAAAACTATATACATATGAGGTAATAAACAAGATTCATAAACTGTTTTTATAATGTAAATAAAGTTAATAATAACGTACGTTAAATATATGTAAAATATAAAAATAATTAAATAGCACAAGTATCCATCACTTTCATAACTATATTATTAATATTAGGAAAAATTGAAAATAATAATCTCAACTATTGTCGATCCGCTGAAAATAATCTCAACTATTGATTATTTTTGTATAATCCCAACTATATAGACTATCCGCCAATAATGGTCCATGACCATATATTACCTCTATAAAAAGTGAATTTTAAATGGAAATTAAGCGTAAAAATTAAAAATTGAGATTATTTATAGGGATTACTTGTTATATCTCATCTCATCCACTTTAGAAACTACAAGAATTTATTCATAGGGACCATTATTGGCGGAAGGTCCCTAAAGTTGGGATTATTCTGTAATAATCAATAGTTGAGATTATTATGAGCGGACCGCCAATAGTTGGGATTATTACTATCAATTTTTCCTTAATATTATTACTATTCGAATTATATACGGAGTATCATTTTCTGATAATTAATTTAATAGTTTTGAACATTTTCATTTTCATATTCATTTACCTCAGTGCCGCAAAGGCTCCCACCTACGGTGGGGGCTTATTTGACATTTTAGATGGCTTATTTGAACGAATTATATAAAAAATCTTATTATGATTTTAATACAGTTTTATACTACGTATGATTTTACGATTCTCTATGACTCTATAACTCTATTACTCCGTACAATTTTTATAATTTTATAAGTTAACGATTTTACTTGCAATTCAATTTTACACATTAAATCGAGATATTAACAACCTTCAATATACTCGATTCAATTTCCACTCCATTTAATTTTGTTAGCGCTTTCTTCTTCTATATGTGGTGCAAACGTTAAAAAAATGATTTTTCCAAATTTCGAATAAGAGATGTATTTCATTTGCACCAATGTTTAGAGAAAACTGTCTATTTGGTTCTCACACTATCATGAATAAGAAAATTAGATTATTGTACTTTTAAAAAAACCAATCAAATCCCTGAACTTTGTAAAAAAATTCAATTGAGTCCATTTGCAGGTGACTTGTTCATGTTAGTAAGGCACCCGCTAACGTGACACACATGTGGCACCTCAATCCACAGTGACTTTGCTGATGTGGCGTGCATGTGGAACTCTAGTCATTTATTTGTTGATGACATGGTGCACATGTGCAGCGGCGGACACAGGAATTCCGGCTAGGAGGGGCGGCAGGGTAAAAATATAAATAGAAATACATATATATTAAAATTTCGGGGTAAATATACCTAGAAAAATAAAATTTTGGGGGGACAACAGCCCCCATTTGCCCCCATGTTCGGTCCGCCACTGCACATGTGAACCGTTACATGTGCGCCACGTCAACGGGTAACATGCTAACATGGAAAGTAACCTGCAAATGGACTCAAATGATCATTTTTACAGAGTTCGGGGATTTGATTAATTTTATAAAAAGTACAAAGACCTAATTGACATTTTCGTGATAATACCAGAACCAAATTGACAGCTTTCCGAAACTCAAAAACCATTTTAATTGACAAATTTTAGACGGTTTATATATCGAAAAAGTTGTTTGTACCCACCCTTATACCCACTTTTGTACCCAACATGTTTGTATAAGGTTTTTTGTGTGTAAATTCCGTTCACAAAATATGTTTATGCAAATTATTTTTTTTTTGAATTGGATTCACACCAGAAAAAACTCCTACTCATAAATCGCTGTCATGCCAACTTGCGGATAACGCCAAAGAAACAGAGCGCAAAAAAATGTTCAAGACTCGAGAAATACGCACTATATATACCCCTTTCCTCAGCCTTTATACCTTTCTTTTCTCTTCTCTCATTTTCGGACACTACAAGGTACTACTCACTTCCTGCCTTTCTCTTTCATAAGTTTTTTCTTTTCCCTTCTTTTTTCTTTTTTTACTTCGTTGTTATAGAATAGCAATAGTAGTTAGAAGTATTTCCCTGTGAAATTTATATTTTTTATTCTGGATATCTGCTTCTCTTTGCAATGTCTAAATTCCTCAAATTTACGCTCATTCAAGTAGTTCCGTATGATATTATTGGCCCTCTGTAACATCACCATTGAGCTTAATGTGGTTTCAGAGTGTTGTGTTAGCTTAATTGATTTCCAAATTTATAGTCCAAAAGTGGAGTGCCCCTTGAGGTGGTGAATTTAAAGGAAAGTTTTGATTGGTAGAAGTATAAATTAAATCAGTAATCTTAGTCTTACCTGTGAAAGGCTGTAAATTTATGACATTGTTGTTGTATTGAATTGATGAATGGTCAAAACGTTATATGTACCATGTAGGGGTTGCATTGATGGAAAGAGGAGTTTTTTTTTTCCTTTCAGCGATGTTGATGTTCTCTTTAGTAACTCATTTAATGATCTCTGGGCTATAATTTTAATATCTGAGTTAGAACTAAGTAATCTTTGATTTATTGGTTCGTTCATTGAACCTCGGAGGTTAGTCTACTACATATCCAATACTGGTTCGTTCTCGATGCAGTTTAGGGTATCGGCACATTCCCTTGGATGGACCGACTACCGAAAATTAGATTAATTAAAGAAAGAACAGGAGAAGTAAGTTACTAAGTCTGTTAGGTAAGAGGTTATTTGGCTTAAATGGCTAAAAACAATTGGTAACTGCCATTTTTGTCAAAAGAAGTGAGAAAATACCTATTCTTTTGATAAGCAGAATAAATCCAGTACTTGCAACCGAACAGGGCCAATGTTTCTTTTTCTTTGGGTGAGTCATGTTTCTTCTCGCACCTAAGAGTCTCCTTGGCTAATAAAATAGGGAAGTATACATTGTTACTAAGGCGAATTCTTATTTACCCAATCCACGTAGTAATTTTCGCTTTGTATCTACTACACTGAGGTTGATATTTTTAAGCTTTTTTAAAGTATTACTGTCTGCCATTTGGTATAATGCATCTTAGTTTTGAATAGATTTCTTATTATCTCAGATCTTTGATTTTTGTTTGTTTTAGACAGCTTTTATTGCATCACTGAGGACTCTTAGAGCACTTTGGTTGAGAGACCCTCTCGTGTTACAAAGGGTAATGATTTTTCATAAGAAAGAAGATGGAGATAAATACTGGAATTCCCAAATCAAAGGATAAGAGACCGGTGGAAGGATGCAAAACTGATAGAGAAACCAAGAGGGCTTCTGAAAATGTTCCAAATGAGTCTCCTGTATTTATCAATTACGGTCAGCCAGCGACTAATGCCTGACTTGTGGTTTCCGCATTAGCTTTTGACCACTGTATATACTTAATTATATTTGGATATTAAGTCAAGCGTCTCCTTCTGTTACATGTTTATGTATTCCAGCTGCTCTTGCTTGGGAGGAAAGCCGAAGCAAATGGACTGGGGACACTTCAAAGAAGTCAGATAAGATGGCGAAAGATCCAATCATAAGGTATTCATTATTTAAGAAATAAACAATAATGCTACGATGCTAGCAGAAGTTCTTAAGCCTAATTGGTCCAGCAATGGTGAGACTTAAAAATCAAGTCATGTTCAGGCCCTTTTCTGTTATCAACAACAACAATCTCCGTGGCACTTCAGTTAATTAATTACCTTTCATGGTGTTTAAAGATATGAAATACTTTTGTATTACTATAACTTGTTATTTTAAGATTACTGAATTTTTGGTCCCACACCAATTTAATATGGAAGAGTAAAATAATATACTCTGTATAAGATCTTAGTTTACACTGGTCTGAGTTCAACAATCTAAATTTGCAAGGATGAGTGTAAAAGTGAAGTATTGGAAAGGTGCCAATTATTCCTTAACAATAAGGACAATTTTAATTTTAACATTTTTGTTGCAATTGTTTTTAATGACCCAGCCGCATTTAATTTTGGTTGCAGCTGGTCACTGAACTATGAGGACTTGCTTGCAACTAATGAGCCTTTCTCAGAGCGAATCCCCTTATCTGTAAGAATTTAAAGAAGCATATATCTTATCATATACTATGGTTTACATTATTGCAATATATCTTAATTCGATCTCTGTGTTTTCACCAGTTTAGTATTTTTTTGTTATGTTAATGTCACGTTAAAATCAATTTATTAAAAAGAAAAGAAACTAACATTTTATATATTACACACACATATATTTATATGCAGGAGATGGTAGACTTCTTAGTTGATGTTTGGTACGATGAAGGGCTTTTCGACTAAGAGATTTGGCGCAACATTACATGCAGCTCAAGATAATTGGTCTTGTTTAGTAACGTAGCAGCCAGTTAACCCCAGCAGCAAATTCAGATAAAACATAGATTTATTTTATTACTGTAAAAGATAAGATTTTTGTGTTTAGTTTGTTTTCTGATCATCGCCTACATTTGTTGTATTACCATTTACCACACTGAATTATACCATTTGCATGCTTTGAATCAACATTTAGTTAAAGCTTATTTAAAGGCTACAAATCCACCACACCTAAAATGTGGACTTGAAGTGTCTCACCATAGAGCGAAACCCCAAACTTGGTGAGGCTACCAAGGGACCAACTCTACAATGTGACCCCCATGATTCCTTAATGGCAGGGTTCGGGTTCAGTTAGGGTGGGTTTATCTAGGCTTCATAAAAATTGGAGCATTAACAGTGGTTTAGGATTTAGGTTTCAGTCGAACCGTGTTATCTACATTATATTGAGGTGCTATCAGCTCTGGTGTTGAGATTGTTAATTCTGGTCCTCCATTTGATATTTGGATGGTCTATGGTAAGTTCTGAGAATTAACGGGAAGATATGAAGTGATTTAAACTCTCCTACTCTCTTCTCACAGCAAGTATCTCACATATGAGTGATTGTAGAAGCCAAGGGAGAATCTCCAGGTCTGGAAATAATATTGATACATGCATGCCTCAGCCTGAATAAGGCTAGGCTATTTATAAAGAAGGAAATAAACTGACACATAACTGACTCATCCATGATCTACCAATTAACCGACACATTAACTGACTCCACCCATGATCTAATAACTGCCTAGTGGACTGATGCATGACACCAAACCCCACTTATTCTCTAACTGACTCGTTTAAACAAATAAACAATAATTAATATATAAATGAAGACTCAGTCAACAACTAATCCTTGTTTCTTGCGCCTCTGATCTGTCAGCACTCTATCATTACCCCCTCCCTTGAAACCCGACTTGTCCTCAAGGCGAATTTCTGGAAATTGTTGCACTAAGAATTCATAGTCTTCCCACGTAGCCTCTTCTGTGGGATGAGCATGCTGATATGCATCTTTCATGTGTTGCCAAAAAACAGTACTGGAGATCCGTTTCAAAGTTGTAAGGAATCCACCATGACCGCCCAATGCAGTGTCGGGTACTGTGATTTTGTTGAGGGCTCGATAACCCACACACATACGCACTGAATTATGGTGTTTCTTCACCAACAGATCTGAACTTGCAAATGGATGTGAGCTAGGACGAATGAACCCTTTGTCTAGAAAGTCCTCTACCTGTCGCTCAGTTTCATGGAATTGATTTTTGAAAGGAGGAAGAGCTACAGGTTCTATAGCCTCAAATTCCATGGACACCATTCCCACATTAATAGCACTAGATGTAGACTCGACTGTGGTCATAAGATTAAAATTAAAACTTGCAGGTTGACAATCTCTCCTTTGTATTCCTTGTAACTTATATTTCTTCCCATTCACCCAAAAAATGAGGAACATATCATTCCAATTAGATTGGATGGTATTGAGTGATGCAAGCCACTTAATTCCCAGTACCATATCAGAATCCACAAGAGAAAATGGATAAAAATCTTGGGTGATGGCCAAACCTGGAAGTTGTACTGAAATCTCCTTGCACACACAGTTGCAACGCACAACATGACCATCACCAAGCTGAACCCCAATTGTCTGAGTAGAGGAGGTTGTCAAGTCAAGTTCACTTACCAGAGAATCTGATATGAAGTTGTGAGTTGAGCCACTATCTACTAACAACAATACTTCTTTGTTAGCCAATAAACCCCGCAGTTTCATTGTTGTTGTGGTTGGATCACCCAAGATGGCATTAAAAGAAAACTGGGCATCTACTGCAGGTGGTTCTCGTTCTGCATCTTTGGCTGATTCTAAAGAACTTGGCATTGAATGCTCGTCTTCTACAACTTCCAATAACGAGAATGTAGTAGAACAGCGATGGCCCGGTCGGAATGAGTCCCCACATCGGAAACACAGCCCCTTGTCGCGCCTTTGCTGTTTTGTTGCTTCCCACGAGCGTGCTGCGGATGGAAGTGAATTTGTGGCACTGTTTGGGTTTGTCGAAGAAGAAAGCGTACTGGAATTTCCCGGTGTCACTCCCTGATCATGTGCTGGACTAATGAGATTAGTACTGGAGGTGGGCTGAATCTGGCAAGCGTATGAATTGGGCCTAACCCCCTTCATTTGGGCTAGCTTTTTCTCAAATTCTATGGCTAAACTAGCAGCCCGATAAACTGACCGTGGTTTATGAATTCTGACTTCTGATCTGATTTCTTCTCTGAGACCATTCAGGAATACTCCAAGCAAGCAGTGCTCCGGCCAATTGGTTACTCGTGCAATCCTTCGTGCCCACTCTTGTCGGTATTCCGCTACAGAACCTGTTTGCTTAATGTTGCACAAGTGCTCATCTGGGTTCAAGTACTCAGGAGGCCCATAATGTTCCTCTAGAGCTTTCACCAATTCTTCCCAATAGAGCAAAGTCCTTTCAGTATTCATCCACGAGAACAGATCCAGAGCATCTCCTTCCAGATACATTGAAGCTATGTCCACCTTGTCATCTTCGGGTGTTTCGTAATAACGGAAGAACTTCTCAGCCTTAAGAATCCACCCACGCGGGTCACCTCCCTGGAACTTCGGGAATTCGATTTTTGCTTGTGGTGGTCGCAGACGATGCGTTTCTGATTCTTCTTCAATATCATCGGTCCACCGTCTCGTCTTCCCTTTTCCTCGGTTGGATTTGGAGGCTTGAATCTCCAAGGCCATCACCTTTTCCTTTAACTCGTCCAGTGTCTCCAGTTTCGCTGCAATGGTGGCCAAAGGATCGGCAGAAAATGGATTTTCCTCTGGGTTGCGGGTTGCGGCTGATGAGCGTGTAGTCACCATGGATGAATAAAACGTGGCTCTGATACCAAATGGTAAGTTCTGAGAATTAACGGGAAGATATGAAGTGATTTAAACTCTCCTACTCTCTTCTCACAGCAAGTATCTCACATATGAGTGATTGTAGAAGCCAAGGGAGAATCTCCAGGTCTGGAAATAATATTGATACATGCATGCCTCAGCCTGAATAAGGCTAGGCTATTTATAAAGAAGGAAATAAACTGACACATAACTGACTCATCCATGATCTACCAATTAACCGACACATTAACTGACTCCACCCATGATCTAATAACTGCCTAGTGGACTGATGCATGACACCAAACCCCACTTATTCTCTAACTGACTCGTTTAAACAAATAAACAATAATTAATATATAAATGAAGACTCAGTCAACAACTAATCCTTGTTTCTTGCGCCTCTGATCTGTCAGCACTCTATCAGTCTACATTCTAAGGTGGTGGTCAGAAGGGTTCTATATTAGAGAGCTTGCCAAGGTTGAAAGTGATGGAAGTGGTCAGGAAGAGAATGGTGAGCAAAAATGATTGGCAAAAGTCTGAAGATGGTAACATATGGTTTTCTATATTGAATCAGCTTTAATTTCATTAGTTTTATGAATTGATTTACATTACAGATTTTAGTGCATGTTTTATCGACACAAGTTCCCGCTCTCCAGCTTTTGTATTATTTACAAAAGGGAAATTGCCCTAAATAAGAGTAAATATGTTATGGAATGCCAAATAGGATTATAGGAGTACTATGTTTTTAATCCCGAAATATGAGTCGTTATTGTCATGATTGAAATAATAGCATTAATGGCCGTAAACACTGCCATGTTAATGCCCAAGACTATAATTATTTTGACAATAATATTTTTCCCAAACATTTCGACAAGAAAAAACATAACTGTCATATTTTAGAGTTCCCAAACATTTTTACTTTTATTTCGGAAATTTCCCCTTTACAAAATTTTTAAACAACTCTGAGAGACTGAGATGTATATTCATCAAATATACTCCTTTCGTTCCTTAAAACTTTTTTAGTTTTTTCTTTTTTGGTTGTCCCACTAACTTTGTCACTTTCCCTTTTAAGTAAAGAATTTGTGGTTTCAATTAATTTTCTCTCCTTTGCATAAATTTTAATCACATAATTTTTGCTTTATTAATTCTCTTGTCGATCAAACTTAACCAACTTTTAAGGGACGAAGGGAGTAGTCTTTAGGGACTGTTTTGACGTTAACTACCTCGGCTCGAAGGTCCAACACAGTACCTCTGGTGGGTGACAAATTCCAATGTAGAAAGATAGGGAAATAAGGATGGTATCGGGATGTATTCGATCTTGTATTAATCTCTTATAATACACTCTTGGGCGGTGGATTGTCCAAGTATATTACTCTATTGAGTGCTACAATGTTGGATTACAGAGAAGAGACTCAATGCTACTAATGTTATTTCAGTTATCACTTATTGTAGCAAATATGAGGGTATTAATACTACTTGGGTGGTATGGTCGATGACTACATGTTGCCCCTTGATAGTCTAAAGAATCTCATAATCCACTTATTGAATTGGCCTATTACTTGCATTAAATGCCTAAATTTGCCATATCTTGTATTAAATTAAATGTGTTTCCTGCCGAATCAGCGGGTTCCCGCCTAAACCCGTGTTGGCTTGACCTTATTGGATTCCAACCCGCTGCTCTTGGGCAGACAATGCCCACTCCTATGCATCCCAAATCCAGCCCTGCCCTGCATTGATGATGTGCTTGACCATGTTGTTGAACACTTCCTACGGGTAACGTTTCGAGCGTCCAAAATTTCTCCTTGTTCCTTAGCTGCTCGATCTCTTACTCCTTGCTCATTTGTAGGGCGGTGTGTGGATGCATACTTTGAATGCATCATGGGAAGCGGAGGCGGAGCTTTTGATTAAGAAGAAAACTGAACCTGAAGACTTCCTTCAGGCCTAGCGGTTGGCTAAGAAGAAATTGGAAGCTGATGCGAAGAGGTGTGAGGAAGTGGAGAAGAAGGTAGCCACTCCAGTGTTCTTTCAAGTAGATTCACGCAGAAACACTGATGACTCTCATTCCATGGACGGTTGAGGATTGGGATGGATTAGTGGTCGCCCCACCGGACGTGGTCGTTCAAGCGAACCTTATTTCACAGCAGAACTAGGGGGTCACACACTGCTAGGAGAGTCGACTCTTAAGCTATGCAGTAGAAGAGTTCAGATTTAATGCACCAAACCCCTCGTAATATAGAAATTCAGCACATTATCCCCATTATTTTAAAAATGCGTCAAACTCCCCTGTGTTACAATTGTTCATGCACAATATATTTTGAACAAATTTAACAATTTGGAAATCATTTTTCCTAATATCATGAACGAATGTGGAGTAAATTTATCAAAATATCTAAATTATACAAAAATTCTATTTTTTTTCTTTTATTTGATAATAAAAGTTGTTCACTTAAAGGATTCTACGCATGATTAATTATAACACGAGCGAGTTTGACGCAATTTTAAACAACAAACGCAATGCACCAAATTTCTATGTTTGATGCATTAAACCCAGACTTGCTTACATGATTACATCGAATGGTGTATACAGACAAGGTTAAAGATGCTTGGCAGAACTCCAATCGAGAACAAGTTTACACTAGGGATTCCAATCCCGATATTGTAAAGACAACGATGTGCAAATTGAAATTGAAAATAAAGTTTTTTGCTATTGGGGTTTGTGGGTCATTGAACATGTGAGCAATAGATGTTGAACAAGTGACAATGAATGAATGTGTTGAGGAAGAGAGTTGTGCAGTGCATCAGATGCAATAGATAATGTCACAATATCAGTGGGAAGTGCAGTGACTACGATTGGTAACGCACTAATGTAGAACATTAAAACCGTCATGAAATATAATACGTAGTATATTTAATTGAATGTAAAATACTAAAGTTATTAAATGTAAAAAGAAATAATAAAAAAATGATCGATAAATTCCTAACTTTGGTTGAAAGAGAACTAATGTCGACGAAATCGTGCAATGATTCTTACCACGAAGTGCACTAACGTCTTGTTAATGAAGTGTAGCAATGTTGTGGAGTAACACCGATATAAAGTACAATATTTTTAATTAGACGAAAATAGTGCAAAATGTACCCTTTTAATAAGGATATCTCGTTCTTCAACGCGTTAACATGACAAGTTTTCTATTACTTTTCAATGGAATGTATAAAAACAAAGCTAGTACTACATCTGTCCAGTTTAAAGGTCCCTATTTTAAAATGACACGTTTATTGAGACAATAATTAAATTAGGTTATTCGAGTATATCTTTGAAAATAATTTTGATGAGTATATAATATAATAGAGTTATTAGTGACAAATGTGATGTTCTAGATGTATTATTTTTAATACTTAATAATTAAATTATCGTTTAAGAGTGTTAATTATTTTCTAAAACGGAAATGAATTTTTTTTATATGAGATATCAAAGTCAAAATGTTTGAAGGAGAGTCAATGAGAGGAGTAATATTTAAAATTTTAATCCTATCATATCAAGAGCCTGTTTGGTAACACTGAAATTGACTGAACTGACTGAAATTTATCTAATACCAATTAATCCATTGTCCATTTGTCCAACTCCAGTTTCTAAACCCTCCAGACCCTCACTTTCCTGGCGTTGCCGGTTACCCATCGTTCCACGCGACCACGCTCCGAACGCCGGACCTCCAGTATTCCACGTGACCACGCCTCCACCGCTCAGGGGCGGAGGGAGGGGGTGGCCTGGCTGGGCCATGGCCGAGGGCATTTTTTGTATTATACGTAGTATATATATAGATTAATTTGTTTTTAGAAACTGGCCCAGTGTAAAAATAAAACTGGCCCAGTGTAAAATATTATGGCCCAGTGCAAAAGAAAGTCCAGCTCTATTGTAAGGAAAAAATAAGCGCGCAACCAGAAGCAAAGCCTGAGACGCAGTCACGCAGAGTTGGAGACTTGCAGACTTGCAGACGCACGTGGCACGCCTCAGCCAACACCGCCGACGGCCGACTCACTGGGCGTCGGCCGCGCCGACTCGCCGACTCTCCGAAGACGCACCCAGCACCCTAAGGCCTAACCTGCTTGTTGACTCGCCGTCTTGACGTCTGCGGACTGCACATCTTTGGCTTGAGCCAATTTGGACTCCATTCTCCAGTATTTTGGCTTTTCTCCTCTCTTCTGCAGCCTGCAGGTCTGCTGAGCCAAGGTATGTACTTTTGTGTTTTTACAATTTTTATCAGTTCGTGTTAGTTTATTAGTTCATTAATTTATTTGTTAAATTAGTTTGTGTTAGTGACTTAGTGTGCAATTGATTTGTGTAATTTTGTTTTTCCACGTGTATTAATTTATTTATTAAATTAGTTTGTTTTAGTGACTTATTGTGCAATTGATTTGTGTAATTGTGTGCTTTGAAATTTGAATTGTGAAATAGAAAATTAGGAATGTCAAATGTGGTTTGTGAATTTTTTAAAATATTAATATGAAGTATATGAATTCAAATAAAATATTGATTAGTTTTTATTTTTTTGGTAATTTTAGTAGGTATGGCTACTCAATCTACTTCCAAAAAGGAAAAAATCACATTGCGTTCATTTTATAAGCCTACTACAAGCACACAAAGTAGACAAAAGTTAAATGTCTCAATTGAAACTCCCAATATCGTTTGACCATCTTTATTGAAAAGGAATTTGCCAACAAAATCGACATTGAGTCTGTCATAGATGTGTTTGCCAAGGTCAAGTAGTGTCATGTTCAGTTAACGTTTTAGTTTCAAACATTGTATGTATTGTTTAAAACATATTACTATGAATTTTAATGGATTAATCATTATGCTTACACTATTGTCGCTTTTACAATTTTTATATAACGTTTTTTTAGAAATTTAGTGTATAGTCGGCCCAGGGTAAACATCCATCCTGGCTATGTCCCTGCCACCGCTCCACCGCTCCACTGCACCGGCGCTTCTCACTCAGCCACATACTCTCTAGACGCCTCTCCCTACTGGCTAGGCGGCTACCGCTGCGCAGGTTTTTTGGTATATTTTCTCTAATTAGTTTTTCTAAATTGTTTTTTATGTTTGTATCAATTGTAATTCGTATGTGTATTTTGACTTTTTGAGGAAATATGATACTTATATACGATATTGATCATTGATATGCATGTGCTCCTCACCCATTTCTTGATAATTAAAAACAAAATTGATGTGGAACTCTTGCAGTAGGCAGTAGTGCAGTACCACAATGGCCCAGTAGATAGGATTATAGGAATCACATAACTATTAAATTGGATTTATTGGGAGACTGACTAACCTAATTTAGTATTCATATTTTGGTAGTATGGGTTTTTGGTGAATGAATTTAAAATAATAGAAGGGATTTATTCACGAATATTCTTTTTGTCTTATGTAATCGTCAATGAGTGTGAGTACTAGTTATTTAAACAGTTTTGGATAATCAGCTGATGAAGTAATTTTCTTATACTTTAATAATATATTACGGAGTACTTTTTAATGTGGTAGTTTTATGATCGACAAAGATAAAATTGTTCAATTAATTGTGACATGATTATTATGACAATTTAATTTAGTTTGGAACACCCAAAACAGTATGGGCTAGATCCGCCACTGAATACACGGTCCTACTCCTACTTCCTGTTCAAATTGAAGCGCCTCGGGACTGGCTTAATTAGGAATTTCTCTTGCAACTCCCAAGATATTGATCCAATCAGTTAATTCACTTTAAGCAAATTATGTTTCTGTTTTTTGATATTGATAAATTGTAATGGATTGACTGCCCATATCACTTCCAATTTTTGTTTTCGGTTTCTTACCGCCAATTTCATTTTTTTTTATTTGTATATTTAAATCCAACGTGGTATTGGTTCATTGCCATTTTTTCGTCTTTTGCAGCCTTTTTTATATTTAACTATATTTTCATCATATCACATGCCTAGTTTAAGGTCATCAACTCATTGTATATCATTACATGTTTATTTTTTCATCATATCACAACAAATAATAAGAAGGCTTTGCCTCTCAGGTGACAAATGATTCACAAGAATTCCATAACTCAAAGCCAGACATTTGCTGGATCAGGTTGTGCATGGCAGAACTGTTGAGCACTTGAGCGTTGACAGAAGCTGAAGACTAAGTATTTGGTGGGCATGATAGGAAGATATATACGATGCTTGAAGTGTCTGTATATACCAAAAATCTTGAAGAACCAGTTTCATATGTCAGTTTCGGTTATCTGCCGGTTCATTTCGTCTAGTCCCCAAATTATTCACTCCAGAAGACAAGAAATAGGGCCTATTCAATCCCCTGATTACGAACTTTCTTTGGTTTCTTCTTTGAAATCCTGTTCGGCCTTCTCCTCTATCCCCCAAGGCCAGCAGCTTCATTGCCTTATCTTGAAATCCGGGCTTGATACCAACATTTTCATTGTGAACAGTTTAATGAGTTTCTATGCAAAATGTCAATCCGTCGATGATGCTAAGAAAATATTTGATCTGCTCCCTTGGTTAGATCCCGTTTCTTGTAACATTATGTTTTCTGCTTATGCTAAACTAGGATGTGTAGATAAGGCATGCCAACTGTTTGATAAAATGCACCATAAGAACTGTGCATCGTACACTACTGTCCTCATGGTTTTAGTTCGCAAGGGATTCTTGAACAAGGCAATCCATGTTTTTAGAGAGATGAGATGCTTGGGACTGGTTCCCAATGAGGTGACTATTGGGAGTATGATATCAGCTTGTTTGGAATCTGGGGGGGTCCGGAGTGGGAGAATGCTTCATGGATTGGTTTTGAAGCTGGGTCTTCATGGATTTGTTCACGTTTCCACTAATTTGCTACATGTCTATTGTGTCAGTGCTTCTCTCAGGGATGCTCATATTCTGTTTGATGAAATGCCGGCAAGGAATATTGTTACATGGAATGTGATGTTAAATGGTTATGCAAAGGCTAAGCTTGTACACCCATTGATAGAGCTTTTTGAGAAGATGGTCGATAGGGATGTGGTTTCTTGGGGTACTGTAATTGATGGTTATATCCTTGGAGCAAAGTTACATGAGGCTTTGACATTGTATATGAAAATGCTTCGTACTGGCTTGAAACCTAATGATATTATGATTGTGGATTTGATTTCTGCTTGTTCAAGAATGGTGGCAATTTCAGAGGGCAAGCAGTTTCATGGTGTGGCATTGAAGACAGGGCTGGATAGCCATGACTTTGTCCAGGCAACAATAATCCATCTTTATTCTGCTTGTGGGGAAACTGATCTTGCTTGTGTCCAGTTTGAATTAGGTAACAAGGACCATCCCGTGTGTTGGAATGCTCTTATTGCAGGACTAGTTAGAAATGGTAAAGTTGACGCAGGTCGGTCTCTTTTTGACAGGATGCCCGATCCGGATGTTTTTTCTTGGAGTTCATTGATATCTGGTTATTCACAAACGGATCAGCCAGTTTTAGCACTGGACCTCTTCCATAGAATGGTGGCTTGTGGCATAAAACCAAATGAAATCACAATGGTAAGTGTCTTCTCTGCGATTTCTACTCTGGGGACATTGGAAGATGGTAAACAGGCCCACGAGTATATATCCAAGAATTGTATTCCTTTAAACGACAATCTGAGTGCAGCCATAATTGACATGTATGCTAAATGTGGCACTGTGGATACAGCTTTAGAGCTGTTCTACAAAATCCAAGATAAAGTAACTGATGTCTCACCTTGGAATGCGATTATATGTGGATTAGCTATGCACAGTCATGCTGAGCTGTCACTTGAAATTTTCTCTGCTTTGGAGAGACATAATACCATAAAACCCAACCCAATCACATTCATTGGTGTCTTGACTGCTTGCTGCCATGCTGGGCTTGTGGAAGTAGGTGAGGAATATTTCAAGAGGATGAAGGAGTTTTATAGAATAAAACCAAACATCAAACATTATGGTTGCATGGTGGATCTTTTGGGGAGAGCCGGAAGGTTGAATGAAGCAGAAAGGCTTATAGAGAGTATGCCTATGGAGGCCGATGTTGTAGTATGGGGTGCACTTTTAGCAGCAAGCAGAACACACGGAAACACAGAAACTGCGAAGAGAGCAGCTGAGAACTTGGCAAAAGTGGGGCCATCCCATGGGCCAAGCAGAGTCATTCTGTATAATATTTATGCAGATGCAGGCAAGTGGGAAGATGCATTTCTAGTCAGGCAAAAGATGCAAACCCTAAGTCTGGCAAGGGAAAAAGCTTACAGTGGAGTATTTATTGAGCATCAGAGAATCTCTTAGAAAGTAAAGTTTCAAGAGTGTCTTTTATTCATTCAATTTTGCAAGTGTCATTATATTTTCAAAATGCTCTTTATGAATTCATTAACCGTTTTTTCCTCAGTATGTTTGCAGAAAGTATTAAACCTGTGACTGAGATGCTGAGACATGCAGTAGCTAGGAGCCCAGGACTGAAAAGGGAAAATAGAAAATTTCACTGAACCAGGTAAACATTACAAAATTGGTTATGGAACAATTTTAGTGGGACCAACCGGAAAAGAAATAATGAGACTATCTTATTGGTACCGAGTGAGTAATATTTTGAGAACCTCTCCTCTAAAATCACGACGTGGTAGGCATCTAATGTTGATTATCTATTTTTATTTGAGTCATTAATTTTCCAGCATTATATATATGAAAAGTGAGAAGTAATTTTAGCCGTTAAGATGAGAAAATGAGTGGATGAGATCAATTTTAAAGGGTAAAATTCGGTGCCAAAAGTGTAATTATAAAAAAAAATTAAAAAATATTGTGACAAATGTGCATGACTACAGAGGAAAAGTGCATTAGACTAACACAAAAGTGCACCACTTTTTAGGAAAAAAAATAAGAAGTATAACTATAGTTTCTGATATTTTGTTAGTAGCTGAATGTGCACCATTAGATATTGCATATGCACTTTTGCTATTATGTTTTACACATTTTGGTTGACCGTGAGTTTTGATCTATACCATCCATTTTTAAGTAATCAAAGGCTTAGATCACTTCTCACTTTTCATGGGAAGACCTCTTTGCATTAGAACTCACCCCTATATATATATATATATAGGGAACTCTTCCGGTAAGGTATACCTTACCGGAGTCGCCGTGCGGCCTCCACGTTTTGAGGGCCTTCCCGGTGGAATTTTTCGATGAAATTTTGTGAGCATGTTCTTCATCAAGTCTAGTACATCCATACCAAATTTCAGCAAAACGTTTAATCGGGAAGGCAGTCAAATGATTTTTGGAAGATAACTGCACCCTTTATATACATATAAAACGCAGTTATCTTCCAAAAATCGTTTGACTGCCTTCCCGATTGAATTTTTTGCTGAAATTTGATATGGATGTACTAGACTTGATGAAGAACATGCTAAAACAATTTCATCAAAAAATTCCATCGGGAAGGCCCTCAATGCGTGGAGGCCGCACGGCGGCTCCGATAAGGTATACCTTACCGGAAGTTTTTCCTATATATATATATATATAAGTATAATCTATCGGTCCGTTTGTTGGTCCGTCCATCCATCCATCCATCCCAATTTCCAACTAATGCACCTTTTAGAGACAAATATCCCAAAGATAAAAGGATATAGAGTTCTAATCAGACAACAGAATATCATCTAAATCCCAAAATTCTTACTATTTTATAACTCTAATGCTCTGTTTGTATAAAGTGAACTTAAGTAAACCCAATGCAATAAAGTAAACCTAAGTTTGAACAAAAACTAGATAAACCTAAGTGAACCTAGGTTCATGGTAAAATAGTGTTTCGAAATAAATAAGGTGAACCTAGGTTAATGTAATAAATGTTGTCTGGATGAGTGCACTCTAGCTCATTTTATGTTAAACGAGATCTTAATCTCCAAACCCCCCCACTTTGGAGGTTTTTCATTTTAAGTCTTTTCTAGGTTCTCGGGCGTTATGTGAGGTTAACTCATGACCTAGGTTCTTGTTGCAAAAACACAAACAAACGAAGTTAACTAAAAATAGACCTGGACTCGGGCGGCCCGGCCCGGAACCGGCCCGGCCCGGTTACTGTGAGGCCCGGCCCGGCCCGGAGCCCGGTGGGCCCACCGGTTCGGTTCGGCCCGGCCCGGCTGCTGGGCGGTTCGGGCTCGGGCCGAGGTTTTGGCGAACCGGCCCGGCCGGTTCGGGCCCGCTTCGGTCCGATTTTTAATTTTTTTTTTTTTGAATTTTTTTTAACTTTTGGGTTGGATTAGGTATTTTGGGCCATTTGAGGTGGTTTGGGGTAGTTTGGGGTTGAGGGGGAGGGGTTGGGGGTTAAATAGAAGAGCCAAAAAAAAAAAAATATTTTCGGTTAGGCCCGGCCCGGCCCGGCCCGGCCCGGTTTGGCCCGGAACCGGAACCGCCCACCGGCGGTTCGGGCCCGGGCCCAACTATCCTGGCCCGAGGCCCGGCCGGGCCCAGGCCCGAACCGGGCCCGAACCGGCCCGAGTCCAGGTCTAACTAAAAATTAAACCTGCAATAACCTAGGTTAACCCCCAAACAAACAAGCCAAAACAAACAGGCCATAAGAGCAAAAGACTAATCAAATTAATAATAATAAAGACTTATGCTCCATAACTTAATCAGCCCATGGATGGGTCCATAACACAGATATAGATAGATTTGTGAAATGGGTGTACAATTCTCGAATTATGGGTTGCTTCAAATTTTCAGCAGCATCAGTGGATGGCATTTTAGTCAATCCGATAGCTTATCTTCAAATAAGGTATCTTGTCCACATCAGATCCACGTCCGCTTGAAAAAGAAATATCAGAGAGAGAGAGAGAGAGAGAGAGAGAGAGAGAAAGTATGCCAAAATCGTGCATGGTGATGTTATCTTCCTTTATTTAACGTGTCACGTAATGATATACGTTACTTAACATGTTCAATTGATTTTGTAAAACACTCCTTTCCTCCGTAATTTCAATTTTAACTTGGTGCTGTTTTTAGAAAGTAGAAATTGTGTGGATTTTTTCCCGAAGATAGAAATGACATCAACAACAGAATATTGTCCTTAAGAAATGGACAGAAATGGTATTCAATTTAATAAAAAAAGAAGATGTATTTTTACCAATGTATGATGCCAAGACACTTAAAATGAGGCGAAGAAGTACCAACTGATCTATGTGTCACACAAAGACAGTCCAAAATTATATTTTGGTCGGTCTTGCAAAGATAGCCACTTTTGAATGTATGTTGCTAATGTTTTAATCTTGACCATACCTCATTGCCTCTAATTAATTTATCTTGATAACTGCATTACTTACCTACGCCTCTTGCATTTATGATCCAAGCTGCCAATAATACCAAACAAACCAAGTGCAAAAATAGCTTTAAGTATTATTGGGGTTAAAGTCAGCCTCAAGAAATTTCCCACTAATCCACTATATATACCCCCTTTCCTATACTCTCCACCTCTATCTTTCTTTCTTCTCTTCTCATTGTTGGACACCCACTAGGTTTGACTATTCACTTTCTGCCTTCGTTTTGAATATTTGTTGATTGCTCTAATTTTTTTTACTGTGCTGTTATGTCAATAGTAGTTAGAATTGATTCCCAGTAGAATTTGTATTTTGTATTCTGTATATGTTTTCCCTGCCTCTGCAATGTGTAAGTTTCTTAAATTTAGGTGCATGTATGTAGTTATATTAGATCTTATAGCAGTTATAGATTAACTTAGATGTGGAGCTTAATATGGTTTCATAGAGTGTTGTGTTAGCTTAATTGGTTTCATGATTTTCAATCTCAAAGTGGATTAGCCTTCGAGCTGGTGAATTGAGCGGACAAGAAAGCAGTAATGTTAGCCTTCTTTTTGAAACTCTGTGAAATTAAGACAGTGCTTGTCATCTCGGATTGATGAATGGTCAAAATGTGATATATATGTGTGTGTGTGTGTGTAGGGTTTCTATGGTGTGTTTTTTATTTGTAGCAATTTTTCTGTTATCTTTGGCAATTCCTTTAATGAACTTCGCACTATTATGTTTAAGATCTGAATTGGAACAAATTTTATCTTTGAAATAAGAGCCAGTTCATTGAATTCCAAAGGTTAGAATTCTATTTACCGAGGAACGGTTTGCCCTAAATGCAGTTTGAAGTACTAGCCAATATCCCTTGGATGGACCACCGCCTGAAAGAATAGTAGTTAGAAGTTAATGAGCCTGTTTGGTAAGAGGTTATTGGGCTGAAAATGATTAGATCTGCTAAATTATCTAAAAGGAAAAACATTAGGTAACTCCATTTCAGCCAAATAAGTAAAAAACTGATCTATTGATAAGCAGAATAAGACAGAACTTACTGCTGAACAGGGCCACTGTTTCCTTTTTCTTTTAACGAGTTATCTTTCTTCCATGGTTGTAAGGGTGGCCTTAGCTAAGAATAGGGAAATGTGACTAATAGACCATTCTTTACTTGAACCATCAGCCATGTAGTAATTTCCACTTTGTATCTACTGGTTTGGATAATCTAATTTCAGATTTTTATATTAATACTAGTCATTCTTTATTTTTGTTTCCCCATTTGGTATAATGCATCTTAGTTTTGAAAAGATTTCTTATTATTTCATTTTTTCTTTGATTTACACTGTTAATCATTTTTTTGTATCGTTACTTAGTGCAGCCTTAATTGCATCACTCTGAGAACACATTGGTTGAGAGACAACCTTGGGTTTCAAAGGGTAATGAGTTTTATAAGAACTGGAATGGAGATAAATACTGATGTTCCCAATCCAAAGGAGCGACAAGTGGAAGGATCCAAATCTGAGACAGAAACTCACAAGGAGGATTCAGAAAATGTTGCAAATGTGCCTCCTGTATTTATTAATTATGGTGAGCCTATTAATGCCTTATGGTTTCAGCATTAGCTATGAACAATGCAGCTGACTAAATTATATTTGCATATTATGTTAAACATCTCCTGTTACATGATTTGTGTTCCAGGTGCCCTAGCTTGGGAGGAAACCCGCAGACAATGGGTTGGGGACACTTCAAGGAAGCCAAAGAAGATAGCAAAAACCCCAATCTTGCCGTAATCTTTTTTTTTTTATTATCATTACAAATAGTAATGCTAGAAGTTCAAAAAACCATTTGTTTCCAGGAACTGTAAGGTTTCAAATTCCGAGTAGTGACCAAACCCTTTGCTGTTTCTTAAAGTCAATGCATCTGCATTTTCCATGGAACCTCATTGAATTACCTTCTATGGTTTTTTGGAGAAATGGTCTATTTCATGTTACTATAGTTTGTATTTTTAAGCAAAGCCTTTGTGGTTATGCCAAACATTAGCACTCATTAAAGCTTGTAACAAATGGTTCTCTTAGTTGGTTAAACTATATTTGCAAGAATATGATTGTCAATGTGAAGCAGTTAAAGGGTGCCCGAATGTTTCCTTAGCTCTATAATTCATTAGACTGTTTTCTTTTGGTTAAAATTGTTTTTTATGGCCTGATCTCATCTAAAATCGTGTGCAGTTGGTGGTCACTGAGATATGAGGACGTGCTGTTAACTTCTAGGCCTTTCCCAAAGCGAATCCCTTTATATGTAAGCAATCAAGGAATCAATATTCTGTTAATCATGTTTCTATTCTGGTACTATGCATTATGTTAATGTGATATCTTAATTTGATACTTTTGTTTTGCCCGTTTGATCATGATCTTTTTTAGTCTAATGCTACAGAAGAATCAAGTTGTACAAAAAGAAAAGCAACTAACTTGTAAGTTGGTTTATTTAATTACAGGAGATGGTAGACTTTTTAGTTGACGATTGGTGGTCTAAATGGATTTCCGACTAAGAGAAATGGTGGGGTGGAAGAGGTGCAGTGAACAGCCAGGGTACTAGGGTAGCAGTTAAATTGCTGTTGATTAATAACGTAGCAGCCATTTAATCCCAGCAAGTTTAGATAAAGCATGGACTTATTTTATTACTGTTTGAGATGAGATTGTTCTGTTTAGTTGTTTGTTTATTGATCATCACCCATCTTTGTTAATGTTGTGTACTTGTGTTGTACTACCGTTTCCCTGGCTGAACTAAATAAACATTTAGCTAAAACTTGTCCATGGGCAAAACAAACTACCACTGCTAAACTTGTAGCGGGGCTACCTAATAGTGTAGAATTAATTATTAGTCAGTTTCCTATTTGTATTTGGTAACTTATTTATTATAAATATACTCTCAGGGCTACCAGTCTGGTTAAGCCTGTTTATTATTCTCACATGGTATCAAGAGCCATCCCTTTACCCTAATTTTTTTTTTTTCGGTTCTCATGGCTTCGTCCGCCGCCGCCGCTGGACAAACCACCGCAACCACCACCCCGATTACAACGACGATGGCAGCGCCTCTCACCACGGCCGCGCCCGTCAGGCCGTCACCATGCCGTCAGTTTCTTCTACTACGTCTGCTCCGTTCTCTCTCTCGTTTGGCTCGGCGTCCACTGCCTTGCAGCCGCCGCCTTTTGATGCATCGGTTTGGGTTCCACCGGTGTTTGATTGGTCTACTCCGGTTACTGCCACTCCTTCGACTGGTCCAGACTCAGCCACACGGTCAGTTTCGGCATCCTCCTCCTCCCGGATGTTTTTTGGCGGTCCCACGTTTTCTGGAGCACAAGGATTAGCGCCGCCGCCTACGGTATCACCGATAGGCTGACCGGCAGCAGCCCGCACTAGTTCCCTGGAGGCAATTGCACAAGCTATGGGTTTTTCGGCTCCCAATATTACGAACATTGTTACCACCAAGCTTGATGCAGTTGAAGATTATCTGCCCTGGCGCACCCAATTTGAATCGTTTTTGGTTTCTCACGGTCTCATGGGGATCCTAGATGGTACTATCACTTCTCCTCCTCAATTTATTTTCGATGCTACTCGTAGAGAAGTTGTGAACAACGAGTATTATTATTGGCTTAAGTTAGATCAAACAGTTGTTCATGGCTGTTTGCTACTTTATCCCGTGATATACTTGTTGAAGTTCATACTCTTCAAACTTCTGCTACCATCTGGGAAAGACTTGAATCTAGATTTATGGCTGCCAGCATGGCTCGTTCTATGGAATTAAAACGCATGTTCAATAATACTAAAAAGAAGGACAATCAAACCATGGAACAATACATGCGTGAAATTCAGAAAATTACTGATGCCCTTGCCACGATTAATTCACCGGTCTCCCTGAAAGATATAATTGAGCAAACACTTCTCGGTCTTGGTCCTGATTATGAGTCTATAATAACCACATTGACTTCGTTTCCGGAGGGACTCACGTTTGATAAGCTACGGAGACGGCTTGTTGAGCAAGAGCAACACATTCTTTATCTTCGCTCTCAGGAGGCATCGTCGCCCGCTGCTTTTGTTGCTCAACCCGTGGCCCCGGCAGCTCCTGGCCATGATCCGAGAGGTGGCAATCAATATCATCGGGGACGCGGACGACGAGGTCAGCGTGGCAGAGGCAACCGCGGCCGAGGACGCGGGAACGGACAGCAACACCAGCCGCACTACATGGCTCTCGGGTACGGCCCGCAGCCTAGCTACTACCAGCCACGGCCGGGACAGCAGCCCCAAGGGGGGTATTTTCAGCCACCAGTCTATCATCCGCAAACTCCTCCCCATGGACGTCCAGGTTCAGTTATATGTAATACGGTTTTTTCATCGTTACATACGCATCCCTACTTTATTTATGGTACTAATCATAGCTATGCAGGTTCACCGTTAGTTGATGGACAATTTGGTTCTATTCCTCCACCGGTTGTTTGTCAAATTTGCTATTCACCAGGTCATTCTGCTACTTCCTGTCCGTCCCGTTTTTCACAGCCATCTACTCCTGCTCTTGCTGCACCCGTGGGTGATACTAATGACGCTGTCTGGTTCCCAGACTCCGGTGCTTCTGCGCATATGACTCCTCAGGAAGGTACATTAGTTAATAAATCTGCTTATTCCGGACCACTTACTGTTACTGTAGCTGATGGCACAAATTTACCCATAAAAAATATTGGCAATATTTCCATTAATTCCTTGTCAAGGCCTCTTCATTTAAAATCTGTTTTTCATGTTCCTCATATTAAATATAATTTATTATCCATTCAAAAGCTATGTTCTGACAATAATTGCATGGTGATTTTTGATAAAAATTCTGTTTTTCTAAAGGACAAAAGCACGGGGGCAACTCTTCTTCAGGCTTCCAGTAGCGGATCCGGTCTCTATCCCATTCGTCTGTCTCCATCTCCAGTTTTAGCTTTAGTTTCTAGCGCGGCGCCTGGACCACTGTGGCGTCGTCGCTTGGGACATTGTGGCAGTAGAGTTTTAGATGGTCTTAAGAAGTCGGGTCAACTATGTAGTTTATCTTCTTTTAATCATGATTGTTCCTCGTGTCGTTTGGGTTAATCACAAAGATTACCGTTTCAAGATGTTTTCCATAGTGCTAGTAAACCTTTATTTTTAATACATTCTGATGTTTGGCAGTCTCCTATTTTATCATCTTCTGGATTTAAATATTATGTTTCCTTTATTGATGATTTTTCTCGTTTTACGTGGATATATCCCATGTGGCGTAAAAGTGAAGTCTTTACTCATTTTAAATCTTTCAAATGTCTGGTGGAAAATTTATTGGATCATAAAATTAAAATTTTTCAAAGTGATGCAGGGGTTGAGTTTGATAATTTAAGTATGCGATCATTTTTTAATTCTAATGGAATTATTTTTAGAAAATCTTGTCCTGACACTCCTCAACAGAATGGTTTAGCAGAACGCAAACATCGTCATTTACTTGAGTTAGCGCGAACCATGCTGATTGACGCTGGTCTGCTCGCCAGTTTTTGGGTTGAGGCTATTTTAACTGCTGCTTATATTATCAATCGATTACCTTCCACGAAATTTACTGGGTTTTCTCCATATCAAAAATTATTTCACCAGACCCCTGACTTCTCTTTTATGCGTGTGTTTGGATGCGCTTGTTTTCCTAATTTCACTGCCACTCCAGCAAATAAGCTCTCTCCTAGGTCTGTTCAGTGTGTTTTTCTCGAATATGCTTCTGAGTATAAAGGATATCGTTGTCTTGATCCTCGGACTGGTAAAATTTATATTAGTCGTCATGTCCGGTTTCATGAAAATATTTTTCCTTATTCTACTCTTGTATCTTCTCAGTCTACAGACTTGTCATCTTTCCACCCTTGTCCGCTGTCCAATTTTCGTTCCTCCACGCCCTTACCAACTGCTACTGCACCGTTATTGCCCCCGGAGGATTTTCACTCGGACACATGTGCATCACCATCACCAGTGCACTGCTCGCCGGCACTGGATACCGACGGTTTGCAGCCATCAACGCCGAAAAGCACCGGGCAACAGTCTGTTACACCGGGCACCTCCGCGACCCACTCTCGGTCTGGTAGCGTGACACCGACAGCTGCCGTCCCGGACAGTTTTACCGAGATAGGATCGTCATCCCAGGCTGCTACCGAGGGTGGTAATGTGCATGTCTCCGATAATTCTGTCATTAAAAATATTCATCCCATGCAAACAAGGTCTAAATCAGGTATTTTTAAACCCAAAACATTTTTTAATTTAAATACTGAGGTTTTGGTTCCTGATCCTACTTGCTTTTCTATGGCTAATAAAGATATTAAATGGAGAGCTGCAATGGCTGAGGAATTTAATGCACTTATTGCTAATAATACATGGGAATTGGTGCCGTTTGACTCTGGTAAAAATGTGGTCGGGTCTAAATAGATCTATAAAACTAAATATCGTTCTGATGGTTCTGTTGAGCGACATAAAGCACGTTTGGTTGCTCAAGGGTTCAAACAGCAAGCAGGAGTTGACTTTTCTGAAACCTTTAGTCCTGTTGTCAAACCCACTACTGTCCGCATTGTTCTGACCTTAGCTATTTCATATCATTGGCCTATTCGTCAGTTGGATGTTAAAAATGCCTTTCGTCATGGTCATCTAACAGAAGAAGTTTACATGCGTCAACCACCTGGGTTTATTCATCCTCAGTTTCCTAATCATATTTGTCGCTTGCGCAAGGCCATTTATGGTCTTAAACAAGCTCCCCGCGCTTGGTTTCACAGATTCAGTAGCTTTCTTTTGACTCATGGTTTTATCTGTAGTCGTGCTGATAATTCCTTGTTTATTTTTCGTCAGGCCACTCGAACCATTTATTTATTACTATATGTGGATGATATTATTATTACTGGAAATTCTTCTACTCTTATTAGTAAATTTATTTCTCTTTTAGGGAAATATTTTGCTATGAAAGATTTAGGGGATATTCATTTTTTCTTGGGGGTTCAGGCTGTGCGAAATTCCTCTGGTTTATTTTTATCTCAGGCCAAATACGTGACAGATCTTCTTACCCGCTTCCATCTTCACACACTAAAGTCTGTTTGCACGCCTTTACCTAGTAGAACTAAGCTGTCTCTCACTGATGGTGAGTTACTTGCTGATGCTGCGGAGTATCGTAGTATGGTAGGTGCATTGCAGTATTTGACTATGACTAGACCTGATATTACATATGCTGTTCACTTAGTATCTCAGTTTATGCATGCTCCCCGTACTTCACATATGTTGGCTGTTAAGAGAATTTTCAGGTACCTTCAGGGCACAATTACTCACGGATTACATCTCCAGCCGTCCCCTCATCCACATTCTGTTCTGGCCTATTCTGATGCTGATTGGGCTGGTTGTCCTGATAGTAGTAGATCTACATCTGGTTATGCTATTTTTCTTGGTCCTAATTTGATTTCCTGGCGGTCCAAGAAACAACCCACTGTCTCTCGATCATCTACAGAAGCTGAATATCGAGCCATTGCATACACAGTTCAGGATACATTGCACATTCGCTCCATCCTATTTGAGCTTGGGTTTCCTATTCATAGCCCGGTTCGATTGTTATGTGATAATGTATCTGCTTCATATTTGTCTGCAAATCCCATACAGCATGCTCGAAGCAAACACATTGATATTGATTACCACTTTGTTCGGGACGTGTAGCTCATGGTGATCTCCTGGTGCAGTATGTTCCTACGAAATTTCAGCTCGCTGATATCTTCACCAAGAGTTTGGCTCCTCAGCAGTTTTTATTTTTACGAGACAATCTACGCATAGTTCCTCCTGCATAGATTGAGGGGGTGTAATAGTGTAGAATTAATTATTAGTCAGTTTCCTATTTGTATTTGGTAACTTATTTATCATAAATATACTCTCAGGGCTACCAGTCTGGTTAAGCCTGTTTATTATTCTCACACACTACCATGGGGGCTACTGTATGGAGAGTCGGTGACATACACCAGGATCAGTGGAGGACATGGTTCCGGTTCTGCTCTGGGTTGGCTTGTGTGGTATTGCGAAAATTGGAATATTAATGGGTGATCTTGGTTCTGGCCAGATCATTTGTGCAATATCTGTAGGTGCTCTTGGTTTTGGACCTGGTACTGTCCATTATGATATCAAAGGTTCATAAATCATAAGTGCAATCATGCCGGGTCCAAAACATTAATTAATTCCATTGTTCTAAAAATTGGTCTAGTCGGTCTGATTAGTCGGCGTCTTGGTGTTAGGTGGCTCCTAACTCCCAAGTCTTAAATGTGGAGGATTAATCGGCCAAAAAATCTACTTGGTCGGCACCTAGTCAATGTGTAGGCGCTAGGCTCCTCTTAGCCGTCCGAGTCTAGGGCTGGACTCGGCCCGGTTCAGGCCCGGTTCGGGTCTGGTTCGGGCCCGGTTCGGGTCTGGGCCCGGCCGGGCCTCGGGCAAGAAAACTGGGGCCCGAGCCCGAACCGCCGGTGGCCGGTTCCGGTTCCGGGCCAAACCGGTCCATTTTTTTTTTGGTTCTCCTATTTAACCCCCTACCCCTCCCCCTCAACCCCAAACCACCTCAAATGGCCCAAAATACCTAATCTAACCCAAAACTAAAAAAAATTCAAAAAAAAAAAAATTAAAATCCGGCCCAGACTGAGCCCGAACCGGCCGGGCCGGTTCGCCTAAAGCAGGGCCCGAGCCTGGACCGCCCATCACCCGGGCCGGGCCAAACCGAACCGCTGGACCCACCGGGCCCCGGGCCGGGCCAAACAGTAATCGGGCCGGGCCGCCCGGCCCGAGTCTACCCCTACGTCCGACTAGCGCCTAACAAATTTTAGAATAGAGCTTCATAAAGAGTATGTGCAGTGGTGCAATACCCAATGCTCTTAGAAAAAGACTTGCGACTATGCTGTTTTGTGAGCATGTCAGGACATTGGTAACTGAGGTTACATAAGGATAAGTCAAAGAAAATTGCTGGAAAACTGGAGAAAGAGATACAGAGAAATGCGTTTACCAAATCGCTTTCCAAAACCAAAAAATGAAATATGTCTTTGTTTTCTTAATGAATTGGGGAAGTGACTTTTACAGTTTTAGAATGTTGCAGTGCTGCTGCAATGGATTTGCATACTTACGCCAAATAGTGGATACGGTCCCGTTTCGGTGTCAGTTCTAGTTCCGTCTGATCAATGATCCGGTGGTCCGTATCTTGTCCGGCCAATGACTCGACGGTCTGTGTTCGTTCCGATTGACAACCGGGCGGTCCAGACCAGTCTCGTCAATGACCCGTTGGTCCTTGTCCGCACCGGTCAATGACCCGGTGGTTCGGTCTCATATTTTTTAAATCACTTTTAAAGTGAAGAGTTTAAAAGAGCCGTTGAATTGTCAACCAATAGGAAAATGAGAAAAGAGTTCGTCAAACTATCCGTTGAGATCGATCGAGACCAACTGGTTTTGATCCCGACTTTCCTATACGTGGGACCTGGTATTTTACTTGGGTTGTACTATGTTCAGTTCTGGGCCGCTACCGTACTTTCGGTTTTCTGGTCGGTCACAGAACCGGGTTAAAACGTTTGATGAACATGTTTTCATATTTGAAAATAGAAAACTAAAAAATGAAAACAAAAAATTGGAGGTAGAAAAACAGGAAAATGAAAACAGAAAATTTGAGAACAGAAAACAGAAATAGAAAACTGGAAAATATCTCTGTTAGTAAACAGACCCTTCAAATATTGGTCCAACTATGGTTCCTGGATATAAACTACATCTCTTGCATCTGTTGCCTATCAGGCAAGTTAAATCGGGTTTATCTGTTTTCTTTGAAGTTTTAAGGTAAAAAAGCAAATATTTTGTAGTCGCTTCAATTTTTTCTTCGAATTCTTATCACATTAATAGTGGGTGGGGGTGCTTGGATTTGATTCTTAAAACTGTTTATGCTCGTTTAGGGTGCAGAAGCAGAAGCTGAAGTGTTTGGGTGAAAGTGCAAAAGTGATTCTGGTACTCAAATTTACTCCTAGAATCATTTTTTTTAGAAGGTGGGGTGACCAGCTTCTGAAAATTGATTCTGATTCTGCTTCTACTTTAAAAAAGAAGCAGAAGCAGAATCAGTTCCAAACACCCCTAGATAACAGACTAAAAAAGTTGGTCAAATTAAAAAACCCAAGTATACCTCTTCAGAAACACAAACTAAAAAACAGCACCCACATTTTTTTTTCTCCAAAAAATATCCTTAATAAAAAATCTCCGCTTTTTCAAAAAGATCAATGCACTACAAAACTTTTTCAAAAACCCATTTGAACTCAGACTGCTCTCCGCTTCAGATGAACAGACCTAATCTCCCCATGCAAGGTGAAGCCGGTTGATCTGTGAGCAAAAAAACAACCTATCACCAAAAATTTCAAGACATGTATTTTCCCAAATACGAATCAATTAAATTATGATGATGAAAAGAAGTGTGTGAGCAAATTTTACATTGATTTAACATCAGCTTGAGGCACAACATCCTTGAGTGAGACAAAACTTGGTGTATAAACTAATGGTACAGCCGTAAACCCCCCACCTCGAAATTTCAAACTCTTCCCTTTTACTCCTTTAGAATCACAGTATACAATCTCGGCTCCAACAATACCGAATATAAAAAATGCCTCGCATTTTGAACAGCTTACGAAATGACTGAGACCATACACTGGAGGACTTATAGAGATCAGTTTTGACCAAGATTTTTCAATCCCGCAATTCTTCTTCAATACCCAAATGTCAATTGAATCAACACCAAACCTAGACGATAAACATAAGCTATTGCCAATCACTCCTAAGCACGTTCTACCTCTACCAGTTACAGGAGGTTGGGGAAGTGATCTAAAGCATTCATCACTAAAGTCAAAGGAGATAATATTATATGGATCATTAGAAGTAGAATCATCATATACTTTACTTATCCAATACATGGTCCCATTCAAACTCACATTGGTAGGTGAAATATAAGATGGACGGATATAGGGAGCATAGCCAATGCTTTTCCATGATTTTGTCCCCAAGGTGTGTATCTCAGCCTCCATGTTAGTATTCCACCATTTTCCCGTAATTGGACATTCAACATGTAGTTTCTTTCCTATTATCACTCTGAATACCTTATATTTGTCACTATTGGGGCATAATCCAATCCCAGAAGGCCATGAGCTAAAAACAAAGCCTTTAGCATCCGGAAGATTTAAATACTCATTGGTAACTGGATTGCAGACAACAGTAGGAAGCATTAGCAAAGGGTCTTCCAAACAAATGAAACCATTACACGAATTCACAATTTTGAACTTATAGAGAGTAGGGTTCTGTTTGACCGCAGACTTCCAGTCGCATGCTTCATGTATATTGGCATTGCCATTTCCACTATGCAACTTTCCGTTTGCCAAAGGAAGCTTCAGTTTGGTATCAAGTCTCATCGTATTAGCACTTTGGTTTAATTTTTCCCGAGGACAATGGCAATAGTTGGTGTCGATTTCTGATGCTTCTAATAAGTAGAGGGTTCTTGAGACTGTGGAAGGGAGACAGTTCCGGAGTAGAACGCATGTGTCTGCTCGTGCAAAGTGGAGTCTGGAAAAGTTAGTTGAGGTGATCAAATGGTGCAAGGTTTTGGATGTGCACTTGCACATAACAATCGATTGAATAGGCAATTGTATAAGAATCTCTGATAGCAGGTTCTCCGGCAGATCCACTAGGGAGAGTCTAGCATACTTGTGGCTTCTCATTGCTGCTATGAAATTAGGCCAAATCTGGCACAAGATATAGGAAAACTCAGGGAAGTACATAATGTTTAGTTGATTATACAAAATTAAAAATAAAAAGGAGAACAAAGTTCCCAGATATTTGAAAGCAAAGATAAACTGGAAGAGGGATATAAAGATGCATATTGGCATGAGAAACAATTACAAGGAAATGTATATTATTCCAATTTTCACAGATGCATTCTACAGTTCTAGTGTTCTACTATGTAGGAGGGCAGGGGCAAGAAAATAAAAAACACCAATTTGAGGTTACTAATTTCTCTTCCTTTTTACCTCTTTTCGTTTTGGATCAGAAGATTTTGCTTAGAGCTGTGTACTAAACATTCCATATTAGGTTTGATATCACCAGTTAAAACAGACTACAGAAGATATTTATAATTGAAGTGAACTACTTAGATACTGCTAAAACAATTAATTAAAACAAGTACTTACATACTCCGTAATTGATTGAATTACTGTAAAAGAATGCAATTTGACAAAATGAATAAAAACCCTAAGTAGCTGAACAGTTTTGAGTTTGCCCTACGATTCCCAAAGAGAAACAAGAGGGGTGCCTAATCTCGATTGATTATGGAGTCATTATACCGGGTATATTAAGAATATATGATAACTAATTACTTAAATTCGTTATGTTATTATAAATACAATTTGTTATTCACAGAAAAAAAAACACTTCACAAACATGGTGGGTATAAGAGTTTGTACATGTTGTCCAAGGAAAGCCGGCCACAATAGTTAATGTAATACTCCGTAGTAGTTTAGTACAGTAATTACACCTACAAGAGTACATAGTAATTAAGCGTTGGCGGCTCCAAAGCCGAAACACGAGGACCAACTCTTCAATTAATGTTTCAAAGTCATGATTACATTTAAATTCATGCCTCTTGAATTACCCGAGAAAATATGGATTGGAGTATTATAAATATATTTCCTCATCCAGTCATACTCCAGAATGTGCACAAAGTAGTCTCTTTGCTTAACAACGTAACTTCAATTCATGAGCTCTTTGAAGAGTTTCTATTCCCAGTATTATTTTAATTAACGCTTCAAAGTATGATGAAGGATATAAGTGTGGGAAGCAAATCATGGAAGTGAAGATGAGTGCAGTTTGCCTTTGCGCTTATAAATGCTCTTGCATCATCATTGTATTGCATATTCTACGATATGAAATTTAAAGGCAACATTTGAACTGATCGAATGGTATGTTCCATGGCAACTTTAACTAAACTAAATGACATTTAAGACAAACACATGTTTCGAGATATAAAATTCAAATTATAAAAGTATGCCTATGATCTAAATTTTTGTTGAAAGATTGTTTTTACACAATACTTCGTGTTTTAATTTTTTCCCGAAAAATATGCACGTAAAATAGAGAAAAATATCTATATATTATCACAAAATAGGTTTTAACACTTTTAGAATAAGTTTCTTCAATATTTAAAATCCAGATAGAGAAACGTTGATCGAATTGATGTAGACAAATTAAAATCAGTGAACGGGGGATCACCATAAAAATTATCATTCAATACCAAGTATAGAGTGTATATCATGACTTTGAGCATTTTGAATAGTCCGGATTGACATTTGAGAACCCAGAGTTTGACCAAATCCTATGCAACAAAAGTAGTGTGATTAATAAAAATAGATTTAACCTTTCATGTAGCATTTCTAAACATATCTCTACCACAATTAGTCATTTTCAATTTGACTCAAAATATATTGGGAAAATAAAAAGGCGGAAAATGAAATATTTTTCAATTAGGCTTCCAAGGTTAATCTGGATCAGGACAACATACAGTATGGGCGATCTATATGTGTGTATTTGTGTGTGGGTGTAGATAACATAGCTGATCGGGAATATAATGGAGGATTTATATGAGTGCGGACTATTTTGGTTGGAATTTATAGGTCGGCAGTCGGCTGAACAAATTAAAGGAATGACAAGTGTGGAAGTGGATGGTTTGGGTATGATTTCGGCAGATACAAAGAAGGAAAAATGAAAGTCTAATGTAGCTTTAGTGGATTGAAAGCAGAAAGACTTGATGAAACGTTTTACGCTATCAACAATAACTTCAATCCACGGTGTACATTTGTCCTTTTTTTTAGTCTATTACGTGGGATGGGCAATACATTTACACACATGGGGCTTTTTAAGCATGTACGTGTTAATAACACATCCTATGCCCACTATTTTTTAGATTTCCTCTAAAAAAAATGTAAAGGGTGTTTAGAGGGTGTTTGGATCTCAAATTATATAATTTAGTGTTCTTAATAAAAAATTAGATGTTTGATAAAAATAAATGAAATATTTGGAGGAAATGAGAAGTGAAATAATGATTAGATACGAAGGACAACATTATACAGATTACGGAGTATTAGAAAACGAATGAGTTTCATGGAGTTAATTGCTTTAATAAGATAAAATGGCCTCATTTATTTCATGGAGTTACTTGTGCATTAGATTGCGGAAAAATTTCAATATGACAAAGCTAATTTGATAAAGTAATAATCCCAAAAGTATTTTCTGTTTACTTTGTTTAAATTCATTTAGAATTCGTTTGGTAAGACTGTTGTTCGACTTATCAGATTTATCAACCAACTTTTTATTCAAACACATAACTTTTGATTTCGCGCGCTGAAATGTGTAATAATAAGAAAAAGTAAGGTTGAAGTTATTTTTTGGCTGTTTCGCCTTAAGTTACTGTAGGGGGGTCATTTTAACTATTTTCACATATAATTTTTTTCTTCATTTTATTTATAAAATATATTTTAAATTTAATATTTTCATAAATCAGCATAATCAACCAATACAACCACTTAAGCCAGAACTTCGTAAATTTCAACAGAATCAACTGATTCAACCGATTTCATTGTTACCAAACGGGCTCTTAAAATATTCCCTAAATATTGGTGTAATGAATTTGTGACCACATTTTTTAATTATACTTTTAAATATAGAAATATTATCTAATCTTCTCATTTAACATTTGAATTGCTTAAAAATATTAATGTACATATGTGCCACAATGACATTCTTTGAGTTATTTCTTTTTCTTTATACTTTTATAAAGTAAATGCATTTCTTATAAAACATATTCATCCCCTCCTACATGCATGCACACAGGTTGGTTGATATATTTTTCAATTTATCTTTTCACATTGAATTACATAAGCCATACATTTATAACAAAAACGTCCCCGCCGTGCAACGCACGTGTGATATAGTAGTCAAAAGAATAGTTGAAGAAATAGTAGAAGTATACAATAGAGAAATAGAAAAGTGACTCTTGACTCTTGAGTTGCAAGGAACGAGAAGAGCTAGTTTAGGGGGTTTATATAGATCTCAAAACCCCTTAAGGCTTTGTTTGCAACCACTTGTGCTTAAATAAAAGCACTTTTTGGGAAAGTGATTAGTAGTAAAAGTTTATAGTGTTTGGTAAAATAAGTGTTTTTTGTGTAATAGAAAAGGTAAAAAGTAGATTCTACACGAAAATCGAGAAAATAAAAGTTGGTAGTGTTTGGTAAAATAAGTGCTTTTTTCTATAAAAAAAAGCCAAAATCACTTTTCCTAAGTGATTGCAAACAAGCCCTAAGTTTGGTACAGAATCAAGAGTAATGTATGGTTCGCCAATCAATTTGATTTCTATTCAAAAATACTGTGTTGAATGTTGTTTTTATCATAACAAGCGGTTTTTATATTAAAATCGAGAACACACAAGACAACTTTCAAACAGATTTTACATATTCAATGTGAATCCTAGAAGTAGACATAGTCAATCACCTCATACAAAGCAATCCGGCTCGCTAAACCTGAAACAGGCAAGTTTAAGTCTAAAACAATTGGAATTGAAACTCTGTCTATCAAAAGAACTCCAAAAATCCATACATCCAAACCAAACCTACTCGGACTAAAATAAAAACAAGTACTACTAAATAGAAAATAATATTGAAGTAAAATATTTCCACAAAACTCTTCCTAGTACGGAGGTGATTCCGGAGGAGGACGAATTCTTGCAATATGGGTGAACACTAACTCTATCACCGTCGGAGCGACCGACCAAGACTGCACGATGCAGAACCGATACAAACTCTCAGCCACAACTCGTTCATCTGTCAATGTAATCTCCTCTGATGTAGCTGTAATCACAAACGTTAGAACACTTAAAATCAGTATAATCTGTCGCCCCATTTTGATAGGGGCGGCGGAAAATCTCAACCCCTACAAAGAGGGAAAACAACCACAAGGATTTTTTGCACTCAATAATGACTTATTATGTTGAATGTTAGAAAATATTTGGGAATTCAGAAGCCACTAAATTTGAATTTGGGTGAAAAAACCACATGCATTAAGCTCGTACCTTCTTGTGCACGACCATGTATGTGGACCGTTCAGTCAAACGGTCAACTGTATGGTGCATATATGACTTGATTCAAAAGATATGATATGAAATGATCCTCAAATTCAAAGATATGATTTGTCATCGGATGCTAGGCCTGTATAACAAAAGCAAATGTATATCGTAGATGAAAGAAGATACTTCACTATGAACATTCGCCCAATCGTTGATGTTGAGTGGTTTTGCAATATCAAACTCTAAGAAATGTGTTTTTGTGGTTAGAGGAGGATAGTGCATCTTCATTCATGATCTCTAATAATCAATTTTTTCCATGATTTTTACCATTTAAATATTGTTATGTAATTAATTTTTAAATAATCTCAAAATTCGATTATGTCTCTCAACTATCATCTTCAAATAATCTATTTTTTCTCTGTCAACATTAACCTCTATTACATATACTTTTCCAATAATTTTAAAATAATCTGGATTCATATTTTGATCTCAGATTATTGTGACAAATAATCTCATTAAATAATCTTTGTCACTCAATGATGCTTCTCTAAAAAAACTGTCATGTCACCAATTTAATCTCATAATAATGTTTACACTATTTGGTTGATGAGTTATTTAATGTAAACTGTAGGACACTTTTTAAAAAAATATTTCGCACTGTACCATGTAAAGTACGATAGTATTTTACATGGAGGTAGGGCGGTAAAATACTTTGCATCCCTTTTAAAGCATTGCAACACTTTTGCGTGCAAATTAAAAATAAATGACACATCTAACCAAATAATGTAATCTATTTGACGTGCAATGTGATTGATTCTCCAAACTTTGCATGGAATTATTTTAGAAACACGTAAAGGCTCATATACTATATTGGATTAGAAACACATGAATATGTTAGAAAAGCATTAAACATACTATGTTAGAAAACAAGTCAATTATTGAAAAACACCCTTCTAGCCCCGTTCGCCACCATCCAATGGCTTGATCCCTAGTTTTAGTTTCATCCCATCATTGTCTACGGCTCTACGCTATATATATGAAAACATGATGACCCAATGAAAAGTACTAGTACCTCCGTTTCTAGGGACAATTCGGTTTACGATACTTGATTGATGATAAAACAAACAGATTTTATCCGGACTTAAATTATTTTTATAAAAAAATAATTACATATTTCGAAATTACATTAAAAGCTTTACAAAGTCGTAAAAACCTGAATCAAATTTGATAAAAGTTTGATATATAAAGTAAGAGATTAAGATTGATTTGTCTTGACCAAGTGAATAGTGTCTGAGACAATCTTAGCGGGACGGAGGGAGTATAATAATACTAAAAGAGACATGAATTCCCATAATATGACTAGAAAACAAGATTTAAGGGGATATGAGTAATCACCACCATACAAGAGTAGGATTTAGGAATAACTCCTATTTTGTAGGCTTAGAAATTAATATGCGTGTGAGAGAAAGGCCAAAAAACAAGCAACAAACTAGAAAAAAACTACTAGGTCATACATTGGGAAATACATAATCTATTAGTCATATGAACAATAATTTTCTCAATCATCAAATGGGCTCTCTTGATTGAACAAACCAATGTTGAGTCCTACTTGAGGTTGTGCATCAAAGGTCATGACTCAATCCAAACAGTCATTAGTAGATTCCTGATAGAATACATTGCCTCGATAGAGGAGGAAGAGGAGAGCCGCAAATACGAAGAGTGCTGGCGGGAAGCATCAATTGGCAGGCATCGAGGGCCAAAAGACAAAGAGACAGAGAGTAGTGATCAAAATCTTGAAAGGATTCAAATTTAATATGCCATCAAATTTAGTTTCAAGGACCAATAATGAATAGAGCACGAGACATTTTTCGGCAATCTCGATTATTGGGTGTCAGTAAGCTCAAAAGAAACGAATGCTTTATTTGTAATCACTTAAAAATAAGTTATGGATAATTTGAGTTTGCACCCCATATTATTATCTAAATTGGACTTTGCACACCATTTTTAAATTTTTTTGTTGTTGCACCCCAATCCCATATGAAAAAACAAAAATGCCCTCAACCAGGAATATATTGAAGGTCAACAAAATTGTTAATGAAGGGGCATTTTGGTCTTTTCATATGGAGTTGGGGTGCAAAAACAAAGAGTTTTAAAAACAGGGTGCAAAGTCCAATTTAGACAATAATTTGGGGCGCAAACTCAAATTACCCCATATAATACATGTCTTATAGACTAATTTAATGATGAGAGTAAAGAGTAATTTAGCATATGCACCACATTCTTCAACAATTTAAAATGTACGAAATAGTTTTTTCAGATATAAAATTTTAATTCATAGGTACAATAAGTAATAAAAATGATATTTCCTATTTATGTAGAAATAGAGAGATATTTCTAGAGAATTGTTTAATTATTGTGGCCGTAAATTTGGTGAGCCGCCGTAATAATCTTTTCTCTTTGTAGTCTTTGTATGAGTAGATAACAAGGGTAACACAATAGTAGTCCAATAGTAATATCGAAACGAGTTATGACTTAAGTAGCTAATTTATTAAATCTTATGACTATTAAACAATTAATGAACATATAAGACATAATAATTTTTTAAACAATATAAATAGTAGTGAGCAACTAGACATTTTGCTTCAGTTGTACCACTCCATTAGGCTTCAGTTTAATGATGTTTCTTTAATAAAATATGTAACAATATGTACGGTACGCGTATTATACATTTTATCTTTAAAGTACGTGATTTTTTCAGTATTTTCTGAAAAATTCATAAACGGGAGTATTATAGGCGAATTATACGCTTGAGTGTATTATACGTGAATTATACGCAAATTATTGCGTTGTATTAGTAATTATTCCCTCCCACAAGTAATGTCTTATTTTTCTTTTTAATATGTTTCATTAAAAATTATCTCATACTACCTCCGTTCCCCTATTATTGGAACAAGATAGAGGAGTGGTTTAAGTATTAAAAAAAGTGAATTTATTCGATTAATATTAAGTTGACAAAGTGTTAAATAAAATAAGAATAATTTGTGCCCACCCAAACATTACCAAAATATATTAGAAAACAGACTTTGTAACATGGATGACGGAGAGAACATTGAAATTGTTAATGTTTGTGTGGTTGTAATTGGTTTTTTATCTTTATTTTATTAATTTAATACCAACCACACATAATCATTTTTCTTTGTTCACCTTTTTTATTTTTTTAATAATCAAGCCTTTCAATAATTACACAAGTTTAGTAGATTCTACTTGTACTACCTTCGGTCCCTATTAAAGCTGCAACTTTCCTTTTCGGGATGTCCCTTATTTAAGTTCACACTTCCATTTAAGGAAACAAAACAGTGCAAAATAGTGTCAAACAACGTTGTTGAGGTTTATTCCTTCAACCCGTGGACCCAACACGTAAGCCCAAAGGTTTCGAATGGAGTGGATGTATGGTTATCTAGCCCAACAACTATTAGATGAATCAGGAAACAAGAGTAATAGCAGGCAATGTAAATAGGTATTATTAACTTCGTAATAACTCCCCTAAGTACAATCTACTTGCTAACAAAGGCACGTCGGCCGTTCGTCTTACAAGGCAGTTAGAAATGCTGCGAGTAAGAATGCTGAAGCTAGTATGCTAAGAGTAGAAAGTTGCCAACCCTTTACAATGGAATAAATGCTTCTATTTATACCCGCCAATGGGCAGGTGGCTGTAGTGACGTGGCAGCCTGTGGACCGCTAGTGTTCTAATTGGACGTTCGTCTAGCAAAATGGGTTAGTGGGCCGGACCTCGGCTTGGGCCCTTAACCCAACACAAGTCCCCCACTTCTGATGTTCTGAGCATGCGCAGGACATAAGGAAGTATGAACCTCTCCGAAGTAGACGTCCGTATCTTGGTACTTGTGCTTATTGCACCTGGTGGAAGCACACGTTCGTGGTCATGGTGCTTGACAGCTGTTGACGGTTCAGGAAACGAGGTGACGGCTGATGTTGCGGCGGCGCATTTTCCCGAGGAAGCGTCATCATTACGTTCCCATCCCACGCTCAGCGCGTGGGCCGGAATACGCTCCTTGCCACGTGTCATCCCCTCGTTGGTTTCTCCATCGGTGTTTCCCCTATAAATGCCGGGTTTTTCCTCTGACTTAGGGTTCCCAATTTCTGCTTTCTTGCTCTCAATTTTCCGCAGCTCTTCAAGTTTCCCGAATTCGGCCAACCATACCTTTGTAAGGTAATTTCCCCCCTCTGCTTCTTTTCTTTACTCTGATTTCTAGCCGAAATGACTTCGATGGAGATTTCCTCAAGTTCTGATTCCAGTTCATCGGGTTCCTCCTCGGGCTCCTCTTCTGACAATGCGAATGCACGCTCCCTGGGAAAAACTAGTGTCTCCGGAACCTCGGGTTCGGCCACGACCGTAGGGACCATCCGGGCTGATGGCGAGCCGGATGACGTGTCCCAAGATAGCGGGAGCGACGCCGGGGGCGGGGGGCGCTGACGGGGCAGTAGATGTTATTGACGCAGTCCCCCTGAATGAGCGTCCTGCTGATTATGATTCCGGAGAGGAAGCCGAATCTGGTTCTGATGTGGAGGTGTATGATCTGGGCATCCCCACGGATAGGGAGCGCCACATCTGCCCGATCAGGAGTGCACTTGACCATGACCAAGTCCTCTCCCGCGTGGCCCTCAATAAAATCCGTACCTTCCTTCCCCCGCCGTTCGTCTGGAGTGTGAGAGGTGCTGAGCATGTGATGAGGAGACGTCCGGGGATGATCATGCTTCACCTGGACTCCGTTGAAGCCGGGCTGCGGTTTCCACTGCACGCGTTCTATGTGGAGTTCTTCCACTGCTTCCAGGTGGCCCCGGCGCAATTCATGCCAAATTCTTACAGATTCATATCGGCATTCTTGGTGCGCTGCAAACTTGCGGGGGTCGATGCCACCCTGGAGCTCTTCCATTATTTCTACCGCGTCACTCCTCAGAACGCCGACGGGTATCTGAGCGTGGCCGCACGTCCTGGGAGGCGGCTGTTCAAGAACTACCCTTCGTCCATCCACGACTGGAAGAACCGTTTTTTCTTCCTTCGATACGACGGGCCTCCTCTCCCTCTCCGGTGGAATGGGTACCCCCCAAAGATTGAGTCACCGGAGCCGTCCGACGATCTGCTTCTGGATGCGGAGAAGGTGTTGGAGGGTGGCGTCCGTCCTATAGCCGGATTTCTGACCTTCGAGGCACTCTCTGGGGCAGGCATAGGTACCGTCCGTGTCCCTGGACTTTTTCTACCCTTCGACGCTCGTCTCGGGGCACCGGGCGGTCCTGTCCTTCGAGGTGAGTGTCTTATTCTATTCCCCGCTCGTCTTCTAATCCTTTGTTATTTTTTGCAGGTCCTCCGCCAGACAGAGATCAAATGAATCACGCCGAGTGCCTGAAGACCAGGAAGGCCAAAGCGGCCGCTGCTAAAGCTGCGATGGAGAAGGCCAAGAATGCCCCCGCCTCGGCGTCCAACTCCTCGGTTTCTGACGCTGCCCGGCGAACCGCCGAGGGTGAGCAGCATCTGATTGCCACTATGCTGGCTCAGGGTTCCGGGGCCCCTGCTCTTGAAGCCGCCCTTCCACCGCCGGTCGTCCCGTTGAAGGCGGCTCCTCAAAAGGGGACGGAGAAGGTCCCCGAAAAGAAACAAAAGAGGGGCCGCGAGGCTGTCTCCACCGGGCCCCTGCTTGAAGACGCCGGCTCCTTGCCGTTGAGCCGCCCGGCGGAAGAGCTTTGGAGGGAAATGGCCCTCAAGGCTGGCCTAGAGCTGCCCAGCCGTTCGTCTTCGGAGGCGACAAGTGCTGCCCTGGCAGCCGCTCTTCAGGTAATTCCCTCTTGCTAGATCTGAGCATATATACTTTTCCTTGACGTTCATCCTCTGATCCTTATTTTTTCTTCTGTCATCCAGTCTGGGCTTCTAGTCCTTCAGGCTGAAGCTGCCCGGGAGGCCGACCTGAAGGAGGCCAAGGCCAAAGCTGACGCGGCCATCGCTGCGGCCCGGGAGGCCGCTCGTCGAGCGGAGGCGGAGGCGGCCGCCAAGGAGAAGGAGATCGCCGCCCTGCGGGCAGAGTCCCGCCAGCAGCTGGCCAGCCTTGAGAAAGCTGGCTTCAAGCTTGTCCCGGTGCACCCTACTGCAGAGGGTGCCAGTTCGGAGTGGCTGGTTGATACCTCCGGCTACCGGAACACTGGGGAGTTCATGGACTCTGCCAAAGATTATTGTGCCGGAGTCTTCGCCGACTTGTTTGCCGCGGCTCTGGAGAAGATACCGCCCCGCCAGCGTCTGGCCCGCGGCGTCCGGCTGCTTGAGGGTTCTCCTCTGTCCCGCAAGTTCCTGTACGAGGTCGGTGACAGCACCTTCTCAGCCGGGTATAACGAAGGGGTTAAGGCCACCCTCCCCATCTTTTCGAGGCTGCAAGGGGCCGACTTCGAGCTGGCAGCGCATACAGACGACGATCTGCTGCTCCAGGCTCTAGGGAAACTGGCGAGGGGACCAGCGGCGGGAGGAAGCCAAGGCTAGAGGGGAAATTCCGGAACCCCCGTCCCCCGAGCCCGAGGAAGAGGAGGAGGAGCTGAACCAGGGTGGCAGCCGACCGGAATCACCTTTCTTTGTATAATGTAATTTGTATTTTTCCATTCCAACCTTTGTAATGTCCGGCCGTTAGAGCCGAGGAATATACATCTTTTTTGCCCATGATTACTCCATGTTCATGATTTCTACTTGTTATCTCCCTTCCTTTTGTCCTTCGTTGTATGGAAATCCCTTCGGCGGTCCGACATGCCTTGTAGCAAGGTCAGAGTTCGAGAGGACGTTCGTATCCGTCCTCTACTTGCTTCCAGGCAAAAGCGTCCCGAAGTCAATTCCTCCGTACGTATTCAACGCGTTCCGTCAATGGAGCGACGTTCGTCGGCGGTTTATGGTGCATGCTCGAAGTGTAGACATAGGAACGTATTCCTCAGCACCAGCACTTGATAACGATGTCCGCCCGTTGTCGCGTGATATGAACATCCAAACCACGCGCGGGTCGTTCGTCTGTTCTGCGTGCTCATCTGACACGAAGTGTGGAAAGGCGACGTTCGTCCTTTGTGCACCATCAATGGACGTGACTTTCACTTCATCCTTTTGTGCCCATCGTTTGTAGTATAAGGAATCCCTTCGGCGCCTCGACACATCTTCACCGCCTACGCGGTCTCTGGTCAGTGGGAAGACGTTCGTCGGTAATTGCCTTGCCAGCACACGATTCAAGTATGGACTTATGGGCGTACTTCCTTGAAATAGCGCTTGGTGACGACGTCCGTCCATGTTTGCGTGACATGAGAAACCAGTGTACTGGAAGAGGGACGTCGCCAGCCGATGTGTGTGCCCTCGATCACCGCCGACGCTAGGGTCAGCTGGGGGGCTAAGGAAGCAAGGGAAATCAAACGTCTACAGATTCCTCCGAGCCGGTGAGCCCTCCTCAAGGGACGTTCGTGGCACGGACCCGGATGTCTTTGTGTGGGTTATGCGGCGACAAAATCGAGACGCCTTAAATACCGTGGTAGGTACCGGTATCCAGGCGCCACGTGTCCTGCTTCGGTTGGGGTAATCCCGCGGTGTTGCCTATAAATACTCAGTACCCAAGTGATCCACTCACATTTCCCCTTACGCTGCACAATTGCCTTCTCTCTCTAGACTTCTCTTTTGATCGTATCGGAAACCTCGGATTCCAAGGTACCGTTCGTTGTCATGTCTTCCGAAAGTCGTTTTGATGATGGATGTTCTTCCGGTGATGACTTGGAGTATTATGAGCGGGGAATGCCACCCCGGCCTCCCCGTTACAGCCTCAACTTCTCATGCGTCCGGCGTCAAGTTCAACGCCTGACGAACGCTGACAAGCGATTGATCAGTCAATGGTTCTATCCACCAAGGACCTACGACGATCGGCGTCTTCGGAATCCCATGCGCCATCTGCCCGGCTATGTGGTGGTCCACCTAGATTCGGTGATAGCCGGGCTGAACTTCCCTTTGCACAGCTTCCACTTGGAACTCTTCAGGGCCCTCGAAATTGTGCCTGCGCAGCTCGTCCCTGCCGCTTATCGGATAATCGCTGGCTTCATCATTAGATGCCACAGCGTCGGTGTGACCCCCACCGTGGACCTGCTGCATCACTTCTTCCGTCTGTCCACCTTCGGACGTACGGGGTATTTGACCCTGATCGCCCGTCCGTCCATGGTTCTGTTCTCGAACAACGCTGGGAACCCAGACGGTTGGGAAGAGCGCTTCTTCCTGGCCGGAGTAGGCTCACCGATGCCATTCTCTGATCGGTGGAACGCCTACCCTGTGAAGACGATCCCGCCGCCCATGACGGACGAGGAGCTTGGATATGCCAAGCGCATAGCCGGACTTGGCATCCAGAACCTCCGGTTGCTGGTGGCCGAGCCCTTTAAAGCTCAGGCTGGATTAGGTGCGTCCGTTTGTACTTGTATTGTTTTAACCTCTCTTCGCTGTTATGGTTCTGAACGTCTTGGTTCCTTTTGCGCAGGAGTTTTTCCCTCCACGTCCATCATGCGTCGAGACAATGCCGCTCCGTCTGTCGCCGGTTGTGGACACAAAGGGCATGACAAGCCCGGGAAGCCGTTCGTCCCCAAGGTTGAAACTCGGGTGACCAGGGCCCGGCCTGAGGATGATTTGGGAGCTGGTGCCTCCAAGAGACCGCGCGTCGACGGTACTGCTTCCAAGGCTATCATAGTGGCCGATGACTCTGATGGGGAGCCCGGAAGTCCCCTTAAGCGGAAGCCCGCCTCTCGGAACAAGTCCCGTCCTTCTCCCCCACGAAACTCTGACGTCCGTCGTCTCCGGGATGGTGATACCCAGACTGCCAAGGATTCTGACGATGCTCGTCCTCCTTCGCCCCCGGAGACCAATGGGTCCTCCCTTGGCTTGATCGAGTTTTCTGGGGTCGGCCCCCGCAAAGAGTCTATGATGCTCTTTGGCCAGACGGCGTCCTCCATTTGGTGTGGGCTGAATCTCAAGGTCCCGCAGGATTTCGCTGCTCAGGAGGCCCCTGAGGATCTTTTGGAATGCGGCCAGAGCACCTTGGACAAGGCCGGACTTTACTTTCACAGGGCTCGGATGGCCTTCGAACGTCAGGGTAGGGAGACGGCCAGAGTGCGGGCTGAATGTGATGCCCTTCTGAGGAATGCGAAAGGCAGGGCCGGCACTCTTCAAGAGAAGGCCGATGCCCATGACAAGCTCATTCAGGAGAATGCCTCTCAGAAGGAGCTCCTCAAGAAGCAGGAGGCCGAGCTCGTGGATCTCCGTAGCCGGATGTGGGCCGTAGAGCAGGCCAAGGTGGAGCTTCGCCAGACGGGCGTGGACAATCATGTCCCCATTTATGAGGCCGATGTTGCCAAGATCAAGGAATCTGGTTCCATTGCCTTTCAGAAATCCAAGGCCTATACTGGCGCCATTCACACCATGGCCATGAAGTTCCTCCCGCGGCTCGTCGGCGAGTTCCTGGCCACCTGCCCGGATGCCTACCAGGACGGGGTGAGATTGCTCCAGGCCACACCCACCGGACGTCGTTTCCTTGACGATCTCGCCGATGACACCTACCGCAAAGGTATGGTTGGGCTAGTAGCGGAGAATCTCCCGACGTTTGAGCGTCACTTTGGGGCTCCCTTTGATCCGGAGGCGGCTGGTTTCGACGTCTTGATGGCAGACGCTCATGCAGGGGCCCTTGAGCTGCTGAAGGAGCAGGAGGAAGCCGCAGCTAGTGACAAATCCAAGCAGGCCCCTTCCCAAGCTCCAGCTCCGGACGCCGATCTGCCGTGATTCTCTGCTCATCATCATGTACTTGTACAATTTTTCATTATTTGTATTGTACTCTGATACATTGTAATTTTCCGGCCAATAGTGCCGAGGAATAAAAATCATTCTTTGCCCCATGCTCGTCTGGCATCTTTTTTTTTTTTTTTTTTTTTTTTTGGAGTCTTTTAGTCTTCGTTCGTCCTTGGTCCTTGGTCCTACCGACGTCCCTACTTCGAGGAGACGTTCGGTATCCGCAGACATCGCAAGTACGAACAGGTTTATCTACATCGAGATTCCCCCCTTCTTCGTTCGTCCGTGGCCCTTTTAGTCTTACCGGCGTTTCTTGCTTCGAAGAAGACGTTCGGTACCCAAGGGACTCGCAGGGACGAACAGGTTTACCCTCGCGGGTTCCCGTCTTCGTTATCCCACGTCCATCGATCGATGGTCGTTTGTGGGATAAACAGGTTTATCTTGGCAGGCTCCCTTGGTTCGTCTAGCCCCCTCCACGTCTCTACTAACCTCTACATCGAGAGGCGTTCGCCTTCGGTGGTGGGGGAAGATCTGGCACACCCGGGCAAGATTCCCTTCCGTGTAGAAGCTTCTCTCCTCTTCTCCCCATTCTTTATTTTTTTTTTATTTTTTTTTTTTTTTTTTTAGGGAGGTAATCTTCGTTCGTCCTTGGTCCTTGGTCCTACCGGCGTTCCTACTTCGAGGGGACGTTCGGTATCCGCAGACATCACAAGGAGGAACAGGTGTATCTGCATCGAGATTCCCTGGGGCTTCGTTCGTCCTTGGTCCTTGGTCCTACCGACGTCCCTACTTCGAGGAGACGTTCGGTATCCGCAGACATCACAAGGAGGAACAGGTGTATCTGCATCGAGATTCCCTGGTGCTTCGTTCGTCCTTGGTCCTTGGTCCTACCGGCGTCCCTGCTTCGAGGAGACGTTCGGTATCCGTAGACATCACAAGGAGGAACAGGTGTATCTGCATCGAGATTCCCTGGTGCTTCGTTCGTCCTTGGTCCTTGGTCCTACCGACGTCCCTACTTCGAGGAGACGTTCGGTATCCGCAGACATCACAAGGAGGAACAGGTGTATCTGCATCGAGATTCCCTGGTGCTTCGTTCGTCCTTGGTCCTTGGTCCTACCGGCGTCCCTGCTTCGAGGAGACGTTCGGTATCCGTAGACATCACAAGGAGGAACAGGTGTATCTGCATCGAGATTCCCTGGTGCTTCGTTCGTCCTTGGTCCTTGGTCCTCCCGGCGTCCCTGCTTCGAGGAGACGTTCGGTATCCGTAGACATCACAAGGAGGAACAGGTGTATCTGCATCGAGATTCCCTTCTTTAGCGGTTGTTGGCAAGAACAGAAGTGATGTAAAAACAGGGGGCCTTTATTATTGACGACGTCCGGTCATTTTACATGGGAGTGGAAATATAACAAGGATATCAGCCTCTAATTATTGATAAAACTTCTTCAGGTGCTCTACGTTCCACATCCCGGCATGGTTCCCCTCCAGGGTATGGAGGAGGAACGTCCCCTGGTTGTATCTTCTGATGACCCGGTAAGGTCCCTCCCAGTTCATCGCCATTTTGCCGCCTTCGAGCGGCTTGCTCTTCTCTCTTTTCCTGAGTACGAGGTCCCCGGCCTCTATTTCGCGGAATTTCACAGCCTTGTTGAAGTATCTCTGGGTGGCCCTGTGATACTCTTCCATGCGTCGAGCCGCCAGGTCCCTCCGTTCCTCAATGAAATGGAGCTCCGCTCGCAGGTTGGTCTCGTTGTCCTCCGGCTGGAAGTGCTTGGTGCGGTGTGTAGGTACCAATACTTCCGTCGGTACCTTAGCTTGGAAACCATAAGCTAAGGCGAAAGGGGTCTCGCCAGTTGCCGTTCTGGGCGTTGTTCTATACGTCCACAAGACATAATTCAGCTGTTCCGGCCAGGTGGAGGCGTAGTCCTCTAACTTCTTCTTGATTCCATCCATGATGGTCCGGTTCATGTTCTCCACCTGGCCGTTGGCCTGCGGGTAGGCCACCGAGGCCTTAGAGTGCCTGATGCCCCACTTTGCCAAGTATGCCTCAAAGCCTCTGCTGATGAACTGCCGGCCGTTGTCAGTGATGATCTGCTCTGGGATTCCGAAGCGGCAAATGATGTTCTGCCAGACGAACTTCTGGCACTGGAATTCAGTGATGGAGGCCAACGGCTCGGCCTCGACCCACTTCGTGAAATAATCAACCGCCACGATGACGAACTTCCTTCCACCAGCAGCCGTTGGCAGAGGGCCCAGCAGGTCTATGCCCCACCTAGCAAAAGGTAGTGCGATGGTCATCGGGGTGTAGAAACTTGCTGGACGGCCAGGGACAGGTGCATACTGCTGGCATACTGCGCATTTCCGGGTGTGATTGAAGCAATCTTGCTGTATGGTCGGCCAGTAATAGCCTTGCAGGATGATTTTCCTGGCCAAGGTCCGGGGGCCCTGGTGGCTGGAGCAGATCCCTTCATGTATTTCCTCGATCACCGCCGCTGCCAGGCTCGGTGGGAGGCATCTGAGGTAAGGTCCGCCGAACGTCTTCTTGTAGAGCTGCCCGTCAATAAGTCCAAAGTTAGGGGCACGCCTCTTTACCCATGCGGCTCTTCCTGTACTGCCATCATCCTCGGGCTCAGGGAGTGTTCCATCTCTGAGGTAATCTGCTATCTCCTTCGCCCAGTTAGGTTCGGCCATGGAGATAACCTCCACCTGGATGACGTCCGTTGCCGGTACTGGGAACACCTCCTGCCTAACGAAGCCTCTAATGTGTCGGGGGATGCCTGAGGCCGGATCATCGGTTGGGGGGTTGCTTAGTTTCGACAGTATGTCCGCCTCTGCATTCTCCACCCGCGATACCTGCTCAAGCACCACCTGCTCAAATTGTGCGGTCTGTTCCTCCGCCAGCTCTTTGTAGACCTTCATTCTCTCTTCCCTGGTTTCTGCCGTGCCGTTCATCTGGGTTACCACCAGCTGGCTGTCCATTCTCACCTTCAGACGAGCTGCTCCGAGGGCTTTCGCGCATTTCAAACCTGCGATAAGCGCCTCGTATTCAGCCTCGTTGTTGGTGACCTTGAACTCGAATTTCATAGAGTAGTAGGCCTTGAAACCTTCGGGGGAAGTGATCACCGCTCCCCCGCCACAGCCCCGCGCACTTGAGGCCCCATCGGTGTACATCTCCCACCAAGTGTCGAAGTCGTTGCTGTCATGGGTTTCGTCCTCGGTGCGCGCGGTGCATTCTGCAATGAAGTCCGCCAGTGCCTGTCCCTTGATCGTCGGCCTTGGTTTGAACTCCACGTCATACTGGCCGATCATCAGGGACCACTTGGTTATCCTCCCGCTCGCCATTGGATTCCTGAGGATGGTGGCGAGGGGTTGCGTTGTGTAGACGGTCACCGGGTGTGCCTGAAAATACGGCGCCAGGCGCTTGATGGATGCAATCAAGGCAAGGATCGTCTTTTCCATTAGTGTGTATCTCGTCTCGGGGCCGTTCAGCGCCTTACTCACGAAGTATATTGGCCGCTGGACGGCTTCAGATTCCTTTAGCAGCACAGCGCTCACAGCTAGGTCGGCTACCGCCAGATACATGTACAATCTCTCCCCGGGATCCGCTTTGGTGAGGACGAGCGGAGAGGAGAGATATACCTTGAAATCTTCGAAGGCAGCCTGGCATTCCGGGGTCCACTCAAAGGGACTGGCTTTTTTCATGATCTGGAAAAAAGGGATCGCCTTATCAGCCAGCTTGGATAAGAATCTGCTTAGGGCCGCTAAACGCCCGGTGAGACGCTGCACATCTTTCAGGTTCTTCGGGGCCTCCATGTCCATAATTGCCTTCACCTTTTCCGGGTTAGGCTCGATCCCCCGCCCGCTCATCATGTAGCCGAGGAATTTGCCGCCCCGGACGGCGAAGGCACATTTCTTCGGATTGAGCCTCATGCTGGCCTTCTCCATGATGTCGAAGACCCTCTCCATGTCCTGGACATGGTCCTCCTTTCTCTTGCTCTTGATCAGGATGTCATCCACGTAAGCTTCCATTGTCTTCCCGAGTACATCTTTGAATAACATCCCAATCATCCTCTGGAAGGTAGCCATGGCGTTCCTCAGGCCGAACGGCATGACGATGTAGCAATACACGCCGTCCGCTGTGACGAACGCCGTTTTTTCGGCATCATCGGGGTGCATGAACACCTGATGGTAGCCCCTGAATGCATCCATGAAGCTGAGCAGCTCGCAGCCTGCCGTCTCATCCACCAGCAAGTCGATCCTCGGAACAGGGTAAGGATCCATCGGACAAGCTTTGTTCAGGTCCGAGTAATCGACGCACATCCGCCAAGTGTCGCCCTTCGGGGCTAGTACCACGTTGGCCAGCCACTCCACGTGGATGACCGGCCGGATGTGTTTAATGCTGAGGAGGGTTGCCGTCTCCTTCCTGATGAAATCGCGTCGGTCGGCCGCCATATACCTTTTCTTCTGCTGTACAGGCTTGGCATCCGGCCGCACGGCGAGTCTATGGCATATGAGGTTGGGGTCGATGCCCGGCATGTCCTCTGGCCCTCTGGCGAATAAGACCCTGAACCTTCGGAGGACGGCTATGACCCCCGCCCTGACTTCTGGCTCTAGATCTGCACCGATGGACACCCTCCTGTCCGTCGGGTCATCGAGCTCGATTTCTTCCAGCAGAGTTGCTGGTTCCAGATGGGCGTCCAAGTCGGCCTGTTTGGCCCTCTCGGAGATGCTGTTGACCCGAGCTTCCCGCTCGTTGAGCTTTTCCATGGCCTTCGTGTAGCAGGCCCTGGCCATATGTGGGTCCGTACGTGCTACCCCCACCCCAGTGTCGGTGGGGAATTTGAGGCATGAGTGCCGTACGGAGCATATGGCCCCCAAGTCTTCCAAGCCGGGCCGGCCCAAAATGGCGTTGTGGGCGCATTTCAGGCGGACCACGACGAACGTCATGCTGATCCGGGCCGTATGAGGGCCGTCGCCGATCTCTACCGGCAAGGCGATGGTGCCCTCGGCGTCAATGCAGTCCCCGGTGAAACCGGACAGCGGGGTGCGCAGAGGGTGCAGCATGTCCTTCCTGAGCTTCATTCCTTCGAAAGCCTCCCAGTAGAGGATGTTCACACTGCTCCCAGTATCAACAAGGACGCGGCGGACGATGGCATCATTCACATCCATGCTGATCACCAGCTCGTCTCTGTGCGGCGCCGGTGACATTGGCAGATCAGCGGGGCCGAAGGTAATTGCCTCGGTCTTATTGCGCTTGGTGGGGGGTGCTGATACGGAACCCACATAGAGTGATCTCTCAAATTTTTTCCGCTCGGCGGGTGTATCTCCTGTCTCAGCGCCCCCGAAGATCACCTTGATCTCCAACTTCTTCTTCTTGCCCTTTGGGCCAAGGGATCCCTCCGGACGTTTATCTGCACTCCGATAATCCACGTCCTGAGGTTCTGCTTCGCGCCGGTCGTCGCGGCGCCATGTCTTGTGCCTTGGGTTCGGCTTCTGCTGACTGTTTTTGTTCAGCAGCTGGGTGAACTCGCCCAAGTACCCCTGACGTATCAGCTCGTCGATCGCTTTCTTTAATTGGCTGCAGTTGTCCGTCAGGTGGCCGACCCTCTGATGGTATTCACAGTAAGCCGATTGGTCAAGCCCCATATACTTCTTCATATCTTGGGGTTCCGTCAGGAGGCCCTTGTCCTTGATGGCCTCGAAGATTTGGCTCACTGGATAGGCCAAAGGTATATAGCGGTCGTCTGGCCGCGTCTGACTGTCCCCGGTCGGAGCCTTCCAAGGGACCATCGCCCCGTCCACCCTCTTCTTTTTGCTTGGGGGAGAGGGCCCGGGTCCCGGTTTAGGTCCGAGCCTGTCCGCCATCTTCCTAGGCTGGGCCGCGGGAACTCCGTCCCGCTGCCTGATCTCCTCCTCAATGGAGGCATACTTTTGTGCCCGGGCCAAAACCTCGGTGTAGTTGGTGCCGGGATTCCTCCTTAGGTCCCGATACAGATCCCCTGTGGCCAGCGCACTGGTGAACATGTTGGTGGCCAGACGTTCGTCCAGATCGTCGACCTGCAGTACCTCGTCCCTCCACCTCACCAGGAACCTAGCCAGCGGTTCGTCCCGCCCTTGCTTGATGTGGGCGAGTGCCGTGACATCCTTCCTGGGGGTGGTGCTGGCAGCAAACTGTGCCATGAACTGCCGGGAAAGCTGTTCATATGAGTCAATGGTGCCCGGCCTCAACTGGCCGAACCATTCCTGAGCTGGCCCCCTGAGGGTGCTGAAGAACAATCTGCAGATGGCCTCGTCCGATGCTCCCAGCATGGACAGGTTCCCTTGGTAGCTTATCAGATGGGCCTTAGGATCACCAGCCCCATTATACACCAAGTTCCCCGGGGGCCTGCAGTCCCGGGGGATCTCGACGCTCATCACCCGTGGAGTGAAAGGTGATGTGAGAGAGAAGGAGGGTGTGGCCGAGCCGGCGTCCGCCCGCCTGTTCATCTCGGCTATCTGCCTCTCCATGGCTTCCAGCCGCGCGTCCTGTGCGGCCCTTCCGGGGGACACAGGGGGCGCGGCTTCGGGGGTGGCATTCTGCTGAGCGGCCACAACATCGTGCGGCCGCCTGAAGATCTGCGCACCTCGCCGTTGGAAACGTCGTCCAACGGTGTTGACCCTTGGGGTCTCGTCTCCCCGCGGAATCTGGCGAGGAATCGATGGTGTGAGAGCCCTGGATGCAGCGATGCTAACCCTGGTCCGCCCTCCCGTTTCACGGGAGCCTGAACCCCCACCTAGCCGCTCGTGGACTGAGGGCCGATGGTCACTGGATCCCGTCGTATCATCGTACGACTGCATGCGGCGTATGGGAGAGAGGGGCGTTCGCTGAGTGCTTGCAGAGTACACCTGCTCTCGGGCCTCCCGCTCGTCCGCCATGCGACGCATGGTGTCTGCGAGTTCACGCATGAGGCGGGGATCCTGCCTGGCCTCCAGGGGAATGAGGTCAGTGATACCCCCGTTTCCCCCTGAAGTCCATATTGTTGCGGATAGTTCCGAGTTCTGGCCGCGGTTCCGCCGGCTCGACTCCAGACGCTCGGAGAGATCACGCTGGGAGTTGCTTCCTGACATCGTGTTTGCAGTAGGTAGACTTAGTAGCTGTTTGGGAGAGTTTCTGGAAACTTTTCGCTCAGTTTCCCACAGACGGCGCCAGTGTTGAGGTTTATTCCTTCAACCCGTGGACCCAACACGTAAGCCCAAAGGTTTCGAATGGAGTGGATGTATGGTTATCTAGCCCAACAACTATTAGATGAATCAGGAAACAAGAGTAATAGCAGGCAATGTAAATAGGTATTATTAACTTCGTAATAACTCCCCTAAGTACAATCTACTTGCTAACAAAGGCACGTCGGCCGTTCGTCTTACAAGGCAGTTAGAAATGCTGCGAGTAAGAATGCTGAAGCTAGTATGCTAAGAGTAGAAAGTTGCCAACCCTTTACAATGGAATAAATGCTTCTATTTATACCCGCCAATGGGCAGGTGGCTGTAGTGACGTGGCAGCCTGTGGACCGCTAGTGTTCTAATTGGACGTTCGTCTAGCAAAATGGGTTAGTGGGCCGGACCTCGGCTTGGGCCCTTAACCCAACAAACGTCAAACAATGTTAAAACAGTGCCAAACAATGCCAATCAATGTTCAAACAATGCCAAACAGTACACTACACAATAAAGTTAAATTTATTTTCTTGATATGTACAAGTATAAAGTTGAACTTTAATAGGGACATGACAGACTATTTGCCTTAGAGCATCTCCAATGCTATAATGTGCACGGTGCACATGTGACATGAGTGATAGCCACATAAATATTAGCATATAAATTATCTCTCTCCTTATTTGAATGATTTTATACAATTTTGGTAAGTTTTTCCCTGCAATGTCAACAACAATGTCAACATATAGACGGTCTTCTTGACATTGTGGAGAAAAACTTACCAAAACTGTATAAAATCATTCAAATAAGGAGAGAAAGAATTTATTACTAATATTTATGTGGTCATTTCTCATGCCACGTGTGCACCGTGCACATTTTATCACATTTTAGATGCTCTTACCAAACCTACTCCAATTCCTTTGTCGAGACGATCCAGTGAGCTCAACCCGAGAAGCTCTTACCTACTTGGAAGTACTTTACTGGAGAGTGATCCAATTTCACTCTCAACCGCCTTTCTTGCTACTCCAATTACAAACTCAACATTTGGATTTGGCCTCAACCTTCACGGCTTCACAGTTCTGAAGTTTCCTATCAAAATGAAACCCTCCAGATATTCCCTTCTCGCGTCTCTCATCTGGGTCGTTGTTCTTTTGCCTTCATTTTGCTTCGCTAAAAATCACATTGCTCTTAGTTCCAGTTTACGTTCGTCCTTAGCCGAGAAGCTGATCAGAGAGCTGAACCTGTTCCCTAATGAGTCCATCAACATCGTCGATCGGATCTCTCCGTCCGCAGCCTCTCGGAATCCGAGGATTGTTGAGAAGCGGTTCACTTTTCCCAACCTTGCAGACTCTAGCGTTTCAATTGAGGATTTAGGTCATCATGCCGGCTACTATAAGATCGAGAACTCATATGCCGCTAAGTAAACACTTCAAAACTATCCTTGTTCAATTTTGGTAGCTTTAAATTAAAAATTCACTTATCTATACCCATACTCATTTTCTTCTCCAAAAAGTCCTAACAAAAATTTCTTTTGGCGCATTTTCTACTGCTAATTTATCTCCAAACATGGAATAGCTTTTACTGCACCTAATAATCTAAAGTTTATTTTTTCTTAATCCAGTACTTGTTGTTAGCTGTAATATTTCCATAGGGTCAAATTTATGTTAAATCTTTCATTTTCCGAATACAACTGAAATACTGAGTGCAGTTTCTTCATGCGTGTAGCATGTTCTACTTTTTCTTTGAATCACGTCAAAGCAAGAATGACCCTGTTGTTATCTGGTTAACTGGAGGGCCAGGATGCAGCAGTGAGTTGGCACTTTTCTATGAGAATGGGCCTTTCAAAATTGCAAATAACTTGTCACTTATATGGAATGATTATGGCTGGGATAAGGTAATATGGCTCCTTTCAAAATTATGTGCACCCCACTTCCTAAATACTTTATGCTTGATACATTCGGTCTTGATTTTTGCTTTGAAGTTGACAATGGATTTTAGTGGTGAATGTATACATGCGACATAATATGTTTTCTTTAACTTCTAAGAGTTAATTGTATTTTACTTTATTATCCCTGAAAAGAGACTGCTTTTAATAAGGACAAGTTCCTCGCAACTTTATTCTCCAGGTCTCAAACCTTTTGTATGTAGATCAACCTACTGGAACTGGCTTCAGTTACAGCTCTGACAGTCGCGATATCCGCCACAGTGAAGATGGTGTTAGCAATGACTTATATGACTTTTTGCAGGTTGGTTTTTTATTTCTTAAAGATCTATTTGAGTATCTGAAAATTTTTAACCTCTAATTTAATGCCATGAAATCAATCAATTACTATGTAATCCTCTCCATATTCTATATTAGTGGTTTGACTTGGCTTAGAGTTTTAGAAAATGATAACTGTCGACTGTCATTGAGTTTTATTTAGAAAGGAATGGAAGAATATACCCACATATTTGCTTAAAAGGGAAAAGAAGATTATATGAAGACAGATTTAAAAAGGAAAGTATAAGGATAAAGGGGTACAAAGGTACTATTAGGTTATTTTGACTTATTGTGCATATGACTATTGACTAGTATTAGTGTTCCAGGCTTTCTTTACCAAGCATCCTGAGTATGCCAAGAATGACTTCTACATCACTGGAGAATCATATGCTGGGCATTACATACCTGCTTTTGCTGCAAGAGTCCACAAAGGAAACCAAGCCAATGAAGGAGTTCACATAAATCTTAAGGTATCAAAACTCCAAAACTTTTATTGCAACTTTTCTTAAGCAACTGATTCGTGTAACTATAAATGACTGTAGTACTCTCCAGGGATTTGCCATAGGTAATGGGCTTACTGATCCAGCAATCCAGTACAATGCTTATCCTGATTATGCATTGGACATGGGCATAATTACTGAGTCTTATCATAAAACCTTGGTCAAGGTGCTTCCACTCTGTGAGGCCGCGATAAAGCTATGTGGTAAAAATGCTATTATCTTACTGATTACTTTTTTTCTCCCTTTTCCCCAGTCAAGTTTACTTTTTCACTAAGGTCCAAGCTACTTTTCACCATGAATGCTCTTACTTGTTTTGTTGATTGATCTAATTCAGGAACTCAGGGTACAGCCTCTTGTGTAGCTGCCTACTATGTTTGCAATGCCGTTTTTGATGCAATCCTTGTAAAAGCTGGTGATATCAATGTAAGGAACTTATTATGTCTTTCTATTTTTACATTGGAGTTTTATTGGATGTTGCATATTCATGGAACCGTGGTGACAGTATATAACTATGAGCCTATGGGGAAAGGATTATATGGCTAAAATGAAATGGCTAAATCTACTAAAATGAGCTCATCTCGGCCATTTTAGCCGTATAGCACTTACCAGACGGGCCTTATGCTGTTTATCCTGATTACTACGTATTATTTTTTTATCAGTAGAATAATGCAGAATTGGACACCAAATTAAGCTTACAATTATCACAGAATGCTATAAATATTGACATGATATGTATAGAATGAAGTACTGTATATCATCTAAACTTTGCCTAATGAAGTTGAATATCAAATCAGAATCTGTGAAATGTTTCAAAGGCTCGAGTTTAAATTTTTGACATCTGTGAAATATCTCCCAGGCTCAACCTTCAATTTCTGACACCGATTGAATAAGAAGTTTGTGATCTGGTGGCATCACTTTTGAGGATCTAACTTTGAAGTCCTGTTGTGGAACTGATGTTTTTTGCAATTTTCATGCAGTACTACGACATCAGGAAGAAGTGTGAGGGAAGTCTCTGTTATGACTTCTCAAACATGGAGAAACTGCTGACCCAGAAGTCCGTTAAGGAAGCTCTTGGGGTTGGCGATATAGAGTTTGTATCTTGTAGCACTTCAGTGTACAAGGCCATGCTTGTTGACTGGATGAGAGATCTTGAAGTGGGCATCCCTACATTGCTAGAGGATGGAATACATATGCTCGTGTATGCAGGAGAGTATGACCTCATTTGCAACTGGCTTGGTAAGTTTGATTCTTTATTGGTTAAATACTTTAATTGTTGAAATATCAATATATTTATAAATTGGAATTTTATCATTCCATGACCCGGGAGACACATTATCTAGGGAATCAATTCATAAGGCATAAAGCACTTTTTGAAGATGGGTCAAAGCTCATGCTTATTTTCTAAAAGATATTCATTTACTATGCATAATAAGGGACAAAATTGGAATATCATGGCTCTATTATTTTAAGAACAGAAGAAAGTTAACTATGTTTCTTGGTTTGTGTAACTTATATGCCGTGGACATCCATTTAGGAATTTAAGATTAAAGCTATGAATCTGAGAGTAAACAAAAGTGAAATTCAATGATCAGGTAATTCAAGATGGGTCAATGCTATGGAATGGGCGGGGCAGAAGGAGTTTGTAGCGTCCTCAGAAGTACCATTTGAGGTTGATGGCTCAGAAGCAGGGATACTAAAACGCCATGGGCCTCTCACTTTCCTCAAGGTCGGTTCTCTTTAGTTTTCCATTCCTTCCATCCTACCCTTTGTTTTTTGTTTTTGTTTTTGTTTTTGTTTGTTTAAAATGGCTTTAGCATTGAGAATTGGAGGGTTAACAAGTTGTTGTGTGTATTTTGAACCAGGTGCATGATGCTGGACACATGGTTCCAATGGATCAGCCGAAAGCTGCATTGGAGATGCTGAAGAGGTGGATGGCTGGCACTCTCTCTGAGAGTATTGTGACCAATCGTGAAAGCTTAGTCTCCTCAATATGAGCTACTTTCTTCAAGTGTTGTACTATTTTACATCTGCAAATATGTAACCCCCCATTCCCGTCTTTGTTTTCACAACTGAACTCCTAAAACTGAGACACGGCTGTATGAACTTTTCTATTCAAGCTGTTGTCGATGCAAATAGTGCAGTAACCGGGTCTGCATGGCTGCTGTTTTCATGTAAGCTCTTGTGTTCCCTGACTCTTCATGTGCATTTAGGTTCCGTTCAGGGCCAAATGGTGTAGGGGGCCGAAGTAGAAACAATTGAACCAGTGTTGAACTGGGTAGGATTCTGTATCAGAATTTGGGCACAGTACTCGGTTTCAAAGTTATGTAGCCATCTTTGTGAATCATCTTTTATTTTTATTCATATTCCTGTCACGGTGGATTCATATCCCGCTATTTGTGAATTGTGACTATTGTGTGGTTAAATTATTGCCCTAGTCCCTATAGAACTAGAGGGAAAGACAGCAAGTTGTGCCACTGACTATGCTAGAACATTTAGCCATTTACCTATTCATATTTCTAGGAATTACAGTATTACACTCAAAGGCAGTTTTTTGTCTAATATTTTTAAATTAAAAAAATGATAAGATATAAAGTCTAACTTGTTGATCAAGGTTTTTTTCAATTAGTGAGAATTGTTCTGGTGAAACTTATTCTCCAACAGTTGATGCAACATTTTTAATTGGTGCATCTATTTTTTAGGGTTGGGTGCATAAGTGCATAACGGAACAATCAAGTTAATGTACCTGTGTGAATAGGGATGGACTCGGGCCGGGCGGCCCGACCCGGAACCGGCCCAGCCCGCCCACTGTAGCAACCGGCCCGGCCCGGTGGCCAGGTCCAACGGAGGTTCGGGTCGAACCGGCCCGGTGGATACCGGTTCCGGGCCCGGGCCCTCCATTTGGTGAACCGCCCCGGCCGGTTCAGGTCCGGGCCGGAATTTTTATTTTTATTTTTTTTTTTGAATTTTTTTTAAGTTTTGGGTTGGATTAGGTATTTTGGGCCATTTGAGGTGGTTTGGGGTTGAGGGGGAGGGATAGGGGGTTAAATAAGAGAAGCAAAAAAAAAAAAATTATGACCCGGGTGGCCCGGCCCGGTCTGGCCCGGAACCGGGAGCCACCGGTTCGGGTCCGGGCCCTCCTTTTGGTGAACCGAGGCCCGGCCGGTTCAAGGCCCGATCCGGGCCCGGCCCGAACCGAGTCCACCCATATGTGTAAAGTTTCTAATGATCCGGTATGATTTGGTTCTAGACTTGGATGTTGGAACCATTTTATATCATTTTGTTTTAAAATGGTAGAAATTGGTAAGGATTAAACTAATGCTAAAAAATTTGGCAAAAGTTACCTAGGGCTTATAGCTCAAAATCTTGAGACATAATATTCGAAAAATCATTATATGTGGGGATGGACTGGGCCTGGGCGGCTTGGCTTGGGACCAACCCGGGATCGGTACTGTTGATATTGGCTCGGGCCTGGTACCCGGACCGGTGGTTACAAGGAGCGGGCTTCAGGCTTGCTTTTTTGGGCCCGGCCCGAACTCAACGGCTATTTAAAAAATAATTTAATTAAATGGAAGGGTACCAACCTGGGTCCAGAGTACTCTTTGGACCTGGATCGGAATTGGTATCGGAGCATACCGGGCCGGTACCGGGCTCCACTTTTTCAGAATCGGTAATTTGATCTTTTAATGCACATGATGAGCTTTTTCGTTTTGTGAAGATGATGAAGAGATCATGGATCCTAAATTACTGTTGTACACAAATTATTGTTGTACACACTTAAACACGCATCTGTGAAGGTTATTTTTGTCTGTCACAGATAAAAACCTTTCACATACGTGTATAAAAGTGTGTACAACAGTAATTTGTGTACAAAGGGTTTTTTCTTGAGTATTTGAACGTTGTGGAACACTACTATAGTGTATTTGGCTAATAGTGTCATTCTAGATTTTTATTTTATCATTTTTAGGTATATTCATCTCGTTTTATATTATCTTTTTTATAATAGCTTGTTTTTTATCTTTATTTTCTTTCTTTTCCTTTTGGTGGTGATATCATGTATCGATTCATGATAGCCAACCCCAATATCTTTTGGGACTAAGACTTGGATGTTGTTGTTGTTTAACTTACTAGCGAAATATATCTCTTCCCCAACAACAAGACATTAAAATGGCGTCAAATATATTTTCCGCTATCTCATTGGTACAATTTATCTTGGTTATATTACAGGAATGATGTAAAGGCCACATTAATTGACTACGCCGATGCATGATACTTTTCTGATCCACAAAAGACAAAATCACAAGCAAAATATTTATTCACATATGGTGATACCACTTTGTGCATAATATCTTGGTATATCTTATGAAAAACATAATGAAGCAAACATCAACTTCCGCATCATCAAACCTTGTAGAAATGATTTCTCTTTATGGAGTAGGCCGATAATACATTTGGTTGAACTCAATGATCTAGCACATACAAATGAATGCAATATTAAAATATTTGCATGTGATCCTATTGTGATTTATGAAGACAACACATCATGTGTAGCTCATATCAAATGATGCTACACGAAGTCACGTGAGAATCATGTTGATTTATGCACAAAGTCACTACACTCCAAGAAAGTTGAACTTGTACACTAGATTGACACGTGTCAATCTCCGAGATCTATGCTAAATTGAGGGAAGATTTACAACCATTGTACTCTTTTTTCCTTCCTTTAGTTTTACCTCACTAAGTTTTCCGTGATAAAGTTGTTAATGAGTCAGTGCATCATAATGATATGAGATTAAAAGTTTTACTTATTTTTTTAATAGTGACTTTTATCTTATTGTGGTTTTTGACGAGTCAATTCATAACCATGAATAATTAGAACATGAACATTCAAGGAGAAGTATTTAAAGTTATTGAAATATTTTTCACACCAGTAGATTATTGAGCTACCCCTCTTATCAGTCTATAAGACTGAACTTTTAGGAAAGTTAACATTGTATCAACGTCAAACCGATTCACTGTACATTATAAAGATATCATATAATTTTAACAAAAAAAACGAATGAACTAGATCTTCTAACTATTCAAGATAAAAAAATCATTATCATGATTATCAAAATACACAGGAAATCATAGTTATAATTTAAAGCTAATAGTTTTGTGGTTCGTGGTAAAATGATAGTATCCCCCATCGTTATGAACAAAAAAATTAAGTATTGTTAATATAAACTCTCTCCTAAACTTGTGTTATTTTTCCTTCTATTTCATAGGAGTAACATAATAACACATTACACAATTAGTTTTGTATATGTATGCGTACAATTACGTACATGTGGGCAAAATGTCTATAAATTTCGTGGAGTAATAACTTTTTTTTGGTTATAAATTGGCACAACAATTTTTCTTGGTGGATAAAGTGGCTCAGGTATGTGAAGGAGAGTGTTTCCATGGCTTGCGCAGGATTGTTCAGCTTAAGCTGCGCGAACTCATGCTTGAGATTAAAACACAGTAAAAATGGAGTCTTTTTGTCAAGCACTTACACTAATTCGCATTTTCCTAGAATTTGGCCAACCAAAAATATCCAATCTCTGAAGGTCGAGGACAATAGCTTTAGCCGAGAATCCAGTTCAGAACAAGGTCATTTTTTCTTCTTCCTCTTATGACTTTCCCCATTATTCTTAAGTAACCCGGTTCTTAAATCTTGATATCGGTAATGAACTACAGTAATATATTAATATATGGGGTTAGTTATAGTCTACTTTCTGTTTGCTACTTTCTGTTTGTTTATGGTCTTCACCGCACTAATGCTTTTGGCTTATGATGCTCTTCTTCCCTATTCCATTTAAAAGGCTTTCCCACAGATTTGATTGAAGATTCCAAGTTTGTTCCTTTAAATGCTGAAGATCCAAGGTTTGGCCCACCTGTAAGTTCTGATCACTTTCTCTATTTACCCATACACACTATATGATTCTTTACTTTTATTCAAGTGTTTCCTAGAAAGTATCAAATTGATCTCATGTGTTACACACAGACACACAGTATGATTCTTTCTTTACTTCTATTCAAGTGTTTCCTAGAAACTGTATCAGATTGATCTCAAGTCTCAGCAAAGATAGGACAGATAGAAAAGGTTACAAGTATGTTATGTTCTGCTCAATGGTGAAGTGAAGAAGAGTTTTTAGCATTTTACAAAAAGTGTACCAAACACTTCGTATTATTTAATAGGAGTATAATTTTTTGTGGTTTAAAGTATGGTGAAATTTTGATTTTTAAAAGTGAACAAAAATTGAATTGCGGGAGTTAAATGTGAAGAGTTCGGCCCAGTCTTTAGAGTATAGACCCATACTTTCCTTCTCTTCACATCAACTCCCCAACCAAACACATAAAAAGCTTCCACTTTCATCTCCTTCTATCCAACGGCCTCCAACCAAACAAGTGTCAGGGATCCCTTCAGTCAGCTTTTAAGGTTAGTTTGATGCACAATTCATTTGAAGATGAACTGTTATTGTGAAAAAAGAGTGACAGACCCATTATATGGCTCAGCTCACCATTGCTTTTATCTATCGATGGACATCTCATTAGTTACTGCTGTTATTTACTCATCCACTAATTCTCACAATCAACTTGTTAGGAACCTTGTATAATCTGAGCACAAACAGTAACAACCAAACACAGATCTGATAACAAAGATAGGGAAGATGATGTTTATTGATAGGAATAGTCTCAACTTAGGCAACAAAGGCAACCGGGACTCTTAGGCAACAAGGCAACATTCAATCAAATAACAGTCTGCCTACAATAGTTATCTCCCCTTCTATTTATAGCTATTATCCATCAGGATATGCCCGATATTACTAATACCCCTTCCCTTCTAATAATACTACTATAAGTACCCTTACTAATATTATTATTATTATTATTATTATTATTATTATTATTATTATTATTATTATTATTATTATTATTATTATTATTATTATTATTATTATTATTATTATTATTATTATTATTTCTTATTAATAGCCAGATTCCTATCATTACTCCCCCCTGAACAACCACCTTGTCCTCAAGGTGGGTGATAAGAATCAGCCATGATCATCTTCCACTTCCGCTTCATTCTTACACCTCTCCCTTCCCAATATCTCCTAGCTTGCTTGACCATGACCTTCATTGCTTGACCTTTCATCTTCACATCTTTCACAGCAAACAGGGGCAGAAACTGGGTATAAAAATTCCCAGGAATTACACTTGAAGCCTCTTCCTTGTAACCAATCTCTTCATGTAAAGGTTCTAAGGCATACATGCTATGAGGAATTGCAGCTCTAAATAGATCAAGGAACAATGCAGTTTGACCCCTTATAAGAACTCCCATACCAACTTCAACTGTGTGATCAATTCTCCTCTTCCCATTAACTCCTTGTAGCATTTCTTTGATAATCCCCTCTATATCCTCTTTTTGACCTTGTGGGTATCTATAAAACCTCAGGTTAGGTATTTCTGCTCCCTCTTCAATGTTAATAGCTTGGTCACACTTTCTAGAATGAGGTAATCCTGGTCTGGGAGTAGATACCTCAGAAAATTCTGCCACAATTCCTTCTAAATTGGAATCCTTCAGCTGATTTCCCTCTCCATTCAATTTTCTGCCTTCCCTGACTGGTTCTGTATCCAACTTATTTAACCCACGTGAGGAGAAAGTAGCCATAACGATTCTTCCCAGCAAGTAAGGTTCCACTTCCATATTTCCAACATCTTCCCCTAGCTTGGTTTCCATTAAAAAAACACCACTGGAACAGTTCTTTTCGAGATCATTGGAGCATAAGACCATTTTGTAAGGTTGACATTTTGCTTCAGCTTCCAGTCCTTTAACAGCAGCCTGAATATTAGGGTCCAAGTCCACTCTGATTCTACCCAAAGGGTATTTGAGACCCAACTCATCGATCGATCTCAGTTCAGCATTAGAGGAGTCCCACATTGCAGATAGTATCAAACTGAAACCCTTAGCTATCGTCCCAGAGTTGACATTTGAGCGAATGAAGACGGATCCTTGAAGTGCACTCATCTGTGAGTCATTCTTCCCTAATTGCCTTGCGAAAGCATCCAAAAATAATACAACACCTTCAACCTCAATAGCTTGGTCCTGATCTTCAATATCCACAACCCTCTTCTCTCTAAACCTGCTGTTAGCAAGTTGTAGAGCACTGTCACCCCTTTCCAGTAATATATCTTTGTCCCCCACTTTTAGCAAGTAGAAATTCTGAAAGATAATCACCCCATGCACAGAAACTGGCCACCACAAAGCATCTCCACTCAACTTTACAAGGTCAGCTTTAGCATCGTTTTTGACTGATATGAATTTGGTTAGCTCTTCCCTATCCCTGCTTTCATAGACCTTATATGCTGCAGCAATAATCTCTTCACAGTGATGGATCTTATTCCATTCTATCATCATTCCACAATCAAAATAAGCAGGAAGTCCATCCTTAACAACAAACTTGGGAGATTTCATATCTCCCCTACACAAGTAAACTGTCTGCACCATGCCAACAGCAGCAAAAGTTTCGAGAAAGGATTCACGCATCTCCTTGATGGGGTTAGGATGACACATTAACCGAGAGTAGATAGTATATTGGTTCATTATCTTTTCAGCAAAACCATTGTTGACTACTTTCAAATGATCAAAATAATTACCTTTATCATAACTCAAACTATCAAACTTGCTCAATTCTTCCAATTTAGCGTTTGATGAATGATGAAACACAATATTCTTCAAAACATTCAATCCAGATTTCTGAACTATTTCAATCAAAGTTTTAAAATCTCCTGGGTTTAAGTCCAGTGCACTAGCATACCTCATATCATCATGGGTAAGGATATGTGATTTACCCCCTTCTAAACCTTCCCTATTGTCTGATGAAAATCCTGTAGGTTGATTCACTTCCTCTTCCAGATCTGATTCTGTAACTGATGGTGTAACCGGCTTCAGCTCAGGGGTCAGAGTAGGTGGGTGAATTTCCGGTGGTCCATTTTCTGATTCAGAGTGGTCCCCATAGCTGAGAACTGTTGAACATGACAATGTTTTGGCATTCTCTACAACCTGACTGACATTAACACCTTTTCCCACTTCCCCCGTTGAGCTATGATTGACATCAACTCCACACAGCCTCATACTTTGCATTCCAGAAACCTTGGTGTTTGGCTGATGCTCCTCATGTTTGTCCTCCGGGTCCGGTTCCTTAATAACAGGTTCAGCTGGCCTCAACTTGTTGTTCAGCATCAACTGTCGATTCTCCAGCATTCTATTCCCTGATTCGACAAGTGCCGTTTCAATGGAAGAGGATGATTCCTGCCAGAATGAGGATGTTTTCGCCCTGCATGAATCCTCTGACAACCACACCAAAGAGCTGGAAACTACTGTTCGCGATGAAGCTGTTTTCGATGACATCTGCGGAGAAACAGTCCGTGATTGTGAACTGGGAGAATTCCTTGACGATCGCGACTTCTGATTCTCTGACTTCCGACTGCGTTGTTGGAAACGCCGCTTTATGTCCTTCTTCAGAACTTGCCAACTCTCTCCTCTCTTTCTATATTCCCACCCTTCAAACCAGTAAAACGCATCATCCTCCATAGCCTCTGATGCGACTTCCACCATAAGTTGTTCCGCAGTAGCTTTGCTACGGAAGTACTCTTCCATCCTCACAATCCAACTGTTCACATCCTCCCCATCCCCGTAAAACAACGGTAGTTCAACCTTTATTCTAGTATGACCACGGTTATATAGATCCACACTAGAACGAGAAGGATCAGGATTTCCAGCGACTCGGAGATGCGAAGTGCGTGAAGAGTGGTGTGAGCTGTACGGTGTGAACGATTGATTCGTCCGCCGATTTTGGTTACTGTTCACCTTCGCGATGGTCTCCTGCAGTATCGTCGAATTCATCGTAACCTTTCCCGTCGGTTTCTCCATCGCGGACTTCATCTCCAGGTTCGAACCAAAGGCGTTCAGGTCTGTTCGTCGCGGTTCTCTGCTCTGCTCAGCGACCAACTTCGTTCGTTCGTATCTAAGCATCGCCAATCAATTTTCTTCTTCAGCGATAAAGATGTGCCGATCGATTATGTCTCCAGGAGCGAGGGCTCTGATACCAATGTTAGGAACCTTGTATAATCTGAGCACAAACAGTAACAACCAAACACAGATCTGATAACAAAGATAGGGAAGATGATGTTTATTGATAGGAATAGTCTCAACTTAGGCAACAAAGGCAACCGGGACTCTTAGGCAACAAGGCAACATTCAATCAAATAACAGTCTGCCTACAATAGTTATCTCCCCTTCTATTTATAGCTATTATCCATCAGGATATGCCCGATATTACTAATACCCCTTCCCTTCTAATAATACTACTATAAGTACCCTTACTAATATTATTATTATTATTATTATTATTATTATTATTATTATTATTATTATTATTATTTCTTATTAATAGCCAGATTCCTATCACAACTTTGATCACAGGCCTTGTTGCTGTTGGGATTTGAACTGGATGATGCTGTCAAGGTAATTACAGGTTCCAATTGCATTAAAGATCATCCTCACTACTTTTGAAATAGTTATTTGTTGCTGCAGTTGTTTTTTTTCTCGCCTTTTTCATCAGTATTTCTGATGATTTCATATCATAAACAAGACACGTATTAAGACATGAGTTTCTACTACATACCAAATATGAGGTTCATATGCTCGTTGTTGATGCTTACTAAAATTGAATTGCTTTCAGCTTTGATATTATATCAAGACTTAAGATTCTATTCTAAAAGATTAACTACGTGATAGGAATAGTAGCTCAAAATCTTACCTGAGTTTATATATTTATATGCGACTTATGTATGGTGGTTTAACAACATGTTCAGTATGGTCTAATCACTTAGTTTACCTTATAAACAAAATATGGCTCTATCTTCACTTTTATTCTATTGTTTCGTAGAAATATTATCAGATTCATTCTATCAAAGCTCGCGTTTCTTAACGAGAAAATGGTTGTATATTTTCTATTACTATGGACATTATTTGCCAAATGTTCCTCTTAAGTTCTTTCTCAAAGCAATGCTATATGTGACCTGTGTATAATGATTTGAGAGCATGTTCACTCAAAATAAATGGAGAACTTGAGAACCTTGAGGTCTCAAGAACATATATCATAGTTTATTTGAGGAGCTTCCTTACAGTGGAGAATTCAATGATTTGGTGTTTTTTGTAAAACACTTACAGTTGTTCCTGACCTAATATCATAACCACACTCACTGATGTTAATATCATATGCAGATAAAACAACTTTTGAAGGAACTGGATGGTGAATTTCTGGAGGTCTTGCTTTCCCACCATTTTTGTAAAGTTCTTCTCTCTTTTTGTGTTTTTTCTGCTGATTTAAGGGCTTCATAAGCAGGTCATATTCTGCACTGAAGATATGATATCTAGCTCGCTTTGGGAAGCAGTGAATACAAAACAATCTGATTTGGAAGCTTTGAAGGTTAAACTGGCTTAACATCATTTTAGCAACATGTTCCCTTTTTAACCGCTGCGTCTTGAATTTCCTTTTCCAAGGTATACAGGCTATTGATGATAAGATTTGAAATGCATGAGTGCCGACATCTTTGCCAAACACAAGAATTTTATTGCTATACTGTTCTCCCTTCTTTAGATTGAATTTATCAACTCTTCTAGCTGCTACCTATAAGCTCATGGTGTGTTAAATTATTTGTTTGTGCAAAAAACTTGTGTGAGAACATCTCAATCGTGAGATGACAATAGTGTTAAAATGTCAAGTCATCCGGCACAGGTCAAATGTAAAGATACAAACTCATATATAAAGCCCTTAGAGTACTCCTTGTATCAACTTGACATTTTAAGATGAAATCCTAAGTTTTAGTTATTAAGCTTAAAATCCTTAAATGAGTAACCCATCCAATTGAGACTGGAAAGGAAGAGAAGGATTTCAAAACTGGGATGCTCTTATGAGTCACTATTACGTAAGGCTTTTTAAGGTGATGCACTAACTACTCATTGACGAGGGGAATTTGAAGGCTGAAACTAACCATATGGTTGACCTTTTATGAAGTAAAACCATATCTTAATAAATAATTTTGGTTAAAAAACACAGTAAGACTTTGTGTTTTCTAACGCAGATCGCAAAGCCACTTCCCAAGATTTGCTTCATGTCTGGCCTTAGTGGGGAGGAGATGATGATGTTTATTGACGCCTTTCAAGAATCTGGTAAATTACATAGTGTAAAATTGTAAATTGAGATAGTTTGGTATCTCACACTGCCAATACATAGAGATCCTAGATAATTCACTTTGATATAGTGTTGATTGACACTTTTTCTTTTGATAACAACAGAAGGAGAGGAAAAAACAGTGTTTGCAGCTGTGGTTCCTAATGCAGCTGATAAGCCACTGGAGGAGCTAATCAAGGAGATCATGGGAGACCATGAAATAATGTTGGTAATAATTAGTTTAATGAACTCCCCTTCCATTAATTCTACTCTCTACTTAACTAACTATCATTCATTTGTTTGGTTTCTTGTAGTCTGCAAGGAGATAACCTTTATAAGTCTACCTGGATGGCTGTTTTGGGTGATTAAGCTGAAGACTAGACACGGCTTTAAGTCTATATTTGGGAAAATAAGCTGATTAGGAGCTTATAACCTATACTATAACTTCAAACTAGTAGTTGATTTGAATATTATTGTTTGAGATAAAGTATAAACTATTTTTGATGAAGAGCTGATGGTATTGTTTTACTCCGTAGTTCGTAAATGACAATTGAAATTATTTATGTAAATATATTAGCTGAAATCCTTATAAAAGTTCATATTTCGATTCATGTCATGTGATGTGATTAAGTGATATTGTTGGCCGTCACGCGCCTACCATGTCACTCTCCTCCTTTATCCTTTGGGACATACATGATACCAAAAAAATGATCTCATGGCGGAGTTGAAAATTAGTTGAAATCCTTATAAAAGTAATGCTTATGTTGAGATTATTTCTAAACTATAACAAATAGCTTGTAGTCAGGAAGGAACGATTTGTTGTGCTGACTACTGACTAGTTACATCTTACGTAATATTTCACCTTGAAAATGCTATTTGTACATGACAAGTTGTACATAAGATTTTGCTCGCCGGGTCTGTACACAGACAATTAGAATGACATTTTATGAAGGGAACCGTTTTTTCGCATAGACAAAAAAATTGTTTGTACCGCAAACAATTTAACGTCGTTCAAATTGTCTGTGTACAACTTGCTATGTACACGAAGCATCATTGATTTCACATTGCTATAGAACAAAAATAATACAGAGTACTATGTGTATGAACCGCTAAGAAGAACCCTTTAATCTATTTTCAAAGGGACATTTAAATAACACTGAAATTTGCTAAGTCGGTTGAATTTGCTGAAATTGATGAAATGCTGGTTGACACAGTTGAATTAGTTGAAAAAATAATTAAAATGCACAATTCAACTATAAAAGTAACTTCAATCTTACTTATTTTTATTATTACACAATTTAACTTGTCAAATCAAAAGTTATGTGGTTGCAAATATAGTTAGGGTCACCAAATAGGCTCGTATTAATCATACAAAATCACGTAAAATCATTGTTCATGGAGTTTGATCACATATAAATTTTGACTATGTAAAAAATCAAACACAAAAATCTTAAACTATTCAAATGGACAAGCAATATCTAAATTCACATACCACTCATATAGTCACATTAATTTGTTTACTTAAACTGTCTAATTTGCAAAGATTTGAATGTTTGGTTGGAATGTTTCATGTATATCATTTTTTGTTTGTGTATTGTACATTTTTTGTCATTTTGGGATATTGGAATACTGTATGAAATTGGATTTTCTTCTAGAAATTTTTTGATACAAACCTAACTTTACAAATAAACTTTTTCTAAAGGATTTTTAAAATGTGTAAAACTTTATGATAAATTAGTGAGGTATAGTTTCCACGATTCCACAAATATAGATAAATAAATAAATATCATGAATCTAATTGTGAATAGAGCTACGCTAGGTGTATACTTTTTATGTACACTCGTCTGTCTCACACATACATAATTGTGGACAATTCTGTGGATAGACAATGTACAAAAAAATGTATACCAAAAATGTGTACTTTCAATCATTTTTCTCTTGAATATGCCCAATCCGGTCGATTGCAGATAGTGTAAGCTTCAATGGGAATAGCTTTTTCTGAATAATAATGATAATAAAATGAGAAGGTAGCAGGATAGCGATTGCGGAATAGACGGCTGGATTTGGAAGGCAAAATTCGTTTGCATCCCGGAGCTTAACCAGCAAGGAAGGCCATCGCTGTCTCTATTTTCCCCGGCGGAGGCGGTGCTTCCTCCATTATTGTCTAATTTCGGTCTCTTGGAAAAACAAAATGCCTTTAGTGGTTGAGTCGTTGACTAACCCCAATTTCATCCATATGTGTTCCACCCAACACTAATAAAATATTCACACCGTATAGCAGCAGACAACTCAGCCCAAAGTCTGAATACATACAATGAGGGGGAAAATCACATAAATATCCAAATCAGCTCAGCTTCTGAGGAAAAAAGAAGGGGTTTTTATTTTTTTCTGTAAGTCAATTTGTTCTTTCTGCCATTTCCTTTTCTTGATTGATGATGCAATTGAGGTGGGTTTCCTGTGAAGTTCCCAAACTGGTCACTCTCATGTTTAAGGAATGAGAATTTATTGCTCTGCTTTTGTTGTGTTTTGGTGTGGCCTATATATGTGGTTCTTGATTTCTCCCAAACAGGCCTTTATTTTGAGTATATTTTAGCAATTGAGTTGCATTGAGTGGCACCTCCCTAATGACTGGCTGTAAAATATTTGCAGGTTGTACATCTACTATTATTGGTGACTTCATACAGTCCCCATTGTGCATATGATCTATGTTCAAGTAAGTGAAATACTCTTGGTTATCTATATGGTGTGAGGTTATGGGTTGAATGGAAAGTTTCATTCATTCCCCCCACTCCCTAAGGTCCATTTGGAATGCGGAAAACGGTAGGGGGAGAAAAGAGGATGAATATATTTGAGAAAGTGCAAGGAAAATGTTGAGGAAAGTAAAATACCGTTCAACCCTAATAAACTTATGTTTAAGCCATAACTCTGAACATAAGTTTGGCACAACTAGCTGAACATGTTTAACCCTAAGTTTGGTAACATCCATTTTTTTAACAAGTCAAAAACTACGGGTATGTTTGGCACAACCAGTTGAAAAGACACTTTTGTGAGTTTTTTAGTAACTGTTAGCTTTTAATGACTGAAAAGATCTTAAAAAGAAAAGGTGGTAGCCGTTTGGTAAAAAGCTGACTGTTTGATTTAGTTCTGTTTGGTATACAAGCTATTTGGATTAATTAATGCTATAAGCCACATGGAGTAGCATCTCAAAAAAGATCTTTTATTTTTTGAAAAGCTCTTAAATATTTCATGCCAAACATACAACTAGAAGCTTTTAGAGACTTTTTAAATAGTAGGAAAGCTAGAAGACAGAGACTTTTGGCCGCCAAATATAAAATTACAAACTAATTACTTCTCCTATCAATTTATCTTTTATTGTGAGACCATATCAAAGTAATTAGCTCAGATAGGCAATTCATGCTTTTATTGATTGATTACCATCCTGCAAGTTTGTTAAGTCAGCCCGCAGCCCCACACCAACACAAATTCACTTGCAAGATCTTAGATTATTCTCCTATGAGATTATGGAACACCAAGGGGCTGTTTACTTTTTTCTAGCACGTCTGTCTGAATTAAGTAATATTTTTATGAGACTGTTTATTTTGTATGCGGAATAAACAGTTTGAATCGAGAAAAAGAATCAATTTAGTATTATTCATAAATTATAATGTCAATGACAAACTTCATTTATTAATATAAATCTATTCCACAATCAATTTAGAGAAAGTGTCAGAAAAAACGTCTTAATAGACGTCTTAATGTCAATGACTGTTATTCTCAAACTTAATGATTAAGTCAGTTTTTTGACTGAATGATTAAGTCATGTTTCTAATTCAGTCGTAAGTTAACATGATATAATGGTTGAATGATTAAGTCGTCATTGTCATTATTAAGTTCATTAAGTTGAAAGTAAACAGCCCATAAGTGTCTAAGTCTTGGTAACCCCAAGTCTTAACCTAATAACCAACACTGGGCTACCAAACAGAGTCCTCATCTTTTCTAGTCATCTATGTGTATCAATAGTCCTCATGAACATCCTTTTGCTGATCTCTTTTTCCCCCTATCAAATATGCATACCAATAGCAGTGATGACGAGCCTTTGTATTTCAAGAAGATGCACGAATTCTCTACAGGTGATGGTTTTGTGGAGATAGCCAACAGCTTAGCAGACATGATTAGATTTGTGGGAAATGAACCGTCAGTAGGGCTTTTCTACATCCAACAACATGCCCATAACGCAGTCCCCAACCTCTTCAACCTCAAAACAAAGGTTGCCAGTAGATGTCGTGAGACGAATTTACGTGCACAGGATTCTGAGGAATCCACAGTCATGGTTAGATCAATGAAGCATTGCGGTTTTCGGATTGCCGAAGAGATGATCAAAGATATCCGACATTGCCTTGCCGTCGTGTCTTTCAGTACAAGACAAGAGGAGGAGAAGAGGAAGAAAGGGCTGTCGATAAAAAGCGGAAGTTCAAGTTTTTGGGTCGGGAAACCTAATCCTTTCAGTTGGCCGCAACTTGACTTTTTCAGAAATAGTGGGTATCAATCAGATGTGTTCGGATCACCTAGAAGTATGAAATGGCCTAAACGTGAGGAGTCCGGAGAAGAACTTAAAGTGGTGAAGGTGGGTAATGATGATGAAGCAGACAACGATGATGACTTGCCTGTGTCGACTCAGGTGGTCAATGAGCTGGCGGTGGATATAAGTGTGCCATGTCATCATCAGATTAACTCCCATTTGAATGACAGCTATGATGAGCTGAACATAAAAGCAAGGTTTGAAGATTGGTTGGAAGGAAGAGGAAATCAATAAGGACTCTGCATTTTATATGGCTTTGCGTGTATGTGGGTGGATGAGGTTAAGCTTTTCTAGTTTCTTATGAAAGAGCTCTACATCCCTGCATCATTGTTTGTTGGCTAATCTTTGTACCATAATCAATGAAGAAAGTTGTTAGCAAGGGAATGAATAATAATGCTATAATTTTACAGGTTATTATAGTTTCCCGTTATTGATATTTTCGTATGGGTTCATTCCAATCACAACTTGCCGTAGGAGTCCGCAACCCCTATAGAGTCAAAGTAATTTCTCTTAGGACTTACTTTGGGACTTCGGGTCATCTCAGAAACTGTTTAGGTAAAGAAGATAATCAAAATATGGAGGAATATAGGAGAATCTTTGAAAGAAAAAAAAAGAAATGACATAATAGAACATTGTGTTGAACTGAAGAAGATTTTTTAAGGAAAAATTCACATTAATAGTCTGAACTATTGGCCTTCTTCCCATATTAATCCCATATTTGAGTAATTCTAATATAATCTTAACCGTAAGTAGTGTCTTCTCAAAACAATCCGGTGGCTTGTTAGAACCGATTCAGCAGGTAGCCTGACACGTGGCAGTTTCTTAGTGGTCATTTCCTTTTTTCTTCTTCCTGTGTGCGTGTCCTCCATAACTCTGGTATACATTCTTCTTCTATGTTTCTTTTCTCTTTTTTCTTCCCTCTTCGCTGGTCTGCTTTGCATTACCAGTCCATGGTTTAACTTCTTTTCATTTTTTTTGTCTTTTTCTTTACTTCCTTCTCCTTCATGCTCATCTGCAAATTTCATCTCAAGAAGAATGAAATCGAAAATCCAATCATAATTTCCCCCAATTCGACTTTGGCTTAATTAGATTTTCAGAAGCTCTAAATGGACTTCTAATGTAAGAAACACTACTCGAATTTCACATTCTTAGGAAATCTTTTTTTCCATTTTTGCTTTCCTTTCTTTCCATGGGGCTGGGGCAGTGCAGCGTGACAACGTACAAGTGTTTCAGGCGATTAGGGACGCCGGTCCATCCATGTTCCATTGTCGTTGACCGACCGTCCTAGCTGCTCTTCATTGCCGGTTGTTGATTCATCCGTCGTATCTGTTCTTCATCCCCGTCCATCTGTTTGTCCTATTTGTTCTTCAATGACCGCCCTTCCATGTATTCATTTGTTCATCCCGGATGGGCTAGTCTCCTTCACCGGCAGTCACTCGTTCTCCCGCACCCACATCCTTCGTAGTCTGTGCGTTGAATAGTGCGTATGAAACAACATTGATGTTAAGCTTTTTTGGTTGACCTACTCAGTAAGTTGCGGGTATTCTGGATCAATTAGGGAAGACCACCTATAAATTTTAGATTATTACTGAATAATGTGTATTTGAGATTAATATTGGAAGAACGGTAATAGTTTATAGTTGGGATTATTGATGTGAATTTCTATTAGGGTTTTGTCACTTTTAATCCTTTGACTATTACGTTAATGATACTTTTAGTTCTCATATTTAAATTTTTTCACTTTCATTCTTTCAACTGTTGTGACAGAGAAGCTTTTTGTACTTCTTTGAAGATTTTCATATTCTGTCTTTTGACTGTTATAGTTTGCAAAGTAAAAGCATTTGCAAACACTCCCTTAGTAGTTTCCATATCTTTTTTCCAGAATAAGTGTAGTACAAAAATGTCACTATAATAATAGTTGAAAGACTAAAAGACCAATTTTAGAACTAAAGGTTGAAAACTTTGAAATCAAGATCAAAAGTGCCCCTCACATAATATTTGAAGAACTAAAAATGGTAACTCTCAAAGTAGTGTACTAAAAGTGTCACTGGCAAAATAGTTAGAGGACTAAAATTGCCAAAACAAATTCCTATTATATAAGAATTTGGATCCTCTCCAGTGACTGGAGAGTTCCATTATGAAAGAGATAGAGAGGAGAAATTTAAGGGTGGGGTAGGTTGGTGAGTAGGATAGAGAAAAAGGTAGAGATAGATAGGAAGTAAAAAAGAAATTGAGGGGAAATGGAGAAAGAAATGGAGAGGAGCTGAACCCATTATATAAAGGCTAAGAAATCTAATACGGATGTAAAAAATCACTTTCCATTATCTTTCTCTACCTAGAATTTTTAGGGTACAAACATAGCCTTCATCTTCACTAGTAGGGAATATGTTAGGTTTCATTGTTAGCTGCATTGTACCATTTGTACGTCTTTTTTGGCAATGTGGTGTTATCTTCCAGTTGTTAGAAGATGAGTTTTGTTTAATTGTTTTTTAAAGTGGTTGCAAGAAGAGTACATGCAGTGATGCAGGGCAAGAAGAGTACATACTAATCACATAACTACATCAGAGATACCATCATATATCCCTAGCCTAATGCCTCCGTCTCTTTCAGTGTGCAACATACTCGAACTGCCTCCCTTCGGGCTAGAATAAAATTCTACTCTTCACCTCTAGCTATACAGCCCCAAGCCAGCTTATATTCACCGCTGCATCGACATTGATTTTAATTGAGCCTAAATCTGGCTTCTGTCACTTTTACAAGTCCTTCCGTGACCCCTTTCCTTCAATAACAGCCTTACATTGGGATGTACGGATCCAGGATTTATAGTCAAGAGGACAATTTTTTTCTTTACTGTAGGTAAGACCCTACCTAGTTTTTGTTTAATATGGAGTAATCCATAATCCATATTCTAAATTTACAGGTACAATGAGAAATTCATTGGATTACAAAAATGGTTAATCTTTTACCAATTTTTTTGAAGATAAAGTGCCTCTCACGTGAAGATTTACCTATATTTTTTTAATATAATTTATGACTTTCTTAACATGTTCACTCTTATATTAAAATATAATGAATAAAACTCTTAATAAGTTATGCTTTTTTTTAACAGGAGTGCTTGTAAGTCACAACGAGTCCTTTGATTTTTTTAATTATATATATATGAGATTATTAATTTTAGAGTAATACTATGTTCTTTTTCTCATTAATAATATGTTGTTAACTCATGAAAAAATTCCATAAATATAACTCTTTAAAATGTGTTGGACAAAAATATTACTCCTTCCGTCCCCCTTATATTGTCCCATTTTGCCGTTTCGGGAAGTCCCACTAAAATTGTCTCATACTATATTTGGTAAAGTTTGTGTGGCTCAAAATCATTCTTACTTTATTCTTTATCAATTAATATCAACCACACAAACTCACTTTTCGTAATAATCGTGCCACTATCTTCCGTCCCAATATAAAAGGGACGGAGGTAGTACTTAGTAACTACTCCCTCCGTCCCATTTAAAGGTTCTCGTCCACTATTCACATGGTCAACTTAAATCATTCTTAACCTTTTGCTTTATATATCAAATTTTTATGAAATTTATATTTTTTTAATCAGGCTTTGTAGCGACTTTAATGTAGTTTCTGAATATGTAAATTTTATTTACTAGAAATAATCAGAGTGTGAACAGGCATCGAATTGTTTTATCGTCAGTCAAGCGTCGTAACGCGAACCGGGAACCTCTATATGGGACTGAGGGAGTATTAATGACTACAATTTTGTTCAAAATTTAAATCATACTCCCTCCGTTCCACTAACAATGGGACAAGAGGGGGTGACATGCAAATCAATGAAAAGTAGTGTATGTGATTGATATTGAATTGATAAAGTAAGAATAAAATAAGAATGATTTAGAGCTACACAAACTTTACAAATTTGGTATGAGACAATCTTAGTGGGATGGGCCGAAAAGGTAAAATTGGACAATCTTAGCGGGACGGACTGGAAAGGTAAAATTGGACAATCTTAGCGGGACGGAGAGAGTAGTAACTAATTGTAAGTTACTGTGAAGTAAATTTGAATACAATTATAGTCACTAATAGTTGTTAAGTCACATTTTTGTCCATGACATTTTCTAACAAAATTATAATTGTGAATGAGAGTTAGTGTATGTTTGGTACAGCTAGCTGAAAAGATATTTTTGTAAGCTTTTTAGTAACCGTTAGCTTTTAATGACTAAAAAGATCTTTAAAAGAAAAGGTGTTAGCAGTTTGATAAAAAACTAACTATTTGATTTAGTTCGGTTTGGTATAAAAGCTCTTAGGACTAATTAATACTAAAAGTCATGAGCTTTTCTCAGATGCTATTCCCTGTAGCATCTCAAAAAAGATCTTTTAATTTTCGAAAAGCTCTTTAAAATGGTCATGCCAAACAAACAACTAGAAGTTTTTAAAAACTTTTTGAACAGTACAAAAGCTAGAAGCCAGAAACTTATGTCTGCCAAACATGCTCTTAGTACCCTTAACTTATGTCAATACATTTTGTGCTTGACATTTATGTCAATGCATTTTGTGCTTGACATGTTGTACATTGCTTTTATAAAATGGAACCTTACTTTTTAATAGGACTTTTTTATCCTTACTATTCTCTCCTAACATTTACATTCCGTTAGTCAATTTCTAAAATTCATAACCGCATAGATCTTGCCCACTTCCATCATAGCATTTTCAAAACTTTGCTCATGGAATATATTTTACTAAGAACTTATTTCAAGAAAAAAACAATCATGATGTATGCAAGTGATTCTTGTGAACTCTCATTTTGGATTGGAGACTTGAAGGAAATAAATGGGACGTGGAAGCTCACATGGGTCAATTTGATGATAATTTATATAATTAAATATTTTATATTTTAGAATTATATAATAATATTTTAATTAAGCTCACCTCGGTCAAGTTAAGAATTATATAATACGAGTAGTATTTTAGTACTACCTCCATGGCTCCATCCCATTGAAAGATTCTCATTGCAAAACATCACAATTATTTAGACAATAATTTAATAAGGTGGTTTGAGTATATACTTCATCCGTTCTTTAATTCTTGCAACATTGTGATTTTTGCACTATTCACATACCTTACTTTGACCACATTTTTCTACTAATATACACAATCAATTTATTACGTATAAAATGTTATTGAATTCCTATCAATGTAAATTTCCAAAATATCAACTTTTTATAATGTTTACTAATATATAATTAAATATCATTACAACTAAAGTTGTGCGTTGACAAACGTGAAAGTCAAATTGTTGCAAGAATTAAAGGACGGAGGATAGTATTTTTAGAAATAATTTAAATAGGTATAGTAATATAATGAGATTAGTGTTGATATGATGATGTTATAAATCTATTATTGTTAATATTTGATGATTAATTTTTTTCATTTAAGATTATTAATTGTTTCCTTAAATGAAAATGAGAACTTCTATATGAGACGTGAAAAAAAGGAATGAAAGTGAGAACCTTTCTATGAGACGAAAGGAGTATTAAACTTTGAAATTCATAATACCTACACATCTTCCCGCTCAATCCATACATAATTTAAGAAGTTTGATAACACTATTGTCACAATTTATAATAAATATCTACCACCGTTACAACTATTTCATATACTTAAATGGAAAAGTATAATCAACTCATAGAATCACATAGTTTTAAAAATATGGACACATCATTCATACAATAGTTGGCGGACTAAAAATATAATTGATTCAATTATTTATATATAAGAAGTAGAACAATTTCATACACTATTTTAAAAATCTCATAACAATCTCACATATAATGAAAGTAAAAATTTTTTGTATACTATTTCAAAAATCTCATCACAATTTCACATACGATAGTTATTTACAAAAGAAACATTATTTTGATATTGGGAAAAACTTCTTGCGCCTTGCGCGATCAAACGCTAGTTATTAGTAATATTTATGGAAAATCCCCTTAACTCATAGGGTTTGTGCATAATGTATTTGCATCACTATCCAATAAATTCTTTATAAAAAAAGTCAAAAACTAAATGAACATTGTAATTTTACTGTCACACAAGTATTTATATTTTTAATTTCATTTATTTTTTCAATGTTATAAAATTTCAAGTTCAAGTCCAATAAAATTAACACAATAATACACATCAAATTTTATTATTTTTAGATAAAGGAAGACGCCTCTACACAATTTGCCCAAACATCGTCTAAAGAAAACTCAAACTCAATATAATCAAATCAAATCTCCTATTATAAGATCACGACAACGGTCAGTATAAAATACAAGATTAAATGTATATAAAGTAAATATATATGAAATTCGATTTTGTTATTTCAAATTGAGATATTAACTAACTTATCAAAATAGTAAACATTTATACTATCATAAAGAATACTTAAAATGAATTTCTTACTTTTCGGAACACATACTCCTTCCTTCCTATAATAAAAGACACATTTGAATTTGATGCGATAAAAAGAATAAACTTATTGTTTTACATACAATTTTAACATCCAAAGAGTAATGTGATTGTACACACAAAAAAAGTGAAATGATAGATAAAATGACAAAGTGAGAAATTAAAATGTCTTTGGAATGTTATTGAGAACACTATTCATATTTTTAGCCAACAATAAAACAAATATATATCTTACTCCCTCCGCCCCGCTAAAATTGTCCCATTTTTCCTTTTCGAGAAGACTCACTAAGATTGTCTCATACTAAATTTGGTTAAATTTGTGTGGTTATAAATCATTCGTATTTTATTCCTACTTTATCAATTCAATATCAACCACATAAACTCACTTTTAATGACCGTGTCACCTCCTCAGCTCCTCATGTCCCAATGTTAGTGGGACAGAGGTAATACAAAATATGATGGAGAGAGCACTAAAATCCAGCGAGAACTAATATTGACTAAAGTATAAATACATACGATATGATGTTTAATAATCATTTAATAGAGCTCTCGAGAATGAGAGCGTCGAAGCGGCGGGCGCAGCTAGGGTTCAGACCCTCGTCTGCAAAGTTTTGGCGGGTGGCGTTGTGAGCTTCACGGCATGAGTGTCCCGAAGCTTTGCTAGCAATTTGGGTTGGAATACAGGGCGAGATCTTGGGATTTCAATTCTGGAGGCTACGAGTCTGGGGTCGACGAGTTATCGCTCGAGTCCGACGTTTTCAGGAGAAAGATCGACGAAGCCAGAAATATGAGTAGCTTACAACTGACTCTACTTTCTCTGGCCTTTGTGACGATCGATTTTTTCGTTTTTTTTAATTGGCAGGGAGTTTAGGTGAAGGCTTTCTTCGATCTTTTCTTCTTGATTCAAATCAGCAAGGAGGTTCGGTGAAGGTTATCCTTCGACGTACAGGATAGCACAACGCCAGGCAGCCAATTAGGCGGGTATGAACGGATTTGGGGAGACTGAGGAAGGAGATGGATATCTACTTGTGGAGGCTAAGGATCCAGGAATGGAGGATATCAAGACATATGGCGGTGATCTTCTTCGGGCAATTCAGATTCATCAGGTGACAACAGAGAAAGAAGATGAGGAGATGATGATATGTCCCCTCCTGAACCGCCGCCATGAAAGCACAGCGCGGCTAGGGTTTGGAAGACTATTTTACTATTTTCAGTTTGTTGCTTTCAGTCCAGACTTGCGTATTATCTCTATTGTGTTAGTTCTTTGATTTACAATAAGGGGGGTAGATTAGTGGTTTGCTTTGTTTTAGGTGCTAGTTTTCTGAATGGAGGCAATGAGGCTGATTCAGCCGCTAATAGCTTCTTTGCTCTCACAGTTTCAGCGATAAGTCTCTCTCTTTTTGGGGTGGACTATTCTATGTGTGATCATGACGTGAGGGGGGCGATGGACTTTTGGTTGGATAGAGGGAGAATTAGGGTTTGGGATTTGATTGTTGCTTTGGATCGTTTGATTTAATATAAGTATTTCCTTTAAAAAAAATCATTTAACAAAAATGAGTTTATAATTGATTTTGACCAACTCATAATAAACATTCATTCTATTCAAACTTTCGATTCTACAAATAATTCACATATATCTTAATAATCCATATAAAAGTTAGATTATGGAGGCATGCCCCGGTGTTACACTAGTTTTTGCAATACTTGTGCCAATCCAAATGTCCTTACAAATTGGGGCCACCCAAGCCCCTTGAAACCTTTCAATAAAATGTGAAAGCAAGAGTATTGAGATCCTTATCACTCAACGAAATTGGTTGTTCACAAGTCATACTAAGTCGTTGTATACCCTTGAGAAGTCAAACTTAACTTCTTACCCGTTTACTTGTGGAACATAACTTAGAAAGTTTGACACCTGGTAAAGTTTAGAACTAGCTGAATTTTATAAGAAATTCCTTTTGGGCAAAGCCATTAATATTGAGTCCATTAGGATTTAGGAGGAGGGAGACATACATATATAATGCTAAATTTCTAACACTAACCGAAGGCAATGAATGTTGGGTGTGTTTCGGAAAATAAAGAAAATTAATTAAAATAAATTAATTAAAATGACGAAAGAAAAACAGAAATTAGATGGAGCAGAATTTAGCCAAAGCTCGTGCTACGCACGATGTCCTTAAAACGTATTCGTCGCCTCCCACGGTGCTAGGAGTGTTGCAACGACCGTTTCCCAGGATTCGATGACTACGAACTAATGTTTGAGCACCCAAACAAAAGTTCCAGCGAACGAGAACAAGTATGAACACTCAAGGAATTTTTCAGAGAACTGGAGGTGTTTTTAGCTGAAAAATACGTGCAGATTGTGTATGATTGCGTGTGAGAACGTGTTATTGCAAACCACCTGCCAATCATTATATATGAGGATTTGTTGTGTGTAAATAGTGAATTAATGGACCTGAACGTTGGACATCAATGACCAGTCTGTTGGGCATTTATTGCTGTAACGGTTCAGAACATTCAGCCGTGCGACCAGAAGACCCCCAGCAGAACACCCTACGAGGTGTTCTGTCCGAAGCCAGCAGAGAACACCCTACGAGGGGTTCTGTCCGAAGATACCAGAACACCCTTCAAGGTGTTCTGGTCTGAGGACTTCGTGCTCTCTCCAATAATGAATTCAAGAGTCTTGTCAAAATAGAAGCATTGTAGACATTAATGACCAAATGTTAAGACTCGGGGTTCCATCCTAAAAGGTCAACCTGATAGGAGGAGTAGCCCAAAGCCTTATAGTATTTTATTGTTTTATAGCTTTCCGGTGTGGGACAAATACTTCAACACCAAACTTTCAGAATCTAAGCGGGCCTTACTCTTTGGGTTTCTTGTTTCGGGGGTTCAGTAATTTCAGGAGGGTGGGAGGGGGAGGGTGACAATTGTTTTCTAAACTATTCCAGATTTAGATGGTTGACAATAAAATGAAGGTATATAACCACATTAGGAACAGGTGATCTAGTCTAAAACTGACAAATATGGATAAGTTAGTGGAATAAAAATCTTTCTGCTCCTCCCCTCCGAACTCCCCTAACCGAGCAAGACATGAGGGCAAGAGCATTTCTGAAATATAGCCTCCCCCAAATTCTCCCAAATTCGAAGCAGCAAGAACAAGTCTCTTTAATTTATTCGATCAACCAACTATGAGTGTCAAGCCATCCCCACATTGTACGAAATCAGTCAAGTGCAGCAGAATTCATACCAATTGAATCCAATGGAATTAATAGTCTGACCCGACAATTGAACTTGTAATACGTAAGGAATGAAACACTTATGGCAACAACACGATTACGCATATAAGATTATAAACAAGCTTCTAACTGACTTCCAACAAATAAATTTAAATGTCAATAGTATAGATGAGTACCCTTATGTGTTCGTACATGGGATCACAATTTAATCTGTAAAAGACACGATTTTTGTTTTGTTTCCCAGATGTTTATCTGCCACAAAGTTCCCTAGATTTCCAGTCCAACATCATAACGATATAACATAATGCTTATAAAAAAGGAGCAACCCTTTGAGCATGAAATCCTAAGTTGAGCTAACAATGTAGTTTTGTTGGGTTCCCTCCTTATTTGAGAAGTTAATGAGAATTCTAGAATAGTGCGGAGATGTCTAGAATTCTCTAGATGTGTGTAGAGAAGTATTGAATGTTCTAGAATATTCTGGAGCTTTCTAGAGAGACGTGGAATTATCTAGAAGTGTGTGGAAGAGTGTAGAATATTCTAGAACATTGTGGAGTTTTCTAGAGAAATGTGGAATTCTCTAGAATCGTGCGGAAGCCTCTAGAAAATTCTCAAATGATGTGAAGTTCTCTAGATCCTTCTAGAAGATTAGAGAAGCTTGTGGATAGTTCTTGGAAGAATCTAGAAATGTAGTGATGTATAGAAAGTTCTAGAGAAGCTTTGAGATGAGTTGTATAAATAGGGGTGAGATTCCTCATTCCTAAATGAGAGAGAGCCTCTAGAGTGAGAGCCATGAGGAGGTCCTAGAGTGAGAAGCTAGAGAGAGCCTCCTCAAGTGATGAGAGAGAGAGAGATCCTTGAGGAGGGCTATTGAGTAAATGAAGGCCTCCTCTAGAGAGGGATGTGAGAGTGAAGTAGTCTCATACAAAGAGTGATGTGAGCTACCCGTTTACTTGTAAAATATCTCTTGTACATTTCAATTGTATAATACAAAGTGATATTGTTAGATTGAATCTTTGTGTTACGAGTGGGTGGGTGAATGTACAAGAGTCATTTGAGCTGGTGATCCTGGAAGAGGTCGGGGGTCGTGTTTTCCCCAACAGTGGTATCAGAGCCAGGTTATTGGAGGTGGAGAAACGGGTAGAGTTCTTCATGGGGATGGATCTCGTTTTAATTACTGTGTTGGTAGCGGCATTGTCAGAGGCATTCGAGATCACACTCTTTGATGGGATGATTGACTTCACTTTAGAGCTTGGGCTATGCATATATGGAGCAGAGTGATGAGATGCATCGTGTGGATGATTCTCAGGCTGGTCTCGTGATTTGATCTGTTAGTGGTGCGTTGTATCGAAAGTCTTCCTGATATTGTGGTGGTCAGGCGGCGTGTCCCGTTGGTAAACAACGGCGGTACAAGAAGAATTGCAGGTCAAGTGTCGTCGGAGAGGAGATCTTCTTGAAAACATCACATACAGGGTTTGGTCTTGCGATTTGATCTACTATTGATGCGTTGTATCGAAAGTCTTCCTGATAATGAGGTCATTAGGCGGCGTGTCCTGTTAGTAGATAACGGCGGTACAAGATAGTTTAGTGGATTATTTCTTCCTACGGAGGAGATCACGACCATTCCTTGTAGCTGCTCATATGGTGTGATACAAGCATTGTTTGAGGGGGAGCAACTCACATGTGAGGTGGAGACTGCCGAGTCTAAATGTGAGGCTGCTATTGGTGGTTGAGTGTTACTTCTCAATTAAGTCGGTAGGGGGAGATTTGTTGGGTTCCCTCCTTATTTGAGAAGTTAATGAGAATTCTAGAATAGTGCGGAGATGTCTAGAATTCTCTAGATGTGTGTAGAGAAGTATTGAATGTTCTAGAATATTCTGGAGCTTTCTAGAGAGACGTGGAATTATCTAGAAGTGTGTGGAAGAGTGTAGAATATTCTAGAACATTGTGGAGTTTTCTAGAGAAATGTGGAATTCTCTAGAATCGTGCGGAAGCCTCTAGAAAATTCTCAAATGATGTGAAGTTCTCTAGATCCTTCTAGAAGATTAGAGAAGCTTGTGGATAGTTCTTGGAAGAATCTAGAAATGTAGTGATGTATAGAAAGTTCTAGAGAAGTTTTGAGATGAGTTGTATAAATAGGGGTGAGATTCCTCATTCCTAAATGAGAGAGAGCCTCTAGAGTGAGAGCCATGAGGAGGTCCTAGAGTGAGAAGCTAGAGAGAGCCTCCTCAAGTGGTGAGAGAGAGAGAGATCCTTGAGGAGGGCTATTGAGTAAATGAAGGCCTCCTCTAGAGAGGGATGTGAGAGTGAAGTAGTCTCATACAAAGAGTGATGTGAGCTACCCGTTTACTTGTAAAATATCTCTTGTACATTTCAATTGTATAATACAAAGTGATATTGTTAGATTGAATCTTTGTGTTACGAGTGGGTGGGTGAATGTACAAGAGTCATTTGAGCTGGTGATCCTGGAAGAGGTTGGGGGTCGTGTTTTCCCCAACAAGTTTTATTATGGAGTATGATCTTGATTAATTTGGAATTGACTTTCAACCGTTTTATTATATGATTTTGATAAATAAGGAATCCATTTTCAACCTGAAGTAGCCAAAAGAAACAATACCTTAGTTCATCAACCAATTGTCCAAAAATTTAATGCAATTTGTATGAAAGAGCAGTGAAAGGCATCTTTGAAAACACAGAGACCAAAAACAAAGTTCACATCAACCAAAGGCTTCCCACACCGTCAAAATTAAAGTTTAAAAGTAAATTTAAAGTCATGAAATTGTCTATCACACACGTATCTAATGTGAGCTATGAAACTTATGTATACAAATATGATATGAAGACCGTGCTCTGCTCCAACAGAACATATAGTAAATTTTCTAAATGCATGTAGAATATCTTCTCTATGATCTGTTGGAGTAGAGGACGCTCAAAATGTACGTATTTATATTTTTTCAAAAATTAATAATTAATTTTGAAAAGGTAGATCCTAATTTAAGGACGTTTTAATCGGATTTATGCTTTTTCTAATTTATTTAAATTTGACTTGAGTTGATTTGGTCCATAGATGTCTTTAAAAAAACGCTGAGCATAAAAGTGTGCGATAAACATTCAACAAATTAAAAGATCAAGAAAATACAAATCTGAATATCTCCAAAAACAAAAACTTGAGAACATACAGTTCATTGATCCTCTCATTAGTTAATGCTAAGATATAATCCAAAATCAATCTAGAAGCATATCATATCTGAAGTGAGGCGGTCGTTGCTTATATTCGTACCCTGAGCCCTCATACAGTCGTTGCCTTATATCATATCTGAAGCGTTTTTGGAGATATCCTCTCATTACCCTAACATAGATCCTCCCTGAGCCCCAAACCTCCATGTCGTTGCTTATATTCGTTGCATCGACATTGATTCTAATTGAGCCTAAATCGAGCTTCTACCACTTTTTCAAGTTCTTAAGTGACCCCTTTCCTTCAATAACAGCCTTACATTGGGCCGTCCGCCATCCTTGATCCTTCAAGCATAGCCACCCCCCGATCAATATACTCTACTTGCATGGACGACGGATCCAGGAATTATCAGGGTTTTAAATAGTGGCCCGCTACCGCTATAGCGGCCGCTATATAGCGGTCGCTGTAGGGGCCGCTACCGCTACGGCCCGCTATTCCGCTGTGAATTCCAAATCACGGGAAAAACCCGCTACGCCGCCCGCTACAACCCGCTATTGACATTTCCGGCAGTACGTCACGAACAGGTTGATGTGTAAATGTGTCTATGTTGTGTAAATGAACTCTTAATGTTATAAGTGTTCAAACAAATATACAATGTTTGTATTAACTTCAACACTCATTAAGTATATGTTTTGGCAATTGAAAATATTTCACGCCGCTGCAATCGCTACAGTCGGCTACAGGCCGCTACCGCGATGACCGCTACCGCTACCGCTGCCGCTACGGCTATTTAAAACCTTGGGAATTATAGTTCATGGGACAATTTTAAAAAAAAAACTGTCAAATGGATTTTCATACTATTGTCAAAAAATCAATTGAAAACTGTCAAATATAATGGACTTTTAATTGAATCAATCAAGTCCCATGAGTGTTAAAATATACTACGTAGTCAATTTGGCTTTTTAACCGGTAATGAGCCGGTAACCGCATTACTGCCTACATGGAAGTCAACATGGCATGTTTTTTTTACCTTTTCAAATTTTCTTTATGGTTTTTTTTTCTCTTTAATTTCTTTCTTCTTTTTTCTCTTTCTTTTTCAATATTCTCTAACTCCTTGAATTAAGTTTTCTTCCCCATGCTGCACACCAGCCTTCCCCATGCTGCAGACCAGCCGTGTAGCTGCGCCGCTTCTTAGGATTGCCATGCACTCTCTGTACCACCTTGTTGCACAATATCAGCACCCATGCCCGCATGCCTCCATGAACCTATATAGTATGGCCGCCATGGTTGTACCACCGAGCACCCACCTGTGATTTCCGCGGACTCGCCAAACGAATAGAGTAGAATAGGCCGCCGGGCGAATAGAGTATAAGAGACCGGCGGCGAAAAAACTAAAAGGAAAGAAGGAAATAAAGAAAGAAAGCCATATTAATGCATGAGCTACTCCTACTAACAGGTTGACCTTTTAGGACAGAACCCGGGGCTCGGGTCTTAACATGGAACCCCCAGATCTTAACAGTATCAGACTGAAATCGATCCATGGTGTGGGCCCCCTTATGAAAAATGATGACACGATTATTAAAAAAATGACATTGACGAACCGACGAAAAATAAATGACGGCACGATCCAGACAAAGTGTCTGATCGTGAGGAAGGGTGTTAGAGTCCCACACCGGAAAAGTTTCAATAAACAATGTGCTATATTAAGACATGGGCTACTCCTCCTAAGAGGTTGATCTTTTAGGATATGATGGAGCACCAGGTCTTAACATGGAACCCCCCAGATCTTAACAGGATGCAAAACCAGGAGAAGAAGTCAGTGTGGGAAGAAGAAAGAGAGAGAAAAGAAAATAAAAGAAAACGAAAAGAAAAAAGAAAAAAGAAAATATATTGCCACATGGGTTCCATTTCAGCATAAACCGGCTGTTTAATCGCGCAAGTCCTGTTAATCGTGCAATTCTGAAACGGGGCAACTCCAAATCGCTCAAGTCCTGTTCGCCCACGGGAGTAATCGCTCAAGTCCAAACCGCGCAAGAACAGATCGCTCAAGTCTCAAATCGCGCAAGGTGTTTTGCGCGAAGTCCAAATCGGGCAGGAGGAGTTGCGCGGAAGTGCAGAATCGCTCAACTCCAGCCTAACCTGTACGCCAAATTTCTGGGTGCGATTTTTCACAGGATAAAACCTTGCAAGCCTAGAAACACTTTCCAGCTAACATTTTCCTGCAAAAGTAACAACAAAAATAGAACAGAAGATCGCTCAACAAGCAAAAACTTCGTCGATGAGTTTCGCGCAAGAGTTTTCTTCTGTCTTCAATCGATCGATAAAATTGCAGAAACTTCAATCGGTCACACGCTCGGCTCTGATACCAATTGTTGGTCCCTATTTCTACTCTATAATGTGTAAGATCTGATTAATAGGAGTAGAAGAAGCTTTCCATTGATAGCCAGAAAGTTTACATAAAGATGAAGAACATGTAGCGTAAAACTTCCGTAGGCTTCTAGTCTATGCACAGGGATTTTTCTAAGGGAGGAAAGCTTAACCTAGCCATTCCTAAGGGGTCTATTTATAGCCTCCTTAGAATGGTAGGGTTTACAATGATATGGGCTCTCCTTTTTAGGAGGCCCATTCCTAATTTAGCTTAGTAGCCTTTTCCATTTAAGGCCTATTAAATACACAATAAATACTACCAAGAGGCTAGATAAAACATTGATCACAATACATGAAAATATCTCTAACATCGCTTCGTCCTCACCCGAGGGTTGAGAGCCCGCATCGGCACTTAGATGCTCCTCGTCCACGGAGGTGCGGTAATCCGCAGTATTCTCCATCTCAATCTCAAAAGCCGCCACAATGTTCAAATCCACTTGAGGAGACGCGTCGTCCTCGTCAAAAGGCCAGTCCGATTCGTCAAGAGAAGCTGTCAAATCAATAGGGGAAGGGACGCTACGGCCGTCAGGGAACGACATAACACCTAAACCTATCCCTAAGGGTGGTTTATCGGATCAAAGTGACTTTCCTACGAACACTAGATCTAACACCCTAAGGAGCAAAATATGAAGGAAATAAAGGAAAAGTAAAGTAGCTAACCTTGGAAGATTTGAAGGATGTGATGAACACCTGAAAAATCTCAGAACTTTCTCTCTCTAGAAAAACTTGGGTAGCAATTCGACAACAGCAAGGCACAAATGAGGAGGTGGCTTCGGAATGAGGGGGTATTTATAGATACCTTCCAACGGTCACTACACGTGGCACCACCCAATTGGCTCCACCAACGGCCACCTCCCCTCCAACCAATCAGGGGGTACCAATTCAAAATCACTCGTGCAAGTACCCCTACGGCCCAACCCAAGCTTACAAAGAGCAAGGCATCGGCTAGAAAACGCTGCGGCCCAATTGCTACGAAATTCCAAAGCAGGCATCGGCCCATACTTCCGAAAGAAGGGACGCATCGACCTAAACTCAAAACGTCCTCACAACCCAAAGAGCCTCAATAGACCGCTACGGCCGCTTGTGCGCACATCGTCGATGATAACCCTGGCATTGCGGCCTTCGTCCAAGGGTTCTCCCATAGGGTTACCTTGGACAGGTTCGCCTAAGGGTTGGAGTCGCGACTAACGCATAAGTACCGAATCGGCTCATTACTCCCTTGTGCCTCAGATACTCTTCGGCTAAAGGAGTGGGGGACTGGGGGACTATATCGGCTACAAGAAAAGAAAACGCAACGGCCTTAATGCAAAGAGGGTGCGCTACGGCTCACCGATAAACAAAAAACAAACAATTCACCTCAAAGGCACGACGGATCGCATCGGCCATAGAGCCCAAAATTAAAAACCCAAAAAATGCAAGATCTAGCGCGCAACGGCTGCGCACACTGGGAGGACCACATCGTCTCACCATAGCAATAACCCACAAGTCAAAAACGCTTCGGCTGCATGACTAGTCAAAGGCGTGCATCGCATCGTCCACATTGATGGAATCAACCATCTTCACTTCATAAGACAAGGTTATCGCTGCGGCCAAAGAGTCATAAGGAAGCTCTTCGGCCCCAACAAATGGCAATGAAACTGGCCAGTTTATCCACCAGAATTCATCACATCATCTACAAAAAAGAAAGCGCATCGCCTCGTCTTCAAAAGCACTTCCACAAAGAGCGCATCGGCCCGCATCAAGGCTATGAACTCCCAAACGCGCTTCGTCTCCATCAAGTGAAGACACCACTTCATCTAAGACCAAGGCAAAACCTCTTCGGCCACCAAGCACCTTGGGCTCACGCAATGGCCGGCCAGAAAGGAACGAGTACTCCCTTTCGCTTCGGCTTCACCTCAGCTCAGAGAGTGGGGGACTCCTGATAGAGTATATGGGCCTGGACCCCATGGCCCACATACTCAGTGGCCCAAAATACACCAACCAAGGTACCGGTGCCATGCGCGTCGTCCAAATGACCCGTGACGTCCGAGGAAGAAGCCATCGGGAATCGGCGTACCACGGCCAGAGGGCCGCATCGTCTTGGGACCGCGTCGTCCGGGCCGCGTCGTACGGACCGCGTCGTCCACAAACCTTAGGCAAGAACACAGTTTCCTGTATCATTTTACTAAGTATTGTACTCAGCCCATTAGTGGCCTTATTCGCCCAAAGAAGGCATGATTATTGTAATGGGCCTCCTAAGCCCAAGGCTAGGGGCCCAAATCCACATTTTTACCTATAAATAGACCCCATGGGATTAATTATAGGGGGTTCCTGGTTGAGAAATATAATTACTCACTTTCTCTCTCTAGCTCTCACTTCTCTCTAGAATTAATACTCTATCAAACTCACAACTTTAATAATCAACAAACTTCAAGAGCAACACCAAGAAATGGATGTTTAGCTTCTCATTTGGAGACTAAACATGCTATAAAAATATAAAAGAAATACTATTCTAAACTGAGCTTAAGAGTATGGAAGAAGGAATGATTATTTTTTAAGGAAAAGTGTGCTATTAATAGGTGTTTTTCAACACCTTGGGCCGGGTACCCGACCGGGTCCAGTGCCCACCCGACCGGGTGCATGTCAAAATCATATAATCTTCCACGTTCTTGTGTTTCAGCATGTTAAAATGTCCCGGGTCAAGTCAGACCCGACCGGGTGAAATACCTCACCCGACCGAGTGATTGTAGTTTCCAGCCACCTTCGCTTTTCAATGTCTCACCCGACCGGGTGATTATCCTGGGCAGCCAATAATCATTTTTCTTCACTTCAAAGTCTTCCTTTCCAACACCATAAATCCTAACTCTACTTTACAACTTACAAATGAGAACTAAAATACAATTACAACTAAAATCACACAAATGTTTACAAACTAAATAAAATGGTAAACAATCCACACAAATCAAACATAAAAAGATACATTTATGCACTACTAATTAGTGCATACAAAAGTTTTCTATATGTATAATAAGATCACCGTCAACAGCATCACGATAAAAAAATTGTTACATATCACTTCAATTATTACTCAGTTATACTTGACTCCAAGAAATAACAATAAACTCCCTCCGTTCCAAATAATTTTGTAAAAATGATTCACGAGTTTGGCTACTAAACATAAAGCTAATCCTTCCTTGACAAATTTTGTGTCAGTGACAACAACTACCAAAAAAATTTGCATATCTTAAAATTGGATAAAGTTCGATTGAATTGCAAACATCAGATCTAATAATGATAATAACTTAATAATCAAAATTAGAGTATAAAATGATATTGTTTCAACCACAAAAGTAAAATAGAAAATCATTTTGGGACGTATGAAGTAACAAAATAAAGAATACAAATCTACTACGGTTCAATGTTATAAAATTTAAAGTTCAAGTCCAATAAAATTAATACAATAATGCACATCAAATTTTATTATTTTTAGATAAAGGAAGACGCCTCTACACAATTTGCTCCAACATCGTCTAAAGAAAACTCAAACTCAATATAATCAAATCAAATCTCCTATTATAAGATCACGACAACGGTCACTATAAAATACAAAATTAAATGTATATAAAGTCAATATATATGAAATTCGATTTTGTTATTTCAAATTGAGATATTAACTAACTTATCAAAATAGTAAACATTTATACTATCATAAAAAATACTTAAAATGAATTTCTTACTTTTCGGAACACATACTCCCTCCTTCCTATAATAAAAGACACATTTGAATTTGATGCGATAAAAAGAATAAACTTATTATTTTACATACAATTTTAACATTCAACGAGTAATGTGATTGTACAAAAAAAAGTGAAATGATAGATAAAATGACAAAGTGAGAAATCAAAATGTCTTTGGAATTTTATTGATGAGAACACTATTCATATTTTTAGCCACCAATAAAACAAATATATATCTTACTCCCTCCGTCCCGCTAAAATTGTCCCATTTTTCCTTTTCGAGAAGACTCACTAAGATTGTCTCATACAAATCCTTTTCGATCGAGCCAATCAGACTTAAATAGACTAGACAAAAAAAACCAATTTATAAAATCCTTAATCAAATGATTTAATTTTCAAGTTAAAAAATACATTCAATAGACATCTATCGACCAGAACACAAAGAAGAGGGCTAGTATGGTAGTTTTCAAGAAAAAAGCTCTTTACCTTTTACCCTCTTTGAATTTAAATTTTACTATTAAAAAATTGATCTACACTTTTTTTTATTTTTTTTTATTTTTATTTTTTTTTTTTAGAAGAAAGAGAGTTTATTTGAGTAAAAAGAAGAAATACAAACGGTGTAGGAGGACATCAACCAAAGCCTACACCCAGGAAATCCGACAACATAGGGAAAACCGATGGCATCAAATTTAAGTATCCTCATGAAATGGGGAGATTGCACATCATTCCCGAGGCTAATAAATCTAGCAACCATATTGGTATTGTGAGGGATTACATTAATTGTAGTGTAATCTTGATTCAAGATCCTTCTAATTCTTGTAATTGTATAGATGTTATCCCAGTGATCCTTGCAATGTTGCTGGATGGCTTTTTTGACTTCCTTATTCTCGAGGTCCAAGTTGTGGATTCTAAGAGATCTCAACCTGCAAGCGTTAACCGCTATGAGGATTGTTTCAAAAATACTAGTGAAGGAGGAAGTGCCGAAATAGTTGCCGTGAGAGTGAAAGACTAAATTGCCAAAGTGATTACGAATAGCAATCCCACTTTTAAAGTTCAGACCGGATTGAGCAACAGAGATATTGATAGAAACTTTATCATAAGGGGGAGGCCTCCATATGTAGACTTTCGGTTTAGTCTTCTTGTTACCGTTGAGGTGATTTTGCCATCCGCTAAAATCATAGAGGTCTTTGTTAATATAGACAATTGCCTCAGGATTACTCATATAATAATCATGGAAGAAAACCTTGTTCCTACGTTTCCAAAGGTTCCAAAGGATTGTCATTTTTTCTAAGAAGCGTACAGATTTTGCCGAACTTAAAATGTAATCTTTGACGGTAGTGCCAAGGTTATGAGGATTAAATCCAAAATGTTCCCAAATTTTATGATGGGCACTGCAATGCAAGAAATAATGATCAAGCGAGTCATTATGGTTACAATTAGGACATTTAAAGGGACCATAGAAACCCATTTTAGTTAACGAGATTTCGTTAACCATTAATCCGTTAAGCGCACGCCAAAGGAAAAAGGAAATCTTTTTAGGAACCGGCTTTTTCCATATCAGATTAATGTTTCTAGTGGTTGGGGCAACCCTTCTTATCGCATCATAGGCATAGCGAAAAGCAAAATCACCATCACAGGAACGGGCCCATATTATCTCGTCACGGTTATCGTTAAAATTTGGTTTCAAAGCAATAAGGGTCTGGACAACGGCCGTGGGCAGCATACTCGTGTGCCCACTAATGTCCCGATAGGCTTCGAAAATAGACAGGGAGTGGTCATGGGCCGAGTCAGCGGGCAGGAGGTTACAAAGGGGGCCGATGGGGGTCCAGTTGGAGTCCCAAAAAGACCTCCTACCCTCATTCACAATCAGCACAGTATTACTATCAAAACTTTCCTTTACAGCATACATAGCTTTCCAAAAAATAGATAAATGACGGGAGCGAAAAGAATTAAAAATAGTGGCCCAAAGACCGATGTTCTTTTCAGCTTTCCACCACAGCTTCATATGGAACGTTTTCTGGACGTCACACAACCTGCGAATGCCAAGACCGTTTTCATTAGTGGGGTATGCACATTTTTCCCAAGATCTCCAACTGTGGTTATTAACTCCGAAGTTATTGTTATTCCACAGAAATCTAATGCATTTATTTTCAATTTCTTTTAAAATGCCTTTGGGGACCATAGAAGAGCCCATGGGATAAAGGGGGATAGTAGATAACACATGTTTAACAAGGATCAATTTACCTGCACTGGAAAGCATTTTATTAAACCACATGTTAATTTTGGAATCTATTTTGTTGACATGGTGTTGGTAAAAACAGTTCTTATTTCTGCCAAGGAAAATGTTAACACCCAAATAAAGGAACGGAAAAGTCCCTTTGTTCATTTTGGAAATCTTTCTAATCATATGGGTAGTGTTAACAGGAACATTAGGAGCAGTGAAAAAAGAACTTTTACCATGATTAATCTTCTGACCAGCACATAATTCAAACAGATTCAGAATATTAAAAAGCTTACCTAGGGTGCGCTTATTCCCATTAGAAAAGATTACAAGATCATCAGCGTACGAAAGATGGGAAATAATAGGCATACCAACAAGTGAGTGATATGGTCTGCCACCGCCTCCATTGTACATATGATTCAAATTCCTAGAAAGAACTTCGGAAACAATAATAAACAACAGGGGGGAGAAGGGATCACCTTGTTTAACCCCCCTAGAGGGGTTAAAAAAACCTTTGGGCACACCATTAATAAGGACAGAGAACCAAGTACCTTTAAGGTTGTTGAGAATCAAGTTTATAAATAACTGATGGAAACCAAGTTTAAGAAGAGTGGAACTGAGGAAATCCCAGGAAATATGGTCAAAAGCCTTGGTAAAATCAATTTTAAAGAAAACATTGTGACCGTTGATTTTATTAGGGAGGAATCTAGTAAGCTCTCTCATAGCAAGAACCGAGTCAGCAATATCTCTACCTTTTTGAAAAGCATTTTGTTCTTTGGAAATGATTTTATGGAGAAAAGGAGTGAGACGATCGGTAAGGATCCGGGTGAAAATTTTGTTGAGAAAATTACTCAGGCTGATAGGCCTGAATTTGTTAAAGGATGTAGGCTGGTATTCTTTAGGAATAAGGGTAATGAAAGTATGACCAACAATTTTAGGAACAGGAACACCGCAAAAAAATTCTTTAGTGGCATTGAGAAGGTCATCTTTGATAATGTCAAAACAAGACTGATAAAAGAAACCATTATAACCATCGGGCCCGGAAGCACTATTTTTGTTAAGTTTAAAAACAGCATTTTTCATGTCTATCATGGTTATAGGAGCCAAAAGAGTAGCATTATCCAAGTCAGTAATAATAGAGGGGAGGTGGATAAGCATTTTATCAAAGAGATGCACAGGCGGGGCCTGATCTTGGGTGAGAAGATTTTTGAAAAAAGAAGAGGCCATCTCCCCAATTTGATCCACATCATCAATGAGGTTATCATTGCAATCAGTGATGTGGTGGATCCTAAGTTTAAGATGGTTTGCCCTAACATAAGAGTGAAAGAATTTAGTATTGGCATCACCTTGATTAATCCATTTGATCCTAGATTTTTGTTTAAAATAAGAAGTGATGTCTTTCTGCTTAAGGGAGTAGATGGCCTGAGCACTTTTAAAATTGGCAAGATTTTCCAGGTTATCATTATTTAAAAACATCTCTTCTTTAAGAGTGAGCTCTTCCTCGGCCTTTTGGAGGTTTTGAAAAATGTTACCAAAAGAGATCTTGTTCCAATTTCTTAAGTCCTTTTTAAGCCTTTTCAATTTTTGAGCAAAATGATACATACCATAACCATCACATTGCTCGTGCCAAGAAGAGGAGACAATAGTAAGAAAATCAGGATGAGGCACCCAAAAATTTTGAAATCTAAAGGCAGTAGGTTGAGTGTGGGATGGGGGTGGGTTGACTTGAAAAAACATAGGAGAATGATCAGAAGAAAGAAAAGGTAATTTGGTACAATTGAAGGAGAAATCAGATTGAAAAAACTTTTTGTTGATGATTACTCTATCAAGTCTTTTGAAGACATATCCACCCTTACGAGATCCCATCCAAGTGAAATTACCACCAGATAATGGGACATCAGTAAGGTCATTATCAACCAAAAAACCATTAAAAGCAGTGATAGAGGTTTTATTAGGAAAAGATCTACCTTTGTACTCATTGAGGTTCCTGATTGTGTTGAAATCCCCCCCTAAAAACCAGTACTGATCCGAGAGGTTAGTGTGGAAAAGGGAAAGGTCATTCCAGAGGGTTTTACGTTGGTTCATATCACAGCTGGCATAAATTATAGAGCTGTAACAAGAGAAATGGTTAGTGGTGTTGGAGATTTTAAGATTACAAGACTGACTAGTTTCAGAAATGATGTCAAGTGTGTACTATCTACACTTTTTTTATAATTAAATTTTACTTTTAAAAAAAAAGGTTTACATATATATTCAGTAGCTTTGGTTTGACCTCTAATAAAGGATATTTTCTATATTATTTTAGAATATATTCTATATGAGAGGCCAAATCAAAGCTACTAAACATATATGTACACAATCGTAGGTCACATTGCACATGCATGTGATAGACAATTTGGTGACTTTGAAAGGAATATATAAATTTATTTATACCTTTTCATATTGACGGTGTGGGAAGGAAGTTATGTTGCACAAGCAAGCTGGAAAGAAATTAGAGTTTGACTACCCAAATGGCCTACGATCGAAAAGGTATGACTCATCAACAACTAATTTCCTTGAGTTATAAGGATCTCAATGAACTTCAAATCTTGCATAATATGATGTAACAGGGAGCAAAAAATGATGTATGAGGGAGCAAAGGACGGCATGGTGTTATTGTGGGAAGGTTTGCAGAATATGAACATAAGTTAAGCAAATGGTATTCCATAAAATTAAGCATAGTCAAGATTATTGAAGTCCAGAGTTACCACTATTATATTACTCGATACGTGCAAAACAAATCAAAAAGATTCTACTTAGTACACACAAAAATGAAAGAAAATAGTGTGTATAGCAGCTATGTTTACCGGACCGGCTGGTTTGACCTGGAACCGGCGACCCGGTGATTTAATTTCTCTAGTTCCGTATATGCTAAAACCTAGAATGTGCAAGAATCTGGAAAACCGGTCATACTCAGTAAAAAACCCGGCTAAACCGAAACCGGTTAATTAGGACTCTTCGTCATCAATGACTGCCCACATCAAATTGGCTGGTTAAGAAATAAACAGAAAGCAAGTTTCAGATGCCGAAGGCACGATAATGACGATCTCACTGACCATCGAGATGGGAAATGTTCTCACTTCACTAGGCGGCAATCCGGATAACATTCATGGTTGTCCGTGTGACGTGCGTCCACAATGCAATTTTGGCCCAAGCCTTAGTGCATAAGCCCGCGATCGGGATGTGATAAAAGCCCATTTAAATCATTAATGGCGAGACACCCAAATCCCCTCTAATACAACGCTAGGGGCCAGTGTTGTAGAAGGCGCTAGGCGCTAGTCGAGCTGTGACTGACGCCTAGCTTGCATATGTATTTTTTATTTAATTTTTTTGTTTTATTTTTATTTCCTTTGAATCTTAAATATATTACTCGTACTAATAATTTTATAATATTTTGACGATAAAAATTGCTCATATAATCGTTAAATATTGAGTTTTTATAGTAAAATCAACAAAAATATAATGAAATAATTAATAAATAAATTAAGATATTTGTGTTTTTTAGTCTCTAAAAATCTTAAAATACATTCTAAAAAGTTTATTTATATTTAAAATTTATTTTTATTGAAGGAATATAAAAAAACATTATATAGGAATAGAATACTTCTTGATCACACTATGTTTTAAGATAAATCGGAAAAAATAAGTTCGTTCGGGAAAAACTTTAGTCCAGGTCGCCTAACCACCTCCTAGGCCACGAATCGATTTTTTCCACCGATTACACCGATTTTAGAACCATGCTAGGGGTTGATTTAAATGCTGAAACCTCACACTTTTGGATGGGAACACACTATCAAAATCATCCCAAAGTTGTGTTCGGACCTGCAGTGAAAAAGGTTGAATTTATTTCCTAATAATTACTTTGATATAATGTAAGCATGACATGTACATAAATAAATGAATTAAATATATGATCGTGAAGTGTAGACGCGCTTCAAAATTCTTGATACTTGGTTTTATACAGTTACAAATGACATTAGGACACACGACTTTATAATTGTGTCAAGTAGACCAACTTTGTGGTTCTAAACCAAACTTTAGAGCGGTTAAGGCAGCAGTTACATGTTGTTTTTCAAAAACTGCCACAGTAGTTTCCTAAACTATTTTCAACTGCTTGCAACGATTCATATGGATAAATATTTATGTATTTCATACAGAGGGAGGAACACAACGCATCTTCATCATTTTGGCATTTAGATCAAAAGAAAACAATCCATATATATTCATTAGTTTGTGATCTTGAATTTGTGCCTAAATTCTGAAGTGTCCTTAGGGGTTATCCTATACTGAATTTCTTATAACCCAAGCATACGGGAAAAATATCAATTGATAATTTGAACCCCAACATTTAATTCCTTCAAAGATGCAAATGCTTATGCAATATAACAAATAAACCATACTTTTGTGCTGCAACATTTAATTAATTTGTAGCATCTACGTAACATACTTATTGGTTGGGATTTGCATCAAATCGTGTTATTAATTATGGTTCAAGTTTAACACATAAATCATATGCATTAATTAATACAATTAGTTTAAAAAATTTTGTAAAAACATGATACAAAAGTTTTCTATATGTATAATAAGAACACCGTCAAGAGCATCACGATAAAAATATCGTTACATATCACTTCAATTATTACTTAGTTATACTTGACTCCAAGAAATAACAATAAACTCCCTCCATTCCAAATCATTTTGTAAAAATGATTCACGAGTTTGGCTAAACATAAAGCTAATCCTTCCTTGACAAATTTTGTGTCAGTGACAACAACTAACAAAAAAATTTGCATATCTTAAAATTGGATAAAGTTCGATTGAATTGCAAACATCAGATATAATAATGATAATAACTTAATAATCAAAATTAGAGTATAAAATGATATTGTTTCAACCATAAAAGTAAATTAGAAAATCATTTTGGGACGTATGAAGTAACAAAATAAAGAATACAAATCTACTACGGTTCAATGTTATAACATTTCAAGTTCAAGTCCAATAAAATTAATACAATAATGCACATCAAATTTTATTATTTTTAGATAAAGGAAGACGCCTCTACACAATTTGCCCCAACATCGTCTAAAGAAAACTCAAACTCAATATAATCAAATTAAATCTCCTATTATAAGATCACGACAACGGTCACTATAAAATAAAAAATTAAATGTATATAAAGTCAATATATATGAAATTCGATTTTGTTATTTCAAATTGAGATATTAACTAACTTATCAAAATAGTAAACATTTATACTATCATAAAGAATACTTAAAATGAATTTCTTACTTTTCGGAACACACTCCCTCCTTCCTATAATAAAAGACACATTTGAATTTGATGCGATAAAAAGAATATACTTATTATTTTACATACAATTTTCACACCCAAAGAGTAATATGATTGTACAAAAAAGTGAAATGATAGATAAAATGACAAAGTGAGAAATCAAAATGTCTTTGGAATTTTATTGATGAGAACACTATTCATATTTTTAGCCACCAATAAAACAAATATATATCTTACTCCCTCCGTCCTGCTAAAATTGTCCCATTTTTCCTTTTCGAGAAGACTCACTAAGATTGTCTCATACAAATCCTTTTCGATCGAGCCGATCAGACTTAAATATACTAGACAAAAAAAACCAATTTATAAAATCCTTAATCAAATGATTTAATTTTCAAGTTAAAAAATACATTGAATAGACATCTATCGACCAGAACACAAAGAAGAGGGCTAGTATGGTAGTTTTCAAGAAAAAAAGCTCTTTACCTTTTACCCTCTTTGAAATTAAATTTTACTATTAATAAATTGATCTACACTTTTTAAAATTAAATTTTGCTTTAAAAAAAAGGTTTACATATACATTCAGTAGCTTTGGTTTGACCTCTAATAAAGGATATTTTCTATATTATTTTAGAATATATTCTATATGAGAGGCCAAATCAAAGCTACTAAACATATATGTACACAATCGTAGGTCACATTGCACATGCATGTGATAGACAACTTGGTGACTTTGAAAGGAATATATAAATTTATTTATACCTTTTCATATTGACGGTGTGGAAAGGAAGTTATGTTGCACAAGCAAGCTGGAAAGAAATTAGAGTTTGACTACCCAAATGGCCTACGATCGAGAAGGTATGACTCATCAACAACTAATTTTCTTGAGTTATAAGGATCTCAATGAACTTCAAATCTTGCATAATATGATGTAACAGGGAGCAAAAAATGATGTATGAGGGAGCAAAGGACGGCATGGTGTTATTGTGGGAAGGTTTGCAGAATATGAACATAAGTTAAGCAAATGGTATTCCATAAAATTAAGCATAGTCAAGATTATTGAAGTCCAGAGTTACCACTATTATATTACTCGATACGTGCAAAACAAATAAAAAAGATTCTAATTAGTACACACAAAAATGAAAGAAAATAGTGTGTATAGCAGCTATGTTTACCGGACCGGCTGGTTTGACCTGGAACCGGCGACCCGGTGATTTATTTTCTCTAGTTCGGTATATGCTAAAACCCAGAATGTGCAAGAATCTGGAAAACCCGGTCATACTCAGTAAAAAACCCGGCTAAACCGAAACCGGCTAATTAGGACTCTTCGTCATCAATGACTGCCCACATCAAATTGGCTGGTTAAGAAATAAACGTAAAGCAAGTTTCAGATGCCGAAGGCACGATAATGACGATCTCACTGACCATCGAGATGGGAAATGTTCTCACTTCACTAGGCGGCAATCCGGATAACATTCATGGTTGTCCGTGTGACGTGCGTCCACAATGCAAGTTTGGCCCAAGCCTTAGTGCATAAGCCCGCGATCGGGATGTGATAAAAGCCCATTTAAATCATTAATGGCGAGACACCCAAATCCCCTCTAATACAACGCTAGGGGCCAGTGTTGTAGAAGGCGCTAGGCGCTAGTCGAGCTGTGACTGACGCCTAGCTTGCATATGTATTTTTCCTTTAATTTTTTTGTTTTATTTTTATTTCCTTTGAATCTTAAATATATTACTGATAATTTTATAATATTTTGACAGTAAAAATTCTCATATAATCGTTAAATATTGAGTTTTTATAGTAAAATCAACAAAAATATAATGAATTAATTAATAAATAAATTAAGATATTTGTGTTTTTTAGTCTCTAAAAATCTTAAAATACATTCTAAAAAGTTTACTTATATTTAAAATTTATTTTTATTGTAGGAATATAAAAAACATTATATAGGAATAGAATACTTCTTGATCACACTATGTTTTAAGATAAATCGGAAAAAATAAGTTCGTTCGGGAAAAACTTTAGTCCAGGTCGCCTAACCACCTCCTAGGCCACGAATCGATTTTTTCCACCGATTACACCGATTTTAGAACCATGCTAGGGGTTGATTTAAATGCTGAAACCTCACACTTTTGGATGGGAACACACTATCAAAATCATCCCAAAGTTGTGTTCGGACCTGCAGTGAAAAAGGTTGAATTTATTTCCTAATAATTACTTTGATATAATGTAAGCATGACATGTACATAAATAAATGAATTACATATATGATCGTGAAGTGTAGACGCGCTTCAAAATTCTTGATACTTGGTTTTATACAGTTACAAATGACATTAGGACACACGACTTTATAATTGTGTCAAGTAGACCAACTTTGTGGTTCTAAACCAAACTTTAGAGCGGTTAAGGCAGCAGTTACATGTTGTTTTTCAAAAACTGCCACAGTAGTTTCCTAAACTATTTTCAACTGCTTGCAACGATTCATATGGATAAATATTTATGTATTTCAGACAGAGGGAGGAACACAACGTATCTTCATCATTTTGGCATTTAGATCAAAAGAAAACAATCCATATATATTCATTAGTTTGTGATCTTGAATTTGTGCCTAAATTTTGAAGTGTCCTTAGGGGTTATCCTATACTGAATTTCTTATAACCCAAGCATACGGGAAAAATATCAATTGATAATTTGAACCCCAACATTTAATTCCTTCAAAGATGCAAATGCTTATGCAATATAACAAATAAACCATACTTTTGTGCTGCAACATTTAATTAATTTGTAGCATCTACGTAACATACTTATTGGTTGGGATTTGCATCAAATCGTGTTATTAATTATGGTTCAAGTTTAACACATAAATCATATGCATTAATTAATACAATTAGTTTAAAAAAATTTGTAAAAACATGATACAAAAGTTTTCTATATGTATAATAAGATCACCGTCAACAGCATCACGATAAAAAAATCGTTACATATCACTTCAATTATTACTCAGTTATACTTGAGTCCAAGAAATAACAATAAACTCCCTCCGTTCCAAATAATTTTGTAAAAATGATTCACGAGTTTGGCTACTAAACATAAAGCTAATCCTTCCTTGACAAATTTTGTGTCAGTGACAACAACTACCAAAAAAAATTGCATATCTTAAAATTGGATAAAGTTCGATTGAATTGCAAACATCAGATCTAATAATGATAATAACTTAATAATCAAAATTAGAGTATAAAATGATATTGTTTCAACCACAAAAGTAAAATAGAAAATCATTTTGGGACGTATGAAGTAACAAAATAAAGAATACAAATCTACTACGGTTCAATGTTATAAAATTTAAAGTTCAAGTCCAATAAAATTAATACAATAATGCACATCAAATTTTATTATTTTTAGATAAAGGAAGACACCTCTACACAATTTGCCCCAACATTGTCTAAAGAAAACTCAAACTCAATATAATCAAATCAAATCTCCTATTATAAGATCACGACAACGGTCACTATAAAATACAAAATTAAATGTATATAAAGTCAATATATATGAAATTCGATTTTGTTATTTCAAATTGAGATATTAACTAACTTATCAAAATAGTTGTTGAAGATGGAGTCTTGTTTGTGCAGAAACATGAGATACCCGACCGGGTACAGTTAGTCATCCGATCAGGTATGAAGATTTTTTGGCCGGGCAACTTTCTGGTTTGAAGACCCGATCGGGTCTATGCTCTTGACCCGATCGGGTATGTTGAAGATTTCAACTGGGAACTCACTGGAATGCAGGACCCGACCGGGTCAGGGAGGTCACCCGACCGGGTCATGAAGGTCTTTTGGCTTCTGTTTTAGACACCCGCCCTGGTGACGACCCGGGTATATTTTTTGTGAAGAGACCCGACCGGGTCTATGGGCTGACCCGACCGGGTCGGCGGAAAATTTTAATTTCGGGCTTAGCTTCCGGGCCTGCGGCTCTTAATTGTGATTAGGTTTCCTTAAACCTATTTAAACATCTCTAATGTACGTGTAAACTCTGACGCAGACATAATAATACTCAGCTCTCTCTCGTTCGCCGTGGACTAGCACAATCACCCCGATTGTGTGAACCACGTAAATTCTTGTGTTCTTGCTCGTTAATTTATCGTTTGCTTAACCTAAATCGTAACAATTGGTATCAAAGCTATGGCTGACGAAGGGAAGGTTAAGATCGATAAATTTGATGGTCAAGATTTCGCTTTCTGGAAGATGCAGATCGAGGATTATCTCTACCAGAAGAAGCTTCATCAACCGTTGTCCGAGAACAAACCAGAAACGATGACGGAGGCGGAATGGAATTTGTTGGATCGACAGGCTCTTGGTGTGGTGAGGTTGTCGTTGGCGAAGAACGTTGCCTACAACATCGTCAACGAGAAGACAGCGTTTGGACTGCTCAAGGCGTTATCCAACATGTATGAGAAACCCTCAGCAGCAAACAAGGTTTTCTTGATTAGACAGTTGGTGAATACTGTAACACTTGAGATTTAATATAAACGGATTAATAGTACTACTCATACCAACAGAGGTGCATCTCCTTTTAAGGGAGCTCATCACCCAAGAACTCCAAAGTTAAGCGTGCTTGCACGGGAGTAGTCTTGGGATGGGTGACCCCCTGGGAAGTTTCTCAGGGCGCGCATGAGTGAGGACAAAGTGCGCGGTAAAGGCTTGTGGTGGTTTGTGAGGACAGTACTATTGGTCCGGAGTAACTACCTCGGGTCCGGTGGGGCCGGGGTGTTACAGGTGGTATCAGAGCAACCCTGCGACAGTGTGCTGATCCGTTGGATATCGGGCAGACACCTAGCAGGGGAAAAGATTCTGGGGTTTGATTGAGATTGGTTTAATGGCGCAACGAGGACGTTGCGATCCTAAGTGGGGGTGATTGTAACACTTGAGATTTAATATAAACGGATTAATAGTACTACTCATACCAACAGAGGTGCATCTCCTTTTAAGGGAGCTCATCACCCAAGAACTCCAAAGTTAAGCGTGCTTGCACGGGAGTAGTCTTGGGATGGGTGACCCCCTGGGAAGTTTCTCAGGGCGCGCATGAGTGAGGACAAAGTGCGCGGTAAAGGCTTGTGGTGGTTTGTGAGGACAGTACTATTGGTCCGGAGTAACTACCTCGGGTCCGGTGGGGCCGGGGTGTTACAGGGAATTTCATTTTCCCAAAATGAGATTTTCAACTATTTATGATATTTTTTTACTCTAATAAGTGATACCAACAAATTGGTATCAGAGCCAGGTTGATTTTTTTACTGGGGATTTTCAAAAAAAAAAAAAATTAAGTGAATATGGTTTTCAAAAGATTTTATAACATTTTTTCGGATTTTCTAAAATTGTTTTGGAGCTATAATTTCTAAAACATATGAAATTTTCCAAGAAGTTTATTTCTAAATGTTTTTAAAAAAAGCTTATGACAGATTTCCAAAAACTTTTTACAGAAAAAAAAAACAGTAAACTTAGGAATAATAATTGGACTAAGGAAATATTAAATTTAGGATCGTGGTGAGATTGTGAGATTTATATTTTTTTGGAACTTGATATTAATTTGAAATAGGCACATTTGTGCTATATTCCTATATACATGTCTAGGAAAGACTTAAAACTAGTGACGAGAAATCTATGATGTCGTATGGGCACATTTGCTCCTATGTGTTTGATTTTGTGGAAAAAAAAGGAGAGACAGTAAGAGTGTCCTATGAAATTTTAGGATTATATATGCTTCAGGGACGAAGCATTCTGTCAAGGAGGGTAGAATGTGACACTCCATAAATTTAAAGAATTTAACATTAACTAGCACGTGATACCTGCTTATTGTATTGTGGATATTTTCTTAACTTATGCTTCGGGACGAAGCATCTTTTAAGGAGGGTAGATTGTGACACCCCAAAAAAAAAAAAAAAAAAAATTTAAATAAAATAAATAAATTTATTAGTCAGATAAAATGTTATGAAAGTCACATTTTAATAATTAAGTGAGTCGGATAAAATTTTAACATCGGCGACATCTTAAATCAGATGAAAATGTTTTAATAATAAAAGTAACATTTTTGTAACAAGTGATAACTATACATATGGTATAAATAATAAAAGTGATATTTTAACAATTTAAATTCAAAAATATCAGTTAATAAAGTCTGTACCGAAATAACAAAGTTTGACTTTTGAACGTGATAATACTAATATGTACTTGGTACATATCCACGCGGCATGTGACATCCTATTATTAGTGCTCGTACATGAATGCCATAAATGACATATCCCATCCCATGTATATGTGTTCATACACCATATCTCTTGTCTTTCTCCACATGCAATTGTCTTTCCCTCCTCATTATACATATGAATAATAATATACGTAGTATACACATAGTATACTTACATAATAGTACGAACCTGCTGCGATACTAACAAACGTGGAGTATAGTATAGTACTAATACTATTTCTACTTTACTATAGAAATACATGTAATTCCATTGTCCTTTCATTATATTCAGTAATACACATACATACGACTCATGCATTCACATAATAGAATACTAGTAACAATAATATGGAGAAGTATACAAAGGAAATTAATGCACATGCCTTCCACATCATGCACATCGGATGAGGCCAAAAGTACACAAGTATGATTAGCTAAGCATATAGACATCTGGTTACAAATTCACATGGGAAGTTTTAATCAATACGTCCGTCCAATGTACTCGAACTCCTATATATGAATGCTTCATATGCTCATAGACCTGCAAAGAAAAACAAAATTAAAAAAAAAAAAAAAACAAAACCACGATTTATTACCTCCGTCGAGAGAGAGAAGAGAGTGTGGGTGTGAGCCGACAGTCGCAAGAAAGAGAGGAAGTTCGCCAGAGAAAGGATCTCGCCGCATCGCCGCCCCATTTCCGGAGAAAAAGACCCCGTTGTTGCGCCGGACTGTCGGACCGCTTTCACGCCGGAGAAGGTGTAGCCACCGTCATTCAGACCGCTGCCGTCGATCTCAGGGGGGAGCCGCTACCTGTGTCCGAGTGAATCTGCTGCAAGAGTCCCCGCATACGCTGGCCGACGACACACCTAACGTAATACTCCTATTCTGCTATGTACTTGGATTGCTTAAACATGTTGGGCTGAGTTAGACTAGTAATAATAAGACTCCGTAAGTAAACTAATAAGCTTAAACAGTTATTTGGTAAATTGCATGGACCGAGTAAAAGAAATAGTAAATAGATGAAGAGCACTAATAACGATAACATCAATTTGGTTAAGAGATTTGATAATAAAATTGATAGCTTTCATTTTCTTTTAAATGGTTATTGTGAGAGAAGATGATTGAATATTACTCTTATAAAATGATAACAAAGTAAATCGTTGGGCTAAGTTATTTAGGCAGGACGAAGCAAGTGAGCCGAATAATTATAAATGAGTTAAACTAAAGTGGGTTAATTAAACTTGATTGATAAATAAATTATTAATTCCATAACTTCAATATTTTAGAAGGAGATTTGAAGACGTCACCGGTCCAAAATAAGATTTATCGCGAATAGAGGTAAGTTTCTCTGCCGATCCAAAATTGTTTCCTCGTATTATATGCTTATTATGCATTATGTGATTAAGTGTGAATTTTGAATTATGCGTATGTGATTTTGAGGAGATATTAGATCTATGGTATTTGAGAAGTGCAAACGAAGTACTTTTGGGTATTAAATATTTTTAAATATCTTTAAGACTATTTAGAGAGATTGAGAAATATTTTTTTTGAAGTATATCTAAAGTCAAGATAAAATTTACGTTTTCATAAGAAGTGAGCACCCGGGAGAAATCCGTGGTGTCGGTTTTCCACATCCGGATAAATGTGGAGGGTGATTAAGGCTACTACTACTAAGAAGTACAGTTTGAGTTTGAAGTGACGTTTGGATCTATGATCCCTTTTAAGAAGAAGTTATAGTAGTAGTCCCTAATCATTCAAGAATTTTAAAGGTGGGGTAGTTGGTAGACTGAGTCCCGATTACTCGTGACGACTTACTACTCGGAGGGCTTGGAATCCCTTTTAGGGGGTGTGCACACTTAAGGTAGTCGTTTCGTTTCCATTAGCAGTTGTGGTACCGGCAAAAGTCCCGGGGTGGCCGTACATAACAACGTAACCACCGGGCTCAACCGGAGTGTTGAGCACCGCCCTTCTAAATTACTAGGAAGATAGAGAAGAAGTGAATTTTGAGAAATTCTAAGAGAAGAGTTACTATAGTATTTTCAAAGAAAAGTTGAGGACTTTATTAAAGAAGTGATTTTGAGAAATATCAAAGAGAAAAGAATTTTGGTGGAGTGTGTCATTTTTATATAGTATTGTATGAAAAATTATTTTTCGCCAAACCTGATTATTTTACGGGGTTGGGTAGTACTTACTTAGCTCTAAAGCTAATTTTTGTTTCCTTTTCCCTGTTTTGTTTTCTGCACTTTATTTGTGCAGGTGATGATGCTTATGTTGACTGATGATTGCTTGATTCCCGAGAGCGGTTTAGAGATGCCTTAGTCAAACCTAGTCAAGAATTATAATTTAATTATGTTGAACACTTGTTTTACTTTGTTTAGTTTTGTGATTGCCTGTGCATTCGGTTAAGAGATGACCGGATGTGGCGGTAACACCCATTTCCCAATTAGTGTTATTTCCGCTGCAAAACTTTTTATCTGTTTGAAAGAATAAATCAAGTCTATTGTTAAAAAATCTATTATTTCAAGTATTATTTTGGGAGGGAAAATGGGGGTGTTACAAATACAAGAATGAAGGAAGGTGCATCCGTGGCAGATCACATCAACGAGTTTAATTCAATCATATCCAGGTTAGGCTCGGTTGAGATTAAATTCGATGATGAAGTCCAAGCGTTACTTTTGTTATCATCTTTGCCCGATAGTTGGTCCGGTACAGTCACAACGGTTAGTAGTTCATCTGGAACCACTAAGCTTACCTTTGAAGGTATTCGTGACTTAATCCTTGGTGAGGATATCCGGAGGAGGAGTTCGGGGGATAGCTCCAACAGTTTGTTGAGTACTGAAGATAGGGGCAGAAAATCCACTAGAGGAGGTAACAAGAAGGGAAGATCGAAGTCGAGAAAGAGAGGGCAATCCAAGAACCGGAAGGACATCAATTGTTGGAATTGCAAAGAGAATGGACACTTCAGAAATCAGTGCCCAGAACCCCCTGCAGACAAAGGCAAGAAGGAGGTGAACGTGGCATAGGATTATGAAGATGCTCTAATTTGCAGTGTTGAGAATTCAGTTGAGTCCTGGATCATGGATTCAGGTGCGTCATTTCATGCTTGTCATTGCAGGGATTTGATGAAAAATTTCAGGCCCTACAGCGGAAGAGTTCGTTTGGCGGATGACAAATCCCTAGAGATCACGGGTATTGGAGATGTTGATCTCAGTACCTCTTTGGGTACAACCTGGAGGCTAGCTGAAAGATGTGAGGTATATTCCAGACCTGAAGAAGATGTCATGTTGATCTCAGTTGGACAGCTTGATGAGGAAGGCCATAACGTTAGTTTTGGCAACAAGCAATGGAAGGTGACAAAGGGAAAGCTGGTCATTGCTCGTGGACAGAAGCATGGTACACTGTACATGGTTGAAGTGTCCACAGATGGGGCAAACGCAGCAGTTGAAGATACAGGGGTCTCTACTTTGTGGCACCAAAGACTTGGGCACATAAGTGAGAACGGAATGAAGATGCTGTCTTCAAAGGGCAAAATCCCAGATTTGAAGAATTCAAAGTTGAGCTTTTGTGAGCCATGTGTTCTAGGCAAGCAAAAGAGGGTAACCTTTGTGAAGACGGGACAACAACTCAAGACTGAGTGGCTGGAGTTGATTCATTCAGATGTCTACGGACCTACAAAGGTCTCTTCGATTGGAGGTTCCCGGTACTATGTTACATTCATTGATGACTCTACACGGAAGGTATGGGTTTATTTTCTTAAGAATAAATCTGATGTCTTTAACACTTTTAAGAAGTTCAAGGCTGCGGTTGAGAATGAAACAAATCTCAAGATTAAGTGTTTAAAGAGTGATAATGGGGGTGAGTACAGTAGCACAGAGTTTGTAGAGTATTGTGCTGAACAGGGGATCAGAATGCTGAAGACGGTTCCAGAAACACCACAGCAAAATGGTGTTGCAGAGAGGATGAACAGAACACTGAATGAGAGGGCCAGAAGCATGAGGTTGCATGCAGGACTTCCTAAGATGTTCTGGGCAGATGCGGTGAACACAGCAGCCTATTTGATCAACAGAGGACCCTCATCTCCCATAGGTTTCAAAATTCCAGAAGAGGAATGGAAAGGTCGAGAGGTATCCCTTACTCACTTGAAAGTTTTTGGTTGTATTTCTTATGTCAAAGTTAGAGATGCAGATAGTGACAAGCTCGAGGCAAAGGCAAAGAAGTGTATCTTTATTGGGTACGGGATGGATGACATGGGCTACAGGTTCTGGGACAACCACAGCAAGAAGGTTATCAGAAGTAGAGATGTCACTTTCAACGAGAATGTCCTGTATAAAGATGGTCTTGCAGCAGAAACTAGCAAAGCCAAGCAACCAGAAAACAAGCAACAAGTGGTGTTTGACGGGATGACTGAAGATGACATAGCACAACCTGTTGGTTGTGATGAGACAGCAGGAGGTTCAGGGAGCAGTGGGAGCTCAGAAGATACAGGAATGTCTGAAGATAGTGGGAGTGATGAAGATGATGAAAATTCAGAGGCAGCTACTCCTCAAGTCAGACAGTCCACTAGAATCAGAAGACCTCCTAACAGATATTGTCCTTCAGCAAATTATCTGTTGCTGACCGAGAATGGAGAGCCAGAATCTTACTCAGAGGCGCTGACCATGAAAGACTCCATACAGTGGAAGAAGGCCATGGAGGATGAGTTAGATTCACTTGACAAGAACCAAACTTGGTCCTTAGTCAAGCTACCACCGGGAAAGAAAGCTTTGGAGAACAAGTGGGTGTTCAGAATCAAAGATGAAGCGGATGGAAGCAAAAGATACAAGGCGAGATTAGTTGTCAAAGGGTTCCAACAGAAGAAGGGAGTTGATTACAATGAAATCTTCTCTCCGGTTGTGAAGATGACCACTATCAGGTTGATCCTTGGTATCGTTGCTGCTGAAAATTTGCACTTAGAGCAGCTGGATGTAAAGACTGCTTTTCTTCATGGCAACCTTGAAGAAGACATTTACATGGCTCAACCAGTAGGTTTCCCAGTGTGTGGTAAGGAGAAGTTGGTGTGCAAACTCAAGAAAAGTCTATACGGACTGAAGCAAGCTCCTAGACAGTGGTACTTGAAGTTTGACAGTTTTATGCAGCGGAATGGGTACACTAGATGCAAGATGGACCATTGCTGTTACTTGAAGAAATTCGAGTCTTCATACATTATTCTTCTTTTGTATGTTGATGACATGTTGGTGGCTGGAGCAAACATGCAGGAGATCAACAAGCTCAAGAAGAAGTTGTCTGAAGAATTTGAGATGAAGGATTTAGGGGAGGTGAGACAGATTCTTGGGATGAGCATAGTCAGAGACAAGGTGGAAGGTACTTTAAAGCTTTCACAGCAGAAGTACATTCAGAAGGTCCTTGAGAAGTTCAGAATGACGGATGCCAAGCCAAGGAGTACACCGTTAGGGAGTCAGTTGAAACTCTCCAAGCAGCAGTCTCCGAAGACCGATGAAGACAAAGATGAGATGGCTAAAGTTCCTTATGCATCAGCAGTTGGCAGTTTGATGTATGCTATGGTGTCAACAAGGCCAGACATTGCTCATGCAGTGGGAGTTGTTAGCAGGTTTATGTCAAATCCAGGGAAGGAACATTGGGAAGGAGTCAAGTGGCTGCTACGCTACTTGAAAGGCACCTCTAGAACTGCTCTTTGTTTCAGGAGGAATGGGGCAATTTTAGAAGGTTTTGCAGATGCTGATTTGGGGGGCTGTCATGATTCCGGGAAGAGCACTACGGGTTACATATTCACTATTGGAGGTACGACAATCAGTTGGATGTCCAGATTACAGAAGAGTGTAGCTCTTTCAACCACAGAAGCAGAATATATGGCTATTGCTGAAGCGGCCAAGGAGATGATTTGGTTGAAGAACTTCCTTTTGGAGTTGGGCATGAAACAAGGGGATTGTGGTCTGTACTGTGACAACCAGAGTGCTATTCATCTCGCGAAGAATCCGGTGTTTCACAGCAGAACGAAACACATCAAGATGAGGTATCATTTCATTCGAGAATTGATTGAAGATGGTACTATAAACTTGAAGAAGATCCTTGGTACGAAGAATCCAGCAGACATGCTAACCAAGGTGGTGACAACGGAGAAGTTGAAGCTTTGCATGGCTTCAACTGGCCTTCCAGATACTTGATGAGAAGGCGTGAACGAGAGAGAGAGATCAGGTTTTTTTTTTTTGCAGAGGGTACAAGTTCTTTGGATGGCAGATGATCGTTGAACAAGCCTCCAAGTGGGAGATTGTTGAAGATGGAGTCTTGTTTGTGCAGAAACATGAGATACCCGACCGGGTACAGTTAGTCATCCGATAGGGTATGAAGATTTTTTGGCCGGGCAACTTTCTTGTTTGAAGACCCGATCGGGTCTATGCTCTTGACCCGATCGGGTATGTTGAAGATTTCAACTGGGAACTCACTGGAATGCAGGACCCGACCGGGTCAGGGAGGTCACCCGACCGGGTCATGAAGGTCTTTTGGCTTCTGTTTTAGACACCCGCCCTGGTGACGACCCGGGTATATTTTTTGTGAAGAGACCCGACCGGGTCTATGGGCTGACCCGACCGGGTCGGCGGAAAATTTTAATTTCGGGCTTAGCTTCCGGGCCTGCGGCTCTTAATTGTGATTAGGTTTCCTTAAACCTATTTAAACATCTCTAATGTACGTGTAAACTCTGACGCAGACATAATAATACTCAGCTCTCTCTCGTTCGCCGTGGACTAGCACAATCACCCCGATTGTGTGAACCACGTAAATTCTTGTGTTCTTGCTCGTTAATTTATCGTTTGCTTAACCTAAATCGTAACAATAGTAAACATTTATACTATCATAAAAAATACTTAAAATCAATTTCTTACTTTTCGGAACACATACTCCCTCCTTCCTATAATAAAAGACACATTTGAATTTGATGCGATAAAAAGAATAAACTTATTATTTTACATACAATTTTAACATCCAAAGAGTAATGTGATTGTACAAAAAAAAGTGAAATGATAGATAAAATGACAAAGTGAGAAATCAAAATGTCTTTGGAATTTTATTGATGAGAACACTATTCATATTTTTAGCCACCAATAAAACAAATATATATCTTACTCCCTCCGTCCCGCTAAAATTGTCCCATTTTTCCTTTTGGAGAAGACTCACTAAGATTGTCTCATACAAATCCTTTTCGATCGAGCCAATCAGACTTAAATAGACTAGACAAAAAAACCAATTTATAAAATCCTTAATCAAATGAATTAATTTTCAAGTTAAAAAATACATTGAATAGACATCTATCGACCAGAACACAAAGAAGAGGGCTAGTATGGTAGTTTTCAAGAAAAAAGCTCTTTACCTTTTACCCTCTTTGAATTTAAATTTTACTATTAAAAAATTGATCTACACTTTTTAAAATTAAATTTTACTTTTTTAAAAAAAAGGGTTAGATATATATTCAGTAGCTTTGGTTTGAACTCTAATAAAGGATATTTTCTATATTATTTTAGAATATATTCTATATGAGAGGCCAAATCAAAGCTACTAAACATATATGTACACAATCGTAGGTCACATTGCACATGCATGTGATAGACAATTTGGTGACTTTGAAAGGAATATATAAATTTATTTATACCTTTTCATATTGACGGTGTGGGAAGGAAGTTATGTTGCACAAGCAAGCTGGAAAGAAATTAGAGTTTGACTACCCAAATGGCCTACGATCGAGAAGGTATGACTCATCAACAACTAATTTTCTTGAGTTATAAGGATCTCAATGAACTTCAAATCTTGCATAATATGATGTAAGAGGGAGCAAAAAAAATGATGTAAGAGGGACCAAAGGACGGCATGGTGTTATTGTGGGAAGGTTTGCAGAATATGAACATAAATTAAACAAATGGTATTCCATAAAATTAAGCATAGTCTAGATTATTGAAGTCCAGATTTACCACTATTATATTACTCGATACGTGCACAACAAATAAAAAAGATTCTACTTAGTACACACAAAAATGAAAGAAAATAGTGTGTATAACAGCTATGTTTACCGGTCCGGCTGGTTTGACCTAGAATCGGCGACCCGGTGATTTAATTTCTCTAGTTCGGTATATGCTAAAACCCAGAATGTGCAAGAATCTGGAAAACCCGGTCATGATCAGTAAAAAACCCGGCTAAACCGAAACCGGTTAATTAGGACTCTTCGTCATCAATGACTGCCCACATCAAATTGCCTGGTTAAGAAATAAACGGAAAGCAAGTTTCATATGCCGAAGGCACGATAATGACGATCTCACTGACCATCGAGATGGGAAATGTTCTCACTTCACTAGGCCGCAATCCGGATAACATTCATGGTTGTCCGTGTGACGTGTGTCCACAATGCAAGTTTGGCCCAAGCCTTAGTGCATAAGCCCGCGATCGGGATGTGATAAAAGCCCATTTAAATCATTAATGGCGAGACACCCAAATCCACTCTAATACAACGCTAGGGGCCAGTGTGATAGAAGGCGCTAGGCGCTAGTCAAGCTGTGACTGACGCCTAGCTTGCATATGTATTTTTCCTTTATTTTTTTTGTTTTATTTTTAATTCCTTTAAATCTTAAATATATTACTAATAATTTTATAATATTTTGACGATAAAAATTGCTCATATAATCGTTAAATATTGAGTTTTTATAGTAAAATCAACAAAAATATAATGAAATAATTAATAAATAAATTAAGATATTTGTGTTTTTTAGTCTCTAAAAATCTTAAAATACATTCTAAAAAGTTTGTTTATATTTAAAATTTATTTTTATTGTAGGAATATAAAAAACTTTATATAGGAATAGAATACTTCTTGATCACACCATGTTTTAAGATAAATCGGAAAAAATAAGTTCGTTCGGGAAAAACTTTAGTCCAGGTCGCCTAACCACCTCCTAGGCCACGAATCGATTTTTTCCACCGATTACACCGCTTTTAGAACCATGCTAGGGGTTGATTTAAATGCTGAAACCTCACACTTTTGGATGGGAACACACTATCAAAATCATCCCAAAGTTGTGTTCGGACCTGCAGTGAAAAAGGTTGAATTTATTTCCTAATAATTACTTTGATATAATGTAAGCATGACATGTACATAAATAAATGAATTACATATATGATCGTGAAGTGTAGACGCGCTTCAAAATTCTTGATACTTGGTTTTATACAGTTACAAATGACATCAAGACACACGACTTTATAATTGTGTCAAGTAGACCAACTTTGTGGTTCTAAACCAAACTTTAGAGCGGTTAAGGCAGCAGTTACATGTTGTTTTTCAAAAACTGCCACAGTAGTTTCCTAAACTATTTTCAACTGCTTGCAACGATTCATATGGATAAATATTTATGTATTTCAGACAGAGGGAGGAACACAACGTATCTTCATCATTTTGGCATTTAGATCAAAAGAAAACAATCCATATATATTCATTAGTTTGTGATCTTGAATTTGTGCCTAAATTTTGAAGTGTCCTTAGGGGTTATCCTATACTGAATTTCTTATAACCCAAGCATACGGGAAAAATATCAATTGATAATTTGAACCCCAACATTTAATTCCTTCAAAGATGCAAATGCTTATGCAATATAACAAATAAACCATACTTTTGTGCTGCAACATTTAATTAATTTGTAGCATCTACGTAACATACTTATTGGTTGGGATTTGCATCAAATCGTGTTATTAATTATGGTTCAAGTTTAACACATAAATCATATGCATTAATTAATACAATTAGTTTAAAAAAAATTGTAAAAACATGATACAAAAGTTTTCTATATGTATAATAAGAACACCGTCAAGAGCATCACGATAAAAATATCGTTACATATCACTTCAATTATTACTTACTTATACTTGACTCCAAGAAATAACAATAAACTCCCTCCATTCCAAATCACTTTGTAAAAATGATTCACGAGTTTGGCTAAACATAAAGCTAATCCTTCCTTGACAAATTTTGTGTCAGTGACAACAACTAACAAAAAATTTTGCATATCTTAAAATTCGATAAAGTTCGATTGAATTGCAAACATCAGATCTAATAATGATAATAACTTAATAATCAAAATTAGAGTATAAAATGATATTGTTTCAACCATAAAAGTAAAATAGAAAATCATTTTGGGACGTATGAAGTAACAAAATAAAGAATACAAATCTACTACGGTTCAATGTTATAAAATTTCAAGTTCAAGTCCAATAAAATTAATACAATAATGCACATCAAATTTTATTATTTTTAGATAAAGGAAGACGCCTCTACACAATTTGCCCCAACATCGTCTAAAGAAAACTCAAACTCAATATAATCAAATCAAATCTCCTATTATAAGATCACGACAACGGTCACTATAAACTAAAAAATTAAATGTATATAAAGTCAATATATATGAAATTCGATTTTTGTTATTTCAAATTGAGATATTAACTAACTTATCAAAATAGTAAACATTTATACTATCATAAAGAATACTTAAAATGAATTTCTTACTTTTCGGAACACACTCCCTCCTTCCTATAATAAAAGACACATTTGAATTTGATGTGATAAAAAGAATATACTTATTATTTTACATACAATTTTCACATTCAAAGAGTAATATGATTGTACAAAAAAAGTGAAATGATAGATAAAATGACAAAGTGAGAAATCAAAATGTCTTTGGAATTTTATTGATGAGAACACTATTCATATTTTTAGCCACCAATAAAACAAATATATATCTTACTCCCTCCGTCCCGCTAAAATTGTCCCATTTTTCCTTTTCGAGAAGACTCACTATGATTGTCTCATAAAAATCCTTTTCGATCGAGCCGATCAGACTTAAATAGACTAGACAAAACAAACCAATTTATAAAATCCTTAATCAAATGATTTAATTTTCAAGTGAAAAAATACATTGAATAGACATCTATCGACCAGAACACAAAGAAGAGGGCTAGTATGGTAGTTTTCAAGAAAAAAGCTCTTTACCTTTTACCCTCTTTGAAATTAAATTTTACTATTAATAAATTGATCTACACTTTTTAAAATTAAATTTTACTTTAAAAAAAAAGGTTTACATATATATTCAGTAGCTTTGGTTTGACCTCTAATAAAGGATATTTTCTATATTATTTTAGAATATATTCTATATGAGAGGCCAAATCAAAGCTACTAAACATATATGTACACAATCGTAGGTCACATTGCACATGCATGTGATAGACAATTTGGTGACTTTGAAAGGAATATATAAATTTATTTATACCTTTTCATATTGACGGTGTGGGAAGGAAGTTATGTTGCACAAGCAAGCTGGAAAGAAATTAGAGTTTGACTACCCAAATGGCCTACGATCGAGAAGGTATGACTCATCAACAACTAATTTCCTTGAGTTATAAGGATCTCAATGACCTTCAAATCTTGCATAATATGATGTAACAGGGAGCAAAAAATGATGTATGAGGGAGCAAAGGACGGCATGGTGTTATTGTGGGAAGGTTTGCAGAATATGAACATAAGTTAAGCAAATGGTATTCCATAAAATTAAGCATAGTCAACATTATTGAAGTCCAGAGTTACCACTATTATATTACTCGATACGTGCAAAACAAATCAAAAAGATTCTACTTAGTACACACAAAAATGAAAGAAAATAGTGTGTATAGCAGCTATGTTTACCGGACCGGCTGGTTTGACCTGGAACCGGCGACCTGGTGATTTAATTTCTCTAGTTCGGTATATGCTAAAACCCAGAATGTGCAAGAATCTGGAAAACCCGGTCATACTCAGTAAAAAACCCGGCTAAACCAAAACCGGTTAATTAGGACTCTTCGTCATCAATGACTTCCCACATCAAATTGGCTGGTTAAGAAATAAACGGAAAGCAAGTTTCAGATGCCGAAGGCACGATAATGACGATCTCACTGACCATCGAGATGGGAAATGTTCTCGCTTCACTAGGCGGCAATCCGGATAACATTCATGGTTGTCCGTGTGACGTGCGTCCACAATGCAAGTTTGGCCCAAGCCTTAGTGCATAAGCCCGCGATCGGGATGTGATAAAAGCCCATTTAAATCATTAATGGCGAGACACCCAAATCCCCTCTATTACAACGCTAGGGGCCAGTGTTGTAGAAGGCGCTAGGCGCTAGTCGAGCTGTGACTGACGCCTAGCTTGCATATGTATTTTTTATTTAATTTTTTTGTTTTATTTTTAATTCCTTTGAATCTTAAATATATTACTAATAATTTTATAATATTTTGACGATAAAAATTGCTCATATAATCGTTAAATATTGAGTTTTTATAGTAAAATCAACAAAAATATAATGAAATAATTAATAAATAAATTAAGATATTTGTGTTTTTTAGTCTCTAAAAATCTTAAAATACATTCTAAAAAGTTTGTTTATATTTAAAATTTATTTTTATTGTAGGAATATAAAAAACTTTATATAGGAATAGAATACTTCTTGATCACACCATGTTTTAAGATAAATCGGAAAAAATAAGTTCGTTCGGGAAAAACTTTAGTCCAGGTCGCCTAACCACCTCCTAGGCCACGAATCGATTTTTTCCACCGATTACACCGCTTTTAGAACCATGCTAGGGGTTGATTTAAATGCTGAAACCTCACACTTTTGGATGGGAACACACTATCAAAATCATCCCAAAGTTGTGTTCGGACCTGCAGTGAAAAAGGTTGAATTTATTTCCTAATATTTACTTTGATATAATGTAAGCATGACATGTACATAAATAAATGAATTACATATATGATCGTGAAGTGTAGACGCGCTTCAAAATTCTTGATACTTGGTTTTATACAGTTACAAATGACATCAGGACACACGACTTTATAATTGTGTCAAGTAGACCAACTTTGTGGTTCTAAACCAAACTTTAGAGCGGTTAAGGCAGCAGTTACATGTTGTTTTTCAAAAACTGCCACAGTAGTTTCCTAAACTATTTTCAACTGCTTGCAACGATTCATATGGATAAATATTTATGTATTTCAGACAGAGGGAGGAACACAACGTATCTTCATCATTTTGGCATTTAGATCAAAAGAAAACAATCCATATATATTCATTAGTTTGTGATCTTGAATTTGTGCCTAAATTCTGAAGTGTCCTTAGGGGTTATCCTATACTGAATTTCTTATAACCCAAGCATACGGGAAAAATATCAATTGATAATTTGAACCCCAACATTTAATTCCTTCAAAGATGCAAATGCTTATGCAATATAACAAATAAACCATACTTTTGTGCTGCAACATTTAATTAATTTGTAGCATCTACGTAACATACTTATTGGTTGGGATTTGCATCAAATCGTGTTATTAATTATGGTTCAAGTTTAACACATAAATCATATGCATTAATTAATACAATTAGTTTAAAAAAAATTGTAAAAACATGATACAAAAGTTTTCTATATGTATAATAGGAACACCGTCAAGAGCATCACGATAAAAATATCGTTACATATCACTTCAATTATTACTTACTTATACTTGACTCCAAGAAATAACAATAAACTCCCTCCATTCCAAATGACTTTGTAAAAATGATTCACGAGTTTGGCTAAACATAAAGCTAATCCTTCCTTGACAAATTTTGTGTCAGTGACAACAACTAACAAAAAATTTTGCATATCTTAAAATTCGATAAAGTTCGATTGAATTGCAAACATCAGATCTAATAATGATAATAACTTAATAATCAAAATTAGAGTATAAAATGATATTGTTTCAACCATAAAAGTAAAATAGAAAATCATTTTGGGACGTATGAAGTAACAAAATAAAGAATACAAATCTACTACGGTTCAATGTTATAAAATTTCAAGTTCAAGTCCAATAAAATTAATACAATAATGCACATCAAATTTTATTATTTTTAGATAAAGGAAGACGCCTCTACACAATTTGCCCCAACATCGTCTAAAGAAAACTCAAACTCAATATAATCAAATCAAATCTCCTATTATAAGATCACGACAACGGTCACTATAAACTAAAAAATTAAATGTATATAAAGTCAATATATATGAAATTCGATTTTTGTTATTTCAAATTGAGATATTAACTAACTTATCAAAATAGTAAACATTTATACTATCATAAAGAATACTTAAAATGAATTTCTTACTTTTCGGAACACACTCCCTCCTTCCTATAATAAAAGACACATTTGAATTTGATGCGATAAAAAGAATATACTTATTATTTTACATACAATTTTCACATCCAAAGAGTAATATGATTGTACAAAAAAAGTGAAATGATAGATAAAATGACAAAGTGAGAAATCAAAATGTCTTTGGAATTTTATTGATGAGAACACTATTCATATTTTTAGCCACCAATAAAACAAATATATATCTTACTCCCTCCGTCCCGCTAAAATTGTCCCATTTTTCCTTTTCGAGAAGACTCACTAAGATTGTCTCATACAAATCCTTTTCGATCGAGCCGATCAGACTTAAATAGACTAGACAAAAAAAAACAATTTATAAAATCCTTAATCAAATGATTTAATTTTCAAGTTAAAAAATACATTGAATAGACATCTATCGACCAGAACACAAAGAAGAGGGCTAGTATGGTAGTTTTCAAGAAAAAAGCTCTTTACCTTTTACCCTCTTTGAAATTAAATTTTACTATTAATAAATTGATCTACACTTTTTAAAATTAAATTTTACTTTAAAAAAAAAAGGTTTACATATATATTCAGTAGCTTTGGTTTGACCTCTAATAAAGGATATTTTCTATATTATTTTAGAATATATTCTATATGAGAGGCCAAATCAAAGCTACTAAACATATATGTCCACAATCGTAGGTCACATTGCACATGCATGTGATAGACAATTTGGTGACTTTAAAAGGAATATATAAATTTATTTATACCTTTTCATATTGACGGTGTGGGAAGGAGGTTATGTTGCACAAGCAAGCTGGATAGAAATTAGAGTTTGACTACCCAAATGGCCTACGCTCGAGAAGGTATGACTCATCAACAACTAATTTCCTTGAGTTATAAGGATCTCAATGAACTTCAAATCTTGCATAATATGATGTAACAGGGAGCAAAAAATGATGTATGAGGGAGCAAAGGACGGCATGGTGTTATTGTGGGAAGGTTTGCAGAATATGAACATAAGTTAAGCAAATGGTATTCCATAAAATTAAGCATAGTCAAGATTATTGAAGTCCAGAGTTACCACTATTATATTACTCGATACGTGCAAAACAAATCAAAAAGATTCTACTTAGTACACACAAAAATGAAAGAAAATAGTGTGTATAGCAGCTATGTTTACCGGACCGGCTGGTTTGACCTGGAACCAGCGACCCGGTGATTTAATTTCTCTAGTTCGGTATATTTAAAACCCAGAATGTGCAAGAATCTGGAAAACCCGGTCATACTCAGTAAAAACCCGGCTAAACCGAAACCGGTTAATTAGGACTCTTCGTCATCAATGACTGCCCACATCAAATTGGCTGGTTAAGAAATAAACGGAAAGCAAGTTTCAGATGCCGAAGGCACGATAATGACGATCTCACTGACCATCGAGATGGGAAACATTCTCACGTCACTAGGCGACAATCCGGATAACATTCATGGTTGTCCGTGTGACGTGCGTCCACAATGCAAGTTTTTAATAGTTAAAACCAACAAAAATATAATGAAATAATTAATAAATAAATTAAGATATTTGTGTTTTTTAGTCTCTAAAAATCTTAAAATACATTCTGAAAAGTTTATTTATATTTAAAATTTATTTTTATTGTAGGAATATAAAAAACATTATATAGGAATAGAATACTTCTTGATCACACTGTGTTTTAAGATAAATCGGAAAAAATAAGTTCGTTCGGGAAAAACTTTAGTCCAGGTCGCCTAACCACCTCCTAGGCCACGAATCGATTTTTTCCACCGATTACACCGATTTTAGAACCATGCTAGGGGTTGAATTAAATGATGAAACCTCACACTTTTGGATGGGAACACACTATCAAAATCATCCCAAAGTTGTGTTCGGACCTGCAGTGAAAAAGGTTGAATTTATTTCCTAATAATTACTTTGATATAATGTAAGCATGACATGTACATAAATAATGAATTACATATATGATCGTGAAGTGTAGACGCGCTTCAAAATTCTTGATACTTGGTTTTATACAGTCACAAATGAGATTAGGACACACGACTTTATAATTGTGTCAAGTAGACCAACTTTGTTTATCACTCAACGAAAAAATGTTATTGAGATCCTTATCACTCAACGAAATTGGTTGTTCACAAGTCATACTAATGTAAATTTTAAACCAAACATGGCAAGTCGTAGTATACCCTTGAGAAGTCAAACTTAACTTCTTACCCGTTTACTTGTGGAACATAGCTTAGAAAGTTTGAATCCTGGTAAAGTTTAGAACTAGCTGAATTTTATAAGAAATTCCTTTTGGGCAAAGCCATTAATATTGAGTCCATTAGGATTTAGGAGGAGGGAGCCATACATATATAATGCTAAATTTCTAACACTAACTGAAGGCAATCAATGTTGGGTGTATTTCGGAAAATAAAGAAAATTAATTAAAATAAATTCATTAAAATGGCGAACGAAAAACAGAAATTAGATGGAGCAAAATTTAGTCAAAGCTCGTGCTACGCACGATGTCCTTAAAATGTATTCCTCGCCTCCCACTGTGCTAGGAGCGTTGCAACGACTGTTTCACAGGATACGATGACTACGAACTAATGTTTGAGCACATAAACAAGAGTTCAGCCGAACGAGAACAAGTATGAACACTCAGGGAATTTTTCAGAGGACTGGAGGTGTTTTTAGCTTAAAAATACGTGCAGATTGTGTATGATTGCGTGTGAGAACGTGTTGTTGCAAACCACCTGCCAGCCATTATATAGGAGGATTTGTTGTGTGTAAATAGTCAATTAATGGACCTGAACGTTGGACATCAATGACCAGTGCGTTGGGCATTTATTGCTGTAACGGTTCACAACGTTCAGCTGCGCGACCAGAAGACCCCAGCAGAACACCCTACGAGGTGTTCTGTCCGAAGCCAGCAGAACACCCTTCGATGTGTTCTGGTCTGAGGCCTTCGTGCTCTCTCCGTCAAAGTGTCATATAGGTCCATGTACTTTTAACCAAAAGTCAATTGAATCCGTGTGCTTTTTTTCGAGTCAATTAAGTCCGTCAACTATCAAAAAATGACCAAATCGGCTTTTTAATAGGTAACCAACCGGTTACCCGGTTAAAAGCCTATGTGGACATCCAAGCTGGCATTTTTTTGTACTGTTTTCCAATTTTTTATTTTATTTTTCCTTTTCTTTTTCTCTTTTCCCTTTCTCTCTTCCTTTTCCCCCTTTTTTCTCTTTCTTCTTCTGGTCCGCTCCTCTTCTGCGACTCAAACCCCTCCATCTACGACCTCTCCTTCCTTCTTCTGCAACTACAGATCTATGGAGGTCAGGAGGTGGCAACGGAGGGTGGTTGGAGGTCGTCTGATGGAAGAGATGGAGGTGGAGACCACGGATGTGGAAGTCGGCCGAAGTTGTGGGTAAGGTAGTCAGGGGCTCAAGGCGGCGGCTATGGAAGCCGGGGCGGTTGGAGGTCGCTTCAATGGAGGAGGCGAAGGGGAAGGCCACGGAAGTGGTGGCCGGAGGCGGTGTGGATGGAGGAAGAGGCGGTTGAGGACTTAAGGTGAAGGTGGAGGCCATACTCCGACGGTGGCTATGGAGGTTGGACGGCGGAGGTGGTGGCTGAAGAGTCCTGGGAGGCGGAGGTGGTGGCTGGAGAGGCCTTGGCGGCGGCGCGGCGGAGTTTGTTCCTGTGGTGGGGCGGAGTAGTAGGAGTTATGGTGGAGAACAGGGGACTGCCGAACTGGGAGAGAAGAAGAGGAGCGGACCAAGAAGAAAGAGGAAGGAAGAGAAAAAAGAGAAAAAAGAAGAGAGAGGAAAAAAGGAAAAGAAAATAGGAAAAATATATATAAAAAAATCCAACTCGGATGTCCACGTATGCGTTTAACCTGGTAACCGGTTTACTACCGGCTAAAAAGCCGATTTGATCGTTTTTTGATAGTTGATGGACTTAATTGACTTGAAAAAAAGTACATGGACTCAATTGACTTTTTGTTAAAAGTATGTGGACTTATTTGACAGTTTTCCCTAAAATCCACCCTTTGAGGTGTTCTGGTCTGAGGCCTTCGTGCTCTCTCCATCATATTTTGTATGATGTATATAATATATGAGCTAGGCTTCTTTACTTTAGACTTTAGAGTGAAAATTCAAAACTGGCAACCACTCCGAAGAGGCCTTTGATTTCCAATAATGAATTCAAGAGTCTTGTCAAAATAGAAGCATTGTAGACATTAATGACCAAATGTTAAGACTCGGGGTTCCATCCTAAAAGGTCAACCTGATAGGAGGAGTAGCCCAAAGCCTTATAGTATTTTATTGTTTTATAGCTTTCCGGTGTGGGACAAATACTTCAACACCAAACTTTCATAATCTAAGCGGGCCTTACTCTTTGGGTTTCTTGTTTCGGGGGTTCAGTAATTTCAGGAGGGTGGGAGGGGGAGGGTGACAATTGTTTTCTAAACTATTCCAGATTTAGATGGTTGACAATAAAATGAAGGTATATAACCACATTAGGAACAGGTGATCTAGTCTAAAACTGACAAATATGGATAAGTTAGTGGAATAAAAATCTTTCTGCTCCTCCCTCCGAACTCCCCTCACCGAGCAAGACATGAGGGCAAGAGCATTTCTGAAATATAGCATCCCCCAAATTCTCCCAAATTCGAAGCAGCAAGAATTCATACCAATTGAATCCAATGGAATTAATAGTCTGACCCGACAATTGAACTTGTAATACGTAAGGAATGAAACACTTATGGCAACAACACGATTACGCATATAAGATTATAAACAAGCTTCTAACTGACTTCCAACAAATAAATTTAAATGTCAATAGTATAGATGAGTACCCTTACTGCATATCAAAGGGGAATGCTTCTTTCTGGGTTTCATTACACTGCAATTTTCAAACACATCAATCTCCTCCGCGAGGAAAATTTCCTGGCAACCTTATGTGTTCGTACATGGGATCACAACTTAATCCGTAAAAGACACGATTTTTGTTTTGTTTCCCAGATGTTTATCTGCCACAAATTTCCCCTAGATTTCCAGTCCAACATCATAACGATATAATATAATGCTTATAAAAAAGGAGCAACCCTTTGAGCATGATTGCATGAAACCCTAAGTTGAGCTAAGAATGTAGTTTTATTACGGAGTATGATCTTGATTAATTTAGAATTGACTTTCAACCGTTTTATTATATGATTTTGATGAATAAGGAATCGATTTTCAACCTGAAGTAGCAAAAAGAAACAATACCTTGGTTCATCAACCAATTGTCCAAAAATTTAATACAATTTGTATGAAAGAGCAGTGAAAGGCATATTTGAAAACACCGAAACCAAAAACAAAGTTCACATAAACCAAAACAGGCTTCCCACACCGTCAAAATTAAAGTTTAAAAGTAAATTTAAAGTCATGAAATTGTCTATCACACACACGTATCTAATGTGAGCTATGAAACTTATATATACAAATACGATATGAAGACCGTGTTCTGCTCCAACCGAACATATAGTAAATTTTCTAATTGCAGATAGAATATCTCCTCTATGATCGGTTGGAGTAGAGGACGCTCAAAATGTATGTATTTATATTTTTTTTTAAATTAATAATTAATTTTGAAAAGGTAGATCCTAATTTAAGGACGTTTTAATCGGATTTATGCTTTTTTCTAATTTATTTAAATTTGACTTGAGTTGATTTGGTCGATAGATGTCTTAAAAAAAAGCTTAGCATAAAAGTGTGCGATAAACATTCAACAAAAGATCAAGAAAATACAAATCTGAATATCTCCAAAAACAAAAACTTGAGAACATACAGTTCATTGATCCTCTCATTAATTAATGCTAAGATATAATCCAAAATCAATCTAGAAGCATATCATATCTGAAGTGAGGCGGCGGTCGTTGCTTATATTCATACCCTGAGCCCTCATACAGTCGTTGCTTATATCATATCTGAAGCATTTTTTGGAGATATCCTCTCATTACCCTTAACATATATCCTCCCTGAGCCCCAAGCCTCCATGTCATTGCTTATATTCATCGTTGCATCGACATTTATTCTAATTGAGCCTAAATCCAGCTTCTACCACTTTTTCAAGTTATTAAGTGACCCCTTTCCTGTTGAAGCATTTGTCCAACACCGGAAAGCTATAAAACAATTACACACTATATAAGGCTTTGGGCTACTCCTCCTATCAGGTTGACCTTTTAGGATGGAACCCCAAGTCTTAACATGGTATCAGAGCCAATTCCGGTTGTGGTTTGACTGGCCCATTTATACATCTCGATATTGTCCAGCCCGGTTCGGGCTGAGGGGGCGTGTTGAAGCATTTGTCCCACACCGGAAAGCTATAAAACAATTACACACTATATAAGGCTTTGGGCTACTCCTCCTATCAGGTTGACCTTTTAGGATGGAACCCCAAGTCTTAACATTTCCTTCAATAACAGCCTTACATTGGGCCGTCCGCCACCCTTGATCCTTCAAGCATAGCCACTCCCCCGATCAGTATACTCCTACTTGCATGGACGACGGATCCAGGAATTATAGTTTATGTGACAATTTTTCTTTTTTAAACTGTCAAATGAATTTTCGTACTATTGTCAAAAAATCAATTGAAAACTGTCAAATATAATGGACTTTTAATTGAATCAATCAGGTCCCATGAGTGTTAAAATATACTACGTAGTCAATTTGGCTTTGGTAGATTCTATGGTACCCAAAAGGTACCATACATTTGTCCACTTGGACCAATTAAAATATTGCAATTGAATTATTTAAATCTAAATTAAAAATGATATAATGATTTGGACCAATCATGTGAGTAGTAGGTACAGTACCCCATTTTTTAAATGGGTACCGGAGTTGTCACCTTTGGCTTTTTAACAGGTAACCGCATTACTGCCTACATGGAAGTCAACATGGCATTTTTTTTACCGTTTTCAATTTTTTCAATTTTTCTTTATGGTTTTTTTTCTCTTTAATTTCTTTCTTCTTTTTTCTCTTTCTTTTTCAATATTCTCTAACTCCTTGAATTAAGTTTTCTTCCCCATGCTGCACACCAGCCTTCCCCATGCTGCAGACCAGCCGTGTAGCTGCGCCGCTTCTTAGGATTGCCATGCACTTTCTGTACCACCTTGTTGCACAATATCAGCACCCATGCCTTCATGAACCTATATAGTACGGCCTCCTTGCAGCGGCGGACGCAGGAATTCCGGCAAGGAGGGGCGGCAGGGTAAAAATATACATACAAATACATATATATTAAAATTTCGGGGTAAATATACCTAGAAAAATAAAATTTTGAGGGGATAGCAGCCCCCATTTGCCCCCATGTTCAGTCCGCCACTGCCTCCATGGTTGTACCACCGAGCACCCACCTCTGATTTCCGCGGACTCGCCAAACGAATAGAGTAGAAGAGGCCGCCGGACGAATAGAGTAGAAGAGACCGTCGGCGAAAAAACTAAAAGGAAAGAAGGAAATAAATAAAGAAAGCCATATTAATGCATGAGCTACTCCTCCTAACAGGTTGACCTTTTAGGATGGAACCCCGAGGCCCGGGTCTTAACATGGAACCCCCAGATCTTAACATGGTATCAGACCGAAATCGATCCATGGTGTGGGCCCCCTTATGAAAAATGACGACATGATTATTAAAAAAATGACATTGACGAACCGACGAAAAATAAATGACGGCACGATCCAGACAAAGTGTCTGGTCGTGAGGAGGGTGTTAGAGTCCCACACCGGAAAAGTTTCAATCAACAATGTGCTATATTAAGACATGGGCTACTCCTCCTAACAGGTTGACCTTTTAGGATGGAGCCCCGGGTCTTAACATGGAACCCCCCAGATCTTAACAGGATGCAAAACTGGGAGAAGAAGTCAGTGTGGGAAGAAGAAAGAGAGAGAAAAGAAAATAAAAGAAAACGAAAAGAAAAAATAAAAAATAAAATATATTGCCACATGGGTTCCATTTCAGCATAAACCGGCAATACCTATATTCAACCGGGTAAATAGAAATATTAATTGTTTTTTAACACTTGGGAGACTTGATTAATTCATTTAAAAGTACGAGAACTCAATTGACTTTTTGACAATAGTACCAAAACTTAATTGACAATTTTCCTTTTTTTCTTTACTGAAAGACTCTACGTAGTTATTTTTTAAAAAATCCGTAATCTAAATTTATAGGTACAATAAAAAAATCAATTTAGATTTTTAATTCAAATGCTATAAAAAACGTAATGGCAAGTTAAAACTTAAGTAATACCAAATTATAAGAAATTCATTTGATTACAAAAATGGTAAATTCTTTCAATTTATTTGAAGATAAAGAGTCGCCTCTCATGTGAAAATTTACCTATATTTTTTAAACTAATTTATGCCTTGTTTAACGGGTTGACTCTTATTAAAATAATGAATAAAACTCTTAATTAATAAGTTATGCTTTTTTTGTTTAACATGAGTGCTTGTAACTTTGTAATTAAGTTGCAATGAGTCTTTTTTATTTGGCCTTTCTATGAATATTACTAAATTAAATTCAAAACACAAAAAATATGACTTATATGACATAATGTATTTGTATCGTTGCTAGAATGTGTTAAAGTCTATTTATTATGCAATATATTCTTTATAAAAAGTCAAAAACTAAATGAATTGTGTAATTTGATGTCAAAAACTAAGATATTTTTTAAAATTACTTACTATTTTGCAAAATCCAATTCCTTTTATCAATGGGAAAAAGACATCAATAAGACTAAAACATACAAAAGGAAAGCAAATAGGAGTCGAGACTTTTTAACTCACGGAGGGGACAAAAATACCCTCAATCCACCACTGGATCTACGTTTTCTCCACGAAACAAAAACAGCTACTCCGCCCACCTCCAACAATGAACGTCAAGCTTGAACCGTCCGAACTCCACCGCTAGACCTTAAGTGACCATCGCTATCCAAATTTCAGCGGCCATCGCTGGCAGATGTAGGGAGCGAGCCGGCGCCCCTGTTCTCTGATATTTGCGAGCCCGTAGTATGTATGTTTTTGTTTTGAGTCTTCATCCCCTGACCCCTGTCTGTATGTTTCTATTAGTGTGTCACTGGGAATTAGTTTATGGGGGTGATTTAAATTAATCAATTTTATTATTCAATTCCATTCCATTCCCTAGAAGCTTCGCTATTTGGTTGGCGATTTTTTTGCAGTTTTCACCCAATTCGTTCCCTACTATACATAATACACAGGTCAATATAGCTTCTTCTATTCCTCATATGTATGTCCATCGTTGTCTCTGCTGTTGGACCACGCTAGGGCATCAATATTTCATTTCTTCTTTACATTATCAGTTGGAACGTGTGCAGTTTCAATTTTGAAAATTAATTTAACGGCATTCTACCGTATCTCAGTTGATGTATGTGAGATTGGTGTTGCTTTGTATGCTGATTGAAGTGTTGATAATTTAAATCTCTCTCCAATTTCTTTTTTGGTATGCAATGGAATTACTGGTCAACTACCCAAATTTCTTTAGTACTCCGTATATTTCCTTCTCAATAATGAATGTATCAATTAGTTTACTAATTATTGAAAATTTGGACAATGTTCATATTAATGCTATAGAAAAGATAAAAATGACATTGGAAAAAATCACAATGTCAAAAAATAGAAATACATTACAATGTCAAAGAATGTCAATGGCAATGGCATGTCAATGATATAAATAATGACATTGTAATAATCACAACAACAATGTCAAATTCAATTACTGTCATGACAATGTCATTAATGTCAAAGAATGACAATGACAATGTCATTAAGAGCATCTCCAATGTTACAATATGCACGGTGCACATGTGGCACGAGAGAGACACAAAAAATTGATTTTATTACATTTCTCTCTCCGTCTTTCCACGGTCTTATGTTTTTTTGATAAGTTTTTCTCTGCAATGTCAACTATAATGTCTACATCTAGACATTGTGCTTGACATTGTCAAGAAAAACTTACCAAAATGTTATAAGATCCTTCAAATAAGGAGAGATATATTTTATTTATTGTTTTTTGATTGACTATCTCTCATGCCACGTATGCACCGTTAATGTATTAGCATTCGAGATGCTCTAATGTCAAAGAATGACAATGACAATGTCATGTGAATGTTATGAATAATAACATTGTAATAACGACAATGACAATGCCGATTTCAATGACTGTCATGACAATGTCATTGCCAAACTGTAAAAAGATGTTATAATATCAAATGTTATCAATACAAACATTGTCATAACAAATAATGTCATATTGTCAAAATGTGTGAAAATGGCAAAACAATGAAAAATGTCACAATGTCGAAAGAATGTCACATTATTAAAAATGTTTCCAATTTTGATGGCATCAATTACATTATGACAATAAACACTATGTCATTATATTAAAAATAATGGTATAATGTTAGAAATAGTGCAACAAATATTTAATGGTATAACGTTAGAAATAGTGCAACAAATATTTACGTTAATGCTCAATTGCTCATATTGCGAGAAAAATTGACTTCATGGAAGACATTGTCTCAAGGTAAATGATGGCACGTTATTATGCTCTAAATCACACCAGAAAAAGGCATCGTTATCAACAAAACAACACCAAACCGGAAACACCAAAAAATATATTGAAACATAAATAGTCGAGAAATAGTAAATATTTAGTACCGTGGAACAACGAAGAGACTAATTTCATAAAGTGTCACAACAAGCCGGGAGAAGAATAAGATGGGGGAGAAGCAGAAAAGGAATTGAACTCTCGATCAGATCAGCCACTGCGCCGCTGCAAAACATCCATGTCGTCATCTGTGTCGGAGCTTTTTAGCCTTCGCCGATATAGCCCTGAGTAAATCTTCAGTTGGTTGTTGCTACCACCGGCGTTTTCTCTAATCTTTCGCCGTTGGGGGGAGTTGGTTTGACGATTTCTACTTTGGCTTTGTCCAGCGAAGGCGGACTGAATTCCGTCCGAAGTTCCGAACTGTACCCGCAAAACTAAAAAGCAATTTAAAATTTGGACTCCTGCGAGTCTGATGTTAAAAGATGGAAAGGGTACGAAAGCAGGGGCAAAAATGGGTTAACGGGAAATAGAAGTCGTATTTACGTATAAAAAAGACCTAGTCCTATTTAGTTACATTGGCTTTTTTTAGTCCTATTTACCACCATTTCTCTTTATCAATCAAGTATACATTACAGTTTAGGGAAATTAGATTGCATTTTCATAGAATAAGTACCCTAAATTTTAACTCAATTAGTTCTTCTATTATTTATTTATTCAAACAAAGAATTTAATAGCATTGTTGATGTACATAAAGAAAAAAGTGAACTTAAGAAAAATAGTCTATTAAGATTAACTATTTTACATTTCCCCCCCTTATACAATGCATATTAAGTATTATATTATCTAGAGGTTTTTCCTAAAACATTACTAATAAAAAAAAGTCCTGAATAAAAATGTGAGTTAGTAATTATTAGTGACATGTCACATTTTTGTCCACCAATTTTCTAGAAGTAATATTAATGGTAAATTTTCTATTATTTGTAACACTATAAAATAGTTTCGAAAACAAAAATTAATGGGGCAAACACAAACACATATCTAAATAGGTTGAGTTCAAATGAAAAGACATCTTTTTTAGAAATAATTACATAAATATGACCAAAATAAAGATGGTTTACAAAAATATGACTAGTTACTAGAGTAGTAATGAAATCATAGTGTTTCATGTTCAAGTTTTGAACTTAGTTACCACAATACTAAGTTGTACTTAGTAATGAATAGTCATATTTATGTGAATATGTTTTTATTAGTAATATTATGGTAAAAAACTCTCTTTTTTATTGGGAATCTGTCAAATAAATCAATGTACTATTTCAAAAAAATCAATTAGATCCGTGTACTTTAAAATCGCTCAATTGAACTAGGCTTGAAACTGGTTCGGGCCACCCGACCCGGTACTATGCGAGCCCGGCCCGGCCTGGCCCGGGAACCGGGTCTAAGCCCAGTTTGGGGTGGGTAATCGGGACGGGTATGCGCTTAGGTAAATGAGAATCGGCCCGGCCGGTTCCGGGCCCGGTTCAGGCCTTTCATTTTTTTTGTTGGTTTGGGACTTTGGGCTGGGTTTAAATGGGCTGGAATGGGTCTTTCAGATGGTTTTGTGGGATGGGGGTGGGGGTTAGGGGATAAAAATAATCAAAAAAAAATCGGACCCAACCCGGCCCGGGCCCGGCCCCGGCCCTGACTGTGGGGACTGATCAGGACTCAGAGGAAGTGTCGGTGGTGGTAGAAACTAAACCAGAATTAATCGGCCATAGATATATACACAATCGTTTCCATTTTTGTTCTCCTGCTGCTCGTCTCTCATTCTTTGCTAAGGTGGATAGATCTAGACATCTGGGTAAACCAAGAAACTTGCCCCAATTATTTTCTCGTAGTCACTTAAACCATAACTTCAAAAATTTCAGCAGTAACTTAAGTCGATTTGAGTGTTGCCAAATAGGTTCTAAGAGTGGTGGGAATCTGTCGCGCACGAGAGAAGGGCAGTTTCAAGCTCCAGCATCGCCGTCAGGCATGGAGGAAGGCTCGTGTCAAGCTCTATCGTCGATGTCGGGCATGGGAAAATGATCCTTTCAAGCTCCACCATCGTTGCTGGTTCCATACTCGGACAAGGCACCAATGGTTTGATCGTCGGGCGCTGGGTTGGATTTGAGCACTTCCTAGAAATATAAGATTTGAGCACTTTGGAGAAGAAGAAGAAGAATTTGCTGAGGGAATAGATGGGCAAAATGGGGATTTCGAATTTAGATATTATAAAAAAATAGAATACATTAAGAAACAAAGCCACATAGGCAGTCATATACTCACTTAGAGCCCGTTTGGTAGCATGAAAATCAGCTGTTTTAGCTGTTTCTGCTAAAATTTATGAAGTTCTGACTGGAGTGGCTGCATTAGTTGATTCTGCTGATTTAAGAAAAAATTATTTTTAAAATATATTTTATTAATAAAATAAAGAAAAAATTATATGTAAAAATAGCTTAAATGGTCATCTATAGTAACTTCAGCCAATACAGCCAGAAAAGTAACTTCAACCTTACTTTTTTCTGCTCATTACACAATTTAACGCGCGAAAGCAAAAATTACGTGTTTGGTAAAAAAGTTGGCTGATAAGCCTGATAAGTTGAAAACCAGTGTTACCAAACGGGCTTTTAATCGAAAAACTTGTTGATAATCGGTTAAATCAACCAATTGAACATTTTAATAGTTTGAGGGTGCGATTGATTGATTTTGAAGTTCGGAGACTTAATTGACATTTTTTTAAATAGTACGATGACTATTTGACAATTTTTCCTTTTTTATTTGATCCAAATATATATATATATACACACACTTTTTTAAAAATATTACCTATATAATACATAGTACAAATTTTGAAAATCCAAGGGGCTATCGCCTCCCAAATCCATCAGTGGCACACTTGTGATTTGCTCCCCTTTTCATATTAGTTTGTTCCTTAGAGTCATAACAAATCTACGCAAGTTTCCCTCCAAATTTGAGAACACATTCTCAATCCAACTAACCAGCGAGTGTTATGCTCGTGTGAAGTTAAATCCAAGCCGAGACGGCGAGACCACACGATCTCCTAACGAAGTACCGATGTTTTTACTTTTGGATTATATTTATTCCCACACTAGACCAGCTCATACTGGATCAGACCAGATCAGATCAGAACAAACCAGACTTAGTCAGTTATAAAATACTCAGTGATCAGACAATTACCAAATCAGATCAGAACAGACCAGACTTAGTCAGTTATAAATACACATTGATTAGGCAATTACCAGACCAGACCAGACCATCAAATTTCAGTCCAAGTAAAAACATCCTAATTCATTCTCTTCATAATCCCACCAGACCCCATCCTAATTTTAATCCATTTATTTATGTACATGCTTACATTTTATCGAAGTAATTATTAAGAAATAAATCCAACATTTGTCATTGTAGGTCGAACCGAACGCACACCTTGGGATGATTTTGATAGTGTGCTCCAATCCAAAAGTGTGAGGTTTCAGCATTGAATTCAGCCCGTAGTGTTGTATTAGAAGGAAATTGGGTGTCTCATCATTAAGGATTTAAGTAGACTTTTATATCATCTCTATCACGGGTTTGTGCACTAAGGCTCGAGCCAAATTTGTGTTGTGGTCGCTCATCACACGGGCAACCATGAATGTTATCCAGATTGCCGCTTGGTGAGAATTGTCTCCGATCTCGATGGTCAGTGATATTAGGCCCTCGACATCAAGTTGTTCTGGTGAAGCTCGCCATGTAACACCCCGATTTTAGCGATCTAGTTACATTAATCTTTTATTTTATTTCGTCAGTTAAATAAGTTTATTTTATGAATACATGTGATTTATTGTTTGATCATGTGTTTCTCTGGCAGGTAACGTTGACCAGTAAGTTCATAATAATATTTGATCAAAGAAATAAATACTATTTTAATTTTTATATTATATCTTTCAATAAATTATGAAAGAGAGAATATAGTAATTTAGTCGGGTCAAAAACATTTTTTTGTGTTTAGAAGTCTAAGACGCCCCAAATAGGTTATTTTGGCCCGAATCAGTATTTGGAACCCTAGAAAGAAATATGCATATCATTTACCAAGTTCCTAGAGCGGCCAAGTGTTCATCCCTTTACTCCCGTAAGAGTTCTCTCTCCCCCCAACTCGCTGCAAACAAGATCAGAAATCCGTCTCTACTCTGCTTAGCCGACTTCTTCTCAGAAACTGTTATGGCCGTGTAAGTCTAATCTCTATCTGCATCGTTCTTATTTTCTTATGGGTGAACAATTAGGTCTATCGATAGCACAAGTTAAGTTTGATAGTATCCTCCGTTGGTTTTGATTTTTGAGTTTAAGTTATTAGATCAAATCTTCCTTTTTGAAACTGCAAGTGTGCTGCTTTCCACTATCAGGTTCCACTTTAGTAAATTGATATACCCAAAAGGATTCTTTTAAATTACTATTGGCTTTTGAATATCCATTGATAGCTTTTTCCAATTTCTGTAAACATCACCCGTACACCAGCAATTCCAACCGTAAACTATACTTGTTTATATTATTAAAATCTCGACAAATCAGATTACCTTACTGATAGTGGATGTCATTGCGGGTTTAGCTGTACGTTCTGGCCAATAAGTCTTCAATAAATCTTAGTTTTGATTTTCACTTTCGTAGGCCAAAAAAAAATTGTAGAAGATTGTATTTTTGAAAAAAAAAGGTTGTTTCAGCGGTTGCTGGTTGGCTTTTCATTTGAATATAGGGAAAAATGGCGAGCTGCATAATGATTTTCTAAGCTAGAGAAGCTTTGTTTCAATTGCAAGGGTTCGTTATATTTTTTTTTTACATAGCTAGATTAATGATGATAGTTTTAGTGGGTTGCTACACATGGGTAGCATATTTTCTCTAGCAGATCATTGTATTTTGAAAATAAGATTCTTATTAGAATTATTATATTTAATTAAAGAGCTTAAGAAGAACTTGCCGGAAGACGTTATTAAGGTGCCACATTTATTTGAGCATTTTGAGTTCAGCTGCTAACAGGTAAGTTCACTACCACCTGTACATGTTTGTTCAATCAAATGAAAGAAAGAAGTCTGGTTGATTTTTAATAGATAATTTTAGACTATTTGCTATTATGTGAACTAGGTGAATTCTGTGATGAAGTATTTTATTTGTTGTATTAAGTTATGATTATTATCTGGCATAGTCAAGAGTTTGTTAGTACTTTTATTTTCAGGTTTGATGATGTTTTTTTTAATCAAACGTCACATAAAAAGAACTAATATTTAAAGTGAAAGATAAAGTGATATGTACTCGGGAACAAGTTCCCTCAGATTAGCAGTTTTCAGTTTCAGATAGTCCGATATGTTTAGTGGGTCGCTCCCCTGAGCTGTCGGATTGGCGCCTTTGAGTACATATCACGGGCCCACAGTTAAAATTAGCCACAAAGAGTTTTACAGAAGGTTTAATGAGATCTCTTTCAGAAAGTTGTTTTTGAGATCCCTTTCAAAAAGTTTTACAGAGATGTTTTGAGAAAGAAATTTTGAGATCTCTCCAGTAGTTTTGAGAAATTATTTTAGAAAATATTTTCCTTTTGAGATCTCCCTCAGAATGTATTTGAGAAGTTGTGTGTTAGTTATTTGTTCAGTGCATGCTTATAGCCTAAATTTATCTATTGATAAATTGGCATAGACTTCTAGATATTTTTGTGGATCCATAGTGACTTACTAAGCGTAAAGCTTATCAGTGTTCTTTCTTCGCATGTACAGGTACTAAAGGTAAGGCTAAGGCCCAGGAAGATGGTGAGGGAGTGGAACGCGTGCCAAGATGAGTTAACGGGAACGTGTTAGAACTTTTATTGTGGGTCAAGTTTGTCTGTAATGTCTTGTTTAATAAAGTAGACTAGTTATACCATCTATGGTATTAGATTAGTAATTATAATGTAATAAATAAGGTAAAGGGAATAAGGCCCAAAAAGGTCTTGGCCCAACTTCCAAGGTTTACCTAAATCGGTAACCTGTACAGCGCCTATAAATATGCGCCTTGTGTACAGGTACCAAAATCGATCAATACACATTAGCCTTACGCTGCCCAAATACTTCTCGATATAATAGAAAGAAGATTTCTCTGTTCTCGATAACATCTCATATCATTCTGTGAAATCTTTCTTTCTGTTTATCTACAGATACCATCTAGCTGATCGTTAGTCTGCATAAACTGGGACCAACAACTGGTATCAGAGCCTGCTCGAGTGTGATCGCCGAAGAAAAAGTTTTCGAAGTCCTCTGTTTTCATCTTTTCGATATTGTACCCTTTTAATCGCTGTAATCTCATTTTTGAACGAAAAAGTGTAAAAGATGTACTGCTGAAATCGCCTCTCAAAAACGAGCAAGCAGTATATCTTAGATTTTCGATTTGTTTAAGTTTCAGATTTGAGGTTCTCGATACTCTGATATCGAAAAGCAGGTTTCTCGAGGTTTCTGCAAGTGTTTCAATCTTCAAACTGCACAAAGAGGTTCTCGAGATCAAGGACTTTACCGAAAAGCTGTTTTATCTGTTTAAAATTGATTTTTTGATTTGCAGGATTTCGACACTGACTTCTCGACATAAGTTCTCGAATTGAGTTCACGAACTTCCGTTCTCGATACTCAGTTTTCAATATTAAAATCTCGATATCTTGTTTTCGCATTCGCAGGTTCTCGATACGGCTTCTCGACATTCAGTTCTCGAACCTAAGTTTTCGAACTTAAAGTTCTCGATACTGACTTTTCGAAAGCTGCTTCTCGAACCTAGCTTCTCGATAGCAAGGTTTTCGACATCAAAATATCGAAAACTGCTTCTCGATAGAAGTTCTCGAACCCACTTCTCGAACTTATTCCTGAAAATTAGGTTTTCGACATTCTACAGTTAAAAACTTAATTTTATCTGATCAAAACACTCGAACGGTCTTTTTCAAAATCAACAACTGCAAAGATGGATGCTTTATCACTTGGTAATGACAGTAGGCCCCCAATACTGAGGAGAGGAGAATACCAGATGTGGAGAACAAGATTCTTAAATTTTCTAGAAAGTAAAGACAACTCTTCCGCTATGCTGGAATCCCTCACCCAAGGACCTGCTGAGATTTGGGCAAGTGTGAATGGCGTTGATGCAAACAACCCACCTGTTAATCAAGAACGAAGATTGAAGACAAAGGCTGAGTACACTGAAGAGGATAGACAGAGAATCAAAGCTGATCTTATGGCAAAGACATTCCTGCTACAAGCAATCCCAAATGACATCTACATTCTGATTGATAGCATGGAGACTGCTAAAGAGATGTGGGATGAAGTAAAGAAGCTGATGATCGGAACGGATCTTGGACTGAAGACGAAGAAAGCAAACATCTTAACTGCTTATGATGCGTTCAAGGCTGCACCAGGGGAGGCGCTCCATGAAACGTATAACAGATTTGTGCAACTGATCAACGAGATGAGGAAGATCAAGGTTGTGAAATCGAACATGGAGATGAATATACGTTTCTTGTCGAGCCTGCCCCCTGAGTGGAAAAGAACTAAAAAGAACCTGAGACAACACTTGGACTTAGATGAACTGGATCTTTGTACACTCCATGAGCATCTTCAGCAGTTTGTGAATGACACTGCTGAGATGGAAGGAAGCTTTTCTGCTAATCCTTTAGCACTCATGATTGAAGCTAAACCCAAGAATTCATCTAAGGTCCAGAAGAAGAAGAAGGCAGTTAAGATGGAGTCAGAAGAAGAGGACAGTGAAGAAGAAGTGGATGTTGAATCTGAGTTGGCTGATCTGCAGAAAAAGATGGCTCTGCTCACCAATCAGTTCAACAAGAAATTCTCTAAGAAGGGAAACTCATCCAACAAGCTACGAACCTCCTCTGCCAATTACAAAACAAAGAACATTGATCAGAACTCTTCTAGTAGAGCTGTTGCAGCAGAAGATCCCCCCAAATGCTTCAACCGTGGAAAGGCTGGACACGTCATCAAAGACTGTCGCCTACCAAGAAAAAAGGGACTTCAACTATTATAAGCAGAAGATGCTGTGGAACAAACAGAAAATGTTCATGGCTAAACAAGATGATGATAGTGCTGCAACACTTACTGAGAATGACCCGTGGCAGGAGGAGAGTTCAGATGAAGAAGAAGAGGAGAATCTGGCCCTGATGGCGTTTGTGGAAGAAGAAGAAAAAGAAAAGGGTAATGCTGCGATCCCCGGAGGAAGTCCAAGCTCAAGCTCAAACATCACTGTAAGTAACTCTGAATCCTTTTGTTCCTGCTCTTGTAAAGTTCACTCTTCACAAGACAAAGAAAATCTAATTAAGGAGCTAAGAGGCAAGGGAAACATCAACCATAAATACTTAATTGACAGTCTAGATAAAGTCAGGTCTCTGAGCATACAGTTAGAAAATGAAAAAGAAATTGTCAAAAAGAGAACTTTAGAATTAGATCAACTCACCCAAAAGGTAGCTGAACTAACAAGGAAAGTTTCTGAGACTGAATTAGAGCGAAACGTTGTAAAAGCCGAAAATGATTTTCTACATGAAAAAAGATGTACTCTCTACACGAAAATTAAAGAATTAGAAGATCTACTTGCCAAGAGAGGACAGACAGAACAAACCATTTTTCTCAATCAGAACAAAGACACTCGCTTTTATAACTCCAAGGCGGGTCTTGGTCTTACTAACCCCAATAATTTGAAGAAAGTGGATTGTATTCAACTTTATGACATAAATTATATGGGGTTAGGGTTGACTAAGTTGATGGCTTTTACCTATGGAAAGGAAACAACAGAAGAAGAAGAGGTAAAGCGATCAAACCCTTCTAGAATAGAAATTCCTTTCAACTATGACTCCCTGAACAAAAGTTATGAAAATGCTGAACCTGTTTTCTCAACTGATGAGAGTGTGAGTCCCTATCCTTCTGAAAAGGAAGCTGTGTCGGACCCAGAACCCCCTTCAACCTCAGGGTCAAGTAAAGAAGAACCTTACATCCCTCCACTAATCAGAAAATTTGAAAATTTACATATCTCTTTAGAAAAACAAAGAAAAAGTTTTGAAGAAGAAAGAAAAAGCTTTGAAAGTGAGAGGGAGAGGTTATTAAGAGAACTGACCTCTTTAAAGGAAAGCTCTCAATCGGACACAACTTCCCAGTCAGCTAGTGATACACCTGATTCTCAAGAAAATCTGCACAAAACTAATGTTTTCAAAAGATCGAACACTCACTCCACGACTCCTTTGAAAACAGGAAATGCCGTGAGTAGGAGACTGGAAAGGAGAAGAGAATGGAGGTTGAAGAGAGAAGAGATAGCTGAAGGGAAGAAGAAAATGTTTTCTGAATATAAAAAACCCTGTTCTAGCGCTGTGTTTTACTCGAATAAAAGTAGATCTAGATTGCAGTCACAATCATGTAGTTCCAATTCAGTCTTGTGTCCCAAGCTGAATCCATCTGAATTTTCTTCTAATCAATCTTATTTCAATAATAAGTTGTATGCTCCTGGACTTGAAAATGATTATGTTGATGTTTCTAATTTTGAATGTGCTATGAATTCTGTTCGAAAGGAAAAACGGAGAGAACACAAACAAAAGAAACAATCTGTGAATAGATCTGTAGAGGGAGTTTATAATTTTCCAAATTTAAAGTACCCTCTTAAGGTTCATTCAAAGAAACACTTACAACGTCTCTCTAAAGAAGAAATTCTCAAACCTTATCTCACGAATCAGTCATTCACACACAGAGACAATAACCTTGCCTCCTCTACTCCTAAAATCAAACAACAATGGGTACCAAAAGCAGAAATTGAAAAACAAAGAACATTATCCGAAAAGGCTGCTGACCTTGGATCACAGCTGAAAGAAAAAATCAAAAAGATGTTCTCAATTGATAAGGAAGGACCCATCCTGCAGTGGGTACCTAAAAGTCCTTAATCTGTTTTGCAGGACGGTCATGTGTGGCACTTAGATTCTGACTGCTCAACCCACATGACCGGAATAAAAGAGCTGTTGAGCAACTACACAAAGTGCTACGGAGGAAATGTGAGATTTGGAAACAATGCAGCATCTCCAATCCTAGGATATGGGGATGTCATCTGTGCAAGTGTTACCATCAAGGCTGTGTCATATGTGAAAGGACTGAAGCATAATCTTCTAAGCATTGGACAGTTCTGCGATAGTGGCATGGAAGTGAAGTTTATAGCCAGACAATGTTGTGTGCTGGACAGGTTTGGGAAGGTATTATTGACCTGCACAAGAACTTCCAACCTGTACACCATTGATCTGAAGAGTGTGCAGTTACCTTCGTCCATCTGCCTACTGTCCAAAGCTTCCTCTGAACAAAACAGCCTATGGCACAGACGCTTATCTCATCTAAACTTCAAAGCAATCACCATTCTGTCCTCCAAGAAACTTGTGAAAGGGCTGCCTCCTTTAAAGACTTCCGCTGACAATCATTGTGATGCCTGCAGACTAGGCAAGATTAAAAGGAGCTCTCACAAGTTAAAACCTGTTCCATCCTCCTCCCGACTGCTGCAACTACTTCACATGGATCTGTGTGGACCGATGAGAGTCCAAAGCATCAATGGGCGCAAATATACACTGGTCATTGTGGATGACTTCTCTCGATACACATGGACCAAATTTCTGAGGACAAAGGATGAAACAGCTGCAACAATCATAACCTTCATCAGGACAATCCAAAATTTCCTACAAAAGAGTGTGGAGATCATCAGAACAGATAATGGTACCGAGTTCAAGAATCAGTCCCTTGCTGATTTCTATGAAACTCAGGGTATCACACAGCAATTCTCTGCAGCAAAAACACCACAACAGAATGGGCTCGTTGAAAGAAAGAATAGAACTCTTGTTGAAGCAGCACGCACCATGCTCATTCAGTCAAAGCTTCCCCATTTCATGTGGGCTGCAGCGATCAACACGACGTGCTTTACTCAGAACAGAACATCAATCCACAAGCGCTTCAACAAGACCCCATATGAAATACTCTTCAACAGAACTCCTGACATCTCATTTTTCAGAGTGTTTGGCTGCAAGTGCTTTGTTCTAAATGACAGAAATGAAAGAAGCAAGATGGATCCGAAAGCTATCGAAGGAGTATTCATTGGGTACTCCACGCAATCAAAGGCATATCGGGTCTATTTACGGGAACGCAGAACAGTCATTGAGAGTGTCAATGTTGCATTCTATGAAATGGCTGACTTTGCTTCGGAACATTTCTTGATAGAACCCACACTCTCTGCTCAAAGGAAGCAACCTGATGGAGCTGAAGCAACGAAGCAAACAACGACTGACAGTGCAATTCTTGACTCTCTATTTGAACATTTCTATGAAAATGCACGCACTGCCAACCCACGGTTACCAACAGAAGGTGCACAACCACCATTCATGCCTGGCCTCAGTGAAGAAGAAGTTGACTCACCTCATACATCAGATCACGAAGCTACTGAGGATCACGGCACGGCAGCAACACAAGCAACTTCACCAGCACAAGTTTCAGGAATACCAGCTCAAGCAGATACAGAACCTGAATCGACCTCTGTGCACTCCACTCCTCAACAAACCACATCTACTACTTTTGAGGACCCGGATCACACCATCATAACTCCAATCCCTCTAACTCATGAGCGGAAATGGACGAAGGCACATCCTGCAGAACAAATAATTGGAGATCCGAGTCGTGGAGTTTGCACAAGAACGGCTACAGCAAATGAATGTCTCTTCTCTTGCTTCATCAGCCAATCTGAGCCAACCAAAGTTTCTGAAGCTCTAGCAGATCCTGATTGGGTGATAGCAATGCAGGAGGAGATCAATCAGTTTGAAAGATTAGATGTATGGACTCTGGTGCCGAGGCCCCCTAAGAAAACAATAATTGGCACTAAGTGGGTCTTCAAGAACAAGAAGGATGAAGACGGTGTGATTATAAGGAACAAAGCCCGACTGGTTGCAAAAGGGTACAACCAACAAGAAGGAATCGACTATGATGAAACCTTTGCACCAGTGGCCAGAATTGAATCAATCAGGCTGTTCCTTGCTTATGCTGCTCATAAGAGTTTCACCGTCTATCAAATGGATGTAAAGACTGCGTTTCTAAATGGCGAGCTGAAAGAAGAAGTGTTCGTGGCACAACCAGAAGGCTTTGTTGATCCTGAACGCCCACATTATGTCTACAAGCTGAAGAAAGCTCTGTACGGACTAAAACAGGCACCGAGAGCCTGGTATGATGCACTATCTGATTTTCTTGTGCAATCAGGCTACTCGAAGGGAAAGATAGATCCAACTCTTTTTATCAAGCGAGAGAACAGTGACATCATGCTGATACAAATCTATGTCGATGACATCATATTCGCCTCGTCCAATCCGAACTTCTGCAAAGAATTCAGCAATTTGATGCGCACCGAGTTTGAAATGAGTATGATGGGAGAGTTGAGCTTTTTTCTAGGACTACAAATCAAGCAACTGCCAGACGGAATTTTCATCAGCCAGTCGAAGTACATACATGAAATGCTCAAAAGATTCAAGATGGACAGCAAGTCAACCATGAAAACCCCCATGTCTCCCTCACAAAAGCTCGACTCTGACCCTTCCGGGATTTCAGTCGATGCTACCAACTATCGGGCTATCATCGGTTCCTTGATGTACCTGACATCTAGTAGACCGGATATTGTCTTTGCAACTTGTCTGTGCGCTCGCTTTCAAGCAAATCCAAAGGAATCACATCTGAATGCAGTAAAGAGAATCCTGAGATACCTAAAAGGAACAGTCAACTTAGGACTTTGGTATCCCAAGGACACGGGTTTTGACCTCATTGGTTACTCAGATGCAGATTTCGCAGGTTGCAGGTTAGACAGGAAAAGTACATCCGGTGGTGCTCAATTTCTGGGAGAGAAGCTAGTCTGTTGGTCCTCCAAGAAACAGAACTGTGTGTCAACTTCTACAGCCGAAGCAGAATACGTTGCGGCTGCTAGTTGCTGTTCACAAATCCTATGGATGAGGACCCAACTCAGAGACTATGGCTTCTTGTTCAATCACATCCCGATCTACAGTGACTCCCAGAGTGCAATTGCCATAACCAGCAACCCCGTTCATCACTCGCGCACCAAGCACATCGACCTGCGCTATCACTTCATCAAGGACCATGTGGAAAAGGGAAATGTTGATTTGTACTTTGTTAGCACCGAGCTTCAACTGGCTGACATATTTACTAAGGCATTGGATGAAAAGAGATTCCAGTTCCTAGTATCTAAGTTAGGCATGTTGAACTTCGATCCAATGTAATTGTGTTATCTCCATGGTCTGAATAAAATGTGTGTGTGTGTGGTGTGCGTCGCATGTGTTGAGGGGGAGAAAAAGGGAGAAAATAAAAGAGAGAAGAATACTTTGAGGGGGAGAAAAAGAAGAAGATCAGAAAAAGAGTGTGTGTGCGTGTGTGTGTAAAAATCAGAAAATCAGAAAAAGAGTGTGTGTGTGTAAGTGAGAAAAGAAGAAGATCAGAAAAAGAGTGTGTGTGTAAGTGAGAAAAGAAGAAAATCAGAAAAAGAGTGTGTATGTGAGTGTGTGTAGAAAATCAGAAAAGAGAGAAAAAGAGTGTGTGTGTTTTTCATTTTTTTTTCATGCACATTTCGAGGGGGAGTTTTGATCTGAGAAAGCCTTTTAATAAATTCTAGCTTGGGGCCCAAAATTTTAAAATTTTCTGAACTGGGCCCACTCTTGACATTTGGGTCCAGATAACTTTTCACAAGGCCCAATTTCCAACTTTCCGCATATAAAAGGAGACTTCGAGAACAGCTTCTCGCATAAATCTCATTTTCTCGCATCTTGAGTTCTCGAAGTCATGCATCTTTCTCGCAATTCTCTCTCGAACTCTCTCTTCTCGAATCCATCCAAAGGTAGTAAAAATGGTTCTCAATCATGAAAAACAACAGTAAACCAGTTTACGCTCACAATGTAAAGGTTCTCGAGTTCAAACTTGGGAAATTTCTCGAGTTTGTATATCGAGAACCACTTTTTCGAAACCGGAAATTTGACATCGAAAAGCTTTCAAGCTAAAATTTGGTTATTCATTATGATTGTGTGAAATTGCAGGTGGTTCTCGACATATCTTCTGAGTGCGAACTCGAGAAAGTCACTTTCTCGATGTTTAGAACTCGAGATCAATTTCTCGATATTTCAAAATTCGAGGTTCGGTTCACGATATTAAATACCGAGAACCTACCTGCACACAGCCAACTTCGATGTTTTGCTTTCAACGAAGCCAAACCAGTACCAATGATGTATCTACAACAGTTCTGGGGCCTGATGCACACAGCCTCAGAAAAGGACAGGTCAAAAATCATGACCAAGCTGAACGACAAGAGAGTGGTGCTCACACCCTCTACAATCCGGGAGACCCTGAAGCTTCCAGTGCACCAAAGCTATGCACCACTCCCCTCCAACGAAGAACTGATTAAAGGAATGAAAGATCTGGGATATGACAGCCCACTGCCATTGCTGTCAAACTTCACAATCTCAAATCTTCCTCACCCATGGAAGAGTCTGTTCGGCCTGGTCAACAAATGCTTGTCTCCTAAGCACGCCGAACATGACAAGTGCAACAACCAGATTCTACAAATCTTCCATGGGATCACATATGACAAACAGTACGACATGGCCCAGCTCTTCTGGACAGAGCTGATGGACCAGGTCAAGATGAAGGAGAACAACAAGGGAAGCACAATTCCCTACGCTCGGTGGCTGGCGCTGATGATCCACAACATGTTGGAAGCCACCCCCACAATCCCTAAGCGCAAGGAAGACAAGCACTTCACCGCTCCGAAGCTCAAGTACTTTCAGAGAGACAGCAACAAGGCTGATCTAGCAAACCTGTGGGATAAGGCAGTCATCGACTATAAAGAGTCGCTAAAGAGAACGGTCCCTATGGTTCAGCAAAACCCAGCTGGACCTTCCCCGGGAACTAAGCCGAGAGTAAGTGAGGGTAAGAAGAAGAGAGCCCCGCCACAGAAACCAGTGGCAACCCGGCCTAATGATGATCAGTCTGTTAACTCTTCCGAGAGGACCCAGACTGCAGAGGGCCACCCTATCAATGCTGAGGACACTGCCGATGAACCATCAAGCCAGGCCCCTTCAAATAAGGCTGGTGGTGAGGCCTCCGATAGCATGGCCAAGGGAAATGAACGGAATGATGATGATGATGATGCAGATGATGATGATGACATGGAGGGAGTCCTGATCAGCAACAGGAAAAGAGCTGGAAAGAGAGCCATTCCGATAGACTCCGACTCCTCATCGGACAATGAAGAGACTGCTCACATGTCCCGACCACTTAAGGGCATTGTCATCAGTGAGCAGCGCTCAAAGCAGAAAAGTGACAAATCTGCATCATCACAGCCTAAGAAGAGGCTAAGAAAGAAGAGTGCAGTGGAGGAGGAGCTGACACTGTACGATGACTGCGACACCTTTGTCACTATAGACCGAACCACGCCCCTAGGAGCAGGAGCTGACCTTGTCAGTTCCCGGGTAGAAGTCGCAGCATCCGGTTCAACTGCGCATGCACAGCCATCTCCCAGCCACTCTCCAGCTTCCCAACAGGCTGGAGTTTCAATAACTCAAGGGGAATGCATACCGACCTCGCTGGTTCCCTCCGAATCAGTTGAGAGACTTAGTGGTCAACAGCCCCAGACCACTACCCCCATTCGTTCTATCACATCGAGTCTAGGTGTCACCATTCCTACATTTTCACATTTCTCTAGGACACCTACACTATTCACTGCACATACAGGTGCACTCACCCTGAATACAACGATCGGAGTGCAAACTATGATGGTCGGAAGCCCTGCTACGCCAACAATGCCTCGATCATTGAACGCAGGCCACACATCAGCTATCTTCACTGATGCTGTGACAACAGTTACAACCCCTGTAACTGGTACCACCATTCCCGAAGACATTCTCGTATATCTGAACAGCTTTCTAGAGTCTACCATTAAACCATGGGTGCATGAAGCAATAACCGCTAATGCACAAGACTCTGGAAGTACCCTAGTTGTTCAGGATATACCACCCAAACCCCAAACAACACAGCCCCCAACCATTTCCATCCCTACTTCCAAACCCTTAGCCATAGAAAACCAACAACCATCCACATCAAGGGGAACCCAGGATACAGAACTAGTATTTTCCCTTATAACGACCAAACCCAATCTAACAACCGTACCCTTCGAGGATCTTGTAGCTGAGATCTACGACCGTATACTAGACGTGGAAGAAGGCAACCTCACCCCTCTTCAAAAAGCCCTTCTCCATGCTCTAAATACACAGAACACATGCCGTGACAGTCTCCGTGGCGCTAAACGTTCACATGAGGATTCCGATGATTCGGATTCTCATGAGGGGGAGAACAAGCGCCAGCGGATACTTGAGCATGTTGCTTCTACTAGCCAACCCTCAAAACCAAACCAACCCTCCACCTCTACCAACGAGCAACCCACTACTTCAGCTAGCCATAAATCCCTAGCCACTCTCTCTAGCATGGTCGAGCTAGACATAACATCCCGAGGCGCATCTCCTATAGATGTTGACCAAGGACGGAATGGAAGTCCTGATGATGCTACCACGAGTACATCTTCCTACTCAGGCCATCAGCTAGAACCTAGTTCGAAACTGATGTCAACGGGCAATCCTGAGGATCCCGGTGTTTCACACGACAAGTCACCTTCGACACAGCAACAAGCTCCCTCTGAACCCTCTGCCAATCCAATACAAGATGAACTTGAAGATCTTCTAGTTCATGATCAATGGCCCCGCAAGTGGACAGAGTGGGATGATCTTAGAGTGGAAGCCGATCAGTACGAAATGTGTCGAAGCTGGCATCTCAGAGAGTTCCTCAACAAATACCATGCAATGATGATATGGCTCGATAAAGATGAACTCAAGGAAGGAGAAAATCAAAAAGAAAACCCCACAGAACCAGAACCAGCTAAGGAAAAATGGGAAATCATAAGAATCAAAGCCCCCTTTCTAGAAGAAATCCGAGAGAGAATTTGGCGACGACCAGAAAAGGTCAAGCAGTTCAGTGAATTAAAAATGCGAGGAATCAATCACCTGAAAGGAAAATACAGAGGAGGAAACCTATATATGCTAGGACACAAATCCACAGGGGAACGTCGACAAGTTCTAAATCACAATCTTGCAACAAGTGGATGTCCCATAATAAAAATCATGGAGATCACTGAAGATTACTTGGAGACAATTAAGTTCATGATCTTTCGTCTACGACGTACTGATGGCTCGGAGTTCACCTGTCAAGAGAATGACTTCTTTCTACTACACATGGATGACATTTATCAAATGTTCATGAGATGCAGGGAGCTTCCAGTTCACAAAGACAGACTTGCTAAAGAAGGCTTTGAGGCTATAAAAAGATTCATGACAAGACAAGTTCGGTTCCACGCCTCTCATGACCTCCAGATGACCCTAGAGCACAACTATCCAAAGGCAAACCTTACAAGACCGGACTTGAGTAGACCTGGGCTTGAATCCTTTGAAGCATATCATATCTTTGACAACCCAGTCTCTGTCATCTATACGAATCATAACACCGAAAAGCGTCTAATGTTCGTGGATGAAATTAACAAGTATTGTGACGGAACTCTGAAGATCATCCAGGAGCAGCTCCGATCAAAGAAACAAGAACTTGGACAAAAATCGACCGAAGCCACTGAAGAAGACCAGAAGGAATTACACAGAATTGACAACATCCTACAGGCTATCAAGAAGCAACTGGATAGAAGAAATTCACTAAGAAATTATGAGCATGCACTTAATCTCAGAAAGAACTATTACAAAGCTCAGAAGTGAAGAAACCCAGCAAGACGGCACTTGACCACAAAGGGGGAGATTGTTAGAACTTTTATTGTGGGTCAAGTTTGTCTGTAATGTCTTGTTTAATAAAGTAGACTAGTTATACCATCTATGATATTAGATTAGTAATTATAATGTAATAAATAAGGTAAAGGGAATAAAGCCCAAAAAGGCCTTGGCCCAACTTCCAAGGTTTACCTAAATCGGTAACCTGTACAGCGCCTATAAATATGCGCCTTGTGTACAGGTACCAAAATCGATCAATACACATTAGCCTTACGCTGCCCAAATACTTCTCGATATAATAGAAAGAAGATTTCTCTGTTCTCGATAACATCTCATATCATTCTGTGAAATCTTTCTTTCTGTTTATCTACAGATACCATCTAGCTGATCGTTAGTCTGCATAAACTGGGACCAACAGAACGACCTTGGCGGCTTCTAGCTAGATATTATTTTGTTTTCAGTATTTCAGTGTTATAATAAAGTGATAAATATTACTTTATTTTCATTTGAGGATTTGAAGTTCAGTAAATTCCTGGATCCAGGTGGTTATCACATTTGCTGGTGATAACTAGATTTTATTGAGTTTTTATCAAGATATTTTAGTTATATTTGAGATTTTATCAGGGTTTTTTTTTCTTAAACAAACGGCCGTTATATTGTAGCTATTTTTAAAAGTAGTAAGCTAGTGTAATGATTCCTTTAACCCTGAGAGGGGCGTTACAAGTTTGGTATCAGAGCCCAGGTTGTCCCGTAACTTCATTTGTCACCGTACACGTGCTCGTCATCTTCCAAGTAAGTACTTATTTATGTTAAAAGTCATTTAGGCTAGAACACGTTTGAGTGTTGTTGGTATTAGATAGATAGGAAAGTCAAGTAAGAGTCAGAGTAATATGTACTCAACTCATAAAAGCTTTGTGTTAGTACGAGTTATTCAGATAGATTTTATTCGAGTGCTTATATTCTTGAGTTAGGTCTTCTATTTAATATAGGAAGTATCCAAGATTGTTATCTAAAGACACCATCGTTCAAGTCATACACCTTCATAATTATGTATCTGCAGCCTTCCATTTTTTTTAGCCTCTAATGATCTTTCAGAGCAAATATTCCTCATATATAGAGATTACTCATGATTAAAATCCGAGTTGATTTGAAAAAAATAAAAAGTGTCATATAGTCTTTATTTTCACATGATTGAGTAAATGAATTATGTCACAAGCAGTGCTATTCCAGCTGTCTTTTTATATAGCTTGTAGTTTATTCATGGTCTAAGTCTTGTTAGTTTTTTTTAAGAAGAATGATAATGAGTTTGTCTGACATTTTGTTAAAAGCATCACATGTAATTGAGTTTACATGAGATGAAGAATTTCCATTAGCATACAAATCAGTTTGTTATGTATTTTATTTACTTATTAATTAAAAAAATTTTCAAAATGCCCATGCGTACAGTATGTACATTATCTTATTATATTTTTTAAAAAAAAAATGAATAAAAATTAGAGGAGTTATACCTTATAGCTTAATTTTGTGTAAAATGTTGAAGCTTCACCTTGGATTTCAAAAGTTCTTAAATACTGGATTCGAATCTTTATCAAAAGTTTCATAAGCTGCATGATTTTCTGGAGTGCTGAATGGCGGTATGTCGTGTTTGGAATCTTGAGTTGGTGGGAGGGCCCCTCATCAATTTGATGATTCGAATACTAGATACCGGTAGTCAGACACTGCTTTAATATGATCAATGATCAGATTATGTGTTGTCTTTAGGTTGTAAATGCTTGTTTTAAAATAAGTTTTAAAATGTGTTGATTAATCATTTAATGCGTTTAGTGATTAATGATTAATCAAATGACAGTGATTTTACTAAAAGTCAAATAAGTAAATTTTTTTAAGTGATATAGTAGTATAGTATTTAGCTATTTTCTCAAAAGTATGTGTCAGGAGAAAGTTTGAGTTTTAAAATTTCTCAAAGAGATCTTGAGAGTATTCTCAGCTTTTGGCACTAAGATTTAAAAAGTGTTGTACATTCTTTTTACCAGGGTTACCCTCATATCATTTATGATTATTATTATTATTTGGTTACAATAAGATATTGAGTCTCACCGCTTAAAATTCTTTGGAAGGACCTGCCATTAAAGTCTATATACGTGAATCAAAAGTTTTTAGTAGTATCTCGCTCTTTGAAGTTAGATTACAAGAGATTAGTGGAAAGACTAGATTAAGCTACTTTCTGGTAGATCACGAGTCTTAGAACCTGTTGTACACTACGATATAGAGATTTGTGAAGTGTGTTTCAATACATTGTGATCTAGAGTGTGAACATTTCAATAGAATGAAAAGTATGGTACCATCAAGCTCTCTTAAAGCTATTTTGTACGAATATGTGTAGAGTGTCCGAGTAAGCTCATGTTGGGAACTAGTATGCTCTTTGAGTAAAAGATTTATTGGTGGAAATAAAGAGTATAAAGAGTTTGGCACCTCAAACAATTCTTTTGTTATGAGTCATCAGCAACTCAAGGGCTTGAACCCTAACAGTTGAGTAAATTATATAATGTGATTCTTTTATGAAGTAAATTATTGTGAGTCAAAATCAAGAGTGTTGGTCCCGTTAAATATGGTAACCAGTCTAGAGGGGGGGGTGAATAGACTGGTTGGTTTTTCAAATTTTCTCTAAGTCCGAAGTGACTTATCAGAGAAGGTCTGATTCTGATGACAGAGAAAGGCTGGTTCTGATATCAGAACTGGCCTTGGCAGCGGATTCTGATCTGTCCGGGTAGCCTCAGAAAAAATACTAAGGCAAATGCCTTTCTGATAACTCTGAAAACAAGATCTGCTGAACACAGATTCCAAGTCTTAGAGTTAATCAGTTAATATCCTAAGTGCAGAAATATAAATTGCAGTAAAGTAAATGACACCGGATATTTTTATAGTGGTTCAAGGAACAACTCGTTCCTCTAGTCCACTGTTCCACTAGCTTTGAAGTAGATCAGTTACAAAGCTAATTCCTAGCACTTAAGAAGCACTCCTCGTCTTCTTCAAGCCTAGATGCCACCCAGGATGCAATTCCACGTCCTGATGGCTGATCCTTTCACTCAGCTTCCCGGAAGTATCACCACTTCACTACTGCAGTTACTTGGACGCCCTTCTTTTCAGAAGATCCTTTTGAAAAACAGAGTTTTTCCTCCAACTTGCTTCGTTACAAAGGATGTTTGATGAAGTTCTTGAAGTGTTGAAGAACAGGATGAACTTTGCTTGTTTGTTGGGGATGAGAGATTTGGAGTTTGAATCTTCCCAACGTAAGCTTGTCTTGTTGACGGTTGTAGAGTTTGAATCTCAAGAGAGCTTGAATGATGATGTGTAAGAGTTGTAGCAAAGTTGTTTTTTTTTTTTTGTTCTTCGGTATGTAGCTTATATACGGAGGTTGTCTGCCCGTTGGAGGAGGAGACAACTGCATTAAATGCGCGTACAGTTGACTTGACCGCCGTTTTGGAAGGTTTCTATTTTTAAAATATATCTTCCCGGAATTCTTGGTCAATCATTTGCAATCAATCCTTCAGCGTATCAGGCTCATTTAATGTGCATTAAATGCTTTCCTTTCATGCACAGTCTTGTAGCCGTTGGATGTTTTTACTCGTTGGATTCATAGCTGTTGGATGTTGCTTGAAATTTTCTAAGTGTTAGTCGGGCTCTGATCAGGCTCTTCTGATATGTTGGATTCTGATGGCTTTCTGATGAGTTGAGTTCTGATGGTCTTCTGACTGAACTCTGACTCTGACTCTGATAGGTCCGCTGATGAGTACCTCTGATCTGTAGTTCTCATCGGCTATCAGATGTTCAAGTTTATCAGCAACTCTCATAGGTGCAACTCTGATGGACTTCTGGTAAGAGAACTCTGATGGAGCAGTTCTCATAGAGCAAGTCTGGTAGAGCAGTTCTGATGCACTTCTGATCTGATCCAAAATAGAGCAACTCTGATCGTCGACTATACTAATACTTACAACTGAAAATTCTAATACATAAAATCTAATTTGGGGGTACTTTAAAATTCTAATCCTATAGCATCATCAAAATCTAGTTACATTTATTCCTTACAATTTCCCCCTTTTTGATGATGCCAAAACCCTTAAACTATTTCCAGAGAAGTGCCTTTCACCATAAAGAAGATAAGTTAAAAATAAATTTTCATTTAAAATCTTGGTGGGCACTTAGCATAGGAAAGCAGTAAGAATAAGATACAATTAAGCAAATAATCAAAATAAGGAATAGCAAAGGTATCAGAGCATACATGGTCAGAATGCAATATAGAAATAATTTGAAATTGCCATGCAAAATGGAGGCAAGCTGGTTATCTTATTAATGAAAGATATTTAAAGCAACAAGAGGATAGAGTTTAGATATCTTCCTCGTCTAGATCAGCTTCCTTTGCCTCAATTTCCTTCAGATCAGCATTGACCCTAGCTCTGATTGTAGCAAGATTCCTGGGATTCTGATATTCTGACCAGGCAGGTTCAAGCTGGCAATCTAGATAGTTTCTGATGGCTTCAGATAGGTCCTTGCCAGGGATCACTTTCAATCGCCACCAGTCTTCTGCTTCTTGCATAGACCCACCATGGTTAATCATTATTAGTCCATCTTTATCCAGAATGAGATTCTCTTGTTGAGTAGGGGTCATATGCTTCTTCATCTCTCTGAATTGAGCAGCATCAGGAGTAGCTAAGTCACTGTTAAGCCATTGGGCCAAAGTGAAAGTGGAGGCTGTCTTCTTTCCTTTCTTGGACCGAGGAGGAGGAGGTCTTTGGATACCAGCAGCAATCTGCTTTTGTCTGGCTTTCTCAAAATATATAGCAGGATCAGGGGTACCAGAGATGGGAGTCAGAGCTCTGGTGCTTGATCCTTCTGCAGTTCTGATCTGTTCTCTAGTATCTTCCCCCTTTTTGGCATCAGCAAGATCACCAAGCAGGAGTCCAATCTTTGAGAATTCGGAGGCCTGGTTCTCCTTTATGACTTCAAGAGCACTTGGCAGAGTCTGAGTTACAGAAGCCAGTCCTTCAATGATTTCTTTCTGTTTGTCAACAGCTGATTGGATGTCCTTAGTGGTAGCTTCAAGGAGAGTCAGCTTGTGATCTCTGTCCTTTCCACTATTGATCAATTTGATTTCAAACTCTTTGTTGTCTTTGCACAATCCTTCAACATCTTGCAGAAGTTCTGTATTTTTGTCATGAGACCACTGAAGATCACTTACCGCATCAGAGATATTCTTAATAGCCTTGTCTTGCTCTTCAAGGGCCTTTGTGTGATGAAATAGTACGGCAGAGATTCCATCCACCTCCTTGGCAATGTTGCTCAGGCTCTCTGTAGTTTTGTCCTTGTGAACCTCAAAAGCTGTGGCAATGATGCCTACATGCTTTAGCAGCATATTGATGCCGTTGGTGAGATGTTCACTGACTCTGGTGAGATGAGCATCAGTCTCATATTCAGCTTCCAGGAGCTTTTCCATTCCTTTGCCAATTTGGTTCCCAGCCTGCTTTATGTCTGTTATGAAGTGTTGAAATGGAGCAGAGCCTGTGACAAGAGTTTGTACTGGCATTTTTGCAGGAGAAGATGATTGCTGTGTAGGAGCTGGCGGAGAGTTCTGATGATTGGGTTGCTGAAGAGGAGAAGTTTGATGAGAGTTAGGGGATATCAGATGTTGGGGAGCAGGAGGAGGTGAAGGAGATCGGTTTCTGATGGGGGTAAGGGATTTGCAGGGTGAAGGTTGTTTGGGTGAAGGCTTCTTGGGTGAAGGGGTGGAGGTTCTCTGTTGTTGTGAAGGAGGAGGAGGTGAGGGTGAGCGGCTTCTGATGGGGGTAATCTGATGACAAGGTGAGGATGGTTTGGGTGTGGTGGATTTCTTGGGTGAGGTAGTAGGTGAAGATGGTTTCTTAGGTGATGGAGAGGGTGATTTCTTGGGTGTTGGAGATGGGATATGCTGAGGTTGAGGAGGAGATGGGGGTGGAGTTGTGGTTAGTGTAACTGGTTTAGGTGAGGGGGATTTGGGAGGTGATGGGATTGGGACAGGAGACTTAGGAATTACCTCAAGAACAGTTTCTTCAAACTGAGAGTCTCTCCATTCTCTGATTAGATTCATCATTGTCAGAGCTTGATTATTCACAGTAGATGGTTCACTTTCTTCACCAGGAATAGGTTTCATCTTGATCATTGATTCTTGTCTCTTCTTCTCCATCAACCAGTCATCAAAGCTAGGGATCTCATGATCAGCTAGGGGTTTAACATGCTCCTCTGGAGAGCTGGTTATCAGAACAGCCTTTCCTTTGCAGTTGGTTTTCTTTTTCTGTAGAACAGCTTCTAGAAATTCAATGTCAAAGCATTGTGAGACATCATCTGTTCCCACCCACTTGAGGACTTCAACTTCCTCAGCTTCATAGTAGGGGAAGAATTGAAGAATCTTCTGAAGGGGACCCATTCTCCATTCTCTCCAAGCTAACACACGCTCAAACTGCTTATCCAGAGCCTTATGAAACTCTGTGGTAGGTTCTCTGACAGGGGATGCTTGATGAACTTCTGATGGAGTCATCAGAGGCATGTCTGGTAAGGATTCCGGCTCAGGTTCCCCCTGAGTTTCTGACTTCTGATGAGAGGTGCTTTCTTTCTTCTTCTTCCTCTGCATGTGATCAGAAGCAGAGTCATCAGAGTCACTTCTGATGATTGCTCTTCTTCTCCTCTTTTGCTTTTGCTTCTTTGAAGGAGTGATTTTGGGGGCCACAACAGAGGCTTCCTTCTCTGATGCATCCTCCTCTGATGCATTCTTCTCAGAAGTTGCCTCTGCTTGTTTCTGAGGTTTCTTCCTCTGTTCAGCTTTCTTCTTTTTGGGTTGCTCAGAGACTGTAGCTAGTTTCTGATGAGCTTTCTTGGGAGCAGCCTCAGGTTTTTCAACCTGTTTTTCCCTGTTCTGTTCAAGCCTGTTGGCCTTCTTCAATTCAGCAGCAATGGCCACATTCAGTTTTGGAGAAATGGTGAGGAAGATGGTTTTGGTGTGGTCCACTTCAGTGGCTTCTCTGAGAGCTATCTTGGAGTTAGAGATAAGCCTTGAGATCAGAAGACCATGACCCATTTTTGTTGAGAAGAGCCCAGTCTTCTTGTCCTTCTTTGAGATGGATTCAGAGATGGACTGGAAAAGCACTTTGCCCCAGTTGATGTTCATCCCTCTGTGAACAGCATATAGGGCTTTTGAGTTGGAGTGGTTCATTTGGTCAGTAGAACCTGTTTTGCACCATAAGCACCGGTGCATGATGCTCATCAGCCTCTCAAAGTCCTTCTTCAGGACGTTCTTCTTCATGTACAGAGAGTCTACTCCGGTGGCATTCTCCCGGCAGTAGGTTGAAACGAAGTTCTGGACAGTGATGTCCACATCATCAAGTTCAATGAGGCTTGAGTCCTTCTCTTCCTGAGGAGCAAACTTGATGTCAAAGAACTCGTTTAGTGCTTCAGCATCAATCTTGAGGTCCTTGCCCTGAACCTGAGAGTGGATGGTGTTGTCAGCGATGTAGGCGTTGAGATAAAACTCAGCCACATCCAAGTTGCTGAAGTGCTCATAAGGATGAGCCACTATCTTGGTCAGTTGGGAGTCATTCATCCCGGTGATGACCGCCTTCATCGTTTTCTGGTTTTCTGCCAACAGAGGTAGTGAGGACATGTCGACTTTCATTCCTGTGGCAATGTTGTTTACTAGAGACTTAGCCTCAGCCTCTGAGAGATCTGAAATGTTGATGAACTTCATTTTTGAGAGAATTGAGAGGGTCTGAAGATTGGAAGATTGAGGACGAAGAATAAAATTGCAGTAGCAATTTAGGTTTCAGAAAGAGTATATATGATTTTGGGTTAGTGGACGTTTGATATAATTTGCAGTTTCGAGGTCGCATTAAATGGATTGTGGGCGGAAAGCCGTTTTCCAAATATGGTAATAACTACCGGGGGTAAAATAGTAACTTCCGGTTTATTGAACAGCCTCGCCCGTTGTTTAGAAAATTTTTCTAAGTCCACAGCCACTCTGATGAATATCAGTCCATATATCAGAGAAGGGGTATTCTGATATAGTGTCTTCTGATGAATACCAAGTCTGATCCTTCCTGCAACTCTGACTTTTGCAAGTCTGAGCCTTGCAATTCTGATTCAAGCTTCTGATGGATAAGAGCTTAGGTATCAGAGATGGGATGTTCTGATGAATCCACATCTGATACTTCTGTAACTCTGATTCATGTTTCTCTGGGAAAATCATCCATCATTCCCAATTCTTCTCTCAACTTGTTAAACCTTGCCTCAGAGAGAGGTTTGGTCAAGATATCTGCAAGCTGGTCTTCAGTTGGGACATGCTCAATTGAGATGTGCTTCTTCTCCACATGATCTCTGATGAAGTGATGTCTGATCTCAATATGCTTGGTCCTTGAATGCAGCACAGGATTCTGAGTGATGGCAATAGCACTTGTATTGTCACACAGCAACTTGATCTCCTTTGCTTGCACTCCATAATCCTTGAGTTGTTGCTTCATCCAAAGCAATTGAGCACAGCAGCTTCCAGCAGCAATATACTCAGCTTCAGCAGTGCTAGTTGAGATTGAATTCTGCTTCTTGCTAAACCAGGAGACAAGTCTCCCACCCAGCAATTGACAGTGACCGGAAGTGCTTTTCCTGTCCAATCTACAACCTGCAAAATCTGAATCAGAATACCCAATTAGTTCAAAATTACCTTTCTTGGGATACCATAGTCCTGCATTTGAATTTCCTTTGATATATCTGATAATCTTCTTAGCAGCAACTAGATGGCTCTCCTTTGGCTTTGATTGGTATCTGGCACAGATTCCTACTGCAAAAGCTATGTCTGGTCTGCTTGCAGTCAGATAGAGGAGAGATCCAATAATTCCTCTATAAGTTGTTGCATCAACATCTTTGCCTTCATCATCTGGTCCAATGCCTTGAGATGCATTCATAGGAATTTTGACTGAAGTTTTTCCATCTACTCCAAACTTCTTGATGAGATCTCTGGTGTACTTTCCTTGGTTGATAAAGATGCCTTCCGGTACTTGTTTGACTTGTAATCCAAGAAAGTAACTGAGTTCTCCCATCATGCTCATTTCAAACTTCTTCTGCATGACTTGAGAAAATTTCTTGCATAATTCTGGATTAGTGCTTCCAAATATAATGTCATCAACATAAATTTGCACTAACAGAATATGATTAGCAACAGAAATTTGAAATAGAGTTTTGTCCACCTTTCCTTTAGTAAACCCATGGTTCACTAAGAATAGGGACAATGTGTCATACCAAGCTCTGGGAGCTTGCTTAAGACCATAAAGGGCCTTCCTAAGCTTGTAGACACAAGAAGATTGAGTAGGAATGACAAAACCAGGAGGTTGTTCAACATAGACTTCCTCTTCAAGTTCTCCATTCAGAAATGCACTTTTGACATCCATCTGGTATACTTTGATGTCCTTGTAAGCAGCATAGGCTAGGAATATCCTGATTGCTTCCAGTCTTGCTACAGGTGCAAAGGTCTCATCAAAATCTATGCCTTCTTCTTGACAGTATCCCTTTGCTACTAGCCTTGCTTTATTCCTTACAATGTTGCCTTCTTCATCTGCTTTGTTCTTGAATACCCACTTGGTTCCAATGACATTCTGATGCTTTGGTCTGGGAACAAGTTTCCATACTTCATTCCTTTCAAACTGTGTAAGCTCTTCTTGCATTGCATTGATCCAGTCTGAATCTTCTAGAGCTTCTTCCACACACATTGGTTCCATTTGAGATATGCAGCAGGTGAACATGGCTTCTCTTCTTGATGCAGATCTGGTTCTAACACCACTGGTAACTTGACCAATCACTTGATTAGGAGGATGGTCTCTTAACCAAGTTAGATCAGGTTCTGACAGTTGCTGTCTAGGCAATTCTGATGGTTCATCTTCTGATATATCACCTTCATCTTCATCTTTGTCTATCAGAACTGGATTGGCAGGAGGAGTTGAGAATATAGGATTGTTGATGACTTCTTCTGATAGTTCTGCTCCCTTGTCTTCAAGGTTGATCTTCTGCAGAATTTCTGATAATTCTTCTGCAGAGGTACCATCATCAAATTTGACATGAATGGATTCTTCAACTTGTAGAGTTCTCTTGTTAAGTATTCTGTAGGCTTTGCTTGAACTTGAGTAGCCTAAGAATACACCTTCATCAGCTTTTTCTTGAAATACTTTCAGGTTCTCCTTTCCATTGTTTAGAATGTAACATTTGCATCCAAACACATGGAAGTAGCTGATGTTTGGCTTTCTTCCTTTCCACAGCTCGTAGGGGGTCTTCTGATGATTTTTGTGGATCATGCTTCTATTCTGAGTGTAGCATGCAGTGTTGATGGCTTCAGCCCAGTATCTGATGGGCAATCCTGATTCTGCAATCATAGTTCTTGCAGCTTCCTTCAGAGTTCTGTTCCTTCTTTCTGCAACACCATTTTGTTGGGGTGTTCTGGCAGCAGAAAGTTGATGGAATGTACCATTCTGATCACAGAAGTCTTTGATCACTTTGTTGACAAATTCAGTTCCTCTGTCAGATCTGATTGTTCTGACCTTCATATTCTTCTCAGTCTGAAGTTGCTTTAACAGAGATGGCAGCTTCTGAAGAGTTTCATTCTTCTTGGTTAGGAACACAGTCCAAGTATATCTTGAGTAATCATCAACCATAACAAGAGTATATCTTTTTCCACCAACACTGGGAGTTTCAACTGGTCCAAATAAATCCATGTGGATCAGATTTAGAGGACAAGTAGAAAGATCTCCAGCTATGGGTTTGAATGAGGTCTTCACTTGTTTGCCTTTCTGACAAGCACTGCAGAGGGTCTCCTTCTTGTAAACAATGTCAGGTAGACCATCTACAATGTGTTCCCTTGCCAGTTTGTTGATGGTTTTGAAATTCAGATGGCTAAGCTTCTTGTGCCAGTCCCAGCTTAGCTTTGAATTGTCTTTTGCTATCAGACAAGTTCCATCTTTTGCTGTTTGCCAGTCAACAACATAGATGTTCTTCCTTCTCTTGGCTGTAAGAACCACTTCTTTGGTTGTCTCATGCTTGACATAGCATAAGGTCTTGGTGAATTCAACTGTGTAGCCTTTGTCACAGAATTGGCTAGCACTCAGTAAGTTGAACTTTAGACCTTTGACATATGAGACATCTTCAATGATTATCTGTTTCTTGATCAGCTTCCCTCTTCCTTTTGTTTGCCCTTCCTTGTCATTTCCACCGAAAGTGACTCTGGGTCCATTGATTTTCTGGAACTCTGATAGGCAACTCTTGTCACCTGTCATGTGCCTGGAGCATCCACTATCAATATACCATTCTTGTTCTGAGATAGCTCCAGCACACTGTTCCTGCAAGATCAAAAGGAGGATTTAGGTACCCAAGCAATGTTGGGTCCTGGGGGGTAATGCAGTCTTGGTAGTTGGTACCATTTTGGTCTCATCAACTGAAACCTTGGTGGATGGTACCCATTGTCCACCTGGTAGTTGTAGTAAACAGATGTATGATTCACTTTGGGCAGATGCTTGTGAGGATCATGCTTTCTGTTTGCATACTTCTGCATAGCCTTCTTGGTTGGAAAGAAGTCCCATATACTATCAAGATCAGAGGAGCGCTTAACTTTAGACTTCTGAGGTTGACCAGACAACCTCTTCTGCCTATAGTTAATCTTCTCTTGATATCTGCCTTTCTGATAGCAGTTTCTGATACCATTGTCATGAGATTGTCTGATAGGGTTAGGCCTTTGATTATTATTGTTCTTAAAACTTTTCCTTTTGTTAGAGTGTCTGCCAGGTTCATTAGTTTTCAAACTTTGTTTTGGTTTGGCCTTTAGAGTTTGTTTTTCTGGTATGACCTTCTCATGAACAACTTTAGTACCAGAAGTACTAGCATGGCAATTGGGGCTCAGAGTCTGTGGCACTATGACCTTTTTAGCTTTAGCAACTTTGGTGCTAGGCCTTACAGAAGACTCACCAGACTCTGGTTCAACATATCCAAGACCAGAGGTGAAGTTATGAGAGTCACCAATATTCTTCATGGAAGATTGCATCTTCAGAAGACTATTATATCTACTCTCAAGTTCCTCAATGTCTCTTATTCTTTTCAGAAGAGACTCATTTTCAGCTTTCAGTCTATCTCTTTCCTCAGTTAAGAGATTAAGTTTACACTCAGTCTCTTTCCTTAGATCAGAGATATCAACTTTCAGCCTACTGTTCTCTTCTTTAACAAAAGAATAAGTGGCTTGGATAGTTTGGAACTCTTCCCAGAATGATGACATTGGATCATCATTTAAGGTTGTGCCTACCGAAGAGGAAATAGAATTAGAAGTAGAGCATACCTCATCATCTGATTGTGCCATGAGGCAAAGGTCTTCAGTTTCTGCATCCAAGCAGCAGAATGCTTCATCAGAGTCGGAGTCTGAGCTGGACTCTGATTCAGAGAGTGGATCTCTCTCAGCTTGTTCTGAGACAAATGCTCTTCTTCTTCTGTGTTGATCATCTGGTTTCTTTTCATCTTCATGTCCTTGCTTCTTGGACACTCTTGGATAGGGGCAGTTTGCTTTGAAGTGCCCAGGCTGTCTGCAGTTGTAGCAGAGGTACTCTCCATTGCTCTCAGAAGATTTGGTCTTCTGATGTGGTTTTCTGATGGAAGATGGACTCCTTCCATCTTTCTTCATAAATTTTCTGAATTTTCTGGCAAAGGCAGCCATATATTCATCAGATAGAAGAGTTGAGGGATCAAAATTTGTAGCCTTAGAAGTGCTGGCAGTAAGAGCAGTTGTGGTTCTCTCATCTGACACTTCTTCTTTCTCATCATGCATCTCAAACTCATAAGCTTTGAGATCAGATATCAGTTTCTCTGTGGGATAGGTTTTGATGTCCTTGCTTTCTTGGACAGCAATAACCTTCATCTTCCAGACTGGGGGCAGTCCTCTGAGAATCTTCAGGTTGACTTCTTTAACTGTGAGCTCCTTCCCAAGCTCGGATATCTCACTGGTAAGAATCAGAAGTCTGGCATGCATCTCAGCTATGCATTCCTCAGGTAGAAGTTTGAAGTCATCAAACTTCTTCATAGCTATTGTCAGTTTGTTGTCTCTCTCTTGTTCATCACCTGCTCCTATGAGATCAAGTTTGTCCCATATTTCTTTGGCAGTTCTACACTTCTTGATTCTGTTGAAGTATCTGTTGTCGATGGCTTTGTAGAGGATGTCTTTGGCAATATTGTCAAGATTGTACTGTCTCCTCTCTTCCTTTGTCCATTCTGATCTGGCTTTCTCAATCATCTCAGGCTGAGTCCTGTCAATAGTATGCTCAGTATTCACCTTCATAAATTTGGTGAAAGGTCCTTCTTCAAGAACTTCCCACATTTCATCATGAAGAGCGCAGAGGTGTGCTTTCATTCTGATCTTCCAGTCATCATACTTCTGATCTGAAAACATGAGGTGCTTTGCAAGAGAGTTATCCATAATAACAAATAAATAGAGGCTAAGAACAAGTGGATCTTTGTTCAGAGAGTAACCTAAAAGATTACAAGAACAAGGAGGCTCTGATACCACTTGTTGGTCCCGTTAAATATGGTAACCAGTCTAGAGGGGGGGGTGAATAGACTGGTTGGTTTTTCAAATTTTCTCTAAGTCCGAAGTGACTTATCAGAGAAGGTCTGATTCTGATGACAGAGAAAGGCTGGTTCTGATATCAGAACTGGCCTTGGCAGCGGATTCTGATCTGTCCGGGTAGCCTCAGAAAAAATACTAAGGCAAATGCCTTTCTGATAACTCTGAAAACAAGATCTGCTGAACACAGATTCCAAGTCTTAGAGTTAATCAGTTAATATCCTAAGTGCAGAAATATAAATTGCAGTAAAGTAAATGACACCGGATATTTTTATAGTGGTTCAAGGAACAACTCGTTCCTCTAGTCCACTGTTCCACTAGCTTTGAAGTAGATCAGTTACAAAGCTAATTCCTAGCACTTAAGAAGCACTCCTCGTCTTCTTCAAGCCTAGATGCCACCCAGGATGCAATTCCACGTCCTGATGGCTGATCCTTTCACTCAGCTTCCCGGAAGTATCACCACTTCACTACTGCAGTTACTTGGACGCCCTTCTTTTCAGAAGATCCTTTTGAAAAACAGAGTTTTTCCTCCAACTTGCTTCGTTACAAAGGATGTTTGATGAAGTTCTTGAAGTGTTGAAGAACAGGATGAACTTTGCTTGTTTGTTGGGGATGAGAGATTTGGAGTTTGAATCTTCCCAACGTAAGCTTGTCTTGTTGACGGTTGTAGAGTTTGAATCTCAAGAGAGCTTGAATGATGATGTGTAAGAGTTGTAGCAAAGTTGTTTTTTTTTTTTTGTTCTTCGGTATGTAGCTTATATACGGAGGTTGTCTGCCCGTTGGAGGAGGAGACAACTGCATTAAATGCGCGTACAGTTGACTTGACCGCCGTTTTGGAAGGTTTCTATTTTTAAAATATATCTTCCCGGAATTCTTGGTCAATCATTTGCAATCAATCCTTCAGCGTATCAGGCTCATTTAATGTGCATTAAATGCTTTCCTTTCATGCACAGTCTTGTAGCCGTTGGATGTTTTTACTCGTTGGATTCATAGCTGTTGGATGTTGCTTGAAATTTTCTAAGTGTTAGTCGGGCTCTGATCAGGCTCTTCTGATATGTTGGATTCTGATGGCTTTCTGATGAGTTGAGTTCTGATGGTCTTCTGACTGAACTCTGACTCTGACTCTGATAGGTCCGCTGATGAGTACCTCTGATCTGTAGTTCTCATCGGCTATCAGATGTTCAAGTTTATCAGCAACTCTCATAGGTGCAACTCTGATGGACTTCTGGTAAGAGAACTCTGATGGAGCAGTTCTCATAGAGCAAGTCTGGTAGAGCAGTTCTGATGCACTTCTGATCTGATCCAAAATAGAGCAACTCTGATCGTCGACTATACTAATACTTACAACTGAAAATTCTAATACATAAAATCTAATTTGGGGGTACTTTAAAATTCTAATCCTATAGCATCATCAAAATCTAGTTACATTTATTCCTTACAAAGAGTATATGAAACCCGTAAGAAGGACCTAGCTATGGTGTTATATTTTCTTTTAAAGGACATCAATATAGATTCCATGATCAGTTATCATTTTTATTTGAAATCTAAAAAGCGAAAACATAAGAGTTTATGTTAAATAATATGAAACAAGTATTCTTTTACCAGTATATTGAAGATTTTTTTTTAAAATCTAAGTTAGTCTTGGGATAGGAGCTCATTCGATTTATTCAGTTTAGTTGATATGGTTGTTAATTATTTTTCACTCTTGTGAGAAATTATGTATTATGGTTATAGTTCTACACTTCTACTTCTACTTCTAGTTTCTAAAATCCGCATGCCTCTCTACCTCTCACGGAACTCCGCCGCCTTCAGGAATCTCCTGCCTTCACGTCGCGCGATCGCGTCGCCGCCTTCCGCCTTCGGCCAGTCAGCCTTCACATCCACGGTCCACCGCCGGTCTCCCACTCCGCCACTGGCCCCCTTGTTGTCAACTTGTGCACTCTTCACCAGTCATCTCGGCTTCACAGAAGTGATCTACTTCCCTTACATCTACAATGACGAGTATACTAGAGGAATTTGAAAAGGCCACAGAGGGTGCACCTGTTGCTACACTTGAGAAGAAAAAAAATGAGGATAATAGTGGGACAGGAAGGTGGGAAGTATGCCTTTGGAACCAAAAATTTTCTGCTCTGGAATTCCAAGATAGGGATTCAGCAAAAGAATGGATAGAATACCAACGTAATTTTAGTGAAATTAATGGATGTTTAGGAACAAAGATCCAAATTCACATGTGCGATAAGTTGGTATTAATAGAGAATTTTGATTCGGAAATAGAAGAGTGGTTAATAGAAAAATATAATGTTTGGGAGAAGAGCAAACAATGTACCTGGTGGGGGTACATACGTGCCGATTTTATTACCATTTTTTATTCCTTATTTAGAACCCTCTACCGGTTGCACCAGAACGGTTCTTGTCACGGGTCACTCATTACAGGGGCTGTAATACGCAATTCAAGAGGGTTTCTCTACAATACGATGGCTCTAGATGAGCGCTTACCAAGTTCTGATTTAAAAGATATGCTATATCTGGTTAAAAGGTTCTATCAGTACCCAAGTAGGAGACATGCGGAGAAGACAAAGACAATTATCAAGGCAGAACCAGTGGTAGAGGTGAACATGTTTTGCGTCAACATACTCTCATCTTTCTTACCATGCGATGATTATAAACCAGGAGATAAAGGAGCATTGTGGGTTCTTAGGCCCCCAATCTTTTGGCCAAAGAATGTGCGCATCCAATTTTTGATTGCCCTTCACCGCATACTGTACTGCAACATGCACATTTTTCAGAAGGAGGCATGGACCATGAACACAGCATTTCCCCGAAACTGGACTGAGATGATAAAAAACGATAAAGTTTTGATGAATGTGCTTTTGTATAATATTACACTTCCCAGTGATCCGAATGAGAAGACTCTTATAGTGCGTGATGTATTAAAAAAGATTAACAAACGACTGTTATCTCCACTTCATTTTTACCCGAAATGCTCAAGAACATTTACACCCGCTCAAGGTAGATGAAAGAGACACCAATACTGTGAGCAATAGCCATTGGGTGCATGGTTACGTTTAAAAAAACATTGATTTATTTACCCCAGCAGTACGTGGTTTTAACTCTCTCAATCAATTTCGATTTAGGGGTTTCCTAAAAGTTTTTTTCGAAGAATTCTGTCCATGGTTGGACGAGGTCCCTTGTACAAAGTCAAAGGCCCCTGATACGAAGGCAAAGGCTGAGGCCTCTGATACGAAGGCAAAGGCTGAGGCCCCTGATACGAAGGCAAAGGCTGAGGCCCCTGATACGAAGGCAAAGGCTGAGGCCGCTGATACGAAGGCAAAGGCTGAGGCCCCTGATACGAAGGCAAAGGCTGAGGCCCCTGATACGAAGGCAAAGGCTGAGGCCTCTGATACGAAGGCAAAAAAAACAGAAGCGAAGAAGATGAAGGATGAGCAGAGGCGAAGAAGGAGGAACAGGAGAAGAAGTCTTTAAAAGAAGACACTCATTGCTTGAGGCAAACTGATTCCTATTCCCTTGACTTATCCTTGTAACAGTTTGCTACTGTTTCTTTTTTTTTGGGGAAATGTAAATATATAGATAGTAACCAGAGTTTATGTACATCGTATTATGTATTATGGTTTGACGACTTTTTCATTTTAGAAAGTTGTGAAGACTTTACCACTATAAGAGAGCAATAATTTCAAAAGAAAATAGTTATGAGGAAAAAAAAATAGAATAAATAACTATCGATATTAAATAGCTTAAAGAAAGTTTACAATTAAACTATTATTTTGGGTCGTGTATAATTGAATATACCATATTTTGATTAGTGAAGGGATGAAGGGTTAATTGAGAAAAAAAAAGGGTACTTTCCTGGATCTTTCTACAGCTGAATAAGGAAGCTAAGAGATTAGAATTATAAAGTTAGTAGTGAAAACACAAGAATGCCTGTTGTCAAGTATTTTGTGCCAGACATTTTTATATGTTTGACAATGTCAAAATTTTGTTAAACAAGATATTTATGATGTCTTTTGTTTAAGAAACCTGAAAATTTGAAACTAAGCAAACAATTCCTTTTGATGTTGACATTTTAACGTTAACCCACTTACTGATTTCCTAAAGGGAGTCTAAGAAGATTTAGTTACAAAAGACATATCAATCTGGAGAATTTTTTCCTCTAGGTATTAAGATTCCTAGTTTCATTTGATAAATTGTGTTCAAGGATTGAAGGAGACTGACACTCTTCTAATTAGGAATAGCTGTTATTTTCAAATTTTAAGATAATAGAAAATTCTAATTATAAACTAGATTCAGTTTTCTTGACTACTTCGATATATTAATCAATGAAGTTATAGTTTTGGTTTTAGAGGTACAGAACCATAAGAAAGTTTTTCTTTTGATGAAAAGATAATTGTGAGGTGCTTGCGTGGTAAAAGGAAAAAAAAAGTTTAGTAGTTTAATCTTTAGACTTTAAAAAGATTCCTTTTGATATAATAGGTAAGGCAAATTACCGTGGATTATTAAAAGAAATGAAGATTCCCTTTGTGCTTTAAGAAAGATTTTCGTGTAGAGAACCACCTTGACAACAGACAGTAGAAGTGTAACATACCAAATGAATGATTTTCTTGAGAGTATAAAACATGCGCTAGACTTGATTTTCTTAAGGATCCCACAGTAAACATCCTTAAAGTTTTTTTAGACTTACATATGAGTCTCATAACATTGCTATCATGAACGGGTTGTGTGATAGCTAGAATAATAAAGCGGACATAACGTAAACGAAGCTATCGCTTCGACAGAAGCGATAAAATGGTGAATGAGAAAACTTTATTCTTCCCACAGTTTAAACAAATTGTGAGGATGAACTCTTATAACTGACAGAGAATAAAACATTTTGTTGAAAAGACAAGTTTGACCTATGTAATCATACCGGTAAAATGTGAATCTAAATCTCATTTTAGTAGTATGGGGGTAAGTTTTTTATTTTATTTTATGACAAGGTTAATGTTTAGTATTGTCTTTCCTTTTCATAATTCTAAGCAAAGAGGTCAAATTATTTCGTTTATAAAAAACTATCTCGTGAGCTTACGATTTTGTGTTGTAGTGCCATGAGAAATCGTGAGAAGTGAATTTAAATAGTGAGAGTTTTCTTGGTCTTTGTTTTAGTCATATATGAAGTAGTTGTATCTCTCCCCAAAAACTACCATTGTGACATGTCTGGTAATTAGAAGAAAAGCCAGTATGCATTTTGAATTTAAAGTTACATGCTCCGAATATAAAGAAATAACCTTGTTAAAGGTATAAAGCTATACGGTTTTACTATAGCCAAGTGAGAAGTTTAGGTTGAAATAATGTGAGATTATACACGTTGTTCTAAGTTTCGAGGACGAAACTATTATAAGGTGGGAGGGGTTGTAACACCCCGATTTTAGCGATCTAGTTACATTAATCTTTTATTTTATTTCGTCAGTTAAATAAGTTTATTTTATGAATACATGTGATTTATTGTTTGATCATGTGTTTCTCTGGCAGGTAACGTTGACCGGTAAGTTCATAATAATATTTGATCAAAGAAATAAATACTATTTTAATTTTTATATTATATCTTTCAATAAATTATGAAAGAGAGAATATAGTAATTTAGTCGGGTCAAAAACATTTATTTGTGTTTAGAAGTCTAAGACGCCCCAAATAGGTTATTTTGGCCCGAATCAGTATTTGGAACCCTAGAAAGAAATATGCATATCATTTACCAAGTTCCTAGAGCGGCCAAGTGTTCATCCCTTTACTCCCGTAAGAGTTCTCTCTCCCCCCAACTCGCCGCAAACAAGATCAGAAATCCGTCTCTACTCTGCTTAGCCGACTTCTTCTCAGAAACTGTTATGGCCGTGTAAGTCTAATCTCTATCTGCATCGTTCTTATTTTCTTATGGGTGAACAATTAGGTCTATCGATAGCACAAGTTAAGTTTGATAGTATCCTCCATTGGTTTTGATTTTTGGGTTTAAGTTATTAGATCAAATCTTCCTTTTTAAAACTGCAAGTGTGCTGCTTTCCACTATCAGGTTCCACTTTAGTAAATTGATATACCCAAAAGGATTCTTTTAAATTACTATTGGCTTTTGAATATCCAATTGTTGATAGCTTTTTCCAATTTCTGTAAACATCACCCGTACACCAGCAATTCCAACCGTAAACTATACTTGTTTATATTATTAAAATCTCGACAAATCAGATTACCTTACTGATAGTGGATGTCATTGCGGGTTTAGCTGTACGTTCTGGCCAATAAGTCTTCAATAAATCTTAGTTTTGATTTTCACTTTCGTAGGCCAAAAAAAAAAATTGTAGAAGATTCTATTTTTGAAAAAAAGGGTTGTTTCAGCGGTTGCTGGTTGGCTTTTCATTTGAATATAGGGAAAAATGGCGAGCTGCATAATGATTTTCTAAGCTAGAGAAGCTTTGTTTCAATTGCAAGGGTTCGTTATATATATTTTTTTACATAGCTAGATTAATGATGATAGTTTTAGTGGGTTGCTACACATGGGTAGCATATTTTCTCTAGCAGATCATTGTATTTTGAAAATAAGATTCTTATTAGAATTATTGTATTTAATTAAAGAGCTTAAGAAGAACGTGCCGGAAGACGTTATCAAGGTGCCACATTTATTTGAGCATTTTGAGTTCAGCTGCTAACAGGTAAGTTCACTACCACCTGTACATGTTTGTTCAACCAAATGAAAGAAAGAAGTCTGGTTGATTTTTAATAGATAATTTTAGACTATTTGCTATTATGTGAACTAGGAGAATTATGTGATGAGGTATTTTATTTGTTGTATTAAGTTATGATTATTATCTGGCATAGTCAAGAGTTTGTTAGTACTTTTATTTTCAGGTTTGATGATGTTTTTTTTAATCAAACGTCACATAAAAAGAACTAATATTTAAAGTGAAAGATAAAGTGATATGTACTCGGGAACAAGTTCCCTCAGATTAGCAGTTTTCAGTTTCAGATAGTCCGATATGTTTAGTGGGTCACTCTCCTGAGCTGTCGGATTGGCGCCTTTGAGTACATATCACGGGCCCACAGTTAAAATTAGCCACAAAGAGTTTTACAGAAGGTTTAATGAGATCTCTTTTAGAAAGTTTTACAGAAAGTTGTTTTTGAGATCCCTTTCAAAAAGTTTTACAGAGATGTTTTGAGAAAGAAATTTTGAGATCTCTCCAGTAGTTTTGAGAAATTATTTTAGAAAATATTTTCCTTTTGAGATCTCCCTCAGAATGTATTTGAGAAGTTGTGTGTTAGTTATTTGTTCAGTGCATGCTTATAGCCTAAATTTATCTATTGATAAATTGGCATAGACTTCTAGATATTTTTGTGGATCCATAGTGACTTACTAAGCGTAAAGCTTATCAGTGTTCTTTCTTCGCATGTACAGGTACTAAAGGTAAGGCTAAGGCCTAGGAAGATGGTGAGGGAGTGGAACGCGTGCCAAGATGAGTTAACGGGAACGACCTCGGCGGCTTCTAGCTAGATATTATTTTGTTTTCAGTATTTCAGTGTTATAATAAAGTGATAAATATTACTTTATTTTCATTTGAGGATTTGAAGTTCAGTAAATTCCTGGATCTAGGTGGTTATCACATTTGCTGGTGATAACTAGATTTTATTGAGTTTTTATCAAGATATTTTAGTTATATTTGAGATTTTATCAGGGTTTTTTTTCCTTAAACAAACGGCCGTTATATTGTAGCTATTTTTAAAAGTAGTAAGCTAGTGTAATGATTCCTTTAACCCTGAGAGGGGCGTTACAAGTTTGGTATCAGAGCCCAGGTTGTCCCGTAACTTCATTTGTCACCGTACACGTGCTCGTCATCTTCCAAGTAAGTACTTATTTATGTTAAAAGGCATTTAGGCTAGAACACGTTTGAGTGTTGTTGGTATTAGATAGATAGAAAAGTCAAGTAAGAGTCAGAGTAATATGTACTCAACTCATAAAAGATTTGTGTTAGTACGAGTTATTCAGATAGATTTTATTCGAGTGCTTATATTCTTGAGTTAGGTCTTCTATTTCATATAGGAAGTATCCAAGATTGTTATCTAAAGACACCATCGTTCAAGTCATACACCTTAATAATTATGTATCTGCAGCCTTCCATTTTTTTTAGCCTCTAATGATCTTTCAGAGCAAATATTCCTCATATATAGAGATTACTCATGATTAAAATCCGAGTTGATTTGAAAAAAATAAAAAGTGTCATATAGTCTTTATTTTCACATGATTGAGTAAATGAATTATGTCACAAGCAGTGCTATTCCAGCTGTCTTTTTATATAGCTTGTAGTTTATTCATGGTCTAAGTCTTGTTAGTTTTTTTTAAGAAGAATGATAATGAGTTTGTCTGACATTTTATTAAAAGCATCACATGTAATTGAGTTTACATGAGATGAAGAATTTCCATTAGCATACAAATCAGTTTGTTATGTATTTTATTTACTTATTAATTAAAAATGTTTTCAAAATGCCCATGCGTACAGTATGTACATTATCTTATTATATTTTCAAAAAAAAATGAATAAAAATTAGAGGAGTTATACCTTATAGCTTAATTTTGTGTAAAATGTTGAAGCTTCACCTTGGATTTCAAAAGTTCTTAAATACTGGATTCGAATCTTTATCAAAAGTTTCATAAGCTGCATGATTTTCTGGAGTGCTGAATGGCGGTATTTCGTGTTTGGAATCTTGAGTTGGTGGGAGGGCCCCTCATCAATTTGATGATTCGAATACTAGATACCGGTAGTCAGACACTGCTTTAATATGATCAATGATCATGTTAGTACCCAATTTTAATAAGATTTTGATGATGCCACTATACTAAAAGTCAATATGTCCTGCGTTCTCACTTTAATTAAAGGTTGTTCAGGCTCTCAAACTGTGACCAATTAAAATGTACAATTTTTGTACTAAATAAATTTTTACTGGAAAATTAAAATGCAATAAGGTATTCTTTTTACCTTAAAAGGATATTCAGATCCAACCAGTATAAATTTATTTAGTACATAAAATTATCAAGTCACATAATCAGCCAATCAAGAAATGACAAATTAATTCTGTACCAAATAAATTTTACTAAAAACTACAATAAGGTAAAATTTGTTTACCTTAGAAGGATACTTTGATCCTACCAGTACAAATTTATTTGGTACATAATAAAATAGAATACGACATACACACACACATACACTGCATGTGTATGATTGAAGACAAAGACAAGAAAAGCATTAAATGCCCAACAGTACGAAGACCAAAGAAGATGGGTCGCACACACCAAATCATGAAGATTGAACATTGACTTGATCTTCTAGCTACTAATCAGTGAAGACAAAGGAAATTTCCAATATCAGCTCCAGCACAAGAAAACAAGAGTACACCTCATTCTACGAATAGGATTGAATCCTCTCAACCAACGGAGGAGATCAACCTACTGGAGAAGCCTATAAAAGAAGGCATAAGCATGAGTTCTAAAACCAAGTTTTTGAGTTTTCTAAGTAGAGTAATCACTCTAAGCATACAAGAGATATCTAGCAAAAGAGAAAGTGCACATTTAACTTTACTCTCTGCTTAGACTCATGCTTCACTAAACTTCCAAGTCTCAAACATCCATCAAAATTCTAGAAGTTTAGCATCTAGTTGGAGGTTAGAACTTTCTTGTATTAAATTGTTGTAAACACTTAGGAGAACGGTTGTTCATATCCTAAAGTGTAGATAGAGTACCTTTTGATCCCCACTGGATCAATTGAGAAAATCCAAAGGATTGAGTAACTTTGAGAAGTGTAAATACTCATTGTGAAACACCTTTCAATCTAGGCCTAAGAGCTGTAAAGGCTAGATTGACACTAAGTGTATTGGGCTGAATACTTTAGTGGAAATCCATTTGATACACTGTGCGTCAATTTACTTACCACCTCTGAACCAGGATACACTGTGCGTCAATTTACTTATAAGCTAACAAAGCACACACCAAACTCTTCTCACAAAAGGATTGTAGTCTGCCAGCAGCATCCTAAGCAGTAGTCTTAACTGACCTTACTGCTTATCCTACTGCTTAATTACTCACTCTCCTTGAGATAATCTCTTGAACAAAAATTTCTCATTTCTAGCAGTTGCCTTAGCAGTACACTGCAGGAACCTCAGCAGTTCACTCACACTCACTTAACTGCTAAGCATACTGCTTCAACAAATTCACTCAAACTCTATCGAGTATAAAGCTACCTTCAAATCAAGCAATATCACAATCACAACATCTTCACAACTCAAATATCCGCTAAGCAGTTGCCTTGGCAGTTGCCTTAGCAGTACCCTACTGTCCAGTCAGCTGCTGACCCTACTGCCCACACATTTTCATATCTCTTGAACTTCACAAAAAGGAAATCAGCTCATATCACTTTCAGAATCTTTTCCTATATCTCAGCAGTCATCTAAGCAGTTTCATCCGTAGTTTCCTACTCTCTTACACAGCAGTAGTCTCAGCAGTACACTATCATTCAGTCAACTACCAAGATAACTGCTAATAGCATATCCAAATAAGAAAGTTGTGTCATATCACGTTCCCAAAGATTAAAAACTTCCGCTGTGCATCTATTAATCTCTCAAAAGATTATAGATCAACTAAAGGGGTAAAACTCCAGAAAAGTTTTAAGAGTCTATTCACCCCCCCCCCCCCCTCTAGACTCTTACCCTTCTCCGGGACCATCAAGTGGTATCAGAGCAGTGTGTTCCTAAAGTCAGTTTCTGACTATTTTTGAACCAAAGATCCAAAGCCAACTGCTTCCCTAAACTTTCTAAAAATGGATAACCAACTTTCCAAAAATCTCATGTTCAACCTGGACAAGTTTGATGATTGGAAAATCAGGATGAAAGCACATCTCAGTGCTTTGCATGATGAAATGCTGGAAGTGATCACTGATGGGCCTATCAAAATTATGAAAGTCATCACATCCAGAGCCACAGAAGGAACTGAAGATGTATACATTCCTAAACCAAAAATGGAATGGACAACTGAAGACAGGAAGAGGAACAATCTTGATAATGTTGCAAGAGATATTCTCTTCAAAGCAGTAGATGAGTCCATATTTCCTAGAATAAGGAAATGTGACACTGCAAAAGATGTCTGGGATGAACTAACCAAAATAGGTGCAGGAGATGAGCAAGAGAAGGACAACAAGCTGACCATTGCTCACAAGAAGTTTGAAGACTTCAAAATGCTGCCAAATGAATCTATTCATGAGATGGAGTCTAGATTCTTGAAAATCATAGCAGAGGTCTCGGATCTGGGAAAAATTCTCTCCCAAAAGGAAACCTCTCTCAAAATCTTGAGAGGTCTGCCATCAAAGTGGGATATGAAGGTCACTGCTATGAGAGATAGCAGAGATCTAAGAACCTTGTCAACTGATAAACTGTTCAGCGATCTCAAAGCTTATGAATTTGAAATGAAAGAGATCAGAGAAGAGAAGGAAGATGAAATAAAGACACTAGCCTTAGTGTCTGAACCCAGCACATCAAAATCCTCTGAGAAATCACTCAATAATCTTCTCACTGATGAGCAATTTGCAATGTTCGTAAGAAAATTCAAAAGATTCATGAAGAAGGAAGGACATGCTACAAAGAAACCATTCAACAACTTACCAAGAAAGCAAGGGAGATTCCAATCAGGTGAGAACAATATTCTATGCTACAATTGTAGACAGCCTGGACACTACAAAAACGAGTGTCCTCTCCCACTGGCACACAAGTATCAAGGGCAGCAGACTACTGCCCAAAAGAATGGACACAAGGACTACAAAGGCAAACGTCAAGCCTTTGTCAGTGAAAAGAAGAAGGAAGATCCTCAAAGTGATGAAGAAAGCAGCTCTAGTGATGAAAGCACTTCATCTGAAAGTTCAGAAGAAGCACTACTCTGCCTTGGGACTTGGCAGGATACTGAAGAAAAAAGCAGTTATGTCAAAGAAAAGCCAAGTTTAGAAGACTGCTCATTCAAATGCTTCATGGCAGATGACCACTTCAATAATGTAGAGGTAACTTCCTGCTCTTCCTATAGCTCTAATGATGCTGGACCAGTCAACATTACATTGGAATCCTTACTACAGGATTTTCAAAAGGTCCAGAATCACCATGTTCTCCTAAGATCAGAAAACGATAGACTAAAACAAGACATTAAGGTTGTTCATGCTAAACTACTAGATGCCTTAAACAAAAATAATGTCTTAGAGAAAGAGAACAAGGAGCTGAAAAATGAGTTGAATAACTTTAGCAAGGAAAGAAAGAGTTGTGACCCTATTGCTAAAGTTATTCCAAATAGGAAGAGAAGAGGTCTCGGCTATGTATCCCCCACCAAACTCACCCAAAGTTTACCCTTCAAAAACCATCAACAAAATACAAGAAAGCTAACCTACAAAAAAATCCACTCCTCAAATGTTCCCACAAGAAGGAACCAACCTGCTCCCAAACCAAAGCTCAAACCCTTGTGTAAATCAACATCTCCTAACCATCCACACACAAGAACCCGTTGGCAACCAACAAATAAGACCAACCACAGCCAAAATACCAAGCAGACCCCTCAAACCAATGATCCATTTCCCACTTCAAGAAGGAAAAGGATTAATAAATACATAGCCATTCCATATGATTACAACACCTCAAATGGCTATAGACCCATCTGCTTAGGGTTAAGTGGCTCTAGATGGGCATGGATGCCTAAACTTGGACAAGGGAAGTTGCCCACTAACTTGTGGGCTACTGCCCAATCATGATGAATACAGGAAGGTGCTGGAGCAGTGGACTCACAAACATGGTACATAGACTCAGGCTGCTCCAGGCACATGACAGGCAGCAGGAGGCTCCTGTCTAACTATATTGCAAAGGAAGGACCCAAAGTAACCTTTGGGAATGTGGAAAAACAAGGAGAAACCAAAGGAGCTGGTGACCTATCAATGAATGGACTTACAATCCAAAACATATCTTATGTTAAAGGATTAAAGTTCAATCTTATAAGCACAAGCCAGCTTTGTGATAATGGATATAGTGTGACATTCTCCAAAGACATCTGCTTGATCAAAGATGTCAAAAATAACAAAATTGTGCTATCTGGGAGAAGAAAGAAAGACATGTATATTGTTGACTGGAGCTCAGCCAAGGAAGGAATCTGTTTAATGACAAAGGCAGACTCAAATATAAGTTGGGAATGGCACAACAAATTAAGTCATCTCAACTTCAAAACCATCAACAAACTGTCCAGAAAAGGCTTGGTAAAAGGACTTCCAGAAATCAATTTCAAAAAGGATCACCTATGTGATGCATGCCAAAAAGGAAAGCAAACGAAGATATCATTCAGATCCAAAGAAGTTGAGTCATCTACTAGACCATTAAACCTATTGCACCTTGACTTGTTTGGACCAGTCGATCCAACAAGCCTAAGTGGAAAAAGGTACACTCTAGTGGTTGTAGATGACTATTCAAGGTTTACATGGACCTTATTTTTAAAGAAGAAAAATGAAACTGAGAAAAAGCTTCCTGACCTGATGAAACTCATTCAGAATGAGAAGAGCATCTCAATCCAGAAGATCAGATCTGATAGAGGTACTGAATTTCTAAATGCAATAGTAATTCAGTACTGTGAAGAAAACGGAATACATCATCAAACTTCAGCAGCAAGAACACCACAACAGAATGGTGTCGCTGAAAGAAGAAACAGGACTCTCAAAGAAGCTGGAAGGACCATAATTGAAGCAGCAGGCTTGCCCAAAAGATTTTGGGCAGAGGCAATCAACACAGCTTGCTATACCCAAAATAGAAGTCTTATCCACAAGACTTACAAGAAGACTCCTTATGAGCTATGGAATGAAAGAAAACCAAATATTAGTCACTTTCATGTGTTTGGATGTAAATGCTACATCCTAAACAATGGAAAAGACTATCTCAAGCCATTTGATCCCAAATCTGATGAAGGGATATTCCTGGGATACTCAACAACAAGCAAGGCATTCCGGATACTCAACAAAAGAACTCTGGTAGTAGAAGAGTCAATACATGTGGTATTTGAAAATCACCCCACTGCTCAGTTAAAAGATGAAGGTGAGTCATCCAAATCAAAGGTCACTGGAAAGGCTCCAAGCTGCCTTCCAAATAGCAATGTTCAAACAGATGGAAAGGCAGTTGACTCAAACAGTAGTCCACTGCCAGCAGTTGAATCAATTGTCAGTCCACTGCCAGCAGGTGACTCACCAAATGACAACCTTCCATGCACTCATGACATCCCTATTCTATCAGAAGATGATGAAGAAGAAGAAGAAGAAGAAGAAGGTAACCAACAATCTCATACAAACACAACAACATCTGACATTAGATGGTTGGACAAACATCCTCCTCACCAAATCATTGGAAACCTTCATGAAGGGGTTCGTACCAGATCATCAGTCCAAAAAGATGCCATATTCTCATGCTTCATTTCACAAAATGAACCAAAGAAAGTTGAGGAAGCCCTCTCAGACTCTGATTGGATACAGGCCATGCAAGAAGAACTTAATCAGTTTGAAAGAAATGATGTATGGGAGTTAGTACCCAGACCTCATCATCAACATGTGATAGGAACCAAATGGGTATTCAGAAACAAGATGAATGAGGAGGGCACCATTATAAAAAACAAAGCAAGACTAGTAGCCAAAGGCTACTGCCAGGAAGAAGGAATAGATTTTGATGAAACTTTTGCCCCTGTTGCCAGACTTGAAGCAATAAGAATATTCCTGGCTTATGCTGCTCACAAACAGTTCACTGTCTATCAAATGGACGTGAAAAGCGCTTTCCTAAATGGTTTACTAGAAGAAGAGGTTTATGTTGAGCAGCCACCTGGATTTGAAGTCAACAGAGAGAAAGATCAAGTCTACAAACTAAAGAAGGCTCTCTATGGACTCAAACAAGCCCCAAGAGCATGGTATGATACTCTCTCTCAATATTTAGTGAACAATGGATTCACTAAAGGGAAAATAGATAAGACTCTCTTCAAAATTGAAGAAGGTCCACACATACTGTTGGTCCAAATTTATGTTGATGACATAATATTTGGAAGCTCAAATCAAGCACTATGTAAGAAGTTCTCAACTCTCATGCAAAGCAAATTTGAAATGAGCATGATGGGGGAGTTGAACTACTTCTTAGGACTACAAGTAAAGCAGACTCCTCAGGGCATCTTCATCAATCAAGCCAAATACACAAGAGATCTCATGAAGAAATTCAAGATTGAGAACAAATCCACTGTGAAGATTCCTATGAACACCTCACAAGGCCTAACTCCTGATGAAGAAGGTAAAGATATTGACCCCACACTTTACAGAGGATTGATTGGATCCTTGTTATACCTTACAACTAGTAGGCCAGACATATCCTACTCAGTTGGGGTTTGTGCAAGATTTCAATCAAAGCCAAAAGAAAGCCATCTTCTAGCAGCAAAGAAGATACTAAGATACCTCAAAGGAAATCCTAACTCGGGATTATGGTATCCAATAAATGGAGGCTTTGATCTATATGGCTACTCAGACTCAGACTTTGCTGGATGCAAAATTGATAGGAAGAGCACCTCTGGAACTTGTCAATTACTTGGAGGAAGATTAGTCTCATGGTTTAGCAAGAAGCAAAACTCAATTGCTACTAGCACAGCTGAAGCAGAGTACATAGCAGCAGGCAGCTACTGCGCTCAAATACTCTGGATAAAGCAACAATTGAAGGACTATGGGGAAGAAACTAAGGAGATCAGCATACTTTGTGACAACACAAGTGCTATTGCAATCACTCATAATCCAGTATTTCACTCAAGAACCAAGCATATTGAGATCAAGCACCACTTCATCAGAGAACATGTTGAGAAGAAGACTATTAAACTCGAGTATATTCCCACAGAGAAGCAGTTGGCTGACATATTCACCAAACCATTGAACGAAACAAGGTTCAATGCACTAAGACAAGAGCTAGGGATGTTGGATGATCTTGATCAAACAAAAGAATGAACCCTCTCCCATTAAGGGGGAACCTGACTCTTGAACTAAGAGAAAATCCTAGCCACCTGCTAAGGGGGAATTTGAAACAGCATCCTGCTGTTCATTCAACTGCTAGCTCAAGGAAATACACTCTCACACAGAGGGAATGAAACAATAAGGTCCAAACAAAAGAATAACTAAGAAGATGGCGGAGCAGATGTCTCCGCAGAGGTCTCAGCAGAGCACTCTGCTAAAAAATATAACTGCAGCAGGAGGCTAGAAAGTACAGCAGCAGGCTCACACTTGGTACTTCAACACTTCAAAAATCTTGGAGACATTTTTCACAGCAGTGTACTGCTATCTCCACGAAGTACACTCAAAGCAGCTACATGCTCCTCCGAGTGTAAATACAATAAAGGCCATGAATTAATGAGCCACCTTCTCCAACGGCTATAACTCAACGGCTAGTTTCCGATAGAAGATAAATACCTCCTCCGTACAATTCCTCTTCACTTTTACAAGCAAACTATCTAAACCTCTTCTCCTAAGCATTTCCAAAAGCTCTTAAAACACCAACTAAACACCCTACTTCTCTTCATCCCACCAAAACACCAAAAATGGCATCTCTCAGTCTCATCTCCAAAAAGATCTTCACCGGATCAATTCTTGACACATCTGTGATCCTAAAAAGGGCCAATAAAAGCGATCTCATGAGAGAGCTTCTGAGAAAACTTGACTCTACAGGTCTTCTGAAAATGGCTACATATCCCTATCCAAATTTCTACCCCGAAGTAGCAGCGGAGTTCTACCTCAACTCTACCCTTGGCACTCTCAAATCAGTAATCAAGGGCAGACGAGTAGAAATCACAGAAGAAGACATCAGAATACTGCTCTCACTACCAGGAGAAGAAGCTCCACTTGTTGAAAATTATGAACTCAACGAGCAAGAATTCAAGGAAACCATCCTACTTCCAAATGCTCAAGGTACAAAATCTCTCAAATTCAAAACCAATAAGATGATTCATGAGTATGCTCTCCTACTTAGCATACTCTACAAGTGCATCGACACCAAAAATACAGCTCTAGATGAACTAAACAGAAAAAGAGCAATACCTCTAGCAGCCATCATCTCAGGATCTCCTCAGAATTGGGGAAGATATGTTTACCAAGAGATGGTAGAGTTTGTAAAGAAGTTCCATGAGCGAGGAAATGACAAAACCGTACCTTGGTTAGGGTATGGTTTCCTGATAGGAGAAATCCTAAAAAGGAAGGGAATTAGAAGCACAGTCAAGAAGGCAACTGACTGGAGAAAAATTCTTTCTCAAAAATCAACAGAAGGTGCACCAGACATTCCAAAAACAGAAGACACATTTCTCTCTGATGAGCCTCTCAAGACTGAACTCAATAAGTTCAAAACTCATTCCCTAAAAAGAACTCGATCAGAAAACCAAGAGGTCCAGTCCAAAAGATCCAAAGGGTTACATGCTACTTCATCCAGAAACTTGCAAAAAGAAATAGAAGATGCTGCCTCTCCTCTCCCACTCACTCAAGAAGCAGAGCCTTACTCCTTACCCACCATTAATGAAGAAAGTGAAGGATCCAAACAAGAAGAAGAAAAGACTACATCCTCCTCTTCAGCCACCATTGCTATCTCTGCCACTCCTCTCTCCATCAACATACCAATACAGACTGAGCAGGCAGGTCCACCAGAATTAGAGCATGACACTCAAGTCCATGAGCAGATGGCTCACTTAGAGGACAAGGAGACACAACAAGAAGAGCAGGTGGCTCATCTAGATGAACTAGTACCTCACTCACCTGCAGTTGGATCACCCAGCCTAACTCCCCTCGAACAGTTGGATGTAGATTTTGCAAGAGTCAAAGCTTGGAGACGTTGGAAGCTATCTCGCATTCTTAAACAAGCTGAAACCTTATCTAACTTTATTGAGGAAGAAGACTTTGCTCTGGCATGGCTAGGCACTGAAGACCTTGCAACCGCAACAAAACTTCACCATGTCAACCTAGTCTACACCATCAAGAAGAGCCAACTGCTTGGCAAATCATCCATCCAAGATGATGATGACAATGATGATGATGATGACAGTGACTTTGGAGACTACCCTCACGATCAACATCACTCTAGAGGTAAACAAATCATTCACTCTCCTTCATCCTCATCTAGTGATAAAGAACTGCACCAAGTACTTGAAAAATCCAAGCTTGAAACAAAAGGGGGTGGAGAATCATCTAACGCAACAAGCAAGCAGCCTACTGCCATTCTAATCACACATCCACCTCTGGCTCAGAATACTGCTCCGGCTACCACACAAAACACCGCTAAAGCTACTGATCAATCCACTGCGAGTATCGAAGAAGAGGCTGATAAAGAAGAAGATCCTATATCACTAGCCAATCTCTTCGTTCAAGAAAGGGGAGCGTCTATCAAATTCATTAGCAAAGCAGAGGTCAGATTACATAAACGGCTCATCAAAATGCAGAAGCAGATGAAAGAAAGACTTGATATCCGGTTTGAGGAAGTCCACAGGCATATCAGAAATGACCTCATGATCCAGCAGGTCTTCAACGCTGAACAGAGAGCTCTCCTCAAAGTCAAGATCTCACAACACGAAGCTGTGACTACAGAAATAAAAAAGGAGCTTGAGGCACTCAAAGCAAGAAATGATGAACTGGCCAGTCAACTTCTAACACACCAAAGACATCCTCTTACAACAGCAGCAGCCTCATCACACGCCGCAGGCTCCTCTGCTCAGGTAACTTCTCCATCAACTTTTCCTCCCACTCTTGAACAGGCACTTCAAAAGGTAACTGAGCATGAAGAATACATCACTTATCTCAAAAACAAGGAGTTCCCTGCCATGCTTCAACTCTCTCAGAAGTTCCTCAGTGAGCAGCAGGCTCATGTTCAAGCATATGATCAATTAACCAAAGCAATAAAGAACAACTTCCTGGTTATTCAAAAGAACACTCAAGAAACCTTCTGGAAGCAGGGATGTGACATCCAGAGACTGGCAAAAGAAGTAGATGAAGCCAAGAAAATCTTAAAGAAGGTAGAAGAAGAAGTACATGTAGACATCAAAACTGATCTCCAAGATGTCAACAATGCACTTAATGCAATGTCCATCACAGTGTATGGACTTAAGAACAAACAAGAAGAACCAGATGAAGAAATAGAAGCCCTCTTCCAAGATATTGATGATGCCAAAAAGGGGGAAGCTACCTCAGCAGGACCCTCCTCTAAAAGACAGATAGCAGCAAAGAAGGCCGCTGAAACAAGAAGAAAGAACAAACTGCTACAAGAAGAGGCTGAGATCAGAAAAAGAAAAGAAGAAGAGGCTAAGGCAAGAGAAGAAGCCAAGAAGAAAGAAGAAGACAAGCAACCCAAATAGACTCAATCATAAGTCCGAGAATGACTATAAACTACTGTAGTAGCAAAACACTTGTAACTATTCTCATTTCAATTAAGAAAACCTCTTTCCTGCTTAGTATAGTTTTGGCATCATCAAAAAGGGGGAAATTGTTAGTACCCAATTTTAATAAGATTTTGATGATGCCACTATACTAAAAGTCAATATGTCCTGCGTTCTCACTTTAATTAAAGGTTGATCAGGCTCTCAAACTGTGACCAATTAAAATGTACAATTTTTGTACTAAATAAATTTTTACTGGAAAATTAAAATGCAATAAGGTATTCTTTTTACCTTAAAAGGATATTCAGATCCAACCAGTATAAATTTATTTAGTACATAAAATTATCAAGTCACATAATCAGCCAATCAAGAAATGACAAATTAATTCTGTACCAAATAAATTTTACTAAAAACTACAATAAGGTAAAATTTGTTTACCTTAGAAGGATACTTTGATCCTACCAGTACAAATTTATTTGGTACATAATAAAATAGAATACGACATACACACACACATACACTGCATGTGTATGATTGAAGACAAAGACAAGAAAAGCATTAAATGCCCAACAGTACGAAGACCAAAGAAGATGGGTCGCACACACCAAATCATGAAGATTGAACATTGACTTGATCTTCTAGCTACTAATCAGTGAAGACAAAGGAAATTTCCAATATCAGCTCCAGCACAAGAAAACAAGAGTACACCTCATTCTACGAATAGGATTGAATCCTCTCAACCAACGGAGGAGATCAACCTACTGGAGAAGCCTATAAAAGAAGGCATAAGCATGAGTTCTAAAACCAAGTTTTTGAGTTTTCTAAGTAGAGTAATCACTCTAAGCATACAAGAGATATCTAGCAAAAGAGAAAGTGCACATTTAACTTTACTCTCTGCTTAGACTCATGCTTCACTAAACTTCCAAGTCTCAAACATCCATCAAAATTCTAGAAGTTTAGCATCTAGTTGGAGGTTAGAACTTTCTTGTATTAAATTGTTGTAAACACTTAGGAGAACGGTTGTTCATATCCTAAAGTGTAGATAGAGTACCTTTTGATCCCCACTGGATCAATTGAGAAAATCCAAAGGATTGAGTAACTTTGAGAAGTGTAAATACTCATTGTGAAACACCTTTCAATCTAGGCCTAAGAGCTGTAAAGGCTAGATTGACACTAAGTGTATTGGGCTGAATACTTTAGTGGAAATCCATTTGAAAGAGAATGGGACTGGATGTAGGAGGATTACACCACCTCTGAACCAGGATACACTGTGCGTCAATTTACTTATAAGCTAACAAAGCACACACCAAACTCTTCTCACAAAAGGATTGTAGTCTGCCAGCAGCATCCTAAGCAGTAGTCTTAACTGACCTTACTGCTTATCCTACTGCTTAATTACTCACTCTCCTTGAGATAATCTCTTGAACAAAAATTTCTCATTTCTAGCAGTTGCCTTAGCAGTACACTGCAGGAACCTCAGCAGTTCACTCACACTCACTTAACTGCTAAGCATACTGCTTCAACAAATTCACTCAAACTCTATCGAGTATAAAGCTACCTTCAAATCAAGCAATATCACAATCACAACATCTTCACAACTCAAATATCCGCTAAGCAGTTGCCTTGGCAGTTGCCTTAGCAGTACCCTACTGTCCAGTCAGCTGCTGACCCTACTGCCCACACATTTTCATATCTCTTGAACTTCACAAAAAGGAAATCAGCTCATATCACTTTCAGAATCTTTTCCTATATCTCAGCAGTCATCTAAGCAGTTTCATCCGTAGTTTCCTACTCTCTTACACAGCAGTAGTCTCAGCAGTACACTATCATTCAGTCAACTACCAAGATAACTGCTAATAGCATATCCAAATAAGAAAGTTGTGTCATATCACGTTCCCAAAGATTAAAAACTTCCGCTGTGCATCTATTAATCTCTCAAAAGATTATAGATCAACTAAAGGGGTAAAACTCCAGAAAAGTTTTAAGAGTCTATTCACCCCCCCCCCCCCCCCTCTAGACTCTTACCCTTCTCCGGGACCATCAGATCAGATTATGTGTTGTCTTTAGGTTGTAAATGCTTGTTTTAAAATAAGTTTTAAAATGTGTTGATTAATCATTTAATGCGTTTAGTGATTAATGATTAATCAAATGACGGTGATTTTACTAAAAATCAAATAAGTAATTTTTTTTAAGTGATATAGTAGTATAGTATTTAGCTATTTTCTCAAAAGTATGTGTCAAGAGAAAGTTTGAGTTTTAAAATTTCTCAAAGAGATCTTGAGAGTATTCTCAGCTTTTGGCACTAAGATTTAAAAAGTGTTGTACATTCTTTTTACCAGGGTTACCCTCATATCATTTTTGATTATTATTACTATTTGGTTACAATAAGATATTGAGTCTCACCGCTTAAAATTCTTTGGAAGGACCTGCCATTAAAGTCTATATACGTGAATCAAAAGTTTTTAGTAGTATCTCGCTCTTTGAAGTTAGATTACAAGAGATTAGTGGAAAGACTAGATTAAGCTACTTTCTGGTAGATCACGAGTCTTAGAAACTGTTGTACACTACAATATAGAGATTTGTGAAGTGTGTTTCAATACATTGTGATCTAGAGTGTGAACATTTCAATAGAATGAAAAGTATGGTACCATCAAGCTCTCTTAAAGCTATTTTGTACGAATATGTGTAGAGTGTCCGAGTAAGCTCATGTTGGGAACTAGTATGCTCTTTGAGTAAAAGATTTATTGGTGGAAATAAAGAGTATAAAGAGTTTGGCACCTCAAACAATTCTTTTGTTATGAGTCATCAGCAACTCAAGGGCTTGAACCCCAACAGTTGAGTAAATTATATAATGTGATTCTTTTATGGAGTAAATTATTGTGAGTCAAAATCAAGAGTATATGAAACCCGTAAGAAGGACCTAGCTATGGTGTTATATTTTCTTTTAAAGGACATCAATATAGATTCCATGATCAGTTATCATTTTTATTTGAAATCTAAAAAGCGAAAACATAAGAGTTTATGTTAAATAATATGAAACAAGTATTCTTTTACCAGTATATTGAAGATTTTTTTTTTAAATCTAAGTTAGTCTTGGGATAGGAGCTCATTCGATTTATTCAGTTTAGTTGATATGGTTGTTAATTATTTTTCACTCTTGTGAGAAATTATGTATTATGGTTTGACGACTTTATCATTTTAGAAAGTTGTGAAGACTTTACCACTATAAGAGAGCAATAATTTCAAAAGAAAATAGTTATGAGGGAAAAAAATTAGAATAAATAACTATCGATATTAAAGAGCTTAAAGAAAGTTTACAATTAAACTATTATTTTGGGTCGTGTATAATTGAATATACCACATTTTGATTAGTGAAGGGATGAAGGGTTAATTGAGAAAAAAAAAAGGTACTTTCCTTGATCTTTCTACAGCTGAATAAGGAAGCTAAGAGATTAGAATTATAAAGTTAGTAGTGAAAACACAAGAATGCCTGTTGTCAAGTATTTTGTGCCAGACATTTTTATATGTTTGACAATGTCAAAATTTTGTTAAACAAGATATTTATGATGTCTTTTGTTTAAGAAACCTGAAAATTTGAAACTAAGCAAACAATTCCTTTTGATGTTGACATTTTAACGTTAACCCACTTACTGATTTCCTAAAGGGAGTCTAAGAAGATTTAGTTACAAAAGACATATCAATCTGGAGAATTTTTTCCTCTAGGTATTAAGATTCTTAGTTTCATTTGATAAATTGTGTTCAAGGATTGAAGGAGACTGACACTCTTCTAATTAGGAATAGCTGTTCTTTTCAATTTTTAAGATAATAGAAAATTCTAATTATAAACTAGATTCAGTTTTCTTGACTACTTCGATATATTAATCAATGAAGTTATAGTTTTGGGTTTAGAGGTACAGAACCATAAGAAAGTTTTTCTTTTGATGAAAAGATAATTGTGAGGTGCTTGCGTGGTAAAAGGAAAAAAAAAAGTTTAGTAGTTTAATCTTTAGACTTTAAAAAGATTCCTTTTGATATAATAGGTAAGGCAAATTACCGTGGATTATTAAAATAAATGAAGATTCCCTTTGTGCTTTAAGAAAGATTTTCGTGTAGAGAACCACCTTGACAACAGACAGTAGAAGTGTAACATACCAAATGAATAATTTTCTTGAGAGTATAAAACATGTGCTAGACTTGATTTTCTTAAGGATCCCACAGTAAACATCCTTAAAGTTGTTTTTAGACTTACATATGAGTCTCATAACATTGCTATCATGAACGGGTTGTGTGATAGCTAGAATAATAAAGCGGACATAACGTAAACGAAGCTATCGCTTCGACAGAAGCGATAAAATGGTGAATGAGAAAACTTTATTCTTCCCACAGTTTAAACAAATTGTGAGGATGAACTGTTATAACTGACAGAGAATAAAACATTTTGTTGAAAAGACAAGTTTGACCTATGTAATCATACCGGTAAAATGTGAATCTAAATCTCATTTTAGTAGTATGGGGGTAAGTATTTTTTTTTTTATTTTATGACGAGGTTAATGTTTAGTATTGTCTTTCTTTTTCATAATTCTAAGCAAAGAGGTCAAATTATTTCGTTTATAAAATACTATCTCGTGAGCTTACGATTTTGTGTTGTAGTACCATGAGAAATCGTGAGAAGTGAATTTAAATAGTGAGAGTTTTCTTGGTCTTTGTTTTAGTCATATATGAAGTAGTTGTATCTCTCCCCAAAAACTACCATTGTGACCTGTCTGGTAATTAGAAGAAAAGTTAGTATGCATTTTGAATTTAAAGTTACATGCTCCGAATATAAAGAAATAACCTTGTTAAAGGTATAAAGCTATGCGGTTTTACTATAGCCAAGTGAGAAGTTTAGGTTGAAATAATGTGAGATTATACACGTTGTTCTAAGTTTCGAGGACGAAACTTTTATAAGGTGGGAGGGGTTGTAACACCCCGATTTTGGCGATCTAGTTACATTAATCTTTTATTTTATTTCGTCAGTTAAATAAGTTTATTTTATGAATACATGTGATTTATTGTTTGATCATGTGTTTCTCTGGCAGGTAACGTTGACCGGTAAGTTCATAATAATATTTGATCAAAGAAATAAATACTATTTTAATTTTTATATTATATCTTTCAATAAATTATGAAAGAGAGAATATAGTAATTTAGTCGGGTCAAAAACATTTATTTGTGTTTAGAAGTCTAAGACGCCCCAAATAGGTTATTTTGGCCCGAATCAGTATTTGGAACTCTAGAAAGAAATATGCATATCATTTACCAAGTTCCTAGAGCGGCCAAGTGTTCATCCCTTTACTCCCGTAAGAGTTCTCTCTCCCCCAAACTCGCCGCAAACAAGATCAGAAATCCGTCTCTACTCTGCTTAGCCGACTTCTTCTCAGAAACTGTTATGGCCGTGTAAGTCTAATCTCTATCTGCATCGTTCTTATTTTCTTATGGGTGAACAATTGGGTCTATCGATAGTACAAGTTAAGTTTGATAGTATCCTCCGTTGGTTTTGATTTTTGGGTTTAAGTTATTAGATCAAATCTTCCTTTTTGAAACTGCAAGTGTGCTGCTTTCCACTATCAGGTTCCACTTTAGTAAGTTGATATACCCAAAAGGATTCTTTTAAATTACTATTGGCTTTTGAATATCCAATTGTTGATAGCTTTTTCCAATTTCTGTAAACATCACCCGTACACCAGCAATTCCAACCGTAAACTATACTTGTTTATATTATTAAAATCTCGACAAATCAGATTACCTTACTGATAGTGGATGTCATTGCGGGTTTAGCTGTACGTTGTGGCCAATAAGTCTTCAATAAATCTTAGTTTTGATTTTCACTTTCGTAGGCCAAAAAAAAATTGTAGAAGATTGTATTTTTGAAAAAAAGGGTTGTTTCAGCGGTTGCTGGTTGGCTTTTCATTTGAATATAGGGAAAAATGGCGAGCTGCATAATGATTTTCTAAACTAGAGAAGCTTTGTTTCAATTGCAAGGGTTCGTTATATATTTTTTTTTACATAGCTAGATTAATGATGATAGTTTTAGTGGGTTGCTACACATGGGTAGCATATTTTCTCTAGCAGATCATTGTATTTTGAAAATAAGATTCTTATTAGTATTTAATTAAAGAGCTTAAGAAGAACTTGCCGGAAGACGTTTTCAAGGTGCCACATTTATTTGAGCATTTTGAGTTCAGCTGCTAACAGGTAAGTTCACTACCACCTGTATATGTTTGTTCAACCAAATGAAAGAAAGAAGTCTGGTTGATTTTTAATAGATAATTTTAGACTATTTGCTATTATGTGAACTAGGAGAATTATGTGATGAGGTATTTTATTTGTTGTATTAAGTTATGATTATTATGTGGCATAGTCAAGAGTTTGTTAGTACTTTTATTTTCAGGTTTGATGATGTTTTTTTTAATCAAACGTCACATAAAAAGAACTAATATTTAAAGTGAAAGATAAAGTGATATGTACTCGGGAACAAGTTCCCTCAGATTAGCAGTTTTCAGTTTCAGATAGTCCGATATGTTTAGTGGGTCGCTCCCCTGAGCTGTCGGATTGGCGCCTTTGAGTACATATCACGGGCCCACAGTTAAAATTAGCCACAAAGAGTTTTACAGAAGGTTTAATGAGATCTCTTTCAGAAAGTTTTACAGAAAGTTGTTTTTGAGATCCCTTTCAAAAAGTTTTACAGAGATGTTTTGAGAAAGAAATTTTGAGATCTCTCCAGTAGTTTTGAGAAATTATTTTAGAAAATATTTTCCTTTTGAGATCTCCCTCAGAATGTATTTGAGAAGTTGTGTGTTAGTTATTTGTTCAGTGCATGCTTATAGCCTAAATTTATCTATTGATAAATTGGCATAGACTTCTAGATATTTTTGTGGATCCATAGTGACTTACTAAGCGTAAAGCTTATCAGTGTTCTTTATTCGCATGTACAGGTACTAAAGGTAAGGCTAAGGCCTAGGAAGATGGTGAGGGAGTGGAACGCGTGCCAAGATGAGTTAACGGGAACGACCTTGGCGGCTTCTAGCTAGATATTATTTTGTTTTCAGTATTTCAGTGTTATAATAAAGTGATAAATATTACTTTATTTTCATTTGAGGATTTGAAGTTCAGTAAATTCCTGGATCCAGGTGGTTATCACATTTGCTGGTGATAACTAGATTTTATTGAGTTTTTATCAAGATATTTTAGTTATATTTGAGATTTTATTAGGGTTTTTTTTCTTAAACAAACGGCTGTTATATTGTAGCTATTTTTAAAAGTAGTAAGCTAGTGTAACGATTCCTTTAACCCTGAGAGGGGCGTTACACGCCATGGGCGTCTGGAGTGGCGTCAGAGCATCTCTTTGCTAAGTCTCATCTTCTCGGACTCATTCTGGTAAAGGACGTTCACAATGCTTCTTGTATCCACTAGGATGCGTCAGACCAAAGTGTCTCTGATGTCCATGGTGACCACTAGCTCATCTCGGTGCCAGATCGAAACGCTTTCACTCAGCGGGTGTGTTGCATGCCTCGTCTGCACTTAAGATTACTTTGATCACCAAAAATAATTTATATTACCATCTCTAGTTCATGTCATAAGATGTGCATAACTTAAGATTCATCGAGCCTAGTGAATACCTAGGTCGCCGAAGTACCCACGACTCATCTAGAATTTCCTAGCGTAGCAAAAATTGAGGGTATTAAAATTCAAAAGACAAATTTTTCCATCATCATGTTTCTTCTACAGATCAATTCTTTTAGTTTATTTCTTAGCAACCAATTTGATTTGGACAGTCGTTGATGACGAAGAGTCCTAGCCAGTTCCGGTTTAGCCGGTTTTGATCGAGTTTGACCGGTTTTCCAAGTTCTAGTACATTCAGTTTTTTAGAATCTACCGGACTGGAGAAATCACCTGGTCGCCGGTTCCGGGATAAACCGGCTGGTCCGATATTTCTTAGCACCAAATTTTGTGCGTGCTATGTATAATCTTTTTGTTATGTAATTTATAAATATACAATACTCCCCCTAGCGGCCTAGCCCAAGCTCATGAATATTTGATCAAGCCCATGTATCTACCTATATATATCCCTTACCTCCCCATGTGTAATACCTTAAATGATAACTCATAATAATTTTTGATTTGTTTTGCATGTATCGGAGTAATATAATAGCGGTATACGATAAATCTTGACTTCAATGATCCTGCTAGTTAGGGTATATACTCTTATGCTTAATTTTATGGAATATCATCATTTGCTTAATTTATGTTTATATTCCGCAAACCTTCCCGCAATCCCACCAACCCGTCCTTTGCTTCCTCTGACTCCCTATTATGCAAGATTTGGAGTTCATTGAGATCCTTATAACTCAAGGAAATTAGTTGTTGACTGTGGATCGTTGCGCTTACTGTTACACTAAAAGCAATCACTGATAGTGTAGCATGCTCCTCCCCTTTATAGCATAAGTGAAGCGCCACGCGGTTCGATTGCACCGGCAGGCTGGCAAACTGCTGGCACCGCATACCCGCGGCACAACATTGACGAATCCTAACTTCCCGATCGTAGACTATTTGGGTAGTCAAACTATAATTTCTTTCATGTTTGCTTGTGTAGCATAACTTCCTTCCCACACCGTCAATATAAGAGGTTATTAGTAAATTTATATATTCCTTTCAAAGTCAACAAATTGTCTATCATATGTATGTGCGATGTGATCTACGATTGTGTACATATTTGTTTATGAGCTTTGATCTTTCCCCTTATATAGAATACTTTCTATAATAATATAGAAGATTATTCTCTATTAGAGGAAAGATCAAAGCTCTTGAATATATATGTAAACATTTTCGAAAATAGTAACATTTAATTTTAAAAAGTGAAAATCATTTTATAAATAGTAAAATTTAATTTCAAAGAGGGTAAAAGGTAATTCCTTGATTAATTTGATTTTTATGTCTATTTATTTTTTGGTCTCGTCTGTTTAAACCTAATCTGAATTGGTTTGGTCGGCACTTATGTATTTTATTCAATGTGTTTTTACTATTAGAAAGGTAGATCCTCTATTAAGGATTTATTAATTTGATTTAATTTTTTTGGTCTAATCTATACAAGTCTGATCTGAACTGGTAGACCGGTAAATGTCTTTCAATGTATTTGTACCACATGACAGGTAGATCCTCGATTAAGGATTTTCTAATGGATTTATATTTTTGGTCTAATCATTTTAAGTTCGATATGTTCTAATGCGTTTCTACACTTGAAAGGTAGATCATTTTTTAAATAGTACGGAGTAAAATTTAATTTTAAAAAGCTTAGATCATACTTTAAATAGTAAAAATTAATTTCAAAGAGAGTAAAAAAGGTAAATCCTTGATTAATTGGACTTTTTATGTCTATTGTTTTTTCTAGTCTGGTTATGTCCAATCTGAATTGGTTTGGTTGATAGTTACGTAGTTTATTCAAGGGGAAGCTAATTTAAATACTCCAAACTTTTGAAGAGTCTGAGGTATGCACCTCAAACTTACATACTTAATATAATTACCCCGAACTCTACATAAGAGGTTATCTTAACATCATGATCATATGTTTTTTCTCTCACAAATGTAAATTTATAGTGTTAAGTAAATAATTAAAATATTCTAAGCATCTTTGTGTGTAACTTATTTGTTAATGTTATTTATTTCAAAAATTTAAGCTTAGATTAATAATTTCATCCTTATAAATGCCCAAAGTATTTTAAATTTTGTATTTTAACACTATAAATTTATATTTGTGAAACAAAAAGGGAAAATGGAAACTAATAATCCAACCTTTTAGCGATCTTCTTTCAATAATCCCACCTTTTGATTATTCATGAATAATCCAACCTTTGCACTTCATCTTCATTCATTGGTCCCTGGTCGGTTAATGACCTACTATTCCAAGTTATTTTCTTATCTTTCCAAAATATTATCTTTGTGAAAGATGAGATTTATGGTATAATGATTTGCAAAGATAAGAAAATAGCTTGAAATAGCAGGTGATCAACCGGTCAGGGACCAGTGAATGAAGATGAAGTGCAAAAGTTGGATTATTCATGAATAATCAAAAGGTTGGATTATTGAAAGAAGACCGCTAAAAGGTTGGATTATTAGTTTCCATTTTCCCAAAGAAAAATACTCCGTATATTATGATGGCGCTAAGATGATTTTATATATAAACTTTGAGGTATTTTTATTGCATATGCAAATTTGGGGTGTTTACATCACATCCCTTAAAAGTTTGGGATATTTAAATTATTGGGGTAATTTGAGTTTGCACCTCATTTTATTGTCCATATTAGACTTCGCACACCGTTTTTAAATCTTTGTTTTTGCACTCCAACATCGTATGAAAAGATAAAAATGTCCCTTGATCAGGAATATGTTGAATGCCAACAGAATTGTTAATTGGGAGACATTTTTGTCTTTTCATGTGAGGTTGGAGTGCAAAAACAAAGATTTTAAAAAACGGGGGAAGTCTAATTTGGACAATAAAATGGGGTGCGAATTCAATTGGCCCTAAATTATTTCCCCCTTTATTTTTTTCAATATGTTTATACTATTTGAAAAGTAGATCCTCAATTAAGGATTTTTTTTAATTTTATTTAAATGTTGGACAGAAATGTAACTTAATCCATGGACTTTCAAAACAGTCAATGGACTTTTAAATCTATGGACTTTTAAAAAAGTCAATGGACTTTTAAATTCATGGATAAGTTTATTGACTTTCAGAAAGTCCATAAACTTTTAAATGTGGACCACCACTGCTGGTCGTCAGAATTTTCACATAGATCGCCATTACCGATCTGTATGTCCGCCTCCGTCATCGGAGTTCCCCGCTGTCATCATTGGACCGATCCGCCGACAAAATGGCTTTGATTGTGCAAGGGACTAAGGATAATTAATTATACTATCTCCGTTCTCTTTTAAATGCAACGTTGAGCTTTTTGCACTATTCACATATTCTACTTTGACTACGTTTTATGTATTAATGTAATAACATTTATTTTTGGAAAAAATATTGTTAAATTTTTCTCATTATAAATTTTCAAAATCTATTTTTTAAACTTTTTTTTTACTAATCGAGAATTATATATATTAATGGTCAAAGTTGTGTCTCGGCAAATATGAAATGTTGACTGTTGCATTTATTTAAGAACGGAGGAAGTATTAATTAATTAAATTAGGGGTAAATATGTAATGTTTAGACCTATTTAAGGAAAATCAAACATATGATCATACTTTAAGAAAAGTGCTATGTTTTAGTCCCACCGTGAGTAATTTCCTCTGTATAATACGGAGTATGATAAGAAACAAACAAACAAACAAACAAACAAACAAACAAACAAACAAACAAATAACTAAATAAATAAATAAATAAATAAATAAATAAATAAATAAATAAATAAATAAATAAACCAACAAATAAATAAATAAATAAATAAATAAATAAATAAATAAATAAATAAATAAATAAATAAATAAATAAATAAATAAATAAATAAATAAATAAATAAATAAATAAATAAATAAATAAATAAATAAATAAATAAATAAATAAATAAATAAATAAATAAATAAATAAATAAATAAATAAATAAATAAATAAAAAATAAATAAATAAATAAATAAATAAAACAAATGTAATTCATATAGCAACACAGGGATCTACAAGAATAAATGAAGCATAAAAATCCAAATTTATTTTTATTAAAAGGATCTCAAAGTTTCAAGAATGCTCAAGAATTTTGGTCATTTTATTAATGAATAAGAACATTAATCGGTACACTCATAGCTACATGTGGTAGAAGCATAGATGCAATCCAACTTTTCTTCTTAATAATTGTTTTCTCTTCATTTCTATTTTGTAAAATTTTGTATACTTGTTTATAGTTGTATATTTATTAATTTGAATTATATTTTTATGTGTTAGTGATTTAATGATGAAAGAAAGTAATAGTTAAAATATTTATTTTCTTAATGATTAACTGACTATGTACCTGAATTGCACCAATGTAATGACATTGATTATTATATCGGTTCTTCTAGAAACTTCTAGAATCGAATCGATATGGGATTATCGAATCGATATGGGATTAACGAATCAAGGGGGAATTGAGGGGGTGGGGCAAGCTGAAGAAGAAGGAGGAGAAGGAGGAGGAGGAGGAGAAAGATGAAAGATCGAAGGGGAAGGGGTGGCTTGGCTAAAGAAGAGGAGAGTTGGGGGGTAGGAGAGGGGAGGGATGGGGTGGGATAGGATGAAAAACCGATATAAGAAAAGTCCACGAAAATCTTTAGTCAGAAGAAGAGACAATTGCAGAGAATTTTGTACTAAAAATGAGTTAAAAGTCCATGATAATCCATGATTTTAGAAGTCAATAAGAATGAACGGAACTTTGAATACGCCTAGACTTTTATAGACTTTTAAAAGTCTACATTGAATATACCTAGACTTTTGTAGACTTTTAAAAGTCCACATTGAATACACCTAAACTTTTAAAATCCATGGACTTTTAAAATTTTGCCACTAATTCCTAATACAATACACCCCCCCTTGGTAAATATTAGTGACTAGAATTGTGCTTAAAGTTTATTTCGGTGGTGAGTACACGCATGTCACTAATTATAAATTTAGAAACACAATTATAGTTATTAATAGTTACTAAGTTACATTTTTATTAATTTTTGTCCCGTAATTAACTTGCACCTATTGGTCCTTTCCTATTTGAGATCTCCTAAAATTAACTTCTAACTTTAGTTTATTGTGGACCATCTAAATATGGAGTAGTTCACAAAACAATTGTCACCCTCCCCCTCCCCTCCCACCCTCCCGAAATCCCGGAACCCCCGAACCAACGAACCCTTAGGGTATGTTTGGGAGTTTGGAAGGCAGGGGAGGGGAAGGCTTTGAAGGTGACGAAATTGAGTCTTTGAAGGTGAGGAAACCCTTCTTGGTATTTGGGAGTAACTCACTTGGAAGAAGAGAGTCTTTGAAGAAATTATAATTAAAATCACCTTGAGATATGACAAATTCAAATAATTTAGTTTATATTCATTTTAAATTAGGATTAAATTATCATTTCATTAATTACCCTTTAAAACCCTCCAAATTGGGGGAACTAAAAAATTGAGCATTTAGAGGGTTTTGGAGGGTTACAAAAGCCCTCCCAAATCACCCCCTTCAATTTCTTAGTGAGTGTTTGCAACTGCTTCTGCTTCAAAAAGCACTTTTGGATAGATTTGGAAAAAGTGATTAGTAGTAAAAGATGATAGTATTTGAGAAAAAAATGATTTTGAAAAGTAAAAGTTGGTTTATTCAAAAAAAAAGTAAAAGTTGGTAGTGTTTGGTAAGATAAGTGCTTTTGTGTAATAGAAAAGGGAAAAACGCTTTTCACACGAAAGCCGAGAAAAGTAAAAAGTTGATAGTGTTTGGTAAATAAGTGTTTTTTTAAAACAAAAGATGAAAAGTGTTTTTTGAAACAGTTTCAAACCAGCCTTTAAACTCCCAAACATGAAAAGTAGGGTCATAAACTCCCATCAACCTTTCCATCCCCTTCAAAACCCAACTCCCAAACACACCCTTAGATTCAGAAAGTTTGGTTATTACTGTCTACAGTGCTTCGTTTTTTTACAAGACTCTTGAATTCATTATTGGAAATCTAAGGCCCCTTCGGCATGGTTGTCTGTTTTCCAGTTTTCAGTCTAAAGTAAAGAACTCTATCTCATATACATGACGTGCTCGACGAAAGGTCAAAGTAGTTGAACTCTCTTGGTACGTTCGCCAAAAGGCGACAAAGGTATTGTTTTTATAGGGCTATGCTTACATTCAGATTCTAAAGTCAAAACTCAAAATACTATTTTTTGAAGAAATGTTTGACTTGTTACATCTTTCAATGTCAGGCTAATATTGTATATCTACATAGACATACAATAGTATAAATATATCAACTATTATCCATTTTACAATTTTTGTATTGTACGAAGTACAAATCACCTGCGATATTATACAATTTACTATTTTTCAATATATATACATACAAATGTGTATATATATACACATGCACACATATGAGTTGTTTTAAAATGTAAAAGTTATTTTAAAATATTTTTACAAAAATATTAGGGTTTTGTAAATTTTATTGCTGTTTCAAGTGATATACTCGTATATTTTAACAATCAAGACGTTTTCAGCCCGTGTCAAATAAATGTCAATCAGTGTTTATAAGAATCTCGTTTTGCAGTCTCATTGGGATAACATATATACCTTTCAATTAGTAATAATTATATATATCATTTATATTTGTTTTTATAAATTATATATTTTAATTTTTTTTTTGAAAGGGATTATATATTTTATAATATATATAATACGTAATATAAATTGCATATGTAGTATTATATATGGAGTAATATATACGGAGTATTAGAAATTATATATATTAGATATTACTGTATAAATTATACTCCTTCTATATTATATACCAGACTGTGAGCCCATTTGGTAACCCCTTTTTTCAGCTTATCAGGCTTATCAGCCAGTTTTTTCACCAAACACATAACTTTTAATTTCGTCGCGCACTGAATTGTGTTATTACTATTGGCTGAAGTAAGCAGAAAAAGTAAGATTGACGTTACTTTTCTGGCTGTATTGGCTGAAGTTAATGTAGAAGATCATTTTAGCTATTTTTTTTATATAATTTTTTATTTTATTTATTAATAACAAATATTTTAAATATAATTTTTTATGAATCAGCCGAATCAGCCAATACAGCCACTTCAGCCAGAACTTCATAAATTTTAGCAAAATCAGCCAATACAGCCAATTTTAGTGTTACAAAACGGGCTCTGTATATATTTAGTCAAAATAACATTTTTTAAGCCAACTATTCGATGCTTTTATCTTTCAAAACATTTAAAACAATTTTCCAGATCGGACAAACATAGTTAATACGAAGTATATGTAGACCTACAGTACTATAAAGATATTAAAAAAATACAATTTATGTATTATATCCACACGTCTACAGTATTATACAACATACAGTTGTGTTGTTTCCACTCTTATATTTTAGTGATCAAAATGATTTCAGCCTGTTCTAATTAATGTTTATATATCTCCTAGGTATTATATACGTAGTATATTATAACTTATATATTATAAATTATATATTACATAGAATAGTCACCCGTATAAAAGGAGTATATATACAAAAGTGGCATGTATTTATCCACACAAAAATACACAACACACACAGCCACATGATTAAATTAATCTACTGTACGTGTATATATACATCCAGACTTTTCTGTTTATATGTTTAATTTTGAAGAAAATCATTAATGTGATAATATGTAATGTGAATGTCAACCGGGTATAAAAATATTTGCCAAAATAAACCCATCTGCCTCAAAATATTTCAGATTTGGAACCATAGATGTGAGTTGGTATTGGTCCACCTCTGTTGTACTTGGCTCGCCTCATTAATATGTTGGTCTCCTAATTAATGAGTCTGGCCCAACTCCTTTGCCTACCCGACCAAGCCCATTCGTCTCCCCTTGTCTTTATCCAGCCCATGACTCATTGTGGCCCTTCTCTTATATTGTCCCGTTCCTTCTGGAATTTCCTATTTGTGCGACCCTTCCCTCTCTCTTAGCGATGAGAAGCCTAGACTGTTACCCTAGTTCTAGAGTGAGAGAGTGCCGGTTGAACTGTAGGCTTAGCTCCGGCTATCCTCCGGTGAGACCCTTGGGGTTCCCTTCTGTGGGCTTCACTCTGAGCTGGTATTTGGGGGTTCTTCTCCGGTGGGTTCTCTGGGGTCTGGTCTGGGGGGTTTTGGGCTCCAAAACTGAGTGTTTGAGACTGTTGCCCTTTCGGTTTCCCTTGTTGACTCCTTGGTGGTGAATGGTGAGCTAGCCCTTGGGGCTATGGTGATTGAGGTCTGAGCCGGTCCAGTAACTCTACAGTGGTATCAGAGCCAGGACGCCGCCTCTCACTGACGCCGGGAACTCGCCGGAGACAGGGACCATCCAAACCGGTAACGCCAGGTGCTCCGTCGGAGATTGGTAAGTCGGGTGTCGTTTCAGTGACACCCGCTCAGGTATAAGTCTGAAACCCTAACCTCTGGGCTGCCGGAGTGCCACCGGCCTCTGTGTTGCATGGGTGGACTTGTAACCCTAGGTTATAAATCTGCCGAGTAGAAACCCTAGAACAACCCTTGCATGTACAGTATCTGTTAGCACAGATCTGTAGAAACCCTAGGTGTAATTCGGTTGTGCATGAGTGGACCAATCTGTGTCGAACTTGGCCACTGATTATCTGTGGATTCTGATTGGCATATTAATTTGACTCTTTGTGTGTCTTAGTCATTGATCTGCCACCCTTGTGTGTTTACCTCTGAACTCTTCCTAGCATTATTGTACTCTGCTCCTTACTGTTGTATTGCCTATTTAATCTCTGCTCAGTCTGTTTGGCTCTACTTTCTAGTCTGAGTTCTGGTAATTGTGTAGCTTTGAACCCCTAGTTGACTAAGGCACCTGAGGTTAGGGCTAAGGGATACCCTGCCAGCCACTTCAGTGGCCCCGGAACTGCGTGGTCTCTTAGTCCGCAGCCTGATCCTCTAGGGTTAAGCTTTTATATTACCTGAATTTCAGTTGTTGAGTGTAATCTGTTACCATGGCTTCTAACCTATATGGAATGATGCCTTTTAATGGTAAAACTGACTTTGATATATGGAAACAAAAGATTAAATGTGTGTTAATTCAACAAAAAGTGTTCAGAGCTGTTACTAATCAATACTTAGAAACTGAGGATAAACCTAAACAAGTTGAGATGAATGAGACAGCCTGTTCAACAATATACTTAAACCTGTCTGACTCTGTCCTTAGAAAGGTTGGAGTCATTGAGTCTGCTAAGGCCCTCTGGGATAAATTAGAATCTCTATATACGGATACTTCCCTCCCTGGTAAACTGTTTTTGTTGGAAAAGTTTTTTAGGTTCAGACTTGACCTAACAAAAGATATTGATGAAAACCTTGATGTTTTTAATAAACTAATCCAAAACATTAAGCAGGCTGGGGATAAACATATAGATGATTACACTGCAATAGTTTTGCTAAATGCCATACCTGATTCCTATAATGATGTTAAGTCAGCCATTAAGTATGGGAGGGATGATATTACCCTAGATATTGTTATTAATGGTCTGAGAAGTAAAGAATTGGACTTAAAACATTCTAGAAGTCATCATAGGGAATCTGGGGAAGCTCTGCTTGTTAGAGGAAGGTCTAAAAGCAGGTCTAGGCATCCTAAGAAGGATAATCATGACAAAGGAAATAAGCAAACTGGAAAGAAGAGGTTTAAGTCTAGAAAAAGGGTTTGTTACAACTGTGGTAACCCAGGACATTACATAAAAGACTGTACCCAACCTAAAAAGAATGACCAGGCTAATGTTGTGACCAATAAGGATGTAGAAGATGATGTCTTTATGGTCTGTGATGAAGCCAATTCTGTGCTTAGTAGTTTGACTGAAACTGAATGGTTAATAGACTCAGGGTGTACCTACCATATGACTCCTTTTAGAAATCTGTTTTCATCCTATAGCTTATGTGACACTGGTTTTGTTTCCTTAGCTGATAGTAAAAGGTGTAAGGTCCTTGGTATTGGTGACATCTGTCTAAAATTTGAAAATGGAACTGTCTTTCAAATAAAAAATGTTAGACATGTACCTGATTTAAGACACAACCTGTTTTCAGTATCTGCTTTTGAAGAAGGTGGTCTTGAGGGTAAATGGGGAAATGGGTGTATGAAAATCTTAAAAAACTCCCTTGTTTTGTTCAAAGCTTTGAAACAGAACAATCTGTATGTTGTCCATGCTAAACCTTTTTCTGAAAATGCTAATGCTGTACTTAATGACAAGTCTGTGCTTTGGCACCAACGACTTGGTCATATGAGTAATAAAGGATTAAACATTTTGCATAAAAATGGGTGTTTTGGAACTGACTTGGTGTCACCTATACCATTCTGTGAAGGTTGTGTTCTAGGTAAACAACATAGGGTTCAATTTCCTGTCTCTAGCTATCCTAGTGAACCTAAGTCCAAAACTGTCCTTGACTACATACATGCTGATGTGTGGGGTCCTTCCAGTGTCCCTACCCATGGGGGTAGGAGGTATTTCTTGTCTATAATTGATGACTTTTCTAGAAAAGTCTGGGTTTGTTTGTTAGAACATAAATCTGATGTGTACATTAAGTTTAAAGAATGGAAAATTATGATAGAAAACCAAACTGGATGTAAGGTTAAAACCCTTAGAACTGACAATGGCTTAGAATTTTGCAATAATGACATGGATAAGTTGTGTATTGAAAATGGGATTAGGAGACACAAAACTGTGCCCTATACTCCCCAGCAAAATGGTTTGGCTGAGAGAATGAATAGGACCCTCCTTGATAAGGTTAGAAGTATGCTTGCTACTTCTGGTCTCCCCAAGAAGTTTTGGGGAGAAGCTGTGAACACTGCTGTCTATTTAATCAATAGATCCCCTTCTGTGCCTTTAGAAGGTAAAACCCCTGAATCTGTTTTCTCTAGAAAGCCCATTGATCTGTCAAACTTAAAAGTTTTTGGGTGTGCTGCCTTTGTGCACCAACAAACTGACAAACTTGATCCTAGGTCTAAAAAGTGTGTTTTCCTAGGTTACCCTGAAGGTGTAAAAGGCTATAGGGTATGGGATAGAAATCAACCTGGTTTTAAAGTCATTATAAGCAGAAATGTTGTGTTCAATGAAATTGATTTTCCCTGCTTAGTTAAGACTGTGACTGACCATCAAACTGAACCTGATGGCACCCCTCCGAGTGAGGTGGAGCCTATCCGACCTGCTCCCACCCCTCTGTTTAATGAATCTGAGCCTCAAGATAATTCTGACCTTACCAACACTATGCATGATGCCCACTCTACCCACAGTGAGGTGGAGCAGCACACTGATTCAAACAATAGTGAGACTATGCATGAAGTGTTTACTGAAAATGAGTCTGTTGATAACTCTCATGATATTGAGGATCAAGGTCTAGAAGGATATCAACTGGCTAGAGATAGAGTTAGGAGAAATATAAGGAAAATTTCTGATAGCATGACTGATTATGCTTTTCATCTCTATGATACTTCCTTGTTTGCCTTCTCTGTTTTTGAAACTCTTGATTTGAATGAACCTAAAACCTATCAGGAAGCCCTTGCCTCTAAAGAATCTAAAAATTGGCTTAGTGCTATGCGAAGTGAAATAGATTCCCTTAAGTTGAATAAAACTTGGACCCTAGTCCCTAGGGCTCCTAATTGTTCTGTTGTTGAGTGCAAATGGCTTTTCAAAGTTAAGGAGGAACCTAATGATATTAGGTTTAAGGCTAGGTTAGTTGCCAAAGGTTTCACTCAAAAAGAAGGGGTAGATTATGCTGAAATTTTTGCTCCTGTAGTGAAGTTTACTACAATTAGGTTGATGCTTGCTCTAGTTGCCCATAATGACTGGGAAATGAAGCAGATGGATGTTACCACTGCCTTTTTGCATGGTGAACTTGATAAGCAGATTTTTATGACCCAACCTGAGGGTTTTGTTGACCCTAAGTACCCTAGACATGTCTGTCTGCTTAGGAAGGCCCTCTATGGCCTAAAACAATCACCTAGACAGTGGAACATTAAATTTGACAAATGCATGACTTCCTTGAGTTTCAAAAGGTCTGATTCTGACCCTTGCATGTATTTTAAGAATACTGACTCTGTACTTGTTTTCTTGTTGATCTATGTGGATGATATGCTCATTATTAGCCCCTCAGTGAATGCAATTAAGAATGTTCAAAAGTGTCTATGTGAGAATTTTGCTATGAAGGACCTAGGAGATGCTAAGAGAATCTTAGGGATTGATATCATTAGGGATAGGAGTAGATGTACCCTTACCCTCAATCAGGTCTCCTACCTTGATAAGGTTCTGAAAAAATTTAACATGAATTCTGCCCTACCTGTTAATGTGCCTCTAGCTCCTCATTTTGTCCTAAGTAAGGATCAGTCTCCTAAGACTGACCCTGAAACCGATATGATGAAGTCTGTACCCTATTCCAATGCAATAGGGTCGGTTATGTATCTCATGGTAAGCACCAGGCCTGATATTGCCTATGCAGTCAGCTGCTTAAGCAGATATATGGCCAACCCTGGGATGTCTCATTGGAATGCCCTGAAATGGTTGCTTAGGTACCTTAAGGGTACCACCTCTCATGGTCTTGTGTTTTCTAAATCTGATTCAGGTATTTGTCTTACTGGCTATGTTGATTCCAATTATGCAAATGATAGGGATAATAGGAAGTCTACTACTTCTTATATTTTTACTTTGTGTGGTTCTTGCATAAGTTGGAAATCCCAACTTCAGCCTATTGTTGCACTTTCTACTACTGAATCTGAATACGTTGCAGCAACTGAGGCCTTTAAAGAGGCTATCTGGCTGAAACGTATTCTATCTGAAATTGGTTTTCTTAGACAGGTTGTAACGGTGTACTCTGATAGCCAGTCTGCTATACAACTGTGCAAAAACCCAGTATTTCATGACAGGACCAAGCACATTGATGTTAGGTTCCACTTCATCAGGGACATTGTCGATAAAGGAGGGATTAAGCTATGCAAAATAGCTTCTGAATTCAACCCTGCTGATATGGGGACTAAATGTCTCACTTTTGAAAAACTGTTTTCTTGTAAACGTATTCTTAATTTAGATTGTGGCTGATAAGAACAGATTAAAACAAGAAAAACCGGCAATGATGATACTCCCATTCACATTTTGCTCTACACCACCATGGGGACCAATAAGGTGGAGATTGTGAGTTGGTATTGGTCCACCTCTGTTGTACTTGGCTCGCCTCATTAATATGTTGGTCTCCTAATTAATGAGTCTGGCCCAACTCCTTTGCCTACCCGACCAAGCCCATTCGTCTCCCCTTGTCTTTATCCAGCCCATGACTCATTGTGGCCCTTCTCTTATATTGTCCCGTTCCTTCTGGAATTTCCTATTTGTGCGACCCTTCCCTCTCTCTTAGCGATGAGAAGCCTAGACTGTTACCCTAGTTCTAGAGTGAGAGAGTGCCGGTTGAACTGTAGGCTTAGCTCCGGCTATCCTCCGGTGAGACCCTTGGGGTTCCCTTCTGTGGGCTTCACTCTGAGCTGGTATTTGGGGGTTCTTCTCCGGTGGGTTCTCTGGGGTCTGGTCTGGGGGGTTTTGGGCTCCAAAACTGAGTGTTTGAGACTGTTGCCCTTTCGGTTTCCCTTGTTGACTCCTTGGTGGTGAATGGTGAGCTAGCCCTTGGGGCTATGGTGATTGAGGTCTGAGCCGGTCCAGTAACTCTACAATAGAGAATGTAAAGTAATTGCTAAAACGTCTTTGCTTTGGCAGCTTTTGATAGATTCTGTGTTTAAGATTCATAATTTTCCACAATTTTCCCAATGACACATGTGTTTATCAAACTATTAGAAAGTATACAAAAATGTGAATGATAAGAATTGTTTAAATAGATTGAGTCTCACCCATGAGTTGCTTTTCCTTGATTATCTGTTGTAGCATAAACACCTTGTACCATGATGAACACGCCCCCTAATCAGTTTAGTGTTAACCTTAAATGTGCTCTACTAAGAAGACATACCATGAAACTCTCTATTTGCATTATTTTATAAAAGTTTTTTAAGAATCCATTGGTATCCCTCTTCAGCCTGGGAAACGACTTATATTGTCTCCAGGGATGGATTTAGGGGGGCGTGGGGGGCGACCGCCCCCCTTGGACTTTCTAAATTTTCTACCATATATGTAATATTTTCATAAAACTTTCATAATTTAATTAGATTCGCCCCCCTTACCTTTTAATTTTCAAAATTAATATATAGTGTTACATAATGTAATACTTAATTGAAGATTTAAAAGAAAGAACATCTAAAATAATTACATAACTTAAACAAATAAACAATAGAATAACTCGTTGTTTAAGATTTAGGATACTTATTATATAAGAATTCCTAGTTTTGTAATGTTTAATTATCTTTATTAGATAACAAGTACTTGATTTTGTAAAATATATATCAAACAATATTAAATATCAGACACACTAATTACACAGTTTTTAAATCATGTGAAATGAATCCAAAATATAAATGTTTATTGACATTAAATTACATAATTCATTTACTTCTTGCTTTCTAAAAATAATTTATTGCATAGATAATAAACGTTAAATTATTATAGCATTAATACAAATATTAAAATATAATATGCACCATATATGTCTGTGTGTGTGTATGTGGTGCATATTATTCTAAAAATAATAATATCATACATACTACTATTGTAATATTAAGAAAACTTCTCATGAGTCATGACTCACGAACACCCTCTTTGGTGGCCGGACAAAAATTACAATTCAATAATAACCGATTCATGAGGTTAAACAATGTAGAAGTTATTAAAAATGTATTGGTTGATGTCTTTGTCATCGTCTAATTTAAACTTAGAATGTACTACTTAATAGATTTAAATGTCGTTGGGGATGTGTATGTATTAATGCCATTTTTTGAATAAAATTAGCCGCATAGCCCTACAATAGCGGAAAAAATTCGCTCCGCTATACTAGGGAAAAAAATTCACCCCACTACACTAACGAAATTTTTTTCACCACTTACACTACCGAAAAATTTCGCCCCTCTTGAATAGAAATCCTGGATCCGTCCCTGATTGTCTCCCCACCCCTAACATAGTTTTCAAAACTAAAAAAGATCAATTATAAAATACTTTTGGGCTAATATCGAAGCATATACTACGTATATATGTTTTCAAAAAATTAAACGGTACATTAGTGCTTTCCACCTTATGCAGCACCCTTCTCTGAACTTTTTCAAAATAGTGAGATGAAATGTTTTGAACCATGTATACCATGTTAAAAACAAAAGCTTACTGGTTATAATTTATAAAAGGATTTTACAGATAAGTCATATGGGGTAATGGCTTCTGAAAGCATTGTCGCGCCCTTAATAACCCTTAATACCGTGAGTAAGCTGTCAACCCAGTAAAAGCTGTTTTATCATCTCCTCTGCCAAATCTGGTTTACAAAATCTGTTCATACATGGCATGATTAACAATATCTATAATAAAAAAAACAATGTTGAAATCTAAAACGTTTTTTTTACCTTGATAGGCACTCATTGTTGAAGGCTATATTCTTAATGTGTCCCTCCTTTAAGATGATTTGTATCTCAAAGAGCTCTAACCCATTCAATTGGCAATGGCTGCGTTGTGTTTTGCTTTGTGGTTCGCTGTCTTGAATCATCTGTATTTATAGTGGATTTGCATTGTGCTTGTTCATTTCCTGATTGTTGTTATATCCATCGAACAATGTCCTGCATCTCTGTTCAACACGCCACATGTCGATATTAATGTGTGATTGGACAGACTATAAAGTAATTTATAGTGATAGATTTTAGGCTAACAATGAGTATCACGATCTCTGCTTCATATCTTCAAATTCTTTTTCTTTTTTTTTTTTTTCTTTTATAAAAACTTATTAAATTATATCTATAATTCACTCCTATTAATTTCAATATGCGGGTCTAATGTAATATGATACTCTTGAAATATGCATTGATATGACATTTTAAAATTGAGCATACCATCAATACCAAATGAGCATACATAACTTGCAAAGTGCACATTGATATGAAAACCGTAAGGTTTGTTAGTTAAACATCACAACATTTTAATTAAGCATCAAACCCCCGCTATTGAGATGAAAATCACGGTTTCTGGTGAATGAATATTAATGAACTTTTAATGAGCATCAGACCTATTATGTTGAGTATTAGGAGTCTAATATTCAGAATCGTGATCTATACTTCATAACTTCTAATTTACTTTCTTTTTGTTATTTTTTCTTTTATAAAAACCTATTAAATTATATTTATAATCAACTCTTATGAATTTCAATATATGAATCTAATGTAAAGTAGTACTTTAAAAATGCATTGATATGATATATAAAGAATGAGCATAAGTTCAGTACCAGATGAGCCTACGTAACTTACAAAATGTTCATTGATATGAAAATCGTAAGGTTTGTTAGTTTGACATAACGACGTTTTCATTGAGCATCAAACCTCATCTATTGAGATGAAAATCACAATTTCTGTTAAATGATCATTAATGAACTTTTAATGTGCATCAGACCTATTATGTTGAGTATTAGGAGTCTAATATTCAGAATCGTGATCTATACTTCATAACTTCTAATTTACTTTCTTTTTGTTATTTTTTCTTTTATAAAAACCTATTAAATTATATTTATAATCAACTCTTATGAATTTCAATATATGAATCTAATGTAAAGTAGTACTTTAAAAATGCATTGATATGATATATAAAGAATGAGCATAAGTTCAGTACCAGATGAGCCTACGTAACTTACAAAATGTTCATTGATATGAAAATCGTAATGACGTTTTCATTGAGCATCAAAACTCATCTATTGAGATGAAAATCACAATTTCTGTTAAATGATCATTAATGAACTTTTAATGTGCATCAGACCTATTATGAGCATTAAAACACTTTCAATGAGCATCAGACTTATTCGGTTGAGTATTAGGAACCTAACAATATGAATCTAATGTCATATGCAACTTTGAAAATTTGCATAAATATGACATTTTAAAAATGAGCATAATATGAGTACAAATTGAACAAACGTAACTTACAAAATGAGTATTGATATGAAAATCATAATTTTTTTAGTTGTACTTCAAGACATTTTTATTGAGCATCAAACCTTTTTTATTGAGTATTGAAAACATTCAATTGAATGTCATGGTCTGTGCTCCTATATCTATCAACTACTATATGAATCTAAAAAATAATTTGAAACATTTAATACTATTTTATATTATACATTCATAATAATTGAATATAACAGCAAAGTAGAAGGTTGCTAAAAAAAGAAAGGAGAACAAACAAAGAAAAAAAAGAATAAACAAAAGAAAGAAAAGAAAGGAGAACATACAAAGAAAAAAAGGAGAACAAAGAAAAAAAAGAATAAACAAAAGAAAAGAAAAGAAAAGAAAAGAAAGGAGAACATACGGAATGTGAGTGGAGCAGCGGCGAAACAAGAAAGCAACTCAACCCTCACTCCTCAGCCTGTTGATTCTCAAATAGCCCAAGTGCTGAACCCGAAAATCGAACCGACCCAACCCGATATATGACGTTGGTCCTGGTTTTATTTTAAAAATGACCGGTTCGGTTAAAATACCCGCCCCGAACCCGAAAACTTGGATCCTAATTCGGGTTCTAAAATTTTAAGCCCGACCAGCACCGCAAAAACCCAATTTAATTAAGAAACTAAAAAATATATATTATATATAAAATACATATGACTTATTAATACATCATACCGATTTTTATATATAATACATATGGACTATTTTATACTACATCCGTCCCAAATCGATTTGCAAATTTGACTTTTTTAGTCAAACAATTTCATTTTATTCACTTCATTTGGATGTCACTTTTTAATTATATTTAATTTGGAGTTTGCAACTTTGAAGAAATTTTAATGTAGTTCTTGAATATATAAATTTTTATAATTAAAATTGAATTTAGTATCAATATGGAGGATTTAACTTTAGCATTTGTTGACCAAAAAATCTTTATTTTGTAAATCAATTTGAGACAGAGGGAATATTACTTAGCTTTTGAACCAGTTGTTATTCTATAACATTTTCTATCGTGTGATTTTTAGATTCAAAATATACTTATTTGGTTTGAATATACTACGCAATTTTTTTTAGAAGTTTAGATATTTGCAACTTTTGTTGTGATTGTATTTCGATTGTTTAAGAGATATCGGTTCGATTTTTTTCCCGGGTTCAACCCAACCCGACCTGAATCCAACCCGGGGCTCTTAATATCCGGACCAACCCGAATGTATTGGTCCTCCGGTCGGGCCCAAAAATGTAGAACCCGAAGTTTTCCGGGATTTTGATGGTCCGACCCAACCCGACCCGACCCGATCCCGTGCCCAGATTGCCAAACAGAATTGGTCATTTAGCCTCGTCTGCGCAACAACTCCAGCAGCAGCCAAGTGAACCAACAACTAACCAATTTGACAACTCCGTTAATTCCTCCTGCACCCGCTCGACCCTGCCGATTTGAGGGAAACTGGAATTTCAGGGCTTCCGCCGCCCGCCTTGCCAAGCCCCGAGACCTTCCTTTTCCCATTTGGTGTCAGTTTACTGTGGAGTTTATTCATTATTAATTCGATTTTATAAATTGTTAATTTTTTGTGCAAGCATGGAGTTTATCTATAATTATTCTTATTTAATAAATTGTTAAGTGTATTGTAATTGTGCATTTGTATATTTACTATTTAGTTTGTTGTAATGCTATTTTTACCATTATACTCATATTACTTCAATTCTAGTCTAGATTGATTGGTAAGAATTCATGTGAAACGATTCTACACACCGATTCATAGTAAAGGTCCGAGCATAGGGGTGGGCAAAAATACCAAAAAATTGGTATACCGCACTTACCATACCGAAAAATACCGGAAAATACCGAAATACTGGTATACCGTCATTTTTGGTACGGTATCATACCGTACCGATCTATTTCGGTACGGTAATGGTAAATGTTTTCAAATACCGTGGTATACCGATATAATACCGTACCGACTCCCTACTCAACAATTACTTTTAATTCTAATATATTGTAAAAATCCATTACAATTTTGAAGCCCAAAATTAATACTTAAGTTGGTTACAAATACAAAAATAAAGGCCCAATTTCTCAAACCCACTATAACCTTATAGGCGTCTACTACGCTAACCATAATGACTAATGAGTAATGTACAAATGTCAAGAAACAAGTCCATTATCTTGTTCCAAGAGCTTGCAAGTCGTGATGGTTGGACCGCTAAGTAGCTGACGAGTGAAGAGAGATACACTTATGTGACAAGTGAATCTACATACGGATTCCGCGAGTCGAGACACAAAACTTTGTCCGAAAGATTTATTCAATTTCTAAAAAATTATAAAGATGACTAAATACACAATATCATATTAGGAATAAATGATTTTATATCCATGTTGTTTGAATAGTTTTATTTATTTTTGTTAGAGCTCACTATTGATTTAATTATATCTATATTGTTCAAGTTATTTTAGGAGAATGTGCTACTTTTTAATATATGGCATGTTGAACTGCTTAAATATACTAATAATAATTATTGTTCAATATTGAATTGACATCAATAGATTATTAATTGTATTTCGTAACATTTTAATAATAGATTTAATATGTCACTAGTAATAACGTACGATTTAGTATATTTCGTTAGTCTATGATAATTTTTTGTATTAGGAGACATGCACGGTAATTTACCGATAACGTACCGCATTGCGGTATACCGAAACTTCGGTAAGGTAAAGGTATGCAAATTTTGCATACCGAAAGTTTTGGTACGGCAAAGGTATGAGAAAAAAAATAAGGTATACCGTACTGAACCACCCCTATCCGAGCATTGTGTGTTCTTCCTCAAACAATTTAATTTTTTTGTCAGATAAATTTGTTTAGGAAAAATTGACAAGAATAATCCTATCTTTCACTAGTCTTCTCATAATAATCCCACTTTTAAATAATCCAAAACTAATCCACCTTTGCACCTCGTCTTCTTTCATTGGACCCTAACCAAGTTTTTTACCTTTTATAAAAATCTTATATAAATAATCTCATGTTTATAAGGATATAATTAAAAAGTGAAAGGTGAGATTATTTGTATAATTTTCAAAGAAAGAGTAAAAAACATGGTCAGGGGCCAATGAAAGAAGATGAGGTGCAAAGGTGGGATTATTTTGGGATTATTTAAAGGTGAGATTATTATGAGAAGACCAGTAAAAGGTGGAATTATTCTTGTCAATTTTTCCATTTGTTTATTACTGTATTGATGATATCTAAGGAGTACGAAGTACTACCTCCATCCCAGGGAGAAGTTCCCAATTTCCTTTTTTTAATAGTCCCAACAAAAAGTTCCCATTTCCTTAAATGGAAAGTTATCCTACATAAAAACAGTGCCAAACAGTGTAAAACAGTGCCAAACAGTGTCAAAACAGCGCCAAACAATGTCGAAAAAGTGACAAACAGTAGAATTTACACTAAAAGTGCCGGTAACTTCTCCCTAGAGATGGCAGTTGTGACCGATCCGATGGATACCCGCACCGAACCGCCCCGGTCAAAATGGGGAAAACCGCATTGACCGGGTAAGGGGTACGGGGCGGGGAATACCCGTTTTGTTTTTACGGGTAACGGGGCGGTTACGGTTTTATGCATGCCCGCCCCATTACCCGCCCCGTACCCGCCCCGTTTATTTTTAGTCATATTTTTATTACATTCTTATCTATTATTTGTCCCACGACTAATAAAAGATGAGATTTTTAATGTTCATTGTGTATATATGGATAATAGATGTACTAACTATAGTGTAAGAATGAAAGTTCTCGAACTTAATAGTTTTGTTTGATTATTATATGATTTTTCGTGATTAAATATTTTTCAGATTAAGTATTTTTAGGTTCAAATTAATTTAGGTTGTCTTCTTTCTGGTCTTATAGATATATGAAGCTGTAAAGTAGCGTATGACTTTAGCGTCGTCTAGGTGATGTCATTTTTCGCATTTAAAAATATTATTTTTATTAAAATATCAATGACTCATTTAATAAAGTGATTACCCGCGGTTACCCACGATTATACCCGTTACCCGATGGGGCGGTTATGGTTTGGGTAAAAATTACCCGTTGGGTAATGGGGCGGTTATGGGGCGGGGGAATTACCAAACGGGGCGGGTACGGTTATATATAAAACCGTCCCCGATACGCCCAGTTGCCATCCCTACTTCTCCCTGACCCTGGCCCTGGCCCTGGCCCTGGCCGTGGCATGTAACCATCAATTTTACAGCTTGAGACGCAACACCTCATCTCCCTCTTTAAAATACCTCCTGCTTTGTAAGCCAGTTAATCAGCTGGTCTTCTTTGTGCATTTTAGTTTGAAGGCCTGCTCTGGGATACGGTAAATGACCGTACTGCTTCTTCCTCCTGACATTCTTCTACAGCTTGTTTATGCTGGACATATGTATTGGATTTTTCAAACAATGTATTAACTGAATCGTTTTCCCCTAATGCAGCGAGATCTTGTGCTTGGTAGGGGCCATATTCAAGGTCTCAAGGATTATATTGGCGTAAAACCCATTTTTAAAATGGGGAAAACCCTGGCTTTAAGGATTCGTTGCTTGCGAGAAATTCGTAGGCTTTTACATGTAAATTATCCAGGTAACCTAAGTTTCCAAATTCCAATGGATATTATTACAAATCTTTAATAAACCAAGTATTTATTTTAATCATTTCCCATCGGAACGGTTAGGGACTAGTTATCATCTCCTCGGAGGCGCTGGAAACATAGTTCAATTGCGTTCACTCTCATCTCTTCCGGTATCCATTGTGTGTGTGAAGAAACATGATCACATGTGCTATACTTCTTGCAGGTAATTTTTTGTACATGTCGTAGTGCTTCTTGTGTATCATTTGCAATTTGCATGTCCTTTTCGCCTTGCCATAGAAGTTTTGATTTCACGAAGTTGTGCTTCATGCCTTTATATGTGGAGAAAAATAATAATGTCCAGGAAACATTAGAGGCTCAGTTTAATTTTGAGAAAAACGTGAACTTTTTTACATAATGAGACACCATCTTTTCATGCCTATATGTGTGCTACTAGTGCATATTTTCTATTAAAGTTGCAGAAACAATTTTTCTTTGGTTAGGTAATAAATTTTATCATCCTATTCTATTTGGGTTATTTTTACTTATCTCTGGCATGATAATTGTTTGAAGTTTTCAACATAGACTGCACTATTCCCACATGTAGAATGTAGATAGATTGAGCTAGTTTTAGTTACTATCTCAGTCCCAATATAATGTCAAGACGCCTGTTCTGCGGTCTATTTAATACTCCGATCATATATGATAGCTATTGTGGCTCAATAGATCTGTTACTGTAGCATCCAAATATGTAGGTTTTAATCCTTACTACCTAGCCCCTAAGATTGGGACATGATAGGTGGTGCGGTTATTAAGAAAAGTAGGCTTATGTGGTTGGTATTGAATTGGTAAAGTGTGAATAAAGTAAGATTGAATTAGAATCACACAAATATTACCAAATATGGTATGCGACAAACTTCTTAGTGGAATGAGCCAAATAGATAAAATGGGACAAAGATAGTGGGACAAAGGGAGTGATTAATTTAAATATCATCAATGAAGAGTTAACTTTAGCATTAGTCAACCATCGTAAACCAAAGTGAGATCATTCACTGGGACCGAGGGAGCATGAGATAGGTAAGATTGACTATTGCGATGGTGGAGTAAAATCAGTTTGGGAAGCATATTTATAAGTTTTGCTAGTTCAGTACTCAATTCTTGTCAATATCTTGCCCAGCTTTGTTAAAAAAAACTAGGTGCTAACAGTGGGCAGATAGTGCACAACGTAGGCAAGGCTTGTGCATGGTTAGACAATTATGCATGGATTTTAGAAGAGAGATTGTATCCTAGTCTCTCAGAGGTCGTAGGCTACTAGGTTTCTAGTATCTTTGTAATATGTTGTATGTTCTATCTATGTAGCCAAATGTAACTCGAGCGGAAGCATATATGGCCTATCCCCTATTTGGTGTATTTGTGAATTGGAGTATTAGACTCATTGGGATATTTTTAACATGAATTGCAACAATAAACTCTTTTATTTTAACAATTTCAATTGTTGCATTTCTAACATGTCTAAAACAGTCTCTTTCAGGTTTTCAACTATGTCAAAACCAAAAAAAGAGTCCTTTCCGCGGCTTGACTTATTATCCTTCATCCAGTCTACTGTTAACAAGCATGAAGGTGAAACAGGCTCTCACAACAAAATTCCTAACAATAATATATTTAGAACCATAAGACTTATTACAAGTAAACCATACTTCTATAACCTGGCTGCATCTTCGTGTGGCTCGTGAGCTTTTATAAATTGGGATGAAGGCGCCTCATGTGCCAACTGTGCCTGAAGCATCCAATAGCTTTTGGTATACCTATACCTTAATGGTATATATCAGTTTGGGTACACATCATTGTGTTTATGTGTACTCATATTGACCATGTATTCAGTCTTGAATTTGACAAATGAATTCAGTGCAAAAGGCAGATCACATTTTTGTCCACCATCTATACCATTCTTTCTTAAACTTCTACTTGGATGCATAGGCCCTTCTCATATTTGGTTAAATGGAATTCTGTCGCAAAAGAATATATTGAAGAAAGAAGGCATTACATTAGTCCTTGTAGCTGAGTTTTTCCGAGGCTCCTCCTTGACACAGCATGAACTTTTTGTCATGCTCAATAAAGTCAAATTCCTTCAGCAAAGGTATGATGTGGGTGTTGTGTCTTTGCTTCTCTAATAATATGATTGGTTGGTTTGAGCCTTTGAAATGGCAGGTATCCTTTTATTCAAGTCATGGGGTATCAGTATACAACATCTGCTCTTCTCTCTAAAGATGATTACACACATTTACTCCAAAGAGTGATGAAGGAATACATAAGCTTTCCTATTTTGCTGTCTAACAAGAATTTTCCCACGGTGTGTTGCATACCATCACCTTGAGCCAAAGTTTACAAATGCATAATCAAAGTATTACATTTTGAAAGAGGAATTTGGATGTATTTCTTGCATAATGGACCGGGCTTCTAAGAATTGTGAATTAATAATGCGGAGGTTGTATAATTTGTTTGATCCATGTCAATTTGTGCTCTAAATTGGTCATTTTTTTGAAGATTTTCTTGAATCTTTCGTCGACTTAATTTATGTCAGGGTTTGATGTCCTTGCTAACTCCCTGTTCATGTAATATTTTTTTATTGCAATTTCAGATTGTTGGTGGTTCATGTTGCATCATATTTAGTGGCTCTAAGAGCCCTATAATGTACCATGCCAGGGAAGTAGATCAGGTGAATCTGGAAAATGGTATGTCAGCCTTTTGTTATTCATCATTACTTTACCAATGGTCCAAGTTGCCTAAATGCAATTGCTCCTTGAGCCGCGGCTCGGGCATTTCTAGCAGAGTTGTGCTTTGAGGCTATACCGGATGGCAGAATTGGCAAGGATTACACAATTCTTGCATAAGGCGTACACCTCATTGTGCAATTCCTTGAGGTGTTGTTGAGGCTTATGCAATAAGGATGTTTTAGTTTGGGCCAACTGTTTAAACTTGAACACCAATTTTATTTTTCCTTTTAAGAAGTCGACTTAAATGGATAGTCTTACATGCCTTATTTTCCTTTCTCTTTTCTCTTATGTAACGCAATTCTGATAACTTCACTAGTTATCCTACTTGAATTCTCCTAGCCAACACATGTATGTCTCATCTTTGACTTCTCTCTTCTCTTCTCTTGTTATCTTTTCCCTCTACACTTCTCTCTCTCTTCCCTCCTGATTAGGGGGTTTCCCTTTGTAAGTTTTAGGAATAAATTTCCTTGATGTTTATTGATCCATTTGGCCAGAATATATATAGGATTTACAAGTAATAAACTCCCTGGGGAGATCCTATAAAATAGGATCTAGCCAACTACAAAGCTTATCTAATACTCCGTAATAAATGAAAGCTAACAGCTCTAAGACTTATCTACCCGGCTACATATGTACTGCTACATCTAATAATTAATTAATGTAACATTTTCTACACCCTTGATTTACGTTTCTTCAACTACCTTGCTATATTTACAAACAAGCTACTCATTTTACCTTGCTATATCTTCAAACAAGTCCCCAGTACATCATCTTTGTTTTTGACTACTTTCATCTAGTTGTTCCTTTAAACAAGATGCCACGATGTTTTACTGAAGCTAAATGTGAACTGAGTAGCCATTAATTTGAGCCAATGCTATGAATTTTCTAGTTTCCTTACTTTATTTTCGAAGAGTCGAAAATCAAATTTAAACCAGTTATGAATATAAAACAGTAACTAGAAATCAATTGTATTATGATCCGTCACAAATTGGTTTGCAAAAAAATTTCAAGATTGACTGAGCATAAAGTTAATTATCCCCTGGCATTTTCAAGTTAGTGATAGTAGTAAAAATTTATATATCTAGAAACTAGACTAAAAATTCTATTGAATCTAAAAAACCAAATCTAAAAATGATCACGAATCGATAATCAAAATCAGTTAACAAAATGGATTTTGTTGACAAAGAAAAGTAAAGCTGGATTCATTTTGGACCGAGGAAGTGACGTAGTAGTATACACCATGAAAGCCAAAATTAAGTTCGTTTTATGGTCAGAGTATTTTGTGGTTCTTGTTTATAATATCTGAATTTGATTGCTTTATAAGGGACTGACACTTGAGAAATAAAACAAGGCAACATAAAGGGAAAAGTGTAGAACCATTTAAATTGAAAAATGATTGCTAATAAAAATAAATGCAGAAGAGCCAATCTTGCCCAATTTTGCTAACTTTTTCAAGTTGAGTCCTTTTATTCTTATTCAGTGAAAAACCTGAAGGATTCAGTGGTCAGACTTTATCATCTCTCTCCTCAGAAGTAGTGTAATAAAGAGATGCTTAAATATTACTGTTAGAAGTGTGATGGAGCCTAAGGTTGAATATGGTTTTTATGATTGTAGGAGACTAGGAATGAGTGCATATATTTGTCAAAGTCTGTTTCACCCTAGGTTCCATCATTTGCAATGGAGCCAAATACTCGCTATTTTTTGGCTTGAGAATATGATGGAATAAAGCAAAATGACTCACTAAACTGTCTGCGCTTCTTTGTTATGAAGCAGCTATCAGTTCATGCAATTTTCGACGCGATTTTCATCAGGAATCATCCGCAAACAGTCTCTCCCTGCTTTAGTATAGGGGAAGGGCTATGTACATCTGATCCCCCTTATCCCCCTTTGAGGCACTGGGGTAATGTTGTTGTTGCTTGTTTCAGCCTAGATTTAGTTACCAATATGAACCACGGACCAAGCTAATTATAGTTTTGGTCTGCAGTGCTTGTTTATTTGAATTTTGGGCCACACATTCTCATGAACTTATAGACCTTTAAATGTTAGTACTGCTAGACGTATCTTATAGGCTCTGTGGACAGAAAGATCTATTGATATTCTAAAACACTGAGGGAATGATGTTACAAGTTTAAACCTTGAGAGCGACCTCTTGTTAAAATGACAAGGGAAGACTTACTCCTTATACACCTTGTGGTGGGACCCTTCCCCAGACAAGATATAATATTTGAATAAGCTTAGAAAAGTTACAAGTTGTACCACAATTATTTATCTACGGGAAGGGTCCCACCACAAGGTGTATTTCAATTATTTTGGGAAATACTCAATTATCTATTACGGAGTATATAATGTTTAATTGTTTATTCAGTTGCTAGTTTTCTTTACAAGCTTAGACAGAAATGCCATATTTCATGCTCAAACAAAAAAAAGCAGACTTGCACAATAGACCTATCATAAATACCCTCTAAATTCTCATATTTAATAGGAAAAGGTATAATTTATTTATTTAATGTTTCTTTTTAGATTTATGTTCAGTATTGTTCATTGATGTATTCTAATATCCCCATCCGTCTAATGATCTTACCAATAAATTTACTTTTCTCTTTCTGCTTCATGTCGACAGTCATCAAGGATTTGAAAGCGCAGCAGAGGAAGACTCTTGGTTTTGCGCAAAATATGAATAGTCCTTGGCAAAAACCACTCGAAGTATTGAATGAACCATATCTTTGTATTTCATTACAGAATTTATTTCTTTATTTCCCAGGTATATGTTTCTCTAGGACCTTATGATTTAGTTCTTCATTCTTTTTTTTACTTGTCATAAAAAGAACCACAGGGGCTTACTATAACATTGACCAGCACATCGTAAACTTTGCAAAAAATTATTGAAAAGGACTTTTTAGAAAAATTAATTATAGTTTAATTGTTATAACTTCTAACATATACTCCCTCCGTCCCGAATTATAAGATACTTTTCGGTTTACGATGTTTGACCGACGATAAAGCAAACGGATCCCTGTCTGCACTCAAATTATTTTTAGAAAAAGAAAATTACATATTCAGAAACTACATTAAAACCGCTACAAAACCTGCAAAAAATAATTCAAATTTTATAAAATTTTGATATATAAAGTAAGAGATTAATTGTGATCTGTGTTGACCAAGTGAATAGTAAAGATATCTTATAAAATGGGACAGAGGGAGTAGTTAATCATTTAAACTTCAATTTTCAAGAACTACACTAAAAGCTCCATTAAACTGTTCAAACCAAATATGAATAAGAAAAATTTTCTAATTGAAAATACCCAATTAACAGTAGTTAGGTTTTACTTGAATAGTCATGGAGTAATCTGTTGTAATTATTTTGTTTTTAATAATATTGCCTTTTAGTTGAACAGAAGAAAACACAAAATTTTTAATTTATCTATATTGATTGGTGCCTGGTAGTCTGTCTTAATATTGCCATTACTTCAACATAGAAAGAAGTACGGAGTAATATTTTTAAATCATTGATGACCAAGATTGTAAGTTTTTACATTATTTTTTGCTTGAACATATCAAAACTTTGTTATTGGTCTCGTTGTAGGTTGTATATCAGTTGATCAGTCTGGAGATCACATTTATATTTCTGACAGTCATCACCACCGGATAATTGTATTTGACGCTCATGGAGGAATTCAAGACTTTGTACGAATATGCTTGTTGAAGTACATTGTTAATCAATAATAAATAATAAATTCTCCTCTGTCCTAAAATAAATTTCCATTCTGGTTTGGGTTGTCCCAAAACAGACTTGTAATTTTCACTCAAGGAAAGATTTTTGTGGTTGATATTGTTTCTATATTTTAAATAAATTTCAACCACACAATGTTACTTTCTTGATTCCCATGCCCATACCATGGCATAAGTTTATTATGAGACGGAGGGGGTAAGAATTGATTAAAAACAAGCTAATTGAAATTTTGTTTCTAATCTAGATTGGTTCCTCTCCTGGTTTTGAAGATGGAGACTTTGAAAGTGCAAAATTTATGCGCCCTGCAGCATCATTTTATCATGCTGATGAGGGTTGCCTCTACATTGTGGACTCGGAGGTACTGCTCAAAAGCCCATTAGGTTGCATTATTATTGAAATGAAATTGCTCAAGATAAGAGTAGAACATATAAAAAGTTTAAAAATAGGACTAAGTATGTTTTCTTCCCAACATATGACTTATTTAGTCCTATTAAAAAAATAAAATTCCCTAAATAGAAGTGCATGGGTCCTATTTTCTGAAGAAAACAAGGGTACTCCTACTTGTGAAAATTACTATGTTTTACTCCTATTTAGGGAATTTTCCCTATATATTATCTGAAGACAGAAGAGTGCAATGCTGCATTTATGCATTTGTAGTTATACTCATGAACACATGTAGCCATGTAGGTAGATTTCTTTTTCTTTTTTCCTTTTCAGCTTCCCCCATTCCTCAGTTATCTTTTTGCTTCAGTTTAGGTACCAGAATTCCTTAATCTTTATTCTGTATTTAGTTAAGCTAAAGTGTGCTCTTGGTGTGAAAGAACCATGCCATCAGGAGAGCTGATATGGAGAGGAGAACTGTAGAGACGATATATCCTGCAACGATCTCAAATAAGGATTCCAGTAGCTTATGGAGCTGGATTTTGGGCAAGCTTTGGAGCAAGAAGGATCAAGAAGGATCTGATGAGTTTTCTCCAAAATCATTGCTATTCCCTTGGCACATGTTAAAATGCCAAAATGATCTCTTAGTTCTTGATTTTAAGTAAGGGCTGTCATCTTTTTTACCGTACCTAGTGCTCAAAACCAAGCAGTAGGCTGTTGATGGATACCTAATTAATTCTCTTAGATGGTTTCACATATCAAATCTTTGTTTGGCATGTGGGTCTTTCAAGCTAACATTGCTACATCGTTTTTTCTCGTTACGTTCTGTTGAAGTTTTGGAAATAAATCAATTTGAATTTATTGACTGATAATGCAAAGAGCAATTGAAACATTACATTTTATCTTCTTTTTTTATTTTTTATTTTGACTCGAAGAGATACAACTGGGGTTGTGACTGCAATTCAAAAATTTATTTGCAGCTTGCAGACTTTATGGGTTATGGACCTTGCCTCTGGGACTCTCAAAGAAATTGTGAGAGGTATGGAAGCCGCTGCAGTGTACTTCGTTGCTTGTATTATTAATGTAAGTTGGCCCTATCAACATCATTATCACTATGTATGCTCTTGAAGGATTCTCGAATATAATGGAGATCTGTGGGCATACAATTATGGAGAAGTCAAATATTTTGAAACAAGTGCCAGATGGTTTGTTGAAGCGGGTAGTGCACACTAGTTGCTCATTGGAGGGAGTTCCATATGCTGCTCTAATTTCTTCCATTGCAACTCTTCAAGATGATGTAATCGTTTGCAATCCAGGTATAAAAATAAGAATTCTAAGAAATAGAATCCTCTACCTGCATATAGTCAAAGTTTGGTTGTCTTGATAAGCATGTCCTTGAAGTTGGTCAGGAGGTATTTAAATTCGATAGGAAATCCGGGACTTTATCAACCTTCCAATTCTCAAATTTCAGCATTCTGGGTCTTCCTTATTGGCTCTCATTTCCTATGGAGCGTGTATGTTCTACGTAAGTGTAGCAAATAGAAATTATTCTCTTTTTTCCCCAGCTTTCTAAAAGTAGGATGTTTCATGGCTTCATCTTATTACTGTTATGAATTTTTTAAATTCTTTATGCTACAAAAAAATCTTTACTGTTTCATCTTTTTTTAATGTTCCAGTCATGATACATTATCAGAACTTCACGTTGATCACACTGAACATTTTACCTTGCTCCCAGGTGTTTATCTGATTTTAATGTTCAATTAGTATCACCTCCTTCGTATTTGTCCTGGTTTCTCATTTATGTTCTCTTTTAATGTTGATATATAATTTCATTTTGATGTTTCACCTCTGGGCTCACACTTTGGTTGTCTTTTTAGGCAGAGTTGACATACTATTGAGTATCGACATACCCCATTCATTTGATCTGGTAGAACCCTTGAGTGAAAGTTGCACATGGCGCCAAGCTAGAGGAGCAGCTACAGTAGTATCTGAAGAAGAAGCGGAGAGCAGTTCTACTTCCGAAAAGGTTTCATGTTTATATCAAATCAAAAGTTCGTTGTCATCATATTTAGTGCATTGGTTCCATTTATTCCTTTTAATTGTTTTTTTATTAGGACTTTTATATAGACAGTGGTGTATATGAGTCATTCATTGTTTAGGTATCCGCTGCCCAGCAATGGTATGATGAACTTGACCACCATACCTTTTGGGCACCTGAAAAAGAACGAAACAAAGGACAAAGCTCATCCACTGAATCTAGCATAGATATGATTAGCTCGAGACCTTCTAAAGTAGAGTCTGAGGGGAAAGTTCGCATTGGTTGCTGTGTCAACACCAGCCCTGGTACAAGCGAGGTATCCATCCTTTTATATTACCAATTTAACACACATGAAGCATCTATGTATGCATGCATGCATGGACACGTGAATGCATGTATGAATTTAGGTATGCAGGATGCATACATGCATCGATATATGTGTTATCAGATGGAAGATCATTATTTTACCTTTGGTAATTATGTTTATGTGTCTAATGAAATCTGGGTTAATTCCAGATCATGGTTTCAGCTGCATTGTATATGAAACTGAGGAAGAAGAGTGCAGACAGTAGGATGGAGAGTGGAGAGCACCATACTGCCAAGATGATAGTAGATCATTTGGACCCTGCTGGCAGAATGGGGGTAAGGAAAGATGTGCTTGTTTCATATCTTTTGGCATCACATAGAGATTTGGAAAGCCTCATTTTGTGCAGACCTCTACATGTGATGCTCAAGTTTGACTGCCCAAACCACCCCACATCAGAAGATAATTCCAAAGAAATTGTTGTAACCCAATCTTCTTTAAATGTCAATGTCTCCCTTTGAACAGTGTTCCTTGTGTTTTCTTTCTGGCAATTTTTATTATATAGTAGTATATTTTACTGGCAACTTCCTCAAGTTGCAACCCTTCTATTGTGTCTTGAGAGTCTGGGCTCTGATGTATCCTGGTCTCCTCCCCCCCTTCGAGACTGAGTTTCTCTCTCTTTGGAAGCATATTGGAATGTGATATTCATTTTATTTTTAGTTCTTTCTTATGACTTATGTCACTTTTACTCTTTCGTAGTCACATAGGTTAACATTTAAATTGTAGGATTAGTGAATAGTGTATCAAATGTAAAAAGGTAAAGCTGTTCCGTTCTTTTGATCTAAATGTTTCTGAATTTATTAAGATATCTGATCAAATTTTTCTGATTTGATTTTAATCTTTGTGATCTGAATCTTTCGAATCTGAACAACAACAATAATAATTGATGATGCTAGGTCCTAGAGGTTCAAAGGTCCAACAAAGTCTCTTGGGCTTTTGTACGATTGCTTTTAATGGGTCAGTTTAGGCGAATGTTTTAGGCAAGAATGAGGCAAAGATAATAGCAAATAAATAAGAGACAAAGTGGATCTAGTTCTATTAGTCCTTAGAACGATTACAACATTTGTGTCGAGCCTGAGTTCTGATGCCCTAGATCAAGCTAGAGAGTAGAGACCACAAAAGAATTAGAGAGAAGTCATTTTTTTCCCTAACCCTGGGGTGGGGGTGGGGGGGGATGGGGGGATGGAGTAAACTGAGATGTGATCTCCCTCCATGGAGAATTGAACTCGAGACTTCTCACAAGGAAGAATGAGTCGGCGACTAGCCGAGTACGTGAGTTGGACCGCTTCCTTGAGAGAAGTCTATTGTTGAGTATATAAGTTTAACAATTCTTTACAATGAAATAAATGATGTTATTTGTAATATAAGGTAGTAGATGATATGAATCGATTAGAGGCGCCCAAGTGAGGAGATTGACTTGAGCAACGTGACCAGTTTCGGCCTTCGGGGGTAAGCCATGCGAGCACCCTGAAGTCCTGAACTGACTATATTGTGATTGGGCCCGTATGTGGATTGAGCTCCATGAGGCATTTGGGCCTATGCTTAATATCCCATCCCAACAACAATAACAACATTATTAGTAATACTCCTTCTGTATTTTAATGTTCACTACAATAGGTTTGGACACATTATTTAAGAGCAAAACAGTAGGCGTAATGAATAATGTAAAAGTAGGAATGATGGTGGAAAGATATGAATTATGAAAGAGAAGAAAAAAAATAGAAGAAGTGAGGGTAATTGAGTATTTTAAAGAAAAACTTACCAAAAAGGGAAAATGTAGCAAATTTTTAAATACATCCAAAAAAGAAAAATGTAGCAAATATTAAAATACGGCGGGAGTAATAAATTATGTCTGAACTTTTTCTGATATGATCCTAATATTTATAGTTTGATCTGAATGTTTTTTATCTAATCTGATCTGACTCTTTCGGATCTGATTTGATCAAAGTTTTTCTGAACTGATCTGATGAGATTTGAATAAAATAAGAATAAACAATAATAATAAGATGAAACAACTTCTAAGAGGTAATATGAAATGAATATAACAATTACATCCAAGTCTTAGTCCCAAAAGAGTTTGAGATCGGTAAATACCTTAAGGCTGGTTTGCAACAGCTTTAAAAAAGCACTTCTCAGCTTTTGGCTTTAAAAAACACTTATTTACCAAAAACTACCAATTTTTTACTTTTATCGGCTTTCGTGTCAAAAGTGTTTTTCCCATTTTTATACACCAAAAGCACTTATTTTACCAAACACTACCAACTTTTACTTTTCAAAATCACTTTTTCTCAAACACTATCAACTTTTACAACTAATCACTTTTTCCAAATCACCCCAAAAGTGCTTTTTTAAGTTGTTGCAAACACTCCCTTAGTCCCAACACATGACATGAAAATTATAATTCAATAAAAATTAATTTTCATATAAAATAATTTGAGCAAGTATGAATGAATTAATGTAGTATAAGCATTAAAATTTGCACATCTCAAAAGTCAAAACTACTAAAAGTTTATTATGCTGCAAAAATTCAAATTATGGGCGTGTTTGGAGCAGCTGGAAGGGGTGAAAAGCCTGAATCTACTGAAATAAAAGTGTTTGGTAATATATTGGCTAAAATGGCTGATTGAATGTAAAATTACGATTAGGGTATTTGCTTATTTTTTTAAGGCTAAAGGGTCAAATAGGTACATGAACTAACTTAAAGTGTTCAATTAGCCCCTTATATAGGAGGTTCTGCCCGGCCGTCGCCAATTGGGGCGGTTCCCGGTGGTATTTTTTGATGAAATTTTTTGAGCATCTTCTTCATTAAGTCTAGTTTACCCATCCCAAATTTCAGCTAAAAATTCAACCGGGAAGGCAGTAAAATGATTTTTTGAAGATAACTGCGCAGTTAAACAGCGCAGTATATTTCGGAAAATCATTTGACTGCCTTCCCGATTTAAGTTTTAGCTGAAATTTGATATGGGTAAACTACACTTAATGAAGAAGATGCTCAAAAAATTTCATCAAAAAATTCCACCGGGAACTGCCACAATTGGCGACGGCCGGGCAGAACATCCTATATAAGGGGCTAATTGAACACTTTAAGTTAGTTCATGTACCTATTTGACCCTTTAGCCTTTTTTTTATACTTGTGTCGTTCAAGGCAGCGATCCAAACCTTGAACCACCTCCGCTGCTCCAATGGACACATATACTGCCGGAACATTCCCAAACTGAAACACTCGCTGGGCATGAAAATCAGAACCATAGTTCTGTAACTTACACCCAATAAGTCGTCCATCTGGAAGGATATCAAAACCAAAGTTCTCTCACTTACACCCAATGAAAATAAGAACCAAAGTTCTGGAACACCCAATATGGAGAAGCCGGTCTGGAAGGAGATACACAGCCAAGCATATGAAACCTACGCACCCGAGCATATGAAGCCGATCCGGAGAAGCTGGAGCAAGAAGACAGAGAAGTTGTCAATCTAGAAGTAGTCTTCGATTTTTTGAAGACGATGTACTACGGCGAGGGCAAAGGAGAATTTTTGGTTATGAACAATTGATTAATACATTTCAGCTGAAAAAGTAACCCTTTTTGTTACTTTTTTGGCTGATAAGAAAAATCAGCCCAAATAGCTAAAATGACATGTGTTTGGCTCTCTTTTTTTACATTTTAAAGCTTATCAACCCATTTTCTAGGCTCCAAACGGCCTCTATAACTTTTTGAATTATAACTACAATTGTCATAATTTTGCGTACTGAATGCAGAAGTACCTAGTGATGCAGACTACATTTATGTCTAAGAAAATTTATTCTCTGACTATAGTTCCTCTTGTGATATGTAATACTCCGTACCTTTTATCCTAGGGGGCTAGGGGTCCCCGTGCAAATCATCATCAACAAATTAAAATAAAAAATGATCTTTGTACCCACTCTTATACCTACTTTTGTACCCACCAATGTTTGTGAAGTATTTTTTTCTGTGAACCCCGGTTCACAGACAATATTTTGCACAAACAAAATATTGTCTATGAACTGAGTTCACAGACAAAAAAACTCCACAAACATGGTGGGTATAAGGTGGGTATAACAGTGGGTACATGAAGCATTGTTGAATTAAAATACACAAGAAAGACGACTAGATGAGAAGCAGATAGACGGTTTCGAGTAGAAAGAAGAGAAAAGCCAGTTCCTCGATCAGGGAGAAGACGAGTGAGTATTACAAGGGGTTCAAGTATTTGAATTCATGCTGACGGCTCTCGGTTAGCGCGCCAACTTGCCATCATCATGAATGGGGGCAATTGTTGGGCCCAAAGTATATTCGTTGTTTGGGCCAATGGATTACCTACCAGAAAGGACTCAAAGGAGAAGTTAGCCCAATAATGCAAAGGGTTAGTGCGGTCAAGGGAGAGTTGGACGGATAAGAGGATTTCAAATAGAAAGAAGATGTGGATGCACTAGGGTCCGAGTCCTAAGGATAAGGCGCCTATTTCGCCGGACATTTAGGAATGCTAATGAGAATGCTCGGAGAATAAACACTACTTTATGTGATCACTTTGTAATGTACGGCCATTCACGATCAACTAGTTCATTCAAACTGTGCAAACTTATTCAATTAATATTCTTTAGTTGTTATTCTTATTTTGAATCGTTGTCAATTTATATTTGTACGATTCCCATTCACTTCATAATATTTTAGATTAGTTTATTTTAGCATAAACAATAAAAATTTGCATTATGTGTGGCTCACTCGCTCCCTCCTAATTGGATTCAATAATAATGGCAAAACCCCAAAATGAAATTCAAATAAAACTTATTTGGTTCAAAATCATATCCGCTGTCAAATGTTATATGTTATGTTGCACAAACAGTTCTCTTTAAATTTTGTATTGGTTTGACTCGGGAACAATTAATTCCCTTTAGTGATAAAAATATCAACAACTCTCTTAATTTCACACTTCATTGAAATGTTTGGGTGGCCTAGAGAGTGTTGGGTTTATCTTTAGTTTCAAATTTGTTTCTTCCAAACTTGTTTTGTGTGTGCGTGAGAGACATATGCCTCCGTCCCAAAATCTAAAATACATTTTCTAGTAGAAGTTTTATAAAATAAAGGATACTGTTATTTTATCTTGCAACATCTAAAAATAGGGAAAAGTAGAATTTTACAAAAAGGAGAAATCTCGAATGATAGATTAGTAATGAAGTGAGAATGTATACTTAAGATAGATCGGTGTTCAATTTAGAATCTTGTTAATATTTTTTCGGACTACTTAAGAATGAAGGTGTACTTGGCAAAGTGAGAAAAGTGGCATATTATTTTTTTGCAAGAGATGAAATTAATTGCTATTAATCAAATGAAAGTCCAATTCACATTTAATGCAACTAGGAGGCGTAAAAACCAAGTATGACAATCAGACATAGAACCAACCTTCCTTGCTGAGTCACGAGAAACTCGGTTCGCAGATCGTCGAATATGTGAAAAACTAATATTAATATTAAGAAAGCTATCTCCGATAACTCTAATGTCATTTGCCAAAAGGCCAAAGTAAGTGCGGTTATTCCCTCCCCAAATCTCCGAAATCATGCACCTCAAGTGTGTCGGATTCAATATCTACCATTTGCCCAACCAACCATAATCCCATATACCCAGTCCCACACTCGAAAAGCAAGAAAGTCTACACAATACCACAACAAATATAGGGCTGAACAAAAAATGATAAATTGAAATGGATCAATAGAATGATTGAAATTGAATCGATGAAAATCTAAACCGATGAAAGCTGACCAAACTATGGATTGTTCGGTTCAAGGCTCATGATTTAAAAATAAAAAATGATTATAATATGCCAAAAGTGATCAAAACCGACTCAATTGAACAAAAATAACTAAATCAAAACTGGCTAAAACCATTCGGTACAATTGAGTTTTTTACCTTTATCAAAACTGAACCAAACTAACCAAATAGAAAATTGACGGAACAGACGAACGTCCCTACTCTATTTAAGCTAAAGCAATCATATTATTATATAATATTTCAATAAAAGAAGAGTAAGAAAAGGAGGCTTCCGAAATGATGATAGCATGCAATTGTGAAAGGTGTTTGGTAGGAAGGTTTGATGAATATAAACATAAAAGAATGATACATTATGCCGTTTCCTACACGTTTTGCTTAAAATTAACCGAACACCACCTAAGTATAAAATTAAAGAATATAAATTGGTAAACTTTCCATCTTTCTACATGTACTACGTATTGTTCACTTGTAGCATTTTATATACTATTATTAGTATCATATAGATAGAAGTATATGAAAATAATTTGATGGTGCAGTATTCAGATTGTTCATTTGTCAAAACCATTTATCCACTTTTCTTATTGTACTTTCTCGGGGTATGCTATATTATCTGTTTAGTTAAATATCAATGTTTTTTTATTGGAATGAGTTTCAAACATGCAATCTTTTTGTTAGAAACGTCAATCCAACAAACATAGGGCTCGTTTGGTAGTTTTCGCGTGCGTCAAATCTTTGCACACAAAATGATTGCGTGTAAAGTTTATGGAAGTAATAACTTTGTATGTAAAAAAGATTACATTGTTGCCCAAATGTGCAATTTATTTTTAATTTGCACGCAAAAATATTGTCTAACTTTATAAAAAGCATGCAAAGTATTTTACCACTCCCACACAAAATATATTACATGTTACAGTGCAAAATGTTTTAAAAAAAGTGTCATACAGTTTACATTAAATAATTAAACCAAACGTTGTAAACCTTCTATGTCTCAACACATCGCATGCAAAGTAACTATTTTACATCCCACCAAACACGATCATAAGGTTGCTTGTCAATACACCATTTACCCCCACTTATAAATTACTACGTATAAATTTGAAAGTATATTTGTTATTTTCCAATACAAATACCTCATGGTTGAATCTGACCATTTTTCATCATTCACTCGCATGCATAAGCAGTGGCGGAGCCATAAAAATGGTTCAGGAGGGTCGAAAAACAATTATGTACAAAATGAAAATGATATATATCGTTTTTAGACAATGTTCGAGTTCAATATTTCATTTGGAATTTAGATAAATAAGCACTCGTAGCAATAAGATAGATTGTCTTTGCTCTGTTTTTGAATCATGTCACGTAAGTAATGAGTTAATTAAAAGTTATTTTTGAAATTTGGGAAAATAATCAATATTGCGCATCAAATTTTGCTAATTTACGTTTAGAATCTTTAGATGACGTTGATTTTTCAAAATACCATGACCAGGGGCGGATCCAGCATAGCCATTCAGGTGGGGCCAAAATCTAATTAAATAACGTATATTACAAGAAAAGTCAAAATGTAGTAAAATAGTATGTTATTTGACAAGATTTATTTTCAAATATTTAAAATAAAATCTATTTCAACATAAATGTCAAAGACAAAATAAATATAACAGGAATAAGAATCTCTGTCGAACGCAAAAAACACCTCAAACTCATACATATTGAACTAATTTTCACGTATCAAATCCAATGAATTGAACAAATTAATTTTTCAGACTAATATTCAAAAAGACCAATAACATTCACAATATTAGCATCTAGCTCATCTAACATTTGAGAATTGAGATCAATTGGTGTTAGCCTTGTAGTAATTGATCTTAGAAGATTAGTTTTAAATAGATACTCCGTATGTTTGAAGGACAAAGAGATTTTAAGAAAGAAAATTGAAATTTGTAAGCTATGCTCTCTATTAAAAAAATCAATAAAAAAACTCTTGATGAGTTTCGAACTCCCAACATATAAGGCATTAAGGCATGTGCATTAAACTTCTTCCATCTTGCCAACCTATCAACTATACGCTAACTGCCTTTTTTTTAATTTTATATCATTCTAAAGGAATTATATATAACATAATATATATATATACTAGTAATTTTAATTTTTTTGAGGTTGGGCCTAAGCCCACCCTGGCCTAGGGCTAGATCCGCCCCTGACTATGACTTTTTTACTCGTAATGAGTTAAGAGAGCATACAATATGCACTCCGCTGACTACCTTGCTCCGCGCCTGCGGCATAAGGAAGATCAAGAAAAAACCGTATAGAAAACATCAAAATTGTCGACTTTACAATATAAGATTAACCAATTGTACGACAAAAATTTCGTCCCATGGTGGTAAGTGAAGTCCGGTGGCGTCCTAAGGTTAGTTTGCAACTGCTTTTAAAAAAAAACACTTCTCGGCTTTTGGCTTTTAAAAAGCACTTATTTTCCCAAACACTACAACTTTTATTTTTCTCGGCTTCCGCGTAAAAAGTGCTTTTACTTTTTTTATTACACAAAAACCACTTATTTTACCAAACACTACCCACTTTTACGTTTCAAAATCACTTTTTTCTCAAACACTATCAACTTTTATTTAATCACTTTTCTCCATTTCATTAAAAAAAGAACTTTTTTAAAAGCAGTGATTGACCTCTGAGGCAAAAGGAATACCAAATTTAAGTATGCCGACCAAATAAGGACCCTAATTTCCTAGAGCAAGCACCCTAATCGGATCCCCTACTGCTGAAGTGTTTTTTTAATCTTCGCTCTTACACACAGGGATCAGAACGACAGCTGACAGTATCCAAGGAAACGGGAAAATGGCGCAAATTCCAAATCTTGACAATGCTCCCATTAATCTCACTTCCATAAGGTGCATATATTGGTTTGCTTCTCTGACTTGTTTTTAGTTCTACTTCTTTTCTGTATATTTGTGTTGCCCTTGGTGATAAATGGTTGCTCTTTTTGGTGGTATACAGAGATCAATCGCAGAAGGAGCTCATAACGATTTTGAAGAACGTAAGTAATAATGATTTTTATCATATTGACTCATTTGTGCTGCTTTGCACTGATGTATTGCTTAATTTTTGAGTTCCCTCTCAGTTTATGGTGATGCTAATGATTTTTTTGTCACTTTTGGAATGCCCATTTTAAAATGTAATCTTTGATGAAAAATGACAGATTCGAGGGCAGAAGTGTTTAGTTATTGATCCGAAGCTCAGTGGTTCACTCTCACTTATTGTGCAGAGCTCGATACTGAAGGCAAGATTCTTTATCTCAGCCTGCCATTCTTGTTTCTAAGTAGTCTGGAGCTATATGTATTATTAACTGGAATATATTTGGTATTTCAGTAATTTGTAGTATGTGGATGGGAGAAAAGTAAAAGCTTCTTCTACAGTTCTGAAGATCCTTTTTTCCGTTGTTGCATTTACCATAAAAAATGGGTTCATTAAATCTTGATTTCAATCTTGATTTTTGGCAACTTTAAACAGGAACTGGGAGCTGAATTGCGCCATCTTACAAGTGAACCAGTCCAGACAGATTGTACTAAAGTTGTTTATCTCATTCGAGCTCAGCTTGACTTAATGAAGAACATTTGCTCTCACATTCATAATGATATTTCTAAGGGCATTCAAAGAGAGTATTTTTTGTATTTTGTTCCTCGCCGTGCAGTTGTATGTGAGAAGGTTTGCCCCTCTGTCTCATGCCGCTTTGGAATTATTTTATGCTTCCCAAGATGAGATATTGTTCTTCATAGTTTGTTTCTAACTTTTTGTGCAACATAGGTGCTTGAGGAAGAGAAAGTACATCACTTGTTAACCATAGGCGAGTATCCCTTGTATCTACTCCCACTGGATGATGATGTTTTGTCTTTTGAGCTCGATACAGCGTACAGAGTATGTCTGCTCTTTACCTTTTTCTTTTGGTTTCACAGTATTTTATGCATTTTAAGGCATGCATATAAATGTGATTGCATTTTACTTGACAGGAATTCGCAGTTGATGGAGACACTACCTCTCTTTGGCATATAGCAAAAGCCATTCACAAGCTTGAGGTTTTTCTTTAAGAAATTCATCAGCCTTTGGCATATAAACAAGGATGAATACAAAAATAAAGTAGGTTTGGCAAGATCACTTTTTATTCTCTTTTTTTACTCATTTATCTTAATTGAAAAAATGCAGTGTTCCTTCGGTGTGATACCAAATGTCAGGGCAAAAGGGAAAGCATCTGTTCGTGTTGCTGACATTTTAAATAGGATGCAAGATGAAGAACCAGTGAATATAACTGATGTATTTAGAGCTTGAAGCCTTTTTAAGAATTCATACCTCAGTGACTCATACACCAAAAACTGTTTTTTTAATATATTAATTATTCACATGCAGGCTGTTGCGCCAGATATCAACACTCTCATCCTTATTGATAGAGAGGTATCCTCTTCCTTAACAAAAAGTAATGTTTTCATTTATTGCAATTTCACATACAACCTAAAAACCATAAAAATTTTAGCGTCTTTATGGAAGGCTTCCATTTCTTTTGTAAAAAGTTGTATATACATGTAATATGAAGGAATAATGTGGAACAATGTTTGATGAGTGTCCTATAGCACAAAGATGGAATGACAAATCTGTTGTAGTAGTTCTAAAACTTAAACCCTATTGCAGGTGGACATGGTTACTCCTATGTGCTCCCAGCTAACATATGAAGGGCTAATGGATGAGGTAAAAACACTCTATTTGAAATTACTATGGACTACTATTCTGATAGTGGAATAGTTTAGTACAATTTTAGGGGCATTATAAGCTGTCTCTTATGGGTGTCTTACAGTTTCTTGGTATCAATAATGGTGCCGTGGAGGTAGATTCTTCTATAATGGGTGTTCAGCAGGAAGGAAAGAAAGTAAAGGTTCCTTTAAATTCTAGGTAGTCCTTCTTTCATATCTTCATGGTTAAAGAACTTTTATATTCAATTGATATCGCTTTACACTTTCCGGGGATGAAACTGGGTTAACTGGATTCACTAACTTTTCTGAGAGCTAGCAAGCATTTTTAGCTCTTAGGACTTCTTTATTGTATTTATGCTGTGAGAATTGTCAATAATAAATGCTGTCTTGCAAGTTTCACTCATGAGTGTGATCTGCACCGTAAAAAATCAGTCGTTGACCTCTTTATATGATGCAAGCTATATAGGCATTATAATGTTAAGCTCTTTGACTTGTTGACCTCGTATGCTCTTGCAGTGACAAGCTATTCAAAGAGATACGTGATCAGAACTTTGAAGTTGTCGTCCAGGTTGATCTGTCATTTTCAGCTATGTTTTCAATATTCAGGCCATTTGGACATCCTCTTCCTTGTCATCTTCGTCATGTGTTATTTTTCCTTGTTCTAACTTGGCATCATTACTTCCCTCCTTACTTTATGGTCCTTTAATTGCCATTTACAGTGCACATGCAGGTTTTACGTCAAAGAGCAACATCAATGAAACAAGATTACAATGAGATGCAGACAACTGTAATGCCATTTTATTTTTAAATGTGTATCAAATTCGTTCGCTTCAATACTTGATTAGACCTACCTAAATGGCTAAATGTTGCCAAGACTTCTGTAGTCATTTTTGTTCAAGAAATTATGTTAACTTGTCCACTTAAAATGGATTTAAGAGAGAATGCTTATTTTCATTTTTAAACATGATGTTCAAGGATGCAGCTTTGGTGATATTCTCTTGTAAAGCATTGCATATTAATTAGTTTTGTATTTTATGCAGAATCAAACTGTTTCAGAATTGAAAGATTTTGTTAAAAAACTCAACTCATTGCCTGAAATGACAGTAAGTTCTATATTCTCTGTATTAGTTATTACTACGTATTTATCTGGAATCTTGCAAAAAATTGATACTATATCTCTCCTTTTCAGAGGCATATACATCTTGCTCAGCATTTGAATAAATTTACATCTAAACCTGCATTTCTTGGGCGGCTAGATATGGAACATACTATTGTGGAGTCTGAAAGTTATGATATGTGAGTTAGTTTTACCTTCCATTATGTTATTGGTTGGGAACAGGCCCCATCTGTTCATGACATCAAACAGTGATGCATGTAGTTTTATAATTCATCATCATCATTACCGCAGTGCCACAAAGGCTCCCACCTTTGGTGGTGTAAGGGGGGTCAGATGTACGCAGTCTCACCTCTGTACTTATTCACTATGCGACTGTTTCCGGATGACCCATAGTGAATAAGTACATAGTCTTTCCGAGTAAGGTCGCCTAGGGCCTCCTTTTTTACAACTATGCTCGCACATCGTTTGGAATGTTGTGCTTGGCGTGATGGTTAAGTGTACTTATTATTCCCTTAATTACACATTCAATCCTTGGTGAAGCCTAATGCGAATAAGGTTTATGTTGCATACATTGGGATCTTCTTCATACTCTACTCATACCAGGAGTCTTGTGCCCTGAATATGACACTTGTTTGAAAAAAAATATTGGTTGTGAAGCTAGAATTTATCTTATTATCAAGACTAAGCATATTGAACGAAAATACCTATCTCCAACCTTACTTAGTTCAACAATTTGATTGTCTCATTGGCCAACACACAACTTTAACCACTAGTATATTAAATATGAATTAATAAAAAAAATTAAAGTTGATACTTTGAGACGAAAAATTGCAACACTTTACATAAAATGATTTATTTTTGTACAATAGTAAAAATTATGATCAAAGTAGGATATGTAATAGTGCAAAAGTCAAAGTGTTCATACATCATTATCATTACCCCAGTGCCGCAAAGGCTCCCACCTACGGTGGGGTAAGGGGGGATCAGATGTACGCAGTCTTACCCTTATACTAAAGCACAGAGAGACTGTTTCCAGATGACCCATAGTGAAAATCGCGTAGAAAATTGCATGGACTGACTGCTGCTCCATAACAAAAAAGTCAAAGTGTTGCAATTAAAATTTAGGGAGATATATTTTTCTGCATTCTAATGTAGTTTTGCTTCTCTTATGGAAGTTATTGAATCATGATACATTTTTTTGTCAGTTGATTCATCTTTTTTGGAAATACATTTTTATTTGCCACCAGAAGCATTTTAGTAACATGGAATATGTGTCAGTAAGATGAACAATGTGAGACCTCCCTGTGACCTCATTTATATCATTTAACATCCAAGTTCTATAAATGCGTCTTAATATTAGTTGAAGATAAAGTGAAAGCTAATGCTGCATGTGGATACAGATGCTTTGAGTACATTGAAGAGATGATCCATAAACAAGAACCTCTATTGAATGTTCTACGCCTTCTCATATTATTTTCAATAACAAATTCTGGATTGCCAAAGAAGAGTTATGACTACTTAAGGCAAGTGGAATATTAGTAACATATTTTCCGCACTCTAGTTTATAGCTCTTTAACTCTGTTGTTGGATAACATTGAAAAGTTCACAAATATCTATGAGTCTTGTCTTTGTTTAGGCGTGAGCTTCTTCACAGCTATGGTTTTGAGCATATTGCTACCTTGAACAATTTAGAAAAAGCGGGACTTTTCAGGAAGCAGGTCTGTTGCCCTACTCTATTTGATATATTACTTAGTTCCATCACATAGTGAATTTGACATGCGATCTTCCTTTTAGGAGTCAAAAAGCAACTGGATTACTATTAAACGTGCTCTCCAGCTAGTTGTTGAAGATACTGATACTGCCAAGTATGTATACTTTTCCATGAAGAGTCTACTCTTGCTGATACTCTTCTCTCTGACTTCAGAAGCTGTTTTTGCTCTCAGATGTGTTTTGCATCCATAGCCAGTGATTGTTGCTTTTAGCTGTAAATTTTATTCTGCTGCTTTACATGCTGAATTAAAATAAATGCTGCCACATACAGTACTTCATAGGTTAACCTATGTAAAGATATTGATCTTTTGAACAACTGTGGAAGTGTACTTTATGAAGCTTTTAATGGCTTCTATTTATCCTCATTGCAATTTTGATGCATCTTCTGTCTTCTTATCTAGAAGATAAAAGGAAATCCGGTGTGTTCATATTTTGAATGAAAAACATGCAGAGAAAAGTTTTCCAAACTTTTGAGCAGAATGTTTGTTATCTCAGCTGCTAATTAGGGTTATAGGATGATTAGTGTTTTGAGCTGAGATTAAGGGATGAAAATGATTCTTAAATGAGTCATTAGTGTATTTATCTTAACCTGTTTTTAATTTGAATATTTTTTATTCATAATATACTCCCATATTTATTTGTTTCTGATTCTTAATTATTATAGTTACATGGTCCTTTTTATCTGATCCTTAATATTGTTCGCATAATGCAGCCCCAGAGATATTTCTTATGTCTTTTCTGGATACGCACCTCTCAGCATTCGCCTGGTTCAGCATGCAATCCGATCTGGATGGTAAACTTTTTTCTCTGAAAAGTACTTAGAGATCGTAGACTTTATCCTGTATATAATCGTTGTAATAACTGATGATGAATGAATCCGGGTAGTAATTGGTTTAAGAATTGTAATCTGCATAAAGATCATATGACTATACAAGTGATTTTTATCTAAAATTGATGGTAAGTAGTGAAAGGGGTAGAAACTTAGGAGATTAATTTGGTCTCGCAGCTTTAGTGTATGAGACACTCAGACACTTATTCTCCTTGAAGTAGATCTGGTTTAATCATACACGGAGTACTTTTGTGCAATATATATATTACAGGCGTCCCATTGAAGAGATATTAAGACTGCTGCCAGGGCCACATTCCGACAGCAAGAGGGTAAGCCTTTTTTTACTTTCATATTTTTCATTTATGTTTGGTTTTTTTATATCCAGTTATCAGAACTCTGTTCTGGATCTTATCATTTTTATTAGATAGTGTGACCACAATACAACATAAAAGTCCAAAATGTGTTTGCATTAACTTTCTCCACAGAGTGGGTTTGCAAGCAGTCCATCCTTCGACAGTCTGCCAGGGTCCTTACATAACTCCGACAAGTAAGGCCTATGCAATACTCTGAACTATGGCCACATATTTTTTGGCATATCCTTACTGGATTATCTAGTTGCATGAATTTGTATTAATTTTTAACAGCAACAACTGTGTTTCAATGTGCTGTTCATCATCGGCACAAACATTTTTTTTAACTTTATAAGGAGAAAAAAAGATGTGAAGTAAATCTAAAAGTTGGATATTGTGAAAGACTGAAAGTAGCTAGCCGCTCTAGTTTTATGGAAAAGAGATTTTAGTTGACACTTGACATGGGAAATGAACATGATTACCCAATGCAACATACTGCTTGCTTAAAGAAAAGATCATTTTAAGTGACATGATATCTATGTCATATAAAACCCTCTCTTGTTTTTAGTTATTTTGATTATTGTGGAGTGTTTCATACATTTTTAACTCATATTACCTTTTGATCACTTTTTTTTATTTATTTGAGGCATATGAGTTAAGACCAGGTTCTCGGTCCTTGGTTTCTATGGTTGTGCAGTAATGGATATTGTTCTCATTCTATTGGTAATAATTTTTGCGACACCTTTTGATATTTCAGAGTTGTCAATGGAAGGCGCTCATTAGTGCTCGTTGTTTTTATTGGTGGGGTGACCTTTGCCGAGATTAATGCTCTTCGATTTCTGAGTTCGCAGGTAGTTTTGTTACTTATTCCATTAATCAACTAAATTCACTCGTGATTTCTTTACCTTTTAAGTTTTAATGCATTTCAAATTTAATAGTCCTAGTTATTTTAGGGGCGAGTTCTTTAGTAGGACTAAAAGATAACACATTTCTTGACATATGACCATCATTATTGATGTTCATATAATTAGTAGACTCGTTCACTTTGAAAACTCAGGAGAACAAAGGCTCTAGGTTGAGTCAAAGCAAGATTAGGTTTATGGAGTGCAAGTTTAGTTGAGGTAAGAAATAATTATAACAGTGAGATGACTTTAAATGGTGAGGGGATATTGATTAGTGTTCCGTTAGATGGGCTCCATAATTCAGGACAATGAACTAGATAGAGATGTATCTCATAGAATCAGAAAAGGCAGATGAAATGGAAGAGATTGGGTATATGGAGTGCAAGTTTAGTGTATGTAAGAAATAATGGTAACAATGAGATTATTTTAGATGGTAAGGGGATATTGGTTAGTGTTCTGTTACATGGGCTCCTTAATTCAGGACGGTGAACTAGATAAAGATCTATCTCATAGAATCAGAAAAGGCGGATGAAATGGAAGATTGCATTAAAATTTCTATGTAGTCATTGTAGTCAAAGTCGCGAGGCACACTTAAGGCGCTAGAGTACTTGTATCGCCTGAGGCGCAAGGCGCAAAAAAGCGCTCGTCTGACTCGGGTCAAACGCACTATTTAGACAATATTATGTATGCTATTCTAGATTGATCAAATATGACATATTAAGGAAAACGTACAGCAATTCTTTTTAAATAAAATTTAAATATCTTAGTCATTCTATAGAATGGGTGTTAGATGCCCCCAAAATCTTTTGAGACTAAGACTTGGATGTTTTTGTTTCTATAGGATGGGTCTACCATTTATTTTGCTACAATTTTTCTTTCTATCCAATTATCTTATTGGTTTTTTCCCCACTATCTTTACCTAAAATGGCTTGATGAATGTGCAGGAGGGGATGTCATATGATTTGATTGTGTTGACTACAAAAATTATCAATGGGCACACACTGACAGAAACGTTCGTGGAGAAATTAGGTTGACTTCTAAAGATCTTGATCCAGAAAACAATATAAGAAGAGGCTGCAAAGCAAGGCTTTTTCTCTCTTTTTTCTTGTATTTATATATTTATTTTATTTGCTTTTTGGTGGGATTGTTTTCTGTTTTCTTGAAATCATGATTGTCTTTCGTGTGGGTTTGGTTGGCTAAAGTAAAGGTGATAAAATGGACGGTTTTTTCCCCTTAGGGTTCTCACTTGAAATAAGATTTGCTGTTCCTACAACCTATTTGGCAAAAAACTGCTTTATACGATAGTAAATGCCAACAGACACTACTGATAAATTGAACACTAAGGAATGTGTAGATTTGTGATCTTTCAATAATTGATTAAGTTTGAAATGAGATATAAAGCAGTTGTACACTTGTACTTTGACAGATGTTTAAGAGAACTGGACCTAAATCCAAGCAAGAGCTTGGGTCAACCGAAGTGTATATGACAGGTCCACAGCTTAGGTCAGGCACAAATATCATTTGGAACTAGTCTAACACTCATTCTGGAAATTAGTCTTGGACACTTTCTGGACCTTCCGGTTCTGGACTTGCCATTTATGGGTAAGGTAAAGGAGGATTAAAATGGTAAATTGGTTTTGGTCACAAACTGTGGGAAGCAGACATGTCAGACATGTCGATTCGGTTGTATTTTGGAGGAACCTGGACTGGTTTTGGTCACAAATTGTAAAAATGGTGCCTGTTGGGGATAGGGGTGGACTCGGGCCGGGTGCCCCGACCCGGAACCGGCACTGTTCTGGCCCGGCCCGGCCCGGTGGCTTGGCCCGACCCGCTGGGGTTCCGGTCCGGGCTCGGGCCCCCTAAATCAGGAACCGGCCCGGCCCGTTCGGGCCCGGTTCCGTTTCGTTTTAATTTTTTTTTTCAATTTTTTTTGTTTTCGGGTTGGGCTGGGTATTTTGGGCCATTTGGGGTGGTTTGAGGTTAACTAGGAAAAGGAAAAAAAATAACTAAGGCCCGGCCCGGACCCGGGGAGTACCTGGGCCGGTTCCGGGCCCCCCATTCCTAAACCGTCGGCCCGGGCCCGAACCGGCCCGAGTCCACGCCTAGTTGTGGATTCTTAGATCCGCTTTTGTTTCAAAAGTGGATCCGTCCCTACCTATGGACCTATGGTATAGAAAAAAAAACTGAGAAAATTCAACACATTTGTGTTTAGATTGCATCTAGGAATCTAGGATTGATATCAAACTCATTCCTTTTGAAGCGGTTAGGAATGACATACCATGTGTTTTTGCCGTGTTAGTGAAAGCCAAATGGGTCTAAGGGGGAATTGATGGAAAATACTATCTTCATACCACTCACATTAGGACATGAAGATGTTGATATTAAATTGATATTAAAAAAAAAGAATGATTTAAAATCACACAAAATTTACCAAATGTGGTATGAGACAGTCCTAGTGGAACGAGTCAGAAATGAAAGATGAGACAATATTAGGACGGAGTAAGTAATTATTAATGAGTCTTGAAGTACTTAGATCTACTACATAGAGAAGTGGAAATATATTGACGAAGGTGAATCGCGACTCACTTTCCTATATGAGAGATCTTTGGTTCGAAACACCATAAAAGCAATTTCAAGTTTTCAACCATATTTACTCCAAGACCCCCTCCCCTGGCCTCCGAGGTAAAAGAATAAAAAGGATGTATACACCTACACTATGTTATGATGTAACATAGCATAGTATAAGACACAACGCTGCAAGTATTTTATGGTCAGATGACATCACTGCTCATCTCTCAAAGAGGTCACATTAGTGGTGGATTCGGGCTCGAGCCGGGCCTAGGCCCGACCGGGCCGCTGGTTAAAATTTGTTGGGCCCGGGACCGGCCCGGGTAGCCACCGGGTCCGGTCCGGGCCGGGCCGAGCCTCGGGTCTCTTACATTTTTTTTCCTTTTTCTAATTACCCCCTCGACTCCCCCCTAACCACAACCCCCCAAACTACCCCAAATGGCCCAAAATACCCAGCCCAACCCGTGGATTTAAAAAAAAGTTGAAAAAAAAAGCCCGGAACTGGGCCCGGACTGGCCGGGCCGGTTCATGTTTTGGGTGACCCGAGCCCGGTCCGGAAACCCCTCAGGTCGGGCCACCCGGCCCGAGTCCACCACTAGGTCACATGTTGGAATCATATCTCAATAAAGGATGTTGACATTAACATATACAGATACTATAATATGATTAGAAGAATGTTCCTACAAAGAAAAGACATGACGCTATGACATAGCAGTGTAAGACTAATATACTCCCTCCGTCCCGCAAAGATGTTCCCGCTTTCCTTTTTTGGATGTCCCAAAAAGAAGTTCTCATTTCCCTAAACGGAAAGTTATCCTACATCAAAACAGTGTCAAACAATGCAAAACAGTGCCAAACAATGTCTAAACAGTGCCAAACAGTGTCTAAACAGTAAAGTTAAATTTATTTTCTAAATATGTGTGTAGGTCAAACCGTGAACATCTTTACGGGACAGAGGGAGTACATAGCAATGATGTCACGTTTTGTAGAACACAATGATACTTTCAGGATAATTTACATGGCAATTTTACATAACCAATACATTTACGTCGAATAATACCATAATGCATCCAATCGCGTAAAGAATGGTACATCGGTGAACAAGTGAATTATCACGGGAAATTTTTTATAGGTTGACGACTTTTGTATGAAATCCCAAACATTTAGAACTACTATGGCCAAATTGAAATTACTAATCGAACATAATTATATCATTAAGACGTATTTGGATTTTTATCACAAATCAACATATGATTTGTTGAAAGCAATTAGACATTTAAAATACTACCTCCAAAATACACGAGATATTTAGAAAACACATAAATGGGCATTTCAGTACGCCTCCATCAGAATATTCCAAACTATAGTAGATTAGTGGTGCCTACACCTCGGCACAGTAGAAATTAATCTCACATGTATGAAGATGCTGGGACTCTTTTATTTACATAATAGTACAGACATCTCTATCTATAGCAAACTGTTGCCTTTCAAGTGCTTGACAATCAAGAGACAGAAGGGCGTGGCAACCTCGTTGCAATCTCCTGTTACATAAAATTACCCAGAAATCAGGCATCAGTTCACATTGTTAAAAGGAATGCAAGAGTTTTAGCGGGTTGCGAAGGAACATACCTCAAACAACTGGTTTATATTATCTGCTGTTTTAGCAGAAGTTTCAATGAAGAACATGTTATTCATTTCAGCGTACTCTTTTGCACTCTTCATGCAGACAAGAAATTCAGTGTTGGTAACTAATCAGTAACTTTAAGAATACAATAATGGACCATTTTTCTTACTTGTTCAGATACTTCTCGTTTATCTTTGAGGTCAGCTTTGTTACCCACGAGAGCCATGATTATATTTGGGCTTCCGTGCTTCTGTAATTCCTACATTTATCAAGGCTTATGATTACTTTTTACTATTGCATATATAGATTTTCCTCAAAATGATAAGTATATTTCAAATAGTTCATATCATTTCATGAATTTTTATATTCTTCCAGTCTTCTTCATCAATGTTATTATCTTCACCTTTTGGACTTCTAAAAATGCTTTTGAACTTTAAAAACTGTTTCCATAATTTATTTCCACTTCAAAATTTGGAGAAAGCTAATCTGAGTTGCTGCTGTCTAACACTACTTTTTACTTTTGACAACTTTCATATGAGAAACCTTCACAACATTATTTATGTAAAACTAAATAGAAAAATTAGTAGGCACAATAATCTTAGAGTTGTACCTTGATCCAATATTTTGCTTTACTGAATGAGTCAGGATTGGTAATATCATATGCAACAACAGCAACAGCAGCACCCCTGTAGTAAAGTGGTGCTAATGCTGCATACCTAAAAACAAAGCATGCTCTTACAAGTACTCCATGTCCAAAATTACAAAAAGTGTCTACTTTCTCTTGAGAGAGAGAAAACTGGTCCTTAGAGAGATTAAAGGCCATACGGTACCTCTCTTGACCGGCAGTATCCCAAATCTCAAACTTAACTGTTGTTGAATCCTGTAGGGCTATTGTCTGAGACAGGAAGGAAGCCCCAATAGTAACCTAAAAACCATCAAAATAAGATTGTTTACAAACGTATTACTTATGTTTCCTTATTATTTAAACTTTAGATGGGAAACGACATAAATCACCTAGCCCTATTTGGCTGGCAGGTATTTTTCTATGGTAATATTTAATTATTTATTTTAAAGAAATTGCCCTAAATAGAAGCAAAAACAACGTGGAATTCCAAAACAGGAGCACTGTGTTTTTATTCCCTAAATAACTGCCAAGCTCAGAAAATAATGTCAACTATGGCATTAGTACTGCGATATTAAAGCCTTGTAATGCCAAAATATGGAAACAAAGTTTCAGGATAGTAGTATGTTACTCCTATTCAGGAGAAAATATGGTACTCTTGTTTTGCAATTTTACATTGTTTTTACTCTTATTTCGAGAATTTTCCCTTAATTTATTACTACGTAATAATTTATTCTTACATTTAGATGTGTTGGAAGAAACTGAAGACAAAAAATTATATGGAGTGAATACAAATAATCGAATTAAGTAAAACATATACTCCCTCCGTCCTGCTAAGATTGTCACATATTTCCTTTTCCATCTGTCCCACTAAGATGGTCTCATATCAAATTTGACAAAGTTTGTGTGGTTCTTAATCATTCTTACGTTATTCTTACTTTATCAATTCAATATCAACCACACCAACTCACTTTTTTAATTAACCGCACCACCTTCTCATATCCCAATGTTACTAAGATGGAGGTAGTAGTCATTTTGTAGTCTAATTCTAAATATAACAAACAGAGATAAGTTTGTAAACTAAAAATCAATTCTCCCCTCCAAAACCACCTAACCAAACAAGCAATTCCAAACCCCAAAATAGAGCCAAAGAGGGGCTAATTTATTAAATAAAGCACTATAGTACTATACCATACCCAAAAAGAGAGAAAAAGGAATGTTTGGAGAGGCATCCATCACCAGATAATTTTACCTTTGATGTTGGATCAAATTGACCACGAACAAAACGTAGAACAATGCAACTTTTTCCAACACCAGAATCACCCAATAGTACCAGCTGCAATGATCAATTTGAAGATTACTTGTGGCAGTGGAGAAAACTGTACAGAAACCACAATCGGATAAAAGGAGCTCCAAAACACTGTATTTTGACACTCAGCAGAACATATTTGTTCAAAGACAAAAACTTCAGTAATATAGTATACATGCATCAATCCCTTGACCCTTATTTTTTATTTCTTACAAACAAAACTAAAACAAAAGTTGTTTAGGATAGAAATTGATGCTACAATGTTGCATGGTTGATGGTTCTGACTTCTGAGTGTTGGGATGGGAAGTATAAACTATCGACGTGTTCAAAAACCAGTTCCTCAACATCTTTACGTTCCCTAAAGGCTATGGGCTAATTTGGAACATGAGAAGTACCAATGAAAGAAAACAGATAAGTTGGGATGGAAAGTACAGAAGAAGGCTGGAATGAGTATCACTTGGGGGATAATAACAGATAAGTTCAAAGCCTTAAATTTATAAAATTCTTTTAGATATTTGTTGACATCTTGACATTCATGTTTATTTATTTCTATCATACAAAGAGTAAAGAGCACGAAATTAACCATATGTAAAAAAAAGCTAATCATTTTCATATTTCTTGGCATTTCCCAAAGTAAAACCAAACATACTATAGTAACTTCCCTTCGCGTTTGTTTTACTTTCGCTACAACTTCCTGTGATCCAAACATACCCAACAACTTTACTATTTTTATTAACTCTTCGTTTATTTCTTTCACCTAAAAGCAAATCTTCTATTTTTTCAAGCAAGAACAAATCAAACTCCGAAATCGACCTTCACTCGAAGATTCTTAGGGTCATTTATTGCACCATTGTCAGGATTAAGACCTCCCTTCTGTCCCAAACTCCTATCTGTGTAAAGCAGAACAACATCAAGCCATATAAATCCTTCAAAACCAAAAGCAACTTTACGATAAATGAGAATTTAAAGAAGGGATACCAAGTAAGTATGCGCTGTCTAAAGAAAAAACAAACTATCTCAGAGAACTAAGTCAGCTGGTTCCATTAGAAGGGAATTTAGGATAATACAGTATCAATTGAGCTGAAGAATAAGAAACGTTGCAGTGGACTGTAAACACGAAAATTGGTTTTGAATTTGGGTATTACCTGGAACCGAAGAGGAGCAACCCATATCCCACCCTATTCCGTATGTTGATGTATCAAGGGCGCCCTCGGAGATAGGTCGTGAGAGGAGATGAAGTTCTTTCCTTTCGATCTTGACTTGTTTAGATTCTGATAAAGTAAAAAACAAAAACGTGTATTATACTATTATACCGGATTGTGATCCAAGGAGCAGGGTGTTCGTGGGTTCGGTTTTGTTGGTTTAGGTTTTATGGTTTCGATTTTAGTCTGTTTCGGTTTTTCGGTCGATTTTGATTGGTTTTGGTTTTTAGCCGATCGGTTTTAGCTACTTTTAAAATAGATGAAACTGAGAATCGGACCACAAAAGTTGAGTCAATAGTGGTCAATTTGTATCGTTTTCTATCGATTTTAGTCATTTTTGCCTGTTTTTGTTGGTTTATTTTCGCTTGACCGATTTTTTAAACCAAAAGTATGAACCGTAAACCGAATAACCGATGAATTAGTCGGTTTCGGTTTTATCGGTTCGATTTTGGTTGTTTTCGGTCGGTCGATTTACATAAACTTATAAATTTCATATGAATAATTTTGTCTATTTTCTGAAAAACAACGTAAGAAGCCAATAACACAATTATATAATATGATAATAAGAAACAATTAAATAAATAAAAGAAACAAATGTAGTTCATCTAGTAATGCAAAGTTCTACAGAAATAAATGTAGTTCATATAATATTTTTATTAATTAAAAATTTTAAAATTGGGAGAATGATTAGCAAACTTGATCTATTGTTTTATTACTCAAGTCGATGAGTAAGAAGACCAAAGATAAAAGTTCAATGAAATCTTTGATGAGAGAAGAGACAATTGCAAAAAAATAATGTATTAAAAATGAGTTAAACGTCCATGAGAATCCATAGTTTTAAAAAACTCATAAAAATAAGTACGAAGTATATATTTGAATACACATAGATATTTTTTACTTTTAAAAGTCTACACTGAATACACTTAGACTTTTTAGATTTCTGAAAATATACAATGAGTACATCTAAATTTTTAACATCCATCCACTTTTAAGAATTTGTCACTAATTCCTTACACGATACACCACCTTGTTGAAATTCAATTTAGAATTCACATTTATTTTCATTTTGTACTCCATAGAGATGCAAAAAATAGAAATATAAAAAATGAAAAGAATTATACCTAAGCGTATGATAACCGCTTTCGCGGCGTTGTAGTAAAACGGAGTCTAACCTTTCGGTTTTTCCCCGAGTATCGTGTCTCTAGAGGAATGGCGGAGGAGCTTCTTGATTTTAAGTCCAGTCACAGGTTATCGCAAATTATTGGAAGCTTTCCAAATTAAAACTTTTGATTGATTTTCTAAACTACTTTTTGGAAAAGAAAGTAAATTAAATTGTGCAAATACTAATGATGGCTCAAAAATAAACTAAAGGAAAAAAATATAATATTAAACTTAAATGGATTGATGCAAATAAGGGCAATGAATTGAGTAATTAGAAATGGATATATTCTTGGACCTAGTAATTAGGGAAATTAAAACTAAAATTGGACTAATAATTTCTTTCCTCATAGACAAGAATAGAAACTATTTTCATTAATTTATCCTATTTCTAGGTGTCATTAATGTGTTAAAAATGGTTGGCTTGAATTAAATTCTAACCTCATAGACAAGGTAGAAATAATTCTCCAATATTTTAATTAATAAAAATAGCCAAATTCATTAACTAGTTAAACTCATTATTTAAGCAATTGAATTTATCTCTCATAGACAAGATGTAAATCCCTTTCATTAAATTATCCTATTTCTAGGCCTTATTAATGTGCTCGAATATGGTTGGCTTAAATTATTTTCTAATCTCATAGACAAGTTAGAGATAATTTTCCAAGAATTTAATTAATGAATATGGCTAACAATTATTAATTACTATTTCATCATTTCAAACAACTAGTCCAAATTATTAATTTTAATCCCTAATTTTTTGGTCAACAAGTCAATCCATATTCCTTTAGTCAATTCATGCCCAAAACAAATTTAGCTAATAAAGATCATTTTAACAATTAACAATATGAATATATTCAACATTAACAAGGAATTAAACATGGATGATAGCAAAAATTATATTATGGAACAATAAACTTGTAGAAACTAAAGTATAACTTTCTGGAATTTTTCACGAATTTTTGAACCTAAAATCCAATTTTAACAACTAATTGATAATTTTCCCAATTTTAACTAGAAAATGCAAAAAGCAACTAAAATTATTCTAAATTCGTTCTAAATTTTATATTGACTACTGGGAGTGATATTAATGTGAATTAAACTGGAATTAGGACAGAAACTAATTTTTTTTTTACCTTTTTGAGTATTTAATTTAATTTATGCAATAATAATAACTAAATGCCGGAATTAATTAAAAATTACCTCTATATAATTAATTGGAATGAATTCAATATCAAGAACTATTTTATTCAAAATTAAGAAGAAAATGCGAAATAATGTAATAATTTTCTGGGAATTTTTGAAGCACAGATAGAACAAACAAAGTACAGATTCAGATTCTACACATTTAAAGGATGAAAATACATATAAAGAACTCACAATTTGGAGCTAAAATGAGAAAGATATGAAAGATTGAAGTTGAAGGTGCAACAATGGTGGAAATCCGAGCTTGAGGAGGAAGAAGACGCCCTTTTTTATCTGATTTGGGCTTGAAATTGGTGTGTTTGAGATGAGGAAAAAGCCTGCTATTTATAGCAGAGAAAATCCCGAAGGCGTCCAAGCAGGCGGCCGCCTTCCGGCAGCATCTGGCCGCCTGCCGTCAAATCGTCGGCAGATTGGATCGCGGCGGATCCCGGCCGCCGCAGGCGGTCCAGCAGGCGGCCGCCTGCCATTCCTGTCTGGCCGCCTGTCGTCGATTCTCACCGGCCGGTGGTTGGTTTCGTCTCGTTGTGCCGCAGGCGGCCACTGAGGGCGGCCGCCCTCCGCCTGATGTCGGCAGCCTTCGGTCATTTTCTGGTTCCGAGTCAAAGCCAAACATTGACTTTCCAAAATAAAGCAGGCGGCCACACAGGCGCCCAGATTGGCCGCCTATTTGGGCGCCTTCTGCTAAAATCGTCCGGTAAATCCTGCGTTTCCTGATCTCCAAGATTGTCTTCTGGACCACTTTGATATAATGCTTGCTTCTTCCGGTATGAATTCATTTGTTACTCAAATTGACTCATTTTGTGCTCAATTGACCCGAAATCCCGCTAAACATATTATGGATGTGATTTTTACCTGATTTCACGAAACTTGAACCAAAATATATAAAATGTGCCTTTTCTTTCTATTTTCAATCAAAAATCGCTTAAATTTGATAAGAAAAAATAAGTACAAAAAATGGACTTATCAGCGTACTTGATCAATTTAATCACTACCGCACCCGTACCGTACACGCCCCTTTCTCCGCTTCCCCTCTTTCCGACCCTACCCGACTACAAAACTTATCTTCAAACTTTACCTTATTCTGATTAGGGCTAGGTCCGAAAAACAAAAAGCGAATCAAAATAAATAGAATGGCAACCAAATTAAACTGAACCATTAAGAAACCCAAACTAAATGTAAAAAACCGAACCATACCGTAGTTGTTTGGTTCGGTTTTGGTTTTTACCCTCAAAATCGAACCACACCGAGTAAACTGGACTAATTAAAATATGAAATTTTATTTGTTAATTGTTAAGCATTAATTTTATTTCTAATATCATCAATAGTACTCTCATTTGGTTTTCCTGTGCTAGAAAGTTAGTTTTTGTTTTATGTATAATTTATTTTATAAATGCATTTACACATTCGTTGCCTGCAATAATGCAATTATTGATATATTATGTCTTTTATGCATTTTACAATTTATTGCATGACGGTAATATGTTTTTACTGATTATTACTAATAAATTTAATTTTGATGTAACTTAAAGTTTTTATATTGATAGAACAAATATTAATCTCAACTATATAACATAGAACATATATATTCTTGAACATTTTTCAAACTAGTCATAAAAAAGTGTAAAACAAGGATATACACACTTATGTTTCAAAAAATGAAAAAATGTATTATCTCTTCTGCATACTCATATATATAAGTCAAGACATAAATTTCTTCTTTTTTTATTTTGTTTATTTGTTCTAATATGCTTGCATTTTTACGTAATATGTTTGATCCCCATTTATTGTATCATTTTAAATCAAATAACAATTGTTTAGTTAAAAAAATAGAAAAACACAAATCGAACTGAAACAAACCGAAACAAATTGTTTAGCTTTTATGTTTTTTATTCGTTTTTTTTCGGAGGTTTTGGTCTGGTCCCCCTCTTCAATTCTTTTGTATCTTTTTATCTGATTTTATCAATAAAATATGGCAAACGTCCCCCGGCGTTTGCCCCACTGATTTTGGTAGTTGGCCTTCCGGGGAAAAAAAATCAAACTTTCTTACTTCGATTCCATATTTGGTTTTTGGTCAAAACCAAATCGAAATAACGGAACTCACGCCTAATTTCGATCCTTCAGAAGGCAATCGCGGATTCGCGGGGTCAGTGAATGAAGTCATCCGTTTCTCACTTCCCTTTTCGGTCCGTCCCTTAAAAATGTCCCCTTTTCTTTTTTGGTAAACACAACAGTGCAAAACAGTGTCAAACTGTATAAAATAGTATCCAAACAGTGTCATTTTCTTAAATTGTGTGAAAGTCAAACACAGTCTTTTAAATTGGGACGTAGGGAGCATAAGAAACCAGTAATAATATATATACACTTAACGTACCTACAATCGCTTGCTTGCGTTATTTACTTGCTTTAGCTACTTTCAACCTTTCAGGTGATTGCTCGACGCATTCAAATACCCACATGAATGCTAGTTGAATCCATATGCCCAAACAACATAAGCATGGGCGGAGTTAGGGGTGGGCCAACCTAGGCCATGGTCCAACCCAAAATTTAAAAATGTCTTCATTTTTAAGTTAAAAAATTTCGTGTAAAATTTTTCCTATAAATATTCTTTGTACCGACCCAGTGCCCTGGCTCCGCCCCTGAATATAAGATAAGCTAAGCAAAGCAGCTAGATTGATTCCTATCCACCTATGCAATTCACATCCCTGTTTCATCTCTTGGGGCGTCAGTTTCATCTCTCCATTTCCCCATCTTTCTGCTTCAACAGTAGCACTCGCGGAGACAACACTGATGTCGTCCACTTCATGTAATGACGATGATGGAGCTCTTGATGATGACGATGTTCATCCTCGACGACATTTCCAACCAAAGCATTTGCATCGACGTCGATCCTGAAGCTAGCGAAGATATGGATTTTAGGCTTTGGGCACCCGGAGCAACAAGTGAGTGAGGTCACTTGGCATTGGTGAGTTAGTAGGTGATTGAGGTTACTCGGGCACCAAGGGTAGTCACTGGGGGCAATGTGAGGTCACTGGGGGCATCGGTGGCCAGGGCAACGGGTCACTGACCATCGGAGGAGAAAGTGACTATGGTCACTAAGGTGCCGGAGTGGGGTCACTAGGGCGAATGATCACTGAATTGTCACAAGAGGGCATCGAGGGTCATTGGCACAGTTGGTGTAACTATGACTAAATAAGAAATCACAAACACCAAAGTTCGCTATTAGTGGTTATTCATTGAGCACTAGAGTCACTACGCGGTGTGGTGTGTCAATGGAGCTTAAGAAGGGCAATTTAAAATACTTATATTTTGTATTTTTCATGTTTTAGGACTTATTTATTTATTTATTTATTTAGTACATCATTTTTTCATATTAGATTTTCAAACAAGGGCGGAGCAAGGGCACTGGGTTGATACAAAGAATATTTTTGAATTTTTTTACACAGATTTTTTTACACTAAAAATAGACATTTTTATTTGGGCTGGGCCAAAGTTGGCCCTCCCCTAGCTACGCCTCTCCTTTCAAAACATCATGAATTTGAAAACTCCAAAATTATTATTTTCAATCGCACATTGATTTGAAATTAATGCCATTTTATTACACTATCATTAACATTAATACTTCTAAAATAGTTGTATGTCACTAACTTTATAGACATGTCAATATACTTGTGATTTTCCATTTTTCTATTCGAGCTTATATTTTATGTTTTCAGTTTTAAAAATGTCGTTACTTTTATTTGAAAATGCCATCGTTTCGTATGAAAGTGGCATAAATAATGGCGTGTTTTCTATAAGAATGTCATATACCAAAGTGCCTTTATTATTTTTACATGGCATTACATAATAGGTCATCAATGTTTTTCAAAATATCAATGTCACCATAGATCAACCGTCAGCGATATAGTCCAGAGGTGACGCGGTGGCAGCTGCAGTCTCATTAGAGAGCATAGGCAATGAAGGTGGCGCCACCGGGTGACTGGGGTGGCAGTCTCATAGGAAGGGCAGTTTTCGGCAGCACTTGGAGGGTTGTAGGTGTTGCTGGGGAAGGTGTAATATTGAACTTCTAATTTGATTGAGAACTTCTTCTTGTACACACTACACACTTTAATACCCAACATATACTAGTGTTGGACTCGGGCCAGGTCGAGTCCAGAACAAGCCTAGGCCCAGTCGGGCTTTTGAAGGTTGGGGGAAGGCCAGAACCGACCCAGGGTTCCACCGGGTATGGGCCAAGCCGGGCCTCAGGCCAACCTTTTTTTTTTTTTTGCTTTTCTAATTAATCCCCGACCCCCCCTCACCCCCACCCCCCAAACCACCCCAAATGGCCCAAAACACCCAACCCAACCCGGGAAAATAAAAAAATTGGGGGAAAAAAATAAAAAGCCCGAACCAGGACCGACCCGGTCGGGCCGGTTCCATATTTCCATGACCCAAGCCCGCCCAACAAAACATCCGGGCCGGTCCTACCCGAACCGGGCTCTGGCGGGCCACCGGGTCGGGCGATTAGGTATATACGTTGGATACGAATCCCCAACAATAATCCGCTATCTAGAACCTTTGACAGGCGATCTTTTCACCGCAAGATTTGCGAATTGTGACTTTGATGAGACAACATTCCCGTTGTTAAGGGGAGATAAGAAAAAGGATTGTTCCGAAGAACGACGTGAATTATCCTGGTGTGTTCCTACACTGTCTCATTTTGATCCCCGCACCTCACACTGTGAAAGTGAAGTGAAAAGAATAATAGACCTGCAAAATGTAGCAGACTCAATGCCTGATGCATTTTCTGATATTGCAAAAGTGACAAAATCACACATACCAGCTGCAAATGTGCCTGCAAGGTTAGAAGTCCCCAAGGGAGGGCACAGTGCCGTAGTAGGAGGCACTACAACCACACTTAGTGGAGGTGTGGTTGAGGCTGTGGCTCCTCAAAGGAAGAGAGGAAGACCACTTGGTTCGATTGATACTCGTCCAAGGAAGAAGAGGTCGAGTACGGCACAACCTAATCCATTAATCATCGATGAACAACATTCATCCCATGAGATTATCTCCGATTATAGTTATGTCTATGAATCATTACTGGAGGACGCTCCGATGATCGAAATGATTCAAGAAAACAAGGAAATCTCTATGGATTATGAAAATGCACATGTGCTAATGGAAAGATCTTCCATACACATCGATGATATATTTGCATTTACAGTTGCTCAAGAAATTATAGAGCACGATGATATCGAACCACGCTCTGTGGCAGAATGCCAACAAAGAGCTGATTGGCCTAAATGGAAAGAAGCAATCCAGGTTGAATTAGATTCCCTGACAAAAAGGCAGGTATTTGGTCCGGTAGTGCTAACCCCACCAAGTGTAAAGCCTGTAGGACATAAATGGGTATTTGTCAGAAAGCGTAATGAGAAGAATGAAGTCTTAAGGTACAAGGCTCGCCTAGTGGCGCAAGGTTTCTCACAACGCCCTGGGATTGACTACGAGGAGACCTACTCTCCCGTAACGTTATCACGTTCTGATACATAGTCAGCTTACCAGTTTCTGAAGGATTGGAAATGCAATTGATGGATGTGGTTACTGCATATCTGTATGGGGATCTTGATTCGGAGATATATATGAAAGTACCCGACGGACTTTCACTACCTAAATCAAGTGACTCTAAACCACGAAGTGCGTTTGCAATAAAATTGAAACGCTCACTTTACAGATTAAAACAATCCGGGCGGATGTGGTATACCCGCCTAAATGACTACTTGATTAGGAAGGGATATAAGAACGATGAGCTTTGCCCCTGCGTATTCATAAAGAAAACGAGTTCCGGATTTGCAATCGTAGCAGTATATGTCGACGACATGAACATAATTGGCACTCTTGACGAAATAAGAGAAACCGCAAGCTATTTGAAATCCGAGTTTGAGATGAAAGACCTTGGGAAAACTCGATTTTGTCTAGGTCTTGAATTAGAACATCGAGTTTGTGGAGTATTAATCCACCAGTCTGCGTATATCCAAAAGGTACTCAGGCGATTTAACATGGATAAAGCGCACCCTGCTAGCACTCCCATGGTGGGCCGAAGTCTAGATCCTAAAAAGGATCCATTTCGTCCAAAGGAAGATGACGAGGAGGCATTAGGAGCTGAAATTCCATACCTAAGTGCAATAGGCGCATTATTGTACTTAGCACAATGCACTCGGCCTGATATAGCATTCTCAATGAACTTGTTAGCTAGATTTAGCTCTGCGCCTACGCAGCGTCACTGGAACGGTATCAAGAATATCTTTAGATATCTTAAAGGGACCAGTGAGTTGGGACTATCCTTTCCCTACGGAGAGACGTCGAAAACCACAAATGGAATTGTGGTGCAAAGGACAAAACGGTCACCCCCCTGAAAACCCCAAATGATGTCTTGGTAGGTTTTGCTGATGCTGAGTACCTCTCCGACCCTCACAAAGGCCGTTCCCAAACTGGCTATGTTTTCACAATCGGGAACACGGCGATATCATGGAGATCAACTAAGCAAACCCTTGTGGCTACCTCCTCGAACCACTCAGAGATCAGTGCTCTACATGAGGCGGTCCGTGAGTGTATATGGTTAAGAGCTATCATTGCACACATTCGAGGAACTAGTGGCTTAAAGCCTACCACTGAAGAGCCAACCTGCATCTACGAGGATAATGTAGCCTGTATCGAACAAATGAAATTAGGATACATCAAGGGTGACAATACAAAACACATATCTCCTAAGTTCTTCTACAATCAGCAACAACAGGCCTTCCTCAAGATCCAAGTAAATCAAATAAGTTCGGAAGAAAACGTAGCAGACTTGTTTACCAAGTCATTGCCCAAGGCCACATTCGAAAAACATGTGAAAAACATTGGAATGTGTAAGCTTTCTGAAATCCCTTGATTAATGTAAATATCAAGGGGAGGTGTAGACTTCAGGCGGAGTCTTACACCCTCACGTTATACTCTTTTCCTTAAACCAAGCTTTATTTTTCTCCCATTGGGTTTTTGTCACTTGGTAAGGTTTTTAACGAGGTAACTGTGAGTAACAATCAAGGTAAAGAATCCAAAAGGACTCAATGAACAAAGTCCAATAAACTCTACTCTCTCGTCAAGGTTTATTTTTCCCACAGGGTTTTTGTTATTTGACGAAGTTCCTACACGACAACTAGCTTGGTGTGCATCACTCTATCTACAACTCAGCACAAGGGGGAGTGTTGAAGGAAATTACTTTAATGTGCATTCGTTATAGATAGAAAGTGTATCTAGGGATTATATGTATTGAGCTAATTGGCCCATTGGCCCATTCATTGTGAAACCCTAATCCCTCCTATTTAAAGGGGCTCACTAATGGAATGAAACCACTCTCACTTCCCTACAACATACTTCTATTTGTGCACATTTTTAATGTTTCTCTTATGGTAATATAATATTCTCTTGCTTCTAGTGATTATCAAAATTAGTAGCACTTGAACAATATGCCTTCGGCTCTTGGAGATTGCTTACTACTACTGAAAATTTCAACACATGTCATAACTCATTAACAACAAAAGATTGGTGTGATTTCAAAATTCAAATCGTGTAGTGTCATTTGTTTCTAACAAACTGATGTTGGACGCCCAGAACATTTTCATGTGAATGCGCCTCATCGCAAGCAAGCTTCGATGGCCCTGCATACTTCAATCAGAAACAGTTAATCAAATTGAACTTATTGCAATATTGGCTAATGTCATACAGAATTTGACAAGTAATTAGACTGCTTGTGGCATCAAATCCTGCCTTATCTCCGATGATTAAGGGCTTAAGGCCTTATTTGGTAGCATTGATCGGGTTATTTGAGCTTAAGGCCTTATCTCCGATGATTACCAACTATTTTTTCTTATAATTCAGTCTGGCAGCTTAAAATCTCAGGCTTTGGACTTTTCAATATGATGAGTCTAACAAATTGGCTAATCTCATGCAAAATTCATCAAGTAGTCTCCAACTGCTTGTGGTATAAAAATCTTGGCTTATCAATGATGATGATGGCCCTGTTTGATAGCATTAACTGTCTTATTTGAGTCACTTATCTGGTTTAAATCTACTTTACCAAACGTGTTTTCTTGAAAAGATTCAGTCATGTCAGCCAAATGAGTTTTACCATATGTATTCTAAGTTATTTGAATGTTTCAAGACTAACCTATAAAAGAAACATGAAAAAAGAATAGCATAATTCATTTCAAACCAGTACCATCCAACTTCAAACTACACAACAATTCTTGGTAAAAAAAAAAACACAACAATTCTTGGTTCCTCAATTCATGGCAATTAAGTACTCCCACCACCCCTTACAATAAGGTCTTCTCTTACATTTCTAGTTATTCAATAAAGGCGTCTCATAGTTTGCAGAACGAATGAATCTCATACCGAGTTTGCATAATTGAATCGGGGGCACACATCAAGGTTAAGTATGGGGTTTATTCTAATACCTTATTTAAATGTGAGATTTTAAAAGGTAAACCTGATACCAGTAGCCTTAGCCTATTACTCCTAACTTAAACAGAGTATGTTGGTTTCATATTTTACATTTAGCATGTTTGAGATAAACACTACAACATGCATACATGCAAATGGAGACATGGTCTAGCATAACATTTGTTAATTTCAAGGCTTGTTAGGAAAGTGGATTCACTTACATGTTTACAATTGATCCTTTTCAAACTGGTGTATCAAAGTGGGATCAACATTTTCTTCAGGCTCCCATGTCGCCTCTTCAATGTCTGACCACTTCACCAAATACTCCCTTTTCCCACCCTCCCCTCCTTCCCTTCTTTCTAAAACTCTCTCTGCTACGGCATACTCCAGCCCAGCCTCGAAATCCCTCACCAAATCCTCAGCTATCAGCCCACATTTCACCCACTCATTCGCCTCTCCGTCCTTCCATTTCACCAGATACTCCACCTGCTCCCCCTTTCCTCTCTTCTCCAATATCTCCTCCACTTCAGCAAACTCGTAAATCGCCTCTTCGAGTGCCGCAATTACTTCCCCTAACCCTAACCTTCTATCCAATTCCATCGGGCTTTGCTTCTTCATGATCGTCCTTGCCAGGTCAAGCGGCGTCTGCCCTTGGTCATCCTCCGCCTCGGGATCTGCTCCCAGCCTGATTAGCATCTTCACCGCTCCAGGCCAGACGTAGCCTGCTGCCATGTGTAGAGGCGTCAAGCCGCCACCGCGCTTGTCCCTGTAATTGACGTCCGCCCCCGCATCTGCCAGTAGTTTGACGCAGTACTCAGATCCAAGCCCGGAAACGAATAGTAGAGCCGTACGACCGTTCTCGTCAACGGCGTCCACGTCCCTCCCGTCATCGCTGGCTTCCACTAGCTTCCTCAGAGAAGATTCGTCGGCCTTTTTGACGGCTGTCCACCACGGAGTCTCGTACTCGGCGACGACGTCATTGGCGATGTAGTCGGAAGGGACCCAGGTCGGGGCATGTTCGTCTTTCCACTCTATCAAGTATTCCATCCCTGTTCCAGCTTCAGTTGCCCGGCGGCTACCGATGATTTTGTTAACCTCGCCGTATGTTTCGTCCTCCACATAGTCGTCAAATTGCTGCGGCGGCGCTAACGCTGCTTCTGTTTGTTTCTGGGTCTCAATAGCGGTGGAAATTGGAAGATTTCGGCGGACTACGCGAAGTAGGGGTAAAGTGATTGGTCGAGGTGATATGAAGAGAGTGGGGAAATGGGCTTTGGAAGTGAAATGGGAGATATAAGAAGCAGCGAACATGGCGGCGTTCATGGTGAGAAGTATTGTGATGGATTGGGTCTTGGGTGGCCATGAGCTGCTTTGAGTTTCTCCAATTCGATAAATCAATTCCAAAAAGGGGTAATTCCTTAAAAGGGACTAAATAAAAGCTATATTGCACAAGTAGGAGTAGAGGTATTAAATTTCCAGAATAGGACTAGTTAGTATGTATATGCCCATTCTACCCTTAGCATATTTTAACATTTAAAAATTCACTTTTTATCTAATAAAAAATCATAAAAATGAAATTACAAATGCCGGCACCTTCTACCGACTCTCACGCCTCCCAGCACCATCACTGTTGAAGACCGGGAAAAATGCCAAAAAAAATTTCGGACTACCAAATTGAAGCAACAAGGTCATATTAATGGCATTTTCAAACTAAAATATGGCATTTTGAAGAATAATAATGTAATTTTAATGGCATTCTGAGCATACAATTTGCAGTTTTTAATAAACAAAGAAGCAATCAAGCATCTGAGGCTGTTTTGTTATTTCACGAAGGCATCAATTCTTGACACCTCTGGAGCTATCACTGTGCATATGGCTATCGACTGGCATTCATTCTGCTAGCAACACCTCTGCCGGAAAAGGCTAAATCTGTCGTCAGAGCCAAAACCAGAGAAGAAGAAGGTCCCACGTTGGTCGCTGGTCACCAGATCTACGAGCTACTTCACTCAGGTCACCAGATCTCGAATCGCAACTCGCCGACAGTCTCACGCTGGTCGCCGCTGCTCACCGTCGGCCTCTTCAACTCCGCCGTCTTTGCCTTGTGCACCCTCGTTCACCATCGATCGAATACCTTCATGCCTACTCTCCCGCTATCCGAATCGCGGATGTAATGTTTGAGTTTCTATCTTCCGCTTTAAACGAAATAGCAGGGGTAAAAATGACAGATGAATAAAATATACTCCTATTTAGGATTAAAAATAACCGCACTCCTATTTTAGTAAACGAAGTAAATTTTACTCCCATTTGTAACCATTTTCCCTTCGAAAAATCAATTAAAGATTAAAAGTATCTCATTTTTATCTGCTATCGTGTGGTCACAATTGGGTCAACACATTTAAGTGAGACAACACCTTTAAAAACACCTTTAAATGCAGCTTCATTTGGCCCACATTTATTGTGAGGTAAAAATGGCTTCATTTGGCCCACATTTATTGTGAGGTAAAAATGGGGTACTTATAGTACAATCCTAAAGATTATTCGGTTAGAAATTTTTTATTGGATTATCTCAAAGTAAATCAGATAAAAACAAAATAAATCATATCAGATTTCGACAATTATAAAACACTCATTGATGTATACTCCGTAATAGTGTATCTACATTATACGGAGTATAGTTTAGGAGACATTGAGCCAAGAGAGAAGATGAATGTGATGATCCCGGATAGAGGTAAAAGTCTAGAGGGGGGGTGAATAGACTTTTAAAGCTTTTTCAATTTTGAAACACTTTTCCCTCTAGATAAGTTGATCTATAATCTTTTGGGAGATTAATAGATGCACAGCGGAAGTCTTTAACCTCTTTATACTGGGTGTGAGATAACTTTCTAGTTTAGATGATGTTTAGACTGGTTATGAGAGGAAGTAGGCTTGGCAGTTGACTGGTGAGCAAGTAACTACTTAGGCTGCTGCTGCACAGGCAGTTTGCTGACTGGCAGGCAACTGCTGAGTTGGCAGTTGGCTGGTAGGCAGGTTACTGCTGAGGCAACTGTTAAGAACAGGATGACTCTTGGATGGCTTTTTGTTCTGGCTTGTTATGGAGTTTGGAAAGATACGTATGGATGGGCAGTGGGCTCAGCAGGAGGGTGAAGACCAGGGTACTGCTGAGGCACCTTCTGAGTTTAAGACAACTTCTAGTGAAAAACACTCTCAAGGAGAGTGAGTTATTAAGCAGTAGGCTAAGCAGTAGAGTCGATGAAGACTACTGCTTAGGATGCTGCCGGCAAACTACAAACCTTTAGTGAGATGTGTTTGGTGTGTGCTTTGTATGTATGAAAGTAAATCAACACACCATATATATCCTGGTTCAGAGGTGGTGTAATCCTCCTACATCCAGTCCCATTCTATTTCAAATGGATTTCCACTAAAGTATTCAGCCCAATACAATTAGTGCCAATCTAGCCTTGACAACTCTGGCCTAGATTGAAGGTTTTTCACAATGAGTATAACACCACTTAAAGTTACTCAGTCCTTAGACTTTTCTCAATTGATCCAGTGGGGATCAAAAGGTACTCTATCTATCTAACCACACTTTAGGATCCGAACAACTGTTCTCCTAAGTGTTTACAATCACTTGTAACAATACAAGGAATATTCTGGCCACCAACTAAAAACTAAGCTCTAAAGGTATGAAGGTGTTGATCTAATCTAAGAGCTTAGTGAAGCATGAGTCAAAGCAGAGTATTCTAGCACTTCCTCTTTTGCTGGATATTCGTAGTGTAATAACAGAATCTCTTGCTTTGAACTCAATGACTTATCTTTGAACTCATGCTTCTGCCTATTTTTATAGGCATCTCCAGTAGATTAATCTCCTCCGTTGGTTAAGAGGATTTAATCCTTGACGTCCAAAGTATTGTACTTGCGTCTTCTTGTGTTGGAGCAGGATAAGGAATTGTCTTTGAAGGCCACTTGCTTTGTACGAAGATAAAACCCATACCTCAGGTCTTCTTATCGCTGCACGCCTATTCTGATAGGTTTCACTGTTCACCTATTCTGATGTCTTCGCTGTTCTTGCATTCTGAGTGTATTGGCCTTGTCTTGCAACTACACTTGTGAAGCTGAGTGCGTGAACCTGCTCAATTTGTGTAGTGAAGTAGTAAAATGTGTGACTTAGAATATTTTGTACCAAATAAATTTTGTACTGGTAGGATCTTTTAAATATCCTATTAAGGTAAACTTACCTTATTGCATTTTGTTCTTTCCAGTACAATTTATTTGGTACAAATTTTACAATAAAATTTGTCACTTATTTTACTAATCACTTTCTTTCTTAAGTGACATGATTAAACTTATGTACCATATAAAAACTATACTGGTTGGAATAAATATCCATGTAAGGTAAAAAAGAATTTACCTTATTGCATTTTATAATTCCAGTATGTTTAATCTGGTACATAGTTTTTACATTGGTGTTTTTGTCACTTTTAGATAACTTTAGCAGGTATTGTGTACAACTTAACTGGTAGGATAACAAATCCTATTAAGGTAAAAGTTATTACCTTATTGCATTTTGTGTTCCAGTTAGTTGTTCACAGTTCATTAAACAAATAGATTTAACTAGTTTATATGATATCCTTTTAAGACAATAAAATATTGCCTTATTGTATTTTATGTTTTTCCAGTTATATCTATTTGTTTAGTTGAAAAACCTCCTCCTTTCAGATGACATTTTACTAGTAACAATAAGTCAAGCAGAGTACAACATTTCCTAAAGCTACAAATGAAGGGGAGAAATCATTGAAGAGTTTTGGCATCAATCAAGAAGAACTGTTCATCAACATCTTGTAGTCTAACAGAATGTGTAGTGTGAATTAGGAATTAGGTTTACAAGATCTCTCAAGAGAGTATATATAGAGAAAGCACGCGTTAGGCGTTAATATGAGTCTGATAGGTCTAACTACGTAAAAGACTAATCAAATAGATGCAAATAATATGTGAACTGCACAATAATATAAATGTTGTCCGCTGAGTGTGTGTGGACCGCAGTTGAGGCCCAATACTCATGAGATTGAGGGTCCGAATCTATATACTCTATCACACATAAAATAGATAGCACACTTAAACAAATAAGATTAAATCAGATTAAAAATATCCCTTTTATGGTCTAATTAAAATAGGGATTTTGACACAGATACTTTAAAAAACATGTTGACAAAAACTAGGACTAATTTTAAACTTTTCCAAAAACATGACTAGCAAGACTTCTATACCCTCCCAGTGAAAGTGACCACCAGAGCTATAGTGTCAGTGACCACCGGACACATAGGATGTGGCATTCATGGATGATGGATATGTTGAGTTCCTCGAATTTATCTATCTTTAAGATGTGTTCAAGGGGAGTTAAAGATGAGTTTGGAGAGCATGTCGGCCTCGGCGTTTTCGTCCCTTGGGATCCGAGTAATCTTGTGGGCTTTGAACGTTTTCGTGCGACCCGATGATTTGGTCAGCTATCAGTTTAAAATCGTACTTAAAGCGAATGTGTTTCGCTTTTATCCCAGCTTCGAATCTGAGACCGCTGAGGAGGGCGTCATACTCGGTTTCGATGTTGGGTGTTCTAAAGTTGAAGCATATAACATAGTATATGCTCTGAATCCGTCAAGAAAGATGAGGCCCACTCCTCCTCAGCATGCCCTGAAGGCCGAGGAACCGTTCATCAAAAGTGTCGACTAATCCATCCATCCCTCTTAATCTTGAGATATAAATGTGCACGAGATAGAACATGATAGCTCATTCATCTAGAAAAGAAGGGAGAGATGAATCCTTCCACATCCGCAGTTGCCACGACATCCAATGACCCTCTTATTGAAAATTTTGAACTAGGTGATGGAGACTTCTATCTCCATACCTCTTCACAAAGCACTCTACTTCATTCATCGGGAAACTTACCTCCCAAATTCCAACAAACAGGTCTTCTTCCCATCTTAGTGTTTAAAACAAGAATATCACGTTCATACAAACTCAAAACTCTCCTTTTTATTTCAATTTCACACAGTAATTATACATTCTCATGTGGGTATGAATTCTACTACGGCTGATAGCCTTACCAACCTGGGGGTGTGTAAGACTGAGGGAGAGCCGGAAATATACAAAGTGCAGACTTAGTAGGAATTTTGGCAGAATAACACTAAGCTAGAAATCGATATTGTGATCCCTTTTCATAACCCGGGAGATGATATTTATAGTGTACAAGTGAATACTTGGTGAACAACTAAAATAACTAATTCTCTAATCTGTTGTCACATGTAAAGCTAATGGGAAAGATAATATTTGATTGATTGGTACTGTTGTACCAACTTTTGTCCTTGCGTAAGAGAATGGCTAGATAAGTCACGTGTGTAAGTGTGGCAGCTGGCATGTGTAATAGAATATGATGACGTCAGCCTTGGGACAACTGTCATAAGGTGACGTACCCTGACCTAGGCGTTGTGAGATTTCAACACAGAATTGTCCAAGTCCACGATCTCTATCTGAGGTCCTGAACTCGGGCAAAGAACACGTGCCAAGCTCAGGTGTCAATGCTTTATTAGCTAAGAGGTGGGGAACCTTGGATCGTAATGTGAAGTAGGCATGTCTTTGTTGATTCTTGATCTCACAATGCGGAGTTGGCTTGAAGGTCATACTCAGTGCAGGAATTGCCACCGACCTCAGTGAGGGTCAACCTTGCCCTCGGCTGCAGTTTTGGACTTGTCTCGGTGATATGAGAACGAGTTTGGAGCTCGGTATTGGCCGGAGTTACCTTAGTGGCCAGAGTTACCTTAGTGATACCCCTGGGGTGTATGACAATATACTCCATCAAGATTATTAATGCTAATCATTAATTTATTTTGAGACACAAACGACTTTAGTGTCGTGAATCGATTAAAAGTTTGAAGAATAAAGTGAGCCAAATATCAAGTGCATTCACAATGATATATACCATGAGAAAAATGAGAGAAGAATAAGAAAATAATAAGAACAAAAAAAGATAAGAAGGAGAAGAGGTGGCCGGGAAGAACTAGCAAGCCAGAAATAGGTAGAAAAGTAAAGAAAAAAATAAAAAACAAAATTATTACAATACTAGCAAAAAAAACATTAACCTTCCAAAATATTAACTGATCGATGTGATTCTTTTTGTAGAGAAAACATGTTTATGTGTTGCTTAATACATGGGTATAGGTGATGGATTTACAATGTAAATAGATTTATTTAATCCTTTTCCCTAAACAAACAAACAAACCAGAATTTGCCCCTCTCACAATAATGGATGTTTGTGCCTATTGATAGGGGCGTTGGAAAGTGAATAGGGAAGGGTGGTGGTGAGGGAAAGCAGGGCGGTGGAAACAAAGAAAAATATTTACTCGCACGGGTAGCTCAGTTGGTTAAATAGTGTAGAAGTTGGAAGAATGATAAAGGATCGAAACTCGCAGTGGCCGTGTGGAGGTTACATCCCCTGCGTACTGGATTGGACACAAGGTCTATCACCATTGAACTGACTGAGTCAGTGTAACTAACAAGTTCCCAAAAGCCTTATCGGGTCGCAGCGTGGGGGTTCTTAGAATTGGAGATTCAGGGTTCTTAGAATTGGAGATTCAACCTGTTGGAAGAAGAAAGAAAAAATAAATTATAAAAATAATAAAATATGTAAGGTAGATGATTTCTCAGTGAGATGGTACTTATGTGGCAATGAAGTGGCGACATGATGATGTGTCAATGTTGAGATCAGAGAATGAAATCGCAATGTGACCTAAATAAGACCGACTTGCTAAAATTCTAATTGGAAATCACCTGATTTGATTTGCATTGGTGGAGCATTATCTATGTAAACTGAATTAAGAAGTTAAAGATAATTAAATTGAGAGTCTATTGTGAGTTTTCTAAAAAAAAAGAAACTTTCTTATTCACGATAAATAAAGTTTAGCATGATTTCTCAAATAGGACCAGGAGTGTTTTTTCTAACTCATCTGCTCTTTATTTATCTATTTCATTTACACTCTACTTTTTCCTTATATCTAGTGACTCCACACCACAAATCACCACTAGTCAATTTTTTTTATAAATTTATCAAGAAAAAAGTGTCCGTCACATCCAACTCCTAATAAGTCCATCACCTCAAACTATATATCAACAACATGTCACCCTCACGGGTAGCTCAGTTGTTCGAGTGGTGGAAAGTTTAGAATAATGACCAAGGATCGAAACCTGCGAGTTGGGCTAGACTTCTGGTACACACGGGTATAAGGTAGTGTTGGACCCGGGCCGGGTCAAGGCCCGGTCGGGCCTCGGGTCTTATAATGGTAGGCCCGGGACCGGCCCGGTCAATGACCGGTTCCGGTTCGGGCCGGGCCACCCGCCGGGCCGGGCCGGGCCAGTAATTTTTTTTAATTAATTACTCCCTCCGTCCCAAAATTATCTTCATAGTTACTATTCACATGGTCAACTCAAATTACTCTTAATCTTTTACTTTATATATCAAATTTTTATCAAATTCAAATTTTCTTAATCAGGCTTTGTAGCGGTTTTAATGTAGTTTCTGAATATGTAAATTTTATTTACTAAAAATAATTCGAGTGTGAACAGGGATCAAGTTGCTTTATCGTCGGTCAAACATCGTAAACCGAACTATGAAGATAATTCTGGGACGGAGGTAGTATATATTATACAATTTGCTATTAAAAACAAAGTTCAAGTGCATTTATTTGAAATAAGAACTACATTTGAGAATTGAGAAAAAAATAACAATACGAAATACATTTTGTAATGAATATCAATTGGGATTTCCGCCACCGTTGGTTGTTGTTTTCCCTTTGTCACAGGACTTCATATGTTTTATTGGCATCCCGTATCCGTATGAACGCCCCAAGCAACACTCTTTCTTGCACCACCTGCAAGTTGCCCACCACAGTCCGGTCTTCGGGTCCTTCCACTTGTCAAAATTGTTTTGCATAAGGGAAGATGTACTTTCCATATTTAAAATGGTATATGTATAACTGTATAAGTAGGAATGTAGGATAATAAGAGAAGATGAAGATGGAGAAGAGTTTGAGAAGAATTGGAGAAGAGGTGTAGAAAAATGTTAGAAAATAGATGTATTTATAGATGTTTTTGAACCCCACTCTCCACACCACCACCCCCGGGACCCCCCTGCCCCCCACCCATAGCCCCAACGGCTATATAGCCGTTTGGGAGGTTTGAATTAACTTTTTTTTTTAAGTTATACACATATTGTAGAATAAATTAATTAATTTAATGAATTAAGTAAAACTAAAACTATTTGTACTTAGAAAAGTGGTTTGATTTATAATTTACAAATGTTACAAAATAGGTGTATAAGTATTTAAACAAATTACATATTGTAAATGTATTTTTAATTTAAAAACCGGCTTTATATTTTAGAAAAATAATTTTAAGTCGTTAGATTGTAACCAATTAATTAATTTGAGAAGTGCTACATATGAAAAAGTGAACACATATTTATTTGAAATATGAAGTACAAGTTTACAAATTAATTTGAAGTACAACTACACAATTTTGAAATATGAAGTACAAGTTTACCATTTTGAAATATGAAGTACAAGTATAAATAAATTTGACAAGTGCTATAAAATACATTTTATAATAAATTCTAAAATACTAATCAATCGGAATCTCCGGCATAGGTAGAGCCACCATCGGTTGTTGAGTCATCCATAAAATCTTGGGAGGGGGTGATGCTCAATTCTTGAGTTCTACGTGCGGCCTTCAACCAATCGTGGTAGCATATAAGCGTCTCAAGAGACTCCGCGCTCAATCTCGATCTAGATGCCGTTAGGACGTTGCCGGCCGAACTAAATTCTTGTTCCACAGCAACTGTCGAAACCGGCATTGATAGTACTTGCTTAGCCATCCATGCTAAAATCGGGAACGTTCTTTCTTTTGACTTCCACCAGTCTAGAACGTCAAAGTCATCATTTTCTTCAAAATCAACTTCATATGTTAAATACAAAGTAATCTCATTCAATGCGCTTTGTTCAGTGACGTGAGTTGTTTTAGTTTTTTTCATAAGATTGCCAAATGCAGATTTAAAAATCGATTTTCCTTTAGATGAAGATGTTTGTGACGGGGGAGGGGGAGCGTTGCTATATTGTGCACGAAACTCATTAAATAAGGCATAGAATAAAGTACTAACCTCGTTGTATTCCGTTTTCGGATCTATGGGGTTATCGTCATACATTGGAAATTCACCGAAAAATGCAAGATAATAGAAGTTGAAACAATCTTCCAAATTAGCAAGTTTATACCGAGGATCGAGAATAAATGCAATATCATAAATATGGGGAATATGCGCATAATATTTTAAAAACTTTTCCTTCATATGATCACAAAAATAATGAACGAAAACGGCATTCTGAAATTCTTTAAAAGCATCGGCGAGATTAACAGCTTGTGGAATAAATTGGTTTGCGGTAGGTTTATAAACATGACTAAAAGTTTTAGTAGCATTAAAAAAATATATCAAAACATTACAAATTTTTTCGCAAGTGTCGATCTCAGCCGCGTTTATAATATAGTTATCATGTTCTTTTAAAAAAGCAGGAAAATGTTCTTTATATCTAAGAACAACTTTAAGTAATTTATAAGTACTATTCCAACGAATACTCAAATCTTTAGGAAAAGCAACATATCTCACACCTCTTTCAGTCAAATAACTTTGCCATTTTAATCTAAGTTGACCTGATGGAGTATATGGCCCGGGAACCCCCGGCCCACAGACTCCTACTAATCTATCACAAGCCCAACAAGCCCAAGGAGCTCAGGAGGCCCAAGATTCGGCGGCCCAAGCGTCAAGAAGCCCACAGTACACACAGGGATGCCTTCGGCCTCCTTGGCCGAAGGCTCTAAAACTCACAGAACCGCCATATTTGACCATGCGAAGCTACTGGGAGAAAACGACAGAAAACAGGAGCCTTCGGCACTGTGGAGCCCTCGGCACCAGGGGAAGCCCTCGGCTGAGCCAAGCCTTCGGCTACACAGGGAGCCTTCAGCCATACATGAAGCCTTCGGCCATACATGAAGCCTTCGGCCACACAGGGAGCCTTCGGCCATACATGAAGCCTTCGGCCACACAGGGAGCCTTCGGCCATACATGGAGCCTTCGGCCACACATGGAGCCTTCGGCCATACATAAAGCCTTCGGCCATACATCAAGCCTTCGGCCATACATCAAGCCTTCAGCCATACATGAAGCCTTCGACCATACATGAAGCCTTCGGCCATACATGAAGCCTTCGGCCATACATGAAGCCCTCGGCCATACATGAAGCCCTCGGCCATACATGAAGCCTTCGGCCACACAATGCCTTCGTCCACACAAAGCCCTCGGCTACGCGAGGAGCCTTCGGCTAAACGGACTCAATCATCGAAGATTCCCTTTGGAGACAGCCAACCACCGCATTTAATGCGACGTCACATCCACCCACCGCATTTAATGTGGGGAACGTGCGATGGTCGGTGCCACCCCGATTGATGTGACCCCTCGGCCGTTGGATTACTCACACGCGTACTCTCATCACATTTATTGCTGCTATAAATAGCAGCCCTTATTCTCCTTGTAAACCACGCTGAGTTCATTTAATAAATCGACTCTCTCTCCTCCTATTTTGCTCTGACTTCTCTCTAGTTATTCCCGCAATAACCCCTCGGATAAGATACCCCCCGGGTAGACTATCCATCATGACCATTACCCCAAATACGTCTAATCCCCCCCTTTATTACCTCCATGGAATCTCCTAACGCTTTTAAACCGTCTTGCACACATAAATTTATAACATGGCATGCACAGCGTTGATGAAAAAATCTACCCATCAAAGAATTGGCACCACACAACTCACGCAATCTAGGTATAGCAGCAGTATTATTAGTAGCATTATCGAAACCAATAGCAAACACCTTATCAATCAAATTATACTCAATTAAAATACGCTCAATCAAAATATAAATATGTTCAACGGTGTGACGATCATTAAATTCACGAAAAGCAAGAACACGTTTATGCATATTCCAATCCTCATCAATATAATGTGCAGTCAGACCCAAATAATATAAATGATGAAAATCATCCTCCCATATGTCAGAACAAATAGTAACACGCCCATCAAAGTTTGCAAAAAAAAATTGTAACCTTTCCTTTTCCGCATTATAAAGCCTTATTATTTCTTTCTTAACAGTTTTGCGACTATAATTTCTAAATTGAGGATTTAAACTACCTTGTGCATAATCTCTTAAAGCAAGACTTTCAGAAAACAAATAAGGCAAATTTTCTTCACAAATTAAGTTAGTCATACCAGTCAAATTTTGTGCATCATTGTAGGAGAAATTACCAAAAGGTTGAGAATTCGCAAACCTCGATATTTGAGTTTGCTTCCCCGTTCCGCCGCCTAATTTTGCATACTCCACGGGGTGCTTTGCCTTAAGATGCCTTGCGGCGGATCCGTATCCGCCGGAGGTTCCCAAACTATAATTGTTGTTGCACCACTTGCAAGTTGCGTGCCAATAGCCGGTTTGTGGGTCCTTCCATTTATCAAAATTATTTTTCATTAGTTCAGACTTACTTTTTTTATTACCGGTGGCGGTTTGGGATGAGGCAGGCGCGTCGGCGTCATGGCTGCCGGCACCCTCCTCCTCGGCCGTCTCCGGTTCCAATTCCTCCGCATCTTCATCCTCAAGCTCCTCTTCGTCAATGGTCGTCGACATTTGTTGTTGTAGAAAGCGGTTATTATGTCGGGCCAATTCTTGTTGGAGTTGTTCTTCGGACATCGCATCTCCATCTCGCCTTTGGTAACCCGTTTCAAAATCATCTCGGCTTTGAGATGAAGAACCGGCAAGTTCTTTACCTTTGCGGGATTTCTTCCTCCCAATCTCGTTCCTTCGATTGCGTTGGAGGTTACCCAAATCAACCGAATATCTACCACCTTCCATGTTAAAAATGTAACAAATATTAATTGACAACCAATATAATAATGGATACAAAACTAATGCAACTAATTAAAACTATTTTAATTAATACTTCAAACTAATTTAGTGCAAAGTAGAATTAATGTGTGACTTTAAAATTAAAATTATACCAACTTTTGAAGTACTTTAATTTAGTAAAAACTAATTAAATAAAATGTTAAGTACTTTAATTAAATGATTGAACTACTATTTCTTCCTACAAATATAAATGGAAAATAAGAAAATGTGACTTTAACTATAATGAATTAATGACAATTAACTAGTTTATTGAAGTAGAGTTGTTTTAACAATTAATGAGAATACTAATGAAGTAAATAACTAGTATAATGAAAAATGTAACAACCATGCTAATTAACTAAGGAAAAATTGAAAATAATAATCCCAACTATTGCTGGTCCGCTGAAAATAATCCCAACTATTGATTATTTTTGTATAATCCCAACTATATAGACTATCCGCCAATAATGGTCCATGACCATATATTACCTCTATAAAAAGTGAATTTTAAATAGAAATTAAGCGTAAAAAATAAAAGTTGAGATTATTTATAGGGATTACTTGTTATATCTCATATCACCCACTTTAGAAACTACAAGAATTTATTCATAGGGACCATTATTGGCGGAAGGTCCCTAAAGTTGGGATTATTCTGTAATAATCAATAGTTGGGATTATTATGAGCGGACCGCCAATAGTTGGGATTATTACTATCAATTTTTCCATTAACTAATTAACTAGTATAATGACAAATGTAACAACAATGCTAATAAACTAATTAACTAGTATAATGAAAAATGTAACAATAATGGTAATGAACTAATTAACTATTATAATGATAAATGTAACAAGAATGCTAATTAACTAATTAACTAGTACAATACTAGTTATAGTAAGTAATATATAATATAATGTTTATAGTATATAATATGTAAGTATACTACTATAAGATGAGTAATACACTTTTATTTTATACTTTAATATATAAAGTATATATTAAGTAGATGTAGAATGTATGTATTAAATGGATATAATAATTGTATAAGAATTAAATATTAGAGTATAATGGAGAATTGGAGATTGGAAAATAAGAAAATAAGTATATATAAAATAGATATTATAAAGTATATATAAAAGTAGATATTATAAAATAAGTATATATAAAATAGATATTATTAAGTAGAGAAGTAGATATTATTATGTATTAAGTATATAGTAATAGTTTATAAAGTATATTTAATACTTTATTATATAAAGTATATATTAAGTAGATGTAGTATGTATGTATGTATTAAGAAATATAAGTAGAGATTAAGTAGATAAGAAATATAAGTAATATAGTATATGTATTTATAAGTAGATAATTAATATATAAATAGATATAATAATTGTATAAATATTAAATAGTAAAATAAAATATAAAGGAGAATAAGAGAATTTGAGAAGATGAATATGGAGAATTGGAGATGAGTAGAGAGTAGGATTTAGGGAGAGTTGGAGAAGAGGTGTGAAAAAATGTTTAAAATTAGGAGTATTTATAGGGTTTTTTTAACCCCCACCCCCCACCCCCCACCCCCCACCCCACCCCACCCCCAAACACCCCGGACCCCCCTGGTACCCCCCCCAACGGCTATATAGCCGTTTGGGAAGTGGCTGTTGAGCCAAAAGTTTTTTTTCAAATTAAAATGATTTTTTTTTAAAAAAAAACTGACCGTTAGGCCCGGGCCTCCAAAAACAGGACCCGGGCCCGGACCTGCTAACCCAACCGGTTCGGTGCCCGAACCGGACCCGGACCCGAGAACCGGGCCGGTTCTGGGCCCGCACAGTGACGGGCCGGGCCGGTCCCGGGCCGGGCGGCCCGAACCGGGTCCACCACTAGTATAAGGTCTACCACCATTGACCCGACTAAGTCAATGTGACATACTCCTCCACTATTTTGTCGGGTCAGGGTAGGGGGACCATGGAGTGGGAGATTCCACCTTATGGAACAATATATCAACAACCTGTCAACCAGCATCACTAGCAATATATCTATAGCTAAGTGGGCCACCATTTGGCCAAGACCCACTCAAATTTTAAAAAACATTTGATTTATAATTTAGAAAAATGTATATAAGAATTTAGAAATAATTACATAATTATGACTAAAATGAAGATTCTTTACAAAAAAAATATGATTAATGACTAGAGTAGTAATGAAATTGTAGTAATTTATGTTCATTTTTTTATACTTAAGTTACTATGACACTACATTGTACTAACTAATAGTTATATTTGTGTAAATAAGTTTTATTTTAGTAAAAAAAGCGATCGTTTATTTTAGTAATATTTTTGTAAAAAACCCAAGAATTTATTTGAAAAATATTAATAATTCAGAAAAACATTTGATTTACCTGAAAGTTCTATCTACGGGCCTAGTTCAATACATGTTCCTTCTCACGTCACTCACTAGCATCACTTTTTTCCACATAACAAAATGTCTACACGTTTTTGTCACGGATTTTTGTCACATATGAAATCCCTTACAAATTCCTTGACAAAATGGTTGCCGATACACCCAAAAAATTCTGGGGGGGCCTGTTTTCGTCGTCGAAATTTTTTCCCGGATCAAATCCTCATTTTTTTTTTTGAGGTACCCGGATCAAATCCTCATAGTCAACAAGGTTTCAACTTCC